>OX402552.1:9230420-10480420 GCA_948098915.1 Lampropteryx suffumata
CTTGAGTATTTGTATGTGTGTGCGTATGTAATGTCAATTAAGAGTCAGTAAGTAAAGGTATCCGTGCGTGTGAGTGTATGTGTGTGCTACTATTATGTGTATGTGGGTTTCAATGAATATTATTAATAGAATCATTTAACAGTGTCTAGAAGATTTTCCGTTTCGTTGTAAATTAAATAAAGTAGATAGTTGAAGATAGCTTTCTTTAAATGGTTGCAGTTTAGGGGCAAAATCTCAATGGTTCCACTGATGCGGTTATATAGTCTAGGTCCCATGATAGTAATCGACTTCCTTCCAAAGTTAATCACTGTTTTAAAAATTAACTTGACTGTTTTAAGAATTAACCATCGACTAAGACTATAAACAAAAAAAAACACTTGACACTGGCAAAATTGTCATTATTATGTCACACGCCATAAACAAAGAAGATATCGTGCTATAAGCTATATAAATACTTGACACTAGCAATATTGTCATTATTATGACACTTGACACATGCCATTAACGCAGAAGAAGAAGTATTGGCTATAATTTTGAATGAAAGAAAAATGATTTACAATTACAAATAATTTACTTTGCATTGCAGTTTTATGCGATTGGTAGTGTCGTCACACTGTAAATTTAATTAGAAAGTGCGAGTATTCTGGTTCTGAAGTCTAGTGAGTGTGGCTGCCTGTTTTATAATGATAGGGCTGAGTTGACGTAACGTAGGACTTTTTATTCCAATTTTAGTTTGGTTGGAGTATAATGCTTTTCTTCCTCGGTGGTTGAGCTCGAAGTCTATGTCGTCGTAACATACGAATGGCAAAACATTAGCTTTCATCAGAATGGTGTACGGAACGAACGGCTCTGACTTTCCTCCTGTGAAAGAAGACACTTTTTGTAAATACGTTTTGTATTATGAAATAAATAATTCAAGGTTGGTTGGTCAATCAAATGTGCTTAATGTCTTTTTAAATGAATGTGTTAATTTTTTAACAAAATATTTTTCCTTACAGTGTCCGCATTTGGGATTTAATAATACTGATACCCAATGCACTGTTTGTGCTGTTTCTAGTGGTCAGGTTCAACAAAGCTCAGCTGAAGCTACGTGCTACCAGTAGTCCTATATTTCTGACGTTTTACACATTGGTATGGGGCAATGTGATTATCAGTCTTGTGCGATGTGCCGTGTCAATGACAGTGAATGCTGCAATTCCTTTGGGGGGGCTGGTGGATAAAATTTTATGGGTGGTGGTACGCTTCTTCCTGCTTGCCACTGAAATGAGTGTTGTTATATTTGGCCTGGCTTTTGGTAAGTTTGTTAATTGTTAACTCAGTACCTGTAATACTGGCCCTGATTATGTTGTTTCACCAGACAAGCTACAATTTCCTAAAATACAAACATCCAGTTCGCAAATAATTTTAAATTGAGTTTTGATTCATCTAATGTATTTATTATCTGCAGTTTTCATCAACACCTCATTAAATGATAATTAAAATGAGCTAAAATGCCTCAATCACAAATTAGTAAAATTAAGAAGTGTCATTTCAAAATGTTGTTTTTTTTTTATTAAGACTGGTGCAATTAAAATAATTGTACATATTTTACCAAATTAAAGTTAGTGTGAAACTACTGCATTAGAGCCAATGGTGGCAAAATTAGGATAAGTTGGTAACAGCAGAATACCAAAGTTCATTTGACAGTTCTAAACCTAATTGTGGCTAAAATTAGTTAGGTTGGTGCCAACAGAATTGTGGCCAATATCTAGTGTAATTTTGTTTATGTGCATTGGTAAATGCAACATTTAGCATGCTAAAACAGCTAGATTCTTAATATGTAATTGATTGATTATTGTTATAATTTTTAATGTTTAGCGCATGGAAAAATAAATAAACATTAAGGTACATGATCTTATCAGGATGCAGCAATTGTTGCTAGATTTCGCAATCATTGATTAGTGATTACAGAAACTCTGCAATTTAATTATAAGTATATATACAGTTGTGGTCATATAATTAGGAACTATTTGAAGTTATAGTAGTTTTGAAGTGAAAACTTTTTTTAGTGAAGTCTGCATATTTTTTGATGAAGTAAAACCTCTGGACTCGCAACACCGTTACCGACAACGCGAGACGCAGGGCTGCCGCGCTCGCCCCATTTGATTATAAACCTTAATTCACATGTTTACAGTCTACTTTTGTATGGAGAAGTTTACTGAGTTAGGTTCTTTGATATATTATCTCCATTCTGAACAAAAATATAAAAGAATATTAAATGTATTTTAAAGTTGCTAATAACTAATAAAATGCAATTCATAACCCAATAACCCAATAACCCTAGTACCCATCTAAAAAATGTCTAACGCGCCAAAATAAGTTTTCACTTCTGTAGGCACTCCCGGAGTGCAACCCGTAATTTATTTATTTTTTTATTTATATCGTGTCATACACAGAGATGTGTACCTTCTGAGAAGCAACTAGTTATGTTATAAAATAGCCACATTAATAGAGCAACGTGGCTTAGGAATAAAGAATAAAATCGCAAACAATTTTTTTTACATTTTAGTTATTTTACCAAAATAACACATTCAAATAGTACTGAAGCAGGACAAATAATTAAAAACGATTTATGAAACTGCTCGGGAATTGGGTTAAACTTTAGTAAGTATCTGGATACACGAATTGGAGGGTGAAAATGCTCAAATCTGGTAGGGTTTTGCTTCCTGATTACATATTTACCACTTTTAATTTGAGGAAATCCTTAGTTTTCGAGAAAAGGAAAAGAACCAATATGTCCTTATGCTCCTACCGTGACCTTGTATTATTCTTCTGGCGCTTCGGCCGGCGGCCGCTTCCGCGGCACGCCTTCGAAGTAGTTTGATACGTAGCAAAATGCTTTACAGCGTGGAAAACCATCGTTTTTGAACATTGCAGATGGTTGGCTATCGGTCGGTTGTTGTACATTCTTTCAGCGAAGTTTTATTATTACTTCCCTTGTAGATTTATCACAACTTTCATTTTTTCCCATTGTTTTTTCATAAGAAGCAAACACTTTTAATCTTTTACAGCACTAAATGTCGCCAAAATTATACAAACAGTAACAAATCGACTGAGTGTTCTCTATTTAAATTTGAATAAAGGTATAAACTATTTAGCGTTCTTTACGTGACCAGCCAGTAAATAGGAATACTGTTTAGAAGTATTGTAAAAAGTTTGTCTATTTATTTTTAGCTAATCATGTGTATATGAATACAGTGGTATTATGGAAAAATTTTACGATACCGAGAGAAATAAAAAAAATTGCATGTAATTGGTTTTTGTCTTAGTTTGAAAAAATCTTCCCTTTATATCAGCGTTCTTAATTATATGACCACCACTGTAAGTACTTACCTTCCTTAGTTTTATTATAACATAAGATGTGAAACTCAACTAGCTAAGATACCTACATCTTCACTTATGCAACTTTAATAAATAAATAAATAATGATGGACATTTCACACAGCATCATTTAGTCCCAAAGTAAGCAGAGCTTGTGTTATGGAAACCACACGACTGATATACTACTTATATACTTTTTTTTTGTAAAAAAATCCATACATATTATAAAAAAAAACACACCCAGACCCCAGACAAATATATGCAGATTATACAAAGATTTTTCCCGCAGCGGGAATAGAACCCGCAACCTTCTGCATCTCAGATGGATCTTTGTCCACTGTGCCACAGAGTTGGCAATTCTTACGAGGCTTATCTTAAAAGTTAATCCCAAAAAATAAGACAAAAGAACAGGATCCATTACGAATTCGATTGTTGTACATTCCTTTGTGGAAATATAATAACTTAATTAATGATTTAATGAATTAATTACAGGCCACCTTGACAGCAGAAGCAGTATTAGATATGTTCTTCTGGCCACATCTCTCATATCACTAGCCTTCACGGTAACGCAAGGCACTCTTGAGATTGTGATGCCAGATGACATGTTCCATATTGACACGAGAGATTACAACCTGTTTGGACATGGAGGAATGCTATTCTGGTTCACATCGTCGCTGGTGTTCGCGCTGATATACTTCTTAATATTACTGCTCCCATGGATCCCATTGAGAGAGTATTTGGCCTTACCAAGTAAGTTCAAGTTTGTATTACTTAACCTATGTGTTTTGTGAAAGTTAAGTTATTTTTGATGTTATATCTTTCCACTCGCTTTCCTGCAATCTGTGGAAGTAATTACGTGATAAGAGACGGAAGTGTGTAACACGAAGCCGGGAAAGCGCGCGCTATTTGATTTGACCAATGAGTGCGTGCGGTGGTAGAGTTGGCCGTCAGATGGTACCAACCAATTTTTCGAGAGGTTGAGAGATTCTCTTCTCTGTCCATTTGTTTGTTACGTTTTGACGGCTAAACAGCTGACCGAAGTTGATAAAATTATCTAAGAAGATAAATTATATCTTGGGGAAGGACATAAGATATTTTTTATGTATGTATCACGCGTGTGAAGCCGCGGGAAGCAGCTAGTAAATATTGTAAATATTTCAAATTATATGTATGTATAAAGTAAATATACCTCTGTTTATAAACAAATTAATAACGTTTATGTTTATGCATACCTAATCAACTTTTAACCGAACTTATTTCCGCTACACTCTACTATATTATACTAGCTTCTGGCCGTGGATTCGCACGTGTTGTACCTACCTACATAAAAAGTAACCTACGTACGTCCCCAAGATACTATCTACCTACTTACCAAATGTCATCAACATCCGTTTCAAACTCGAACTCAAATACAATACTACTCACAACTCAACAACTACAACTCAAATACTTGGTATTGAAAAACACGGGGTTTACTCACGTGTTATTTCGTCGATGGAGGCACCGAACGAAATTTAAGTGCGAACCATGAACTCGAGCGGCAACGAGCGGATCGCGAATCAAACTGACCCTGATGAAGATTCTCTAGATGAGTCGAAACAGTGTCGGTGATTCCATCGACAAAATAATGCGTGAGTAAGCCCCGTGTTTTTTAAAATGTAAAGTACAACTCCCGAAAGTTTTGAAAATCAAACTCAAATATTTTTATTCAATACAATCACAAGGATTACTTTGAAACGTCTTACATACTAGGTGAATTTAGGTTCAGCCGTTTAGCCGTTAAAAGATAACACAGACAGAGACTCTTTCGAATATACATTTTAGTATAGATATATAATAGTAGATCTATATAAACTACACTCGCTCTATTATTCATTCTGTGATTGTTCAACATTATGGGAAGTATAATTTTATTATAATGAATGTAGTAGGGGTTAAACTATAATAATACAAACATATTATATTCCTATTAAGATAAAGAACTATGTCACAGACAATATTAAAATGCAATTTCTTCTAAATTACCAATTAATTATCCTAAGTACTTCTTCCTGTACCTACTGGTTGATATTCCGTACAAAGAAATTATTGGTAAACAAAATCGTAAAACCGTCGTTATGTTGAAGTCGATATAAAATAGGAAATGTTTGTTTTATGTGGATACTTATGTGCTAAAGATAACTTTTATAATGATTTATTGGTAGTGCTGATAACCTTAGAACATTAACAGTAAATGAAACAGATAGATTGAGAGAGAGAGAGAGAGAGAGAGAGAGAGAGAGAGAGAGAGAGACAGACAGATACACTATTGAATATCACATTAAAGGCGCGGGCCCACCGCGGCGCATGCTGTGCACGGGCACGCGTCGCATTTTAGCTGCGTGTATTAAATTTGTTTGTCAACGTGGTTCTACGTTTCCACTGGAGTACACGAAGACCCACGACTATGTATAGCGTGGCACGGCGCCGATATATACGAGAAACATGAAACGCATCCGTTCCACAAGGTGGATGACCGAAAACTGCGCTGTGATAAGCGAGCACACATAGTCGTGGGTCATATTCGTGTACATAGTCGTGGGTCATATTCGTGTACATAGTCGTGGGTCATATTCGTGTACATAGTCGTGGGTCATATTCTTGTACTCCAGTGGAAACGTAGACCCACGTCGACAGCGTTGCGCTATGTAACCGCCTATTCGAGCAAGCCACGCATGTATCAATGACGTCAATTCCTGCGTAGCCTCTCCGTGTGTTGCAGTGGACACAACCACATACATTTTCTTACAAAGCGAAGCTTAATACACGTGCGTATCTTCTCCGTGCGCCCCGGTGGACCCGCGCCTTTAAATCAACATGACATGAGATTCGTCATGTCATGCGACGAGAAGAGTTAAAAATGAATATGCAGCTTATAGTAGTAGAGAGACCAAAGATTAATTTGTGTGAATGATGACATGGATAAAAAAGGAGTGGTACCGAAATACTGAAATGACGGTGGTTAGAGGAAGATGGAAGAGAAAAAAAGTTTATCGACGCCACACAACGTGGGATAACGGCAGGGAGATGATGATAGAATTAACAATAGTAACTCACAATAATAATAAGTATCTATAAGTACAGAAAGCGGACTTTCGGACCACGAAAGCATTTATATACAGAGCGACCCTTGCTACGGCGTGCAATTTAGCTTGCACAAGCATTTAGCACCTAACATTATTAATACTTACATAGTGCCTCTCTTTTTATCCCGTAACTCTATCTCATCTGGCGCGGCACCTTATGAATTTGCTCACCAAGGTGGGCCCGCCGATGTACTTGTAGCTTCGTACCTACCTAGGTTTGATAGTAACCTCTTTAGATAAATAGATAATGCATGCTGTACCTATCTGATTCCGATGATAAAGTGACACTGTTTATTTGCTTGCTTGTATCATAATCATACCGGAAGACATAGTTATTTCAAAAACAAAAATGTGTTTTTTCGTGAACAGGCTATCAGCCATAAATCGGTGCGTTAAATTTGTGAAGGTATCGGTAAGTATAACTTTTTAGTTTTATTTTTAAATCAAATTTGAATTTGTGTTTGAATATCGAAACGTATGGTAGAGAAGGGAGACGTGAATATATATTTTACGTCTGCTAGCAATCATGGTAATTGGATCAGAAGGTTAGAGTAGCCTTACTAGTTGTAACTCAGCTTGTAATAAATCAACTACGGTGTCTACAATGTACAATGTAACGAACCGAACATGTACGGACTCGTATGTTTCCGGCGCTCCGAGCACACTGCGCGCCCCTTTGTGTTCGAAAAACTGACAAATTACGGATCTCTCCGCTCGCGACTTGATATAAATAAATAAATAATGTCAGACACACAGCATAATCTGGCCCCTAAGAAAGCAGAGCATGTATTGTGTTATGGGTACCTACCACATGACTGATATACTACATAAAATACTTACTTTTTGAAGTGAAAACTTCTTTCATCGTTGTGATTTGAAAGTCGATGAAACGAAAAAGCGACAGTAAAAAGAGACAGACACATAAATTCATAAGATTTAATGTGGGAGAAAATGAGATAAGAAGCATTATACAGTGTTTCTTATATTCGTGGTTCTACAATTTTTGAAGGTTTCACTTCTACCACGTGTGAGTTGTGAGTTGTTGTTTTTTTTTTCTTCTTGTAAATACATAGATATTATACATAGAAACACCCTGACCCGGGACAAATACAATAAATTTAAGTTAAATTAAGTAGGTACACTACTTTCATCTAGTTTCATTAAGTTATTGTCTCTTAATAATAAGTATAATTTTACTTCTGCATGCAGTGTTTACCTGTAATTGGTTGTGCAATTAGCATTAAGTATTATAATGTTTTTTAAGCTTTTAAGGTTGTAGCAACCGTTGGTAAACCAAATTAATAAATAAATAAATACTTGCAGATCATACAAACATTTGTCCCGCGTCGGGAATCGAACCCGCAACCTTCTGCGTCTCAGCCGGACCTTGGTCCACTGGTCCACAAGGTCGTAATGCTCGTAGCGTGCGCATGAAATACACAGTTCGCGCGCGCAAGGCGTCCAGACTATCAGAATTTGTTACAAAGTGTGTTACATTGCATGATACATTACACTTATGTGGACGACAAATTCTTTCATTTCATGTTACGTTGCGTAAGTCTGTAAACAGCATTCTTCTTAACGTGTTACTAGTTAGGCGGAGTCACTACCAGTACCACTAGATCACGAGTGATCTAAGAAGGTAGGTACAATTCCGCTGCTGAATATAAAATGATTCTTGCTTCACCTTAAAGCATACGTAAAGGGTAGTCTTTTAAAGAAAGCTTATTGTAATATAAATTATTGATAAGAATTAATGCCCTCATGTCTCTCTGCCCTCAGTGCAACAGACAGTTAACCGACTCGTTTTGAAATGTATAAACTATCTTGTATTCGTTTTTCGTAGTTAAGGTAGTTATAAGATGGATCATGCGAAAAAGCGCAAGGACCAGGATGAGTTTCTTGCCGGTTCTTATCGGGCTTGGGCTAGGAGGAATTGGCACCTGAATTCACCTAGTATGTCACCTAGTAGTTTGCGTTTCAAAGTGATCCTTGTGATTTAATGAATAAAGTATCTTTTGACTTTTGACTCGTACCTACATAACGAATAGTCATTGGTCAACGGTTACGTATTAAATGGCTGTTCAAAAGACCTACGTCATGGCCTAAAACGTTCGCCGCAAACTAAACCGTGACCGACAGCCGAGCATGCTCAATAATAAGATATTCTGCGGGTACTGACCTCGCATAACGTTGCTTACCGTGTAGATCTGTAAACAATAACTAAGGTTAAGAATAATTTATTTACACCTTACGAGCCTAGAGTACATTTTCAGATTTCTTAAAGGGTTAAAAGGAATACGACCATTCCAAGTACATTTCATAGGACTACTGATAGAAAAAGTCTCGGTGATCTGTATATTTCTGTTCATGTAGCGGCTAAAGGGATTCCTCTAAACACCATTACTTGGACTATTGAGACAAAAAACTTGAAAGATGGTTTACAAACCTGAAAAACAAAGTAAATAGAAATGTATTTCAGGATCATTCTAATCAACCCTTAGAAAAAGTTGCAATGGGGGTTTATGATTTGTATAGGGACATTTTAGCGCGTGAAAATACTTACTTTTCAGACTTTACGGGATAAGCACTATACTAAGGAGTGGAACTGATTTCTGGTGTTTATTTATACCGATTATTATAATTTTAAATCAATTAAAACATGAACAAGCATACGGGACAACGGGATAACATCAAAGCTATTCAGACACGGGATAACCCCTCTACTAAGAAGTGGAACTCATTACTGGCGTCTGTTTATCCCGATCGTTTTAATATTGGAGTCCAGATTATGCGAGTTGAATATATAAAATACTAGCGACCCGCCCCGGCTTCGCACGGGTGCAATGCAGATACTAATTATATTACAGAATGGTTATCCTTAAGAAATAGTCATATACCATCGCGGACTTTTTTGTAAACCTTTTAAAGATGTACAATACTGCAACCTTTTTAAGATGTGCAGTACATTATTTTGATCTATCTCGTAGGGTTCAGCCAGCGTTTGCAATGTAAGCGCAAAAAAATGTGTTTATTTACGACACCACATTAGAAACCTCTAAAATTATCAGTGTTTCTCTACTATATTATGAATGTATTGTACATACAAACCTTCCCCTTGAATCACTTTATCTATTAAAAAAACCGCATCAAAATCATTTGCGTAGTTGGACAGACAGCGGAAAGCGACTTTGTTTTATACTATGTAATGAAGCAAAGGGACAACGCGAGGCATCAAACTTTGTAAAACTGTTTTTCCGGACCATTATAATTTTAAAGTCTGGAACATTATAAACTAGGTACTTATGCATAATAAGCAAAGGGACAACGGGAATATACTAACTTTTTAAACACAAGTAACTTTTTAAACACTAAAATTACCCGTAAATTAAATGCCTGAAATGAGTTTTACTTCTTAGCAAAGTATAAGCACTTTGCTAAGTAAAACTCATTTCAGGCATTTAATTTACGGGTAATTTTAGTCTCGGAGTCTGGATCATTATTAAGTATACCAAGTAAGCAAGGAGATTGTGAAATCAAACCCTACAAAAAATACATACTTTTGAGATACGGTTTAAGCACAAGTCTAAGTTCTAAGGAGTGGTGTTCCAACGCTTAGTCAATATTACGTTATATAGAAGTAAAGTTTGTAAGTTTGTTTGTGGTTTTGCGAGTATTATATGTAGAGGGGTTACCTTTGGAACTAGTTAATCGATTCTAAAAAAAATATTCACAGATAGGCTAGATTTTCCCGAGTGCGTTAAGTTTTGTTTAAATGTGATATTGAAGTGATAACTTCTTATGGGAGGGTAAACCGCTTCGTTAGGTAACGCGTTACGGCGCCAGTCTGTCTGGCGCCCCTTTCTCACGCATACGGCAGGGGTATGCAGGCTCCTCCTCTCTCAATCTAACCCACAGCGCTAGTCAGATTAGTTTAAGTTATCACTTCTGTCGGGCGTCCCGAGACGCACACGTTTTTTTTTAAAATAAAACGCGCGGACAAAGTCGCTAGCGGGATAATAAGAAATAATCTAGCTGGATAGTTCTTAACTTTATCAAATTTAAAAACATTGCCTATTATTTTATTTAAATTTAGTAAGTAGGAGAAAGAAAGAAAAAAAAAAAGAAAAAATTTGTATGTTTTTTTTGTTTGTTTCCCTTGCATGTTTACCTTCACATACCACTTAAATATTTTATATTTTCTATGTACATACTACTAAACTATTTCCGTGACCCCACTTAAACAGGCTTTAGCCCTAGTGTGGGGCACAGAGCTACTTAAGGTACATCATTTCTGTATCATTTAGTTTCTCAATAATTTATGGAATTAATGAGACCATGGGAGTCCTTGTGGCTCCACAATACAGGCTCTTCAGTCCTAGTGTGGTTAACAGGTCTACCCTGGCCTGTTTTTGTTTTTTTTGATGCGACTGCAGCAGAAGTGTAACTAGATAATTTAGTCTAGTCCATAAGTTATATTGTACCAGAACACAATTTTTGAATAAAACATTTTATCTTTATCTTATCTTATCTTTTTCAGCAAAACTATCGTTCTACCTGTACGTGCTCTTACTAGCTCTGTTGGATGCAACACAAGCTGTGGGCGCGGGTTTGCTCGCGTGGGGCCCTATGCAGTCAGGGCTGTGCGTTGTAGACGTCACCACTTGGCTCTACTTCTCCCTGTACACACCCCTCGTGTATCACACCTTTCTAAGCGAGTTCTTCAGGTGAGGAAAACATTCTAAACTATGTATCTGAAATGTTCCTTAAAAAATATCTAGTATTAAATATGTTTTCTTACTAATATAATAAAGACAACGTGTGTGTAGATATAACTTTAAAACTATTATGGTTTTGAACATAATTTTCACTCAAATCGGGATGTTTGTAGCGAGTTTTTCTGCTTCACGATATTTTGACACAGTTGCATGCACCGTGAACGATATAAACTTAAATGAGTTGAGTTTTGAGTGAAAATTATGTTTGTGCTGCAATGTCGGGCAGATTTTGTTGAAACTTTATATACGAGTAGTTATACCACGCATGCGGATCCGTTTGTAATATATATATTAACATGTAATAATAATAACTAGTCGCCCACTGGTCGAAATTCGGCCATAATTCATTTAAATTAAACAAAATAGCATTCTGCACTCCTTTTCTATATAAACTATAAGTCTGCAAAATTTCATACTTCTCAAAAAAAGGGTACAAAGTTTTTGCTTCACGTATTAATATATGGATAATAATGTCAGACATTTTCACACACCATCATCTGGCCCTAAAGTAAGCAGAGCTTGTGTTATGAGTGATGATGACTGATACTGATATAATTATTTTGAAGTGAAAACTTCTTTAGCATCGTTGTGATTTGAAAGTCGATGAAACGTAAAAGCGACAGTAAAAAGAGACAGATACATAAATTCATAAGATTTAACGTGGGAGAAAATGAGATAGGAAGCATTATACTGTGTTTCTTATAAGTATTATTATTCGTCTCATTATCTTGAAGCCAACATTTTTGAAGGTTTCACTTCTACCACGTGTGAATTGCACACATGTTTTATTTTTTGTAAATACATACGTATTATACATAAAAACGCCCAGAATCGAGAAAAATACTTGCAGATGATACAAACGGTTGTCCCGCAGCGGGAATCGAACCCGCAACCTTCTGCGTCTCAACCGGGCCTTGGCTCACTGCGCCACCGAGATCGTCAATGTGAAATTAAAACACTGTATAACTAAAAATACCTGAAAAAGGGATTCCATACCCCTTTATATTTTTTAATAATTGTCAAAAGGTCCATGACATGTACCTAAAGTAGGTACATGTTTTTACCTACGAGTTTGTGTCTAGTAGTACTATTACATATATTTTGATAAACACAGGTTTTACTCACGTATTATTTTGTCGATGAAGGTACCGACACTGTTTCGATCTAAAGAATCTTACTATCATACTTACTAATATTATAAACGCGAAAGTTTTTATGTATGTTTGTTACTCTTTCCCGCAAAAACTACTGAATGGATTTTAATGAAACTGTACAATAATATAGCTAATATATCAGAATAACACATAGGCTATAATTTATAAAGATATTGTGTAAATTGTCCAAAATATAACAATAAATGTATGTAGGAAAAAAAACTGCCATCTGCGAGCTATTCTGGAGTGCGCTGCAAAAACCGTTAGAATTACACGAAGTACTAATCCTGCGCAGAAGTCGCGGGCACCAGCTAGTCCTTAATAAAGTCCGCTCGTTGCGGCTCACGGTTCGCACTCCATTTTATTTTGGTAAAACTCGTGTTTATCAATATGTATCGTACAACTCACGAAAGTTTTGAAATTGTTACACACATACTGATAAGGCTAATAACAAATTGTTGAGCAAAGTGAAGATTACTACTTGGCGGTATAAAACTATTTAGGTGGGTTCTTTAGACGTGCTCTATCACAAGGACTATTTATTGTCTTGAGTGATTTATTGCATTCTGATTAAACTTATTGTGTTATACGTCACGAAGACTGAATCAATGCAACATACATCAATGTTTTAGAGGGCACTGCCTTTATTATATGCACATATAATTATAATGTTTTAAAAACTAAAAAGGAAAGCGACTTCATTTATATAAAAATACTAGCATCTGCCCGCGGCTTCGCAAGCATAGTACATACATAAACAGTAGCCTATGTCCATTCCTAACATACAATCTATACTATAGGATATCCATACCTAATTTGATTGATTCAAAAAAAAAAATCTGATCCGATCGCTACTAAACTTCACATGATCACCCGCGAGGCTAATCTAAAGATTTCTTAAGTTTGATTGAAATCGGTCCAGCCGTTTCGGAGTCTATAGGTAACATACATACACACATCGCCTTTTATATATAACGAAATCTAGTTTATTTGGATAACATATTTTCCAGCTATTTTGATTTTAAAATACCTACTTACTGGACCGATTTTGATGAATTTTCTATGGAACTAATCGGAACATATCCTTTCACATAAAAAAAAACAAATCGGTTCATAAAATACGAAGTAATGATGTACAAACTCAAAATAAAAATATAACTAATTGAGAACCTCCTCCTTTTTTGAAGTCGGTTAAAAATACAGCTATATAATAATTATGCAGTTATGTATTTAAATCTTATGTCCTAAGTTATCTTACCAGTAATTCTTGTTTTCTGTTTCAGTGTGTCACAGCCGACCATTATGTTCTCTTACAAGGCTCAAATGGATGAGCCGATGGATGAGGATCAAGTGTCTCTGCCTCATCAGCAGAGCTTCAGCTCGCTCAAGACTGACTCCGATTATATTTACCAAGTACGATACATTTTTAATACGCAATTACCATCAATCACACTTATAAATACGAATGTTTGGATGTTGGTTTCTTAATCATTTCGTAGCAACTAAACCAATTTGGATGAGTTTTGACAAGTATACAGGATGATTTTTTTAAAAAGGAGCATTATACATGCACGATTGTAAATGCAAACGCAGGTCTAAATATCTTCAAAATTAGGGCCAGTTTCCTAGAAATAATTTCCTGCAACTGCAAAACTTAAGGTAGATAAAACCTTAACATCGCCATCTTAAGACCATATTTATATAATATTCATTGAGACCCTGACACGATACCTCTGCTTTAAGTTGGTAAGGAGTTGGGTATCTGGCAGATTCTAAGTGATACTGCAGCATCAGTGGGGCGATTATAGAACTTTGATACTATCAAATCATTGATACTAATAGCTTTCAGTTACTATTGATGAATTGGTATTACGGATCGCTGCGATTTCTATCGGCGTCTATCGCTAGTTACAATGTGAAGTTGGTGTCAAACTATAACTCGACCAATTTACAAAGTACGATTGTGGTAGGAACCGTGTTTAGCCTACTAAGCATATAAATACATCGTATATGATTGATTGAAATAATGCCTATTGGTAATCGAAATTGATAGGCATTGATTGTATCAAGAGTTCCATAATCGCCCTACAGGTCAAGGTTACCATGTTTTTGCAATATCATTGATGTAACGGAACACTAAATTTCCAAAATAAACAAAATATTCAAATCGCTGAACCTGAAACGCTGAACTTGATCAAGTAGGTCTACTTGATCAAGTCACCTTTTAAAAAAAACTAAATTAAAATGGGTTCATCCGATTGGCAGCTACCATACCACAGACACAGATACACACGTTAATCTTACTACAACTCTTTTTGCTTTGGAGGTTAAATATCACTAGGCGCAAACGAAGTAACAGATTATAATTTCATAAATATAGTGAGATCTAGTGGGCTCAGATTAGCTGTGGAATATTTTGCAAATTTGTAGCTCTTTGTTTTTGCTTATTAGAGGTATCACTAATATAATGTGACTTGACTATTTTTACACGCTTTATATAAGCTTCACTTGTTTGTAGCCGACTCCTTAGAACGCGATTTTGACCCACTTTAAACGGCCAGATTTCATTAAAATTTTGCACACCTGTCAATGACCGATGACAATGCAATAACTCGATTAAAATATCCGAATATCCTGATTAGATTCGCCAGGATTCATCATAAAATTCATCATAAATAAATTTATCAAACATACAAGCTAATATAAAGCGTATAAAAAGTTGAAAATAAATAATAGTTTAAAAAACTAAAAAACACGCTTTATATAGAAAACCAACCTAAAAAATAGAAAATAAATTTTAATAAATTTGAAGTAAGAATAGTGTAAAAAATTCTAATAAATGAAAAGAACTAATAGTGTAAGTAAGAAAAAAATTTTCTATTTAAAAAAAGCGTGGGGTGCTTTTTAGATATTATCGAAATTATAATCCTTCTTCTCATATCTGTCAATGAAAATTTATTTTCTATTTTTTAGTTTGGTTTTCTATATAAAGCGTGTTTTTTAGTTTTTTTTTAACTATTATTTTCAACTAAGAATGTTTGTGTGGATGTTTGGATACTTGTTTGTTTGATTTTAGCTCAATCACGCCGTAACAGCTGAACTAATTTGGGTGAAACTTACTAGATGTAGTCTACCTTGAATAGCATATTGACTCCTTTTTATGTTGTTACCACTGGTTACAATATAACTTACTGTGCGTTTTTTTGCCACCAGAGTAACAGCGTATACGATAGTACGCTATTCGAAGCCGGAGGCACGACTCCGATGAACCCAGTATACAGTGCCTCGCTGCAAAGCCCAGACTCCATAGCCTCGGGCCAGTCCATCGATATTGGAGGGTTCCATAACCGAATGCCTTCCACATAACGACAATATCCCAAAGAATAGTCCATTGGCTAGCTGAAGATGCCTTGGAGTGTGATGGAAAGTTGGGACGAAATATGGAGCTTGGTCAGTCATACAGTTTGTGAACTCAGGAGTTCACACTCAGATCCTCAGTAATAATATTATTCCTCGAAGAACTCGAAGCACTCGAAGCAAAAGCCTCATTTTTTGTATATAAGACCGGCTCCTAGAGGTATAAGTTGATTAGTTTGCCTGTTAGTGTAGGGGTAGGTATTGGTAGTATCTATTATAGATTATCTATATAGATGATGGTGCATAGATTATACAGAAACAATTTGTGAGCTGTATCGAACGCTAATGTTTTGTTTAGATGACATTTTCAAGAGGATAGAACAGGGGGACATTTTAAAAACAAGTACCTTTTGAGGTATTTTGGTTTGGTCCTGATCTGATAAGAGGGTATAAACAAGGTCCACTCCCTGTTGACTTTTACTCCTACGGAAAGATCAAATTATATGAATATGACACTAGCACGTGACATATTATACAACATACAATTTGGTCTTTCCGCAGACGCTTTAGCGTGAGATATTTGTCAAGGTCAACTGCATACGCTGCATAAGCTTCAGAAAAAGAGCGTTTGCGATCGGTCTATGTGTTCTCAAATCGTTTCTGTAAATGGTGTAGTAGGTACTTGTTCGAATATTGTAAAGAAATGCTCGCCAGTGGATGATCTGATTTAGTTCTAGGAACTCTTTAACTTAGATCTAGGGTAGCTATCCTTCCTAAAATGAATCTAAAGCCGATTTCACACGTATAAACTTGGCTTGGTCAATTTACACTTGGCGTTCATCAGTCGAAAAGCCAACCAATCCATTAACACTGAATTTCCGCCTATGGCTAAGCCAGTCCTGGCAACAGTGTGCAAGCAGCATTAAATTGTCAAATGGTGTTTGTACATGAACTAATAATTTTGTGATAATTTAACCAGTGAACAATATGAATCGATTGAGACTGCAACATCCCATTTCTGCTATTATAGTCTTGTAATGGATCCATCCATAGAGTTTGACATTAGATTTAGCTACTTATAAGATATGGGACGGCAAGTCAGTGGAAACGATAGCGAAGCAGTTGTAAAATATTACCTATATCTTAAGGTATCTTAATATCTTAAGGACTATAGTCCTGTGGCAGAGAATTATAATGACTAGTGTTTTCAATTTCCGTTCCTAAGGCCGTGTGCAATCCCGGCCACGCCCCAATTTTATGCGCAATACACTGTACCTTATGTTAATAAAGACTTTTTAGACAACAAAAAAATTACGAAAAAACCCTATAAATGCTGATGAGATTGTACCTATTACAGTAACAATATTAGGTGCAAAGCTTCGCTAACGTTGCATTGTCTAAAGCAAAGCTAAAAAGTATTGTCGTCTTGTGTTATAATTACTGGAACAAAGAGGATCGCCGTACTTCGGGTAAGTAAAGCTTTAGAGAATGCAACGCATCAATACCACTGCTTTGCCTAGCCCCTTGTAGACTATAAAGTTGTGACACGTATGTGACTTGTGATTCATTTGGTTAACCATTCTGTTTACGCGATCGAAGCTTGATTTAAACACTAGAATAGAGAAAGAAATATTTTTATATTAAGGCAGTTATTTGGCACCTATTTCCCACACGACTTTAATATTATTTTATCACATTTTCTCCTACCTGATTGTAGTTTTTAAGAATAGTTTACATAATTTTAAGAGTGCTTGTGTACTATCTGATATGCCGCATTATCAAATTTCAATGATCTTGCATGAGATGTAAAATATTTTTTTTTAAATGTTCACTGATCACTCTACCTGATTTGAGGCTGTAATTATTTAAGTGCATTGAACTTATTTTTTGTTATAAATGATCTGAAACGTTTGATTATTCATTGTAGGTAGGTATGTTTTTAACTAAACCTGCTTACAGTATGTACATTTAAAACTATATTTCCTTTTGAAATGTTATTCATGGTATTTACAACTACATAATTATATCGTTAGCTGATTCAAGAAGCAATATAAAATGGCTTTTTCCTCCTGGCCTAACTGATACGCTGGACTACGAGGGCTAACATATCCTCATGACTGATTCGTGTCAAAATAGGCAAAGTACACTCGCCACCCCAGAGTGGATACCTACTAATTACTTATGATTTTCTGTGATTTATAAGACTATGCTTTACACCTACCAGGCTTCAATGTCAAATTATATTCTTCTGGTGCTTCAGCGGCCGCTGCCGCGGCAAGCTCGCTGTTTCCTATACTCTAACATAACCTAACCAACTGGTTTCGATTTGAAGTATTGCAGAAGTAAGTATTTTCATTTAACCAAGTAGACAACTGTGCTTGCTTTGCCTATTTTGACACGAATTCGGCCATTAGGATGTTAGTCCTCGTAGCCAAATCAGTTAGGCCATGAGGAAAGACCTATAAAATCATTGAACATATTAAGACATATCGCATGAACTATTTTTGCCGAGTGTTTGGTTTAGTTAATGTGGTGAAAAACTAAAGTGTGTAAGGTATATTGTAAGGTATTAACGAGGCGTATATTGTGTAAGGTATTAACGAGGCGTAGGTATTGATACATACAATAATATGGATCTTATTCAATTCACCCTGCTTCTAACGCATTGAGTATTATTATTTTATATACCTATATGTTATTATAATCAACTTATGTACTGCATATGCATTTATAAAGATTGCCTGTTCAAAAATAACGAAAACGAATGACGACTCTGAATTATCAAAAGTTCTCCAAGGGTTGAATATCTATGTTATTGACTGGTTTATTTTTATTGTTTATTGCTTTGTTTTTATATTGAGTATATTCATTTTTGTTGATTTTTTCTAAGCATAAATCAATCATCGAATTAAAAGTATTCTTTAGCAAAGCTAAATGTATAAAGAAATCTAAATTTAGTTTTTTTAAGTTGATGGATAATGAGAAATAACTGCATATAGACACAAAAACAGCTCGAAAGCATAGGTTGTTGATTTTGTGAAAAATATCAAAGTAGGTAGAAAGCTAACGATTTCCAGTTGTCCTACCTTACTTACATGTACTTTTTTTGCAAGTTATAATATATTCCAGACTAACTAATAATATTATTACCTATGTAAATATAAGTTGTTTTTGGTCAGTCATGTCAATTGCAAAAAATAGTTATTGATCTTGTCAATTTTTCCTTTGATTGTGATATAAATAATGAAATGTATAGGTAGGTACTAAGTGATATTTTGGTTGATGGCATATATTTTTGTTGATTTCGTATCTAATAAAATACAAACATAAAATTAAATTTTGTTTTATTTAGGTATTATCATTAGAAATTAAGTTAACCAAAGGGTTCAAATATCATCATTTTCCAAATTCTTCTTGTACAAAGGTATGCCTCAAACAATCATTAACAGAACATCTTTGGTTTGGATCCAGAGTTAGCATTTTATCCAAAAGATCTTTAAGTTGAGTCAATTTCTTCTCTTCTGCTGGACACAGATTTTTGCAAGATTTGTGTAGTTCCTTGTACAAGTCTCTGGTAACATTATTGTTGCACACTTCAATAACTTTATCTCTGCCAGTAAATTCATCTTTTTTATGAAGCAGGAAATTATTGTTATAATTGAAATGTTGGTCTTTGAACTTGCCTCTCCTTATTAATTTTACAGGAACACGTCCCTTCAAATCCATGAAACATTTGAGCATTCTGTTGTTTGAATTTCCCGTAAACAAAATCCTTCCAGTAGCCATTTCAAATATTGTACACGCTGTTGACCAAATATCTATGCTATGGTTGTATGGTATGCCAAGAATGATTTCAGGGGCTCTGTAGAACCTTGACACTAAGTATGGTGTAGGCTCATTATCATCCAGTTTGGCTGCGGAGCCAAAATCACATAGTTTAAGTACATTTTTCTTTTCATTGACCAAAATGTTATCAGGTTTTATATCAGCATGCACTATACCAATTTTTTTCAACAATCTCAAAGCTACAAGTAGCTGTCTGCTATAGCTTACAAGTGCTTTCATGTGAATACCATGATTTTTCCCGTATTTTTTGAGGACACTACGTAAATCCATGTGCAATGCTTCTAAGACAATACATAGATGACCCTTGTGCATAAAGTTACATATATACTTCACACAGTGGTATTTGTTATCTGGGTCTGCTATGTTGATTTCTTTCAAAATTGATATTTCCTTCAAGCTTGTTTTGTACATCAATTCATTGTTTCTGACAATCTTTATTGCAACTGAAGCATTCATTTTGGTATTGTCTTGAGCATGAACAACATTGGCAAAAACTCCTTGCCCCAACACTTCTTTTAAAATATATTTATTATTAATAATGTCACCTGACCTTGTGTTATAGTATCCTTCAGCATCATCCCAATTATCAGTTAGTTGAGAGTTACTTTCATCAGTTGTGTCTCTTGCTCCAGGTACATTTAGAGCGATAAAATCATCTTTTTCAGAAAACATATCTGATTGTTGAGTTGAGTTTGTATTCTCTTTCTGGAGCAAGTTTGCATTGTTTGAGGCTGTGTATTTGATTTGCCTATTATTTGATGATACTTCTGATTTTTCACTTTTACTAATATTATTTTCATTGTTTGTGGTACTATCGGGAAAGCTAAATTTTTCCAGTAGTTGTTTTCTCTGCTTTCTTCTTAGTTCAATTATACTTTCTTCATCGTCAGAGTCCAAATATTTATCTAAAGTGTATTCTGGTGAAACATGTCCTTTTTTGATTGGTATTTTGGTACTATCCACATTAATTGTTTTTGACATTATGTTGTTTCTTCTGCCATCATCATGTTTTCGTTTGCTGCTTTCTTTATCTTTTGCTTTATTAGCATTCAATAGATGTAATTCATTTTTGAGGGACTCTCTTTGCTTCATCAGATCTTCTATACTGTGCCTATTTTTAGGTAATGGAGGAGTTTTAGCTTCAATTTCATATTTTTTGAATTCTTGGTAACTTTTTTTTCTTTTTGAGGATTTAGAAATGTCTTCTTTGAGTCTTCGTGATGATGTCCTGCTTCTATTGTATTTATCAGACATAATTTTTCTGTTTTTTTTTTCTGAAATTTTTGAAGCTATCTGTAACAATTAAATCAATTATATAAATACATCTGTAGAACCTTTATTGTAAGTCACTCTAAAACAAAAACCCGAATATATGCACATAAGTATATTTTTAAGCATTTAACAAGGTCACTATCATGAATGCTGTTCGTAAAAAAACATGGTTTGTCATGAATGTGACTTTATATAAATGTTACTTCTAATATAAAGTAAATTAACTATGTTTTTGATTACATTTCCACCTAGTTCCTGAATCCAACATTACTTAGTCACTCTTGTACTGTTCATGTGGTTATATATACATTTGTTTCATCTTCACATAACTTCTGAAACATGGCTTGTGCTCAGTCATCTTGTCCATCAATGTTTCACTTTATTGTACCACTCTTGGTTTTATAAACATAGAAATATATTTCCATATTGTTGATGTTAATGTTTCGATACTAGAAAGAAACAAATGTTAATAGCAATATCTAGTAGACTAGTACAGAAACAACAAATTATTAATTTTGAATAAACATTACAGAAAAGCTAGGAATTCATACATTTTAAAAGAATTTACTCATCCCAATTCATTGTCAATAAATTATCCATTTGGTGGCTATATAAAATTTACAGTTAAACAAATTTTACTTGGCATGAACTTTCTCAACACTAGCTGATAAAAACATTATAAATGTTTTCATCAGCTAGTGTTGAAAAAGTTGATGAAAAGAGATCACATTATTGTCTACCAAGTAGGTTTGCACCTTCATACTATAACTGATACAATAAACCAGTAGGTACCTAGGTAGTATTAAAGTACCAAATAAAAGCAAGGAAAGAACATTCATAGTGCATTGCAAAATACCACGCATTTTTTTCGGAACAAGTTGTGTGAAACTGTTCATGCTAAGTAGGAAGTAACTACCTAGATAATTTTAAATAGGTATTATGTAATTCATTCAAGGAATCAGATTTTATGTTGTTTTTAGGTGCCATCGTAAAATCATGTTCCTTGAAGTGTGTAGGTATAAAATAAACGCAGTAATATTTTTGCATATTCAATCAAAATCAAATCAGTAATATATCAAAAAAGTATTTTACGTGTTATGAATCAATTGATAACACGTAAAATACATTTTCATACAATAAATAACTTTTGTAACACTAATTTATTACTTAATCACTGAAGAAAGCAAACAATCCAAGAGAAAAGAAAATATCAAAAATTCACATTACACTTCTAGACATTTTTTTTACATTTGATTGCATTTGATTGACTGACCTGACTGAGCATGAGTGAGTCTGAGTCATGACATGCATGACATTTGTTTTGCTTTGTTTGCTGTTTGTTAGCACTGCGATGTTTGCTTGCTTTACTTGCTAGCTGGGTTGAACTCAAAAGTTCGATGATCGAACATTAAAGCGGTCGGTACCCTGGATAAATAACATTCACGCGTTTGATGACGCTCAAAACGCTCGAATCTATACAATTTTATATAAAGGTTATCAGATAATGTATTTGTATTAAAGACCTACATTAATACAATTATCTTATAAAAATAAAACTCTGATATTATATGTAGTTAAAATACTTACATTTTTCGAAAAGAAAAATCTAGCGCTATTAGATTAGTTTGGCAGGTGGCAATTCGGTTGGTACATAGGTTAGCCATAGGTTAATTTGCTTTGTGTGGACAATAATAGACTGAAGCGAGTGTCACTTGTTTGTCACTGTCAAGTCTCAATGATCTTTACTTTAGTACATAACAGTCTGCTGCGACATGAAAAAAGAAAACGAACTATGCTATATGGCTAAACTTGATGCAATGGAAGATATTGGTGGCAATTCGGTTGGTTCATTTCTAAAATTAGGAATTGTCTAAAATATATTTAGTTAGTCATAGTCATAGTCATAGCATTTGTAAAACCTATTCGGTTGGTACCATCTAACTAAATTAGGAACGCTTAATTGGGTAAGATAAAATTAAATTAGGATAAGTTGGTAGTAGCAGAATACCAAAGCTTAATTTGACAGTTCAAAACCTAATTTAAGCTGAAATTAGTTAGGTAGGTGCCAACAGAATTGAGGGCAATACAGTTCAAAACCTAATTTAAGCTGAAATTAGTTAGGTAGGTGCCAACAGAATTGAGGCCATTAGCTTCTCCCTCTTTCCAGCACTGACATAAATTGGTCAGTCAGTCAGTCAGTTCAGCGTCAATTGTCACCATTTGCAATGTTTACATGTTGTTTACGAACTCAATAATCGTTTTAAATTGTAATAAATACTGATAGATAAGGTTTAAAAGGCTGCTAGCATGATAAACATGAGTGTGTTTCTTATAAATTCGTGTTTTCCAGCAAAATTTAGGGCTTGGCTTTAGTATCTGGCTACAGGAATTGGAGGGTGAAAATGCTCAAATCTAGTAGGGTTTTGCTTCCTGATTACATATTTACCACTTTTAACTTGCGGAAATCCTTAGTTTTTGAGAAAATAAAACATTTCTAACTGATACTGATCTGATAAAATGTGAAACAAAATGTAAAAATAGACAGATAATAACCAAATTTGTCGTATTTGTTGTCTGTGGTTTAGCATTTTGTGCAAAATTGATGCGAATGAAACGTAAAAAAAATATTACAAACCACTAGGTAGGTTATGGTTGGAGTATAGAAAAAAACGCGCAAGGCGTTGCGAGCGTGCCGCGGCAGCGGCCGCCGAAGCGCCAGAAGTGACCTCTTCCTTCCCCCCCCCCCCCTTTTGGTAATTTAAACTAGATTTGTATCAATAATTTTTTTGAGGTTAGGTTGGTTAGGTTTCATTTATTCAAATATCTCGAGAACGGGGTCATTCCGCAAATTGGGTGTGGTATCAGGGGGGTGGGGGGGTTCCCCCTCCTGTTTCCCCCCCACTCTCCCCCCTTTTCCTGTATCCAGATACTAAACCAAATTTAGAGGTGTATGGCGTGTAATGCGAGGTAAGTATGTGGATTTCGTTCACAAAGAAAATATGGTAATAATCGGTTTTTTATGGCCAGATTTCCCCTGGATGAGGGGCGGTGTAGAACTTAAACTAATATATCAATTTATAGGCACCTAGTAGTACCTACATCATTTTGGAACAAAATATTATTATAATAACGGTAATCTCAGTAATAGATAGATGTTTGTAAAATCTTTCGATGCACCCCGCATCGAAACAATTTACAAACATCGATATTTTTTCGATGCTATAATTTATAGGTGTAAAAATGGGTGAAGATGCAATGAGGACTTATCAATTGAAAAACTTAATGAATTAAAATTTGTTTGCAGAAAGCATTTTGATGATAAAACCTTCCAAAAAAAGAACACAGCCTAGCCTTGGTAAAAAGAAGCATCAAAGGTTTGAAAAGCCGCAAGCGAATGGGTCAATTTTAAAAAGTAAAAATGTAATTTCTTATCTGATCGTTTTTTTACAGGTATTATTATGATAATCAGGAAGAGTACGTACTTATAAAATGTTTTTTTAAATAAATTCTTTTGATTATTTTAATGACGTTTTATTATTGAACCCAAATCTATACTGAGCCTAGCACCTTGTTTTGTGGTGTTAAATGAAACGTCTGGAGTTTCATTTACCAACACAAAATGATAGTTAAATCATGCCACTTAGGAATTGCAACCGTGGGTAGGTCAGGTCATTCATCGATATCGATAAATTTAAAATGTTATCGCTGAACAGCCCTATTTCGTTTATGTTTTGTTGCCTATATAAGTGTATCTAAGGATTGACATTGACGTAAGTGTTAGTCTATATTAATCTATGGTGTCTCGACTCTTCTTATAGGATATTGTTGCATACTCTTTGGTACATAATAACCTAGAAGTATTCAATAAATAACTACTTACATCAATTTCTTAAAAGCAGCTAAATTTATAAAATGACTGCTTTTATTAATTCTGTTGTAAAAACTTCTATGAACTTTCGTTTGTTGGCTCTATGTAGAAGTTTCCATATTTCACCAGGTATTTAGTAGAGCACTGCTAGCTTCCTTCTAGTTTGTTATTTTCGGCTTTTAGATGTTAAATGTTTTTAATTTCAGTGAATGAGCTGTATTCCCAATCTGCTCTTGGTATAGATAACTATCTTAATGCCAGAAAGAGGATAAAGGAACAGTTTACGAATTTCGCTGACAAATTCAGGACGAAGATGGCAGACTTCGTTGCAGATCCTAAAAACATGATATTCACTGAAGATTTAAAGAACATGGTCCACATAGCAGAGCCTTCCGATGTAGAGCTTGTTACCAACATGATTAAGAAGTTAGTAG
Organism: Lampropteryx suffumata; assembly: GCA_948098915.1. NCBI lineage: Eukaryota > Metazoa > Arthropoda > Insecta > Lepidoptera > Geometridae > Lampropteryx > Lampropteryx suffumata. Next base: position 9,255,615 of record OX402552.1, read on the forward strand.
TTACCTAGCTACTAATATATTCTAATTATTGCGGCCTTAGGTCTCGGTCTACTATAAACATTGATCATTCAGTATCAATTATGTAATACTGATACTCTGACCAAGCTCCAGAGCAGCAATATAGGTCTATGTGCCCTAATTGAAGAATGTCTTCATTCATTGGTTGTACCTCCTTCTGCACTTTAGGTTGTGTGTTTGATTGCTCCCCCAGGATAAACATTTTGGTGACAAATCATAAACATTTGTTCTGTGTTTGGCTATTATTATATATAACAAGTGTATAAGTATTCTATCAGTCATCTGGTTCCCATTTGCTATGCTTAGTTTAGGGCTAGATGGTGCTTGGTGAATTGTTTTGTAATATTTATTATAATTTATTTATTCTAGGTTCAATTCGCAAAACTCAGAGTTCCGATTTGGTTCATTTGTGTTTGGACCAGTTGTAATGAGGATGTTCTATTTCCTGGACACACCTAAAGAAGCTTTACAGGTAAATTATACTAACATTCCTTTTAAATACTATGTTTTTTTCAATCAATTTATATCATAGTATTGTTTATGTTCTCATATTTACTACGCCACTAGTGCTAGCTAGTGCTTAATTAGAAGTACTAAGTAACTGTGCATTTAGTATCTGGATGATTGACTGTAGCATCATTTTCATCTGATTCATCACTTCTATGGTTTAAAGGGCATATTAAGCTCTTGGGCTCGGGTTAGGATGAATTGGCATCTAAATTCACCTAGTATGTAAGATCTATTGACTTTGACTTAGTACAGGTTTTTCGAAAGTTGTTTGAGTGGCCAAGACAAAGGCTTTTAGGTGGCCTATTATCTCCTATTATTCGTTCATTCATTCATTCGTTCATTCGTGATGCATTATGCTCTCGTATTTTATTTGTAAATATTGGTGAAAAGTCATTGTTTTTGATATAACTATTAACTAGTACATCCAGAGTGTTCAAAGCATCTCACCACGCGTTTGTTATCTCACGCTGAAACTTAACAAACAATATGCTGTCAAATTAATTCAAGTGTATGCCCTAACATCAAGAAGCACTGTTGAGGAAATCAAGATTTTCTACGAGGAAATAGAGAGAGCATATAATGAAAGCCCTTGCTTTTATACCACATTAATGGGAGATTTTAATGCTAAAATCGGTCCACCACAAGAAGTTTTTTTTTAAGTTGGAAAATATGGTCTAGGAAGTCGGAACCCACAAGGGCAAGTGCTGGTAAACTTTCTAGAGCAACACAATTTGTACACTATGAACACCTTCTTTAAAAAACGTGCTACTAGAAAGTTGACCTGGTTCAGCCCAGATGGCCAGACTCGAAATGAAATAGACTATTTCATAACCGGGCAGAAGAACAGCATTACTGATGTAAGCGTTCTCAGCCGTTTCAAAACCAACAGTGATCATCGATTAGTGAGAGCTACATTTAAGAATAACCTACACAAGGAGAGATGAATTATGGTCAAAAAAAATATCCCCAAAAAAAGATAGTACAGCATACAAATTTCTTCAAAATGAGTTTCATCTCGATTTAAAAAACCATTTCGATACCCTGGTAGAAGAAAACTTGAATGTTGACTTACTGAACGAGAAATTCTGTAGCATAACTGTAGAAACAGCAAAGAAACACATAGGTAGCATCAGAACCAAGGAGAAAAAACTAACACGCTGTCTTCATTAGCTCAAAGAAGAGATTTAAAAATGAAAAGTCAACCAGATCAAAGAGAGTTAGAAAAAATTAATAAAATCATTAGAAAGGCAATAAAATTAATAAAATCATTAGAAAGGCAATCAAATCAGATTTAAGATCTTATAACACTAGCATTATTACTGGAACAATTACTAAAGCAAAATAGAGGTCCAAATGTTTTTAGAAGAAAACTTAACAAAAATAAATTAGTAATTCATAAATTAAAAAATAGTGATGGACTCCTAATTATTAATAATTAATTACAGATTGTGACGGGATCGTAAGAGTTGTTGAAGAGTTTTATACTAGTCTTTATGCATCGAAAGTTGAGGCACCTGAATCACCGGAAGATCAAGACCCAAGGGCAGAACCAAATGAACGTCTCGATTGTGAACAGTTGCCTCCGGTAACAGAAGATGATGTTGTTTTTGTGTTGAGTCAAATGAAACGGGGTAAAGCGTCCGGTGAAGATGGGGTATCCGTGGAAATACTGCAAGCGGGATCTCCTGGTGTTCTTAAACCTCTCTCATTACTCTACAACAAAGTTTTATATGATGGTGTCACTCCGAGAGCCTGGGAGAATGCCATTGTCACGATTCTACACAAAAAAGGCGATAACTCCAGACTAGAAAATTATCGCCCTATCAGCCTCCTCTCCCAAGTTTATAAATTATTTGCCAAAGTCCTGTGCAACAGATTGTCTCAAACTTTGAATGACTATCAACCTGTAGAACAAGCTGGCTTCCGGAGTGGATACTCGACTATGGACCACATCCACGCTGTCAAACAACTGATGGAGAGGTGCCGAGAGTACAACCGGCCCATGTGTCTTGCCTTTGTTGACTAAGAAAAGGCTTTCGACAGCGTCGAGCACTGGGCAGTGTTTCACTCTCTTCATCGTAGTAACGTTGACAAGCGGTATGTGAATATCTTACCGGATTTATACAAGAATGCCACTCTGCAAGTCCGTATGCATAGTCTTTCAGACTACATACCGATTCAACGAGGCGTGCGGCAAGGAGACACCATCTCACCCAAATTATTTACCAGCGTGCTCGAAGACATTATGAAAACCCTCGACTGGGATGAGATAGACGTTAACATCGATGGCCGCAGCATACATAACGCACCTGCGCTTTGCCGACGATTTAGTCCTCCTAACTGAAAACGTCGACAGCTTACAAAGAATGCTAGAAGAACTGCTTTGGCAGGCCGTCACTTCCATTATTTAAGCCCTTCGCTCTACAATAAAGTTAACAAAATCCTCGAAATATATCCTCTCCCTCACCATAAGTGCGAAATAAAATGCTTAGCGTGGCTTCTTTCCCTCTCTTATGAAGAGAATGAATGTCTCCTCACAACATTGACATAATAAAAAAAAAATAAAAAAAAGATATATATATATATATATATATATAATAAATCTATCACCTTGGTAATTTTGGTACACAACACTGACACACACACAACACAATACTCTTACTTACATCACCTACCAATAGGTACTCACACGAGCTACTCCAAAGAAACCTAGACTTTATAAGACTTGAGTTATCTGGGAGAGCTCACATCAATACATCACTAAACACAACCCTCACTTTATATATTTTCACACCCTACACATACACATTACTTACCCCTTCAAGCACACTTACACACTCTCAGTTTCCACTATTGGTATCTCCCTTAGTTTTATATTCTTATTTTTTTAGTTAGTACCTACAGATTTGTTCAATTCAGAACTTTACTCCATAGGTTAAGGAGGTGGGCGTTGAGGCTGCTACCAAGTTTTTCAAAACTTTTGCAGTTTCATCGTTGTATTTAGTTTTCTGCACACATTGTACATTGTTCTGAATAAATAATTTTTATACTTATACTTAAATGTTTTGAAAATCTAATTACTTCCAGAGTTTTGACGACCCAGCAAACAATGGTTTCTTCGATCAGCTAGTCAGTTTCCAAATTCTGCTGGACCTGCTGTATAGTCATGAGATGTACAATGAGATGTTTGCTGTTTTTGAAAAAGTCAAGGAAAAGCAAATAAATATGTCCAAGTACCCCAAGTACCCGGTAGTTCTGATTCTGGCTGCGTGTTATAAGCAGGTGAGGAATATATAGACTTTTCATCACATTCTAATGCAAAAAAATCCTAGAAGTTTTGTTTGATGTTAGTACTTATAGTATAGACATTTATCTGGCACGCACAAAGAAAATAAAGTAAAGATAAAGACAAATAGTAAAAATAAAATAAAAATCAAGTAATATAGGTATAGGCATCCATCCAGTCAGATGGGTACCTAAACTATCTACTAAAACACACCCTCCCTGTGTGTGGCCAAATAGGTCCAGTCCCAGTTTTATACCACTCCCATACAAATTATGATGGCAGCGCTGGTTTTCAGACGGAACCTCAGGGGCATCACAGTCGAGATACAACTATAAACTTAAATAAACATTTAAACAAAAATAATGGTTATATAAATAATACTATGAGACCGACATAGACTCCATTCTAAATCAAGACCTTCAGCTGGAGATGCCATTAAAACCTACAAACCCTAGAGAAATCTGCAGACTCTTGTCAAAACTGGACAACAGAAAGGCTCCTGGATTTGACGAAACAATTTTTTTATTGTTTTCATGTTCAACTTCCATCATATTGATTTGTTTGTTTTTGAACTCTATATTACTTGTTATAATATTGTGGCGCATTTCGTCAGTTCTGTAAATAATAATTAATTACATAAAAATGTATGAAGCAATACGACTATACACAAAAAGTAGGGTGGGCATCCACAAAAGCATTTGACCTGAAAGTTAAATTAAAAGGCCTAGGTGCACCAGTGGCTCATGCATGATTCATGATTATTAAATGGTGATCTACCTATTTAGATTTAGATATAGATTCTTCCTTTTGGTGGCTGAGCTACTTTTATCGATGGGGTGTTTGCTTGATGTCACTAAAAACTTAAAGAAAAATGTTTATTGGAATAACAATAAAAACAGAATTAATTATTTTCTTCTCTCTCTGTATGTTTGTATGCTTGTTTGTTATGTTTTCATGGGTGAATGAGTCTTGATGAAATTTGGTAAGGAGATATACATTCATGTTGTTTTTATAGTATATTTTACCTTGATCCTCAATCTCTCTCTCTTCTTGGGTTTGAAACTGTCCTCAATGATGATACAGCCCAGCTCATTTCTAGGTCCAGCAATTGATACTCTTGTGGTAGCGATCGGCAGCTAAAATATTTAGGTACGTAAATAAATAAAAGATTGCTGAGATTACAAACAGTATATAAATATTGATTTCATGATGCCTCAAATAGGCAAAATGTCAGAAATTGTATTTACCACTGGTACTGCATCACTGTTATAGTCATTTATTTCTACGACAAAGTCGTGAGGAGTAATAGCCATTACTGCCAGATCCTCGGGAGATGGTGATGGTGGCTTTTCACCACCACCTGTATGTGATTGTTCTCTCCTATGGCTTGATAAATTTGCCTTTGCCGACAACTTCATTCTCTGCCATGCTAGTCTAATGTCTTTTTCACCACGGTTTCTACCAGTTTTCACATAATTAAAAAAAAATAAGCATGAAATGGATATCGCATCACACAGGCCATGGTAGGACATAATAATGTAAATATTTACAATAACAAAAACGAGTATGTAGGTAAGTACTTAAATAAAAAGTACTCATGTACCTACTTTCTAATTACTTATTGATTGTTATATTTTTCCATTCCTTCATTCTTTCTTTTCTTTTTAACATTTATCTTTTCGAAATGTTTTGGATTTGTTTAAATAAAATCTTGCTGAGCAGACAATTTTTATCAAACTTGCCGCGCTAGCATATCGACTTATCAGACACAGACAGAGACAGATGACAGTTCAGTTCAGTTCTTGGTCAATGGCCTTTGTGGAAGGGGGTTCTCAATTTTGCCAATGTCACGTTTTATGCTTGTCCTTTGCACGATGGAGGCCAGTATTTGAAGACTTGTGATCGGTGAAATTTTGTGACTAGAAATCTATATCATCTGGAAACAAACAGAAACAACTCTAAACTAACTACTTAACTATGATAACGAAATAATACATGTAATAATAATACATTATATTAATATATGTAGGAAAATACAGTGAATTTAAGATTACAGTTTTATTTTATACCTATCTATATATTTACATAAAATATTTACAAAAGGGGTAAAAACTAGAGAGAGTAAACATTTAAAAGAGAAAGGACGAGGAATATCTGAATCTGGAGGAATAATATCATATAATGACAAACGAGAGCAGTTAAAAAATATGTGATCAACAGTTCCTTCTTCAAGCCCACATTCACATAGAGAGTTATCACTAACCCGGATTTTAGCTAGAAACACAGGCGTACAAGCATGACCAAGTCGCAGGCGACATATAGTTGAAGTGGAAGTTTTTTTAGCAGAGCGGTGTTTAAAAACCAAGGTTTGTTGGGAATACATGGTTGGAAATCACCATAATATTTACCTTTTAATTTTTTTGACATACCCCAGGCTTTATTCCATGAACGGTTTAAGTGCGATTTAGCATAGGGGACCAGATCATGGCAAAAAATTTTGTGGTGTTCCAAGGACCCAGTTCGGGAGGCATGTTTCGCACAGGCATCCGCATTTTCATTGCCTGGAATGCCCGAGTGGCCAGGTATCTGGATACCTGGCCTGTCTCGGAATTAGAATTGTTCTAGCCTGGGCTAGAACAATTCTAATTCCGAGACTCTCAGATTGAAACAGAGCTTCCCTTATTTTTAAAATGATTGGGAATCGGGATTTTTCTCTAAACGGGTTAGCAAGAATAGCTTGAAGGCAGCTTTTTGAATCAGAGAATATTGATTTATCTAAATTATTAGATTTTATATACTCAATAGCTTCCAAAATAGCTACAGATTCACCGGTAAAAACAGAAGTAACTGAAGGACATTTAAAGCTAAGAATAATTTTGAATTTAGGAATCCAAACAGCTGCACCTACAGGGCAACTGTCAGTTATTTTTGAGGCGTCAGTGAAGACAGTAAGCCAATCACCAAATTCTGAGTTTACTTTTTCTAAAAAGATTTTACTAGCTTCTATTGAATTCTTATGAATGCCAAAATCTGTAATTATGTTGGGCTTATACACAAGAGCATTATACGGGATGGAGTAAAGAGGATTAAGCGACAATTGGACAACATGATGGGGGAGACGGGCGAATTTTAGGTAGCTAATGAGAACGCACGGAAGTTTAGCAGAAGAACCATGGCTTTGAGAGTTAAAGTGGTTAGATAAAATGTTGAGTTTTGCAATTAAAGCGTGATCTGAATTTTGGAGCAATTTGAACATGAACTTATCGGACAGAAATTGCCTTCTCAGCTTCTAAGAGGAGGCTCAACACACTCTACCTGCATTGCATTAATAGGAGATGATTTCATTGCACTAATAATAATTCGGAGACATTTAGACTGTATTTTATCAATCTTTTCTAATGAAGCTTTTGTGCATGGGTCCAATATGAATGAACCATAATCCATATGGCTACGAATTATAACATTATAAAGCAGCTTCTGGGTAAAAGGGTGAGATCCCCACCATACCCCTGACAAAATCTTATCAAAATCTGATCTTAAAATGTTAATATTTTTCCCACATTTTTGGACTACATAGTCTATGGTCCAACCAAATTCCCAAAAATTTTGCTTCTTTTTTTATGGGGACAATTTCATTAGAGGCTTGGAGTTGAAGATGAGGGATCAGTTTTTTTTTAGTAAAAATTACTGCCTTACATTTATATACAGACAAAGATAGGCCGTGGTCAGAAAGCCAATGCGATAGGTACTCTAAGGCTGAGTTCAACCGACTTGAAGCTTCTGCTAGTGATTTTACTGATACATATAACGCTAGGTCATCAGCATACTGTAAGATTGAGCAAAACGGCATAACAGATTGCTCAAGGTCGAATGTGTATATGCTGTATAATAGAGGGCTTAAAACTGATCCTTGAGGTAAACCCTTCCATACAGTTCTAGGCGGGGAAAATAAGCCAAGGTTTTTAATGATAATGGTTCTCTCTAATAGAAGATTACATATGAACCTAACCATCTTCTCAGGGATCCTTATTTGGATAAGTTTTTGTCTGAGGATCGGAATTTGGACATTATCATATGCTCCCGCTATATCTAGGAACATACCAACGAGGTAGCCTTTATTTATAAATTGTCATAATTATAAATAGAGAGATTTGGCTAGAATATTTTCACTTTCCACAAACCATTCCAATCGATGTTTGATCATGTGTTCCATGACTTTGGACAACACAGTTGACAAAGCAATAGGCCTTCTGCTATCAGGGTCTGAGGGGTTTTTACCGGGCTTGAGGACAGGGATAATGACCTGAGTTTTCAGTTTGGGATTTCACCATATTCAAAAAAGAATGCTTCTGATATTGGCAATATCAGAAGCATTCTTTAGGAATGAATAAGGGATCCCATCTTCGCCAGGAGAAGAGTCTGTTAGTCCGTTCAGAGCAATCTGCAGTTCCCTAAATGAAAAATTTGCATTAAGACCTACTTGGTCAGTAAAAGGAGAAGGAGGACAAGGAATTAAATTGAGGTTTGGAACAGTAAAAGGGGATAGTTTATTTGTAAAGGCTTCAAGCCAGGAAGAAGGATCATTTGCAGTTACATTGGAATCATTACAAGAACCTCTGTAGCGCTTAATAGCTTTCCAAACTATAGAAGCAGGAGTTCTAGGAGATAGACCTTCACAGAAATTGGACCAACCAAGTTTCTTTTTAGCTGAAAGCAGCTTTCTGACTTTAGCAGCACTTTTTTGATATTCACTAAAATTTTCTAAACACATGTCAGCATTATATTTTTTTCTGAATCTTTTCTCTCCTTGATGGCTGCAGTGCATTCTGCGTCCCACCAGGGAGTAGAAATTTTGAATTTGTGGGGTTTCTTAACAGGAAAACTATTGTCAGCACTAGAAGAAATTGATCTTACAAATTTGGAATAGCACTCTAAGTAATTGGAAGGATCAGAAGGTGATAGTTCTTTAATTTTGGAATCAAGGGTGTTGGAGTATAGTGACCAGTTCACGTCTGTTAGTCTGTATTTGAGAGTGGGACAGAAATTTTGTGAGGGAATAGGTCTATGAGATATATTTATAATAATGGGGAAATTATCGCTTCCATAGGTAGAATGGAGAACGTTCCAAGAAAGTGAAAGGGAATTACAAGGAGAACAAATTGTTAGATCAACTGAAGATCTAGGATTTGCTTTGGGTTTTTCTAGGTTTTGATTTGGGTATGTCTTGCGAGTTGGAGAACCATTATTCATTATGCATAAGTTGGCTTCATCCAGAATTTCGATCAGCGCTAAACCAAATGAGTCATCTCGACTGGAGCCCCAGGAGCGATGGTGGGCATTAAAGTCCCCCATTATTACTACAGGGGGCGGGACAGACGAAATAATACATAATATATCAGGAATGAGGGATGGGTTTGGGTGAGGGATGTAAAGGGATAAGAAGGTTATATTAAGGGTTCGAACAGCTACAATATTTATATCAGCCTAACTAATAAGGCGCATCCGGCATACCCGTCAGCCCTGTCGTCTCGAAGACAGGAATAACCAGAAATTCGGAATCGAATTTCAGGCTTAAACCATGTCTCCGAGACGGCAATGACTGACGGGTAGAATATAGAAATGAAATGAGTAAGTTCATTTTTTTCCTTGAGAGGCTTTGACTGTTCCACGCGGCATCGCCGCTTTGCAAAGTTCTTTGCCCATCGCATAAAGAACAGAGGTTTGATCCATTATGGTTGGATGCAGAAATTATTGACATAAGTTGTTGGGCAACGTTGGACGGTATGTTGGATTTATTCTGAGATAACAAATTAATTATTAAAGTAAGTAGGAGCTCCAGGAGACCGTTCTCCTGAGGGACCTCTACTTCTGGGGCAGGGAATGCACTGCCATTAGGCATACATGAGGGGGAGTCCCCAATAATTGCTTGGTGAGCCTGGCGGTCATATGACTTACCTAGGGGGGCTCTAGGTCGGAGAGTAGAAAATACAGTTTTCCTGTGTGATACTGTAGGGTTATTGGTTGGGGCTTTTTGAATAGTGGAAGGTCTGACTGTGACAGAAGGGGAGGGGGAGAACAGATCATTAGCAACTTCAGCATACGACCTGTTTACCTTAGACAAAGATTAGATGCCTCTTCATAATAAATACCCTGTTGGGTCATGATAAGTTTGACAGAGCGTTGTCTCCCTTGCAAGATTTGCTGAAGCAAAGTGCTGGCCTGAGCAATGCAAGCAAGAAGAATTTTGTTCTAGCACTTCACAGCTTTCTCCTGAGTGAGCTTGAAAACACTTAAAGCATCTAGGCTTTGACCTGCATTGAGACTTGATGTGGCCGAATCGACAGCAATTCAGGCATTGTATTGTTGGGAATGTGTATGCCTCAACAGGGAGGCTAGTGTGGAAAGAGAACACCCTAGAAGGAAGAATTTGACCATGAAAGGTCAAAACAACAGTCTGGGTAGGCACCCATGACACCCTACCTTCATCAATATTTTTCCTATTAAGTCTGTGGGCTTTTAAAATCCCTCCACATCCATTTGGAACAACTAAAGAGGTAGCAAACTCATCCATAGATAAGTCCACAGGAACCTGTCGTACAATTCCCATTTTGGTAATGTTATATGTAGGGATGGATGCTTCATATTTATGCTGTGATATGATAGGGTTGTCTAAAAAATTGTTTGCATCTGAATAAGAGACGAATTCTACGGCAATTTTGTTGCGGCCTACTTTTTTAACTCCATCTCGGCATATGTTTGGGATTTTGTTATGGACCAGGAATTGGCCGAATTTTATTGGCCTAATAGAAGAGCCTGCGGATTGATCAGGCTCTGAGCGAGACACATGAACAAGGAACGGACCCTTGTCTGTGGAGGTGTATGCTTTGAATCCGATAATCATTGAATTGCTGCAATACAAGTTTTAGATTGAGGCCGAAGGAAGCTCCGGGTCAGTAATCGTTCTCTTCCCTGTGGGTTCTTCTGAATGTAAGTCAATAAAACGCCGCTTAGTCGCGGACGAGTTGCAGGCGGATTGATTTAGGCTGGGTTCGGCATCTTTCGCCGAAACAAATAAATCCATAGAGGCCGGTTCGAAAATGTCAGGGGGGTCTGGAGGTTTCCACACGTCCTCCATTTTGAAAAAAACCTATGTCTACTAGCATTTACAAACTACTTATTGCTAAAAACTTACCAAATAATATTTACAAACTAACACTATTTTACATATAACTAACAATGATAAGGATTTGGTCAAGAAATCAATAAATATTTGCCAAAAAACGCAAAAATCTCACTAACACGTGCGCCAGGCAAAACAAACGACGACGATATCCATGAGAAAGATGACAATTTTTCATTTTATTTTGTAAATCTGTCTGCGTTACTGTACAGTGTAAGTGTCAGTATCACGTAAAATGGTGTTGTATAGAACGAGAGCATAGACCTTAACAATATGTTTTCATTTAGACGGCGCAATTTTACTACCTCATCTGTGGATATAAATAAACCATGGTCTTTCTTCTTGTACTAGCTGGTCTTTGGTTAGTACTACGTTTTGTAATAAAAACACATTTTGATACTCGGACCAACTTTGTTACCGCAACAAACCTAGACTAGAAGGTCTTGGTTTAAACCTAGACTATTGTATTTTTTTGTAATAAGACCGTTATAGTTTCACTATGACCGTCTGTCCCTAATCAGAGCTGTTGCTTGCAGACTATAAGTTTAATTGTGATTAAATTTTGCACTTTAATACATATTAGTAACCCTTACTAATAAAAAATAAAAACTTTGAGAAGTTTTTTTAGGGTTACTTTCCCTAGATGTAAAGTAAGGTTAATACTTTTTAACCGATAAAAAAAAAGAAGTTCTCAATTCAGTCGTATTTTTTTAAATAATGTTTGTTAGGTAACGCCGTCATTTATGAACCGATTTGAAAACTTATTTTTTTTATGTGAAAGGATATACCTACTTTCCGATTAGTAACCATAAGTGTGTTTCAGTCCGATATCCCGCAGCTAGACGCATCGAAAGTAACTGCTCATGGCGAAGATTGCGTAAATAGTAATAACATATATATTGTCCAGTTTGTGCATGCCGACGTCATCTGCGGCATTAATCAATTAAAACCGAATAGTTCAGTGGGACCTGAAAATATACCGCCTGTAGTTTTCAAACATACAAAGAAATTGTTATGCGCCCCGCTCTGCCACATATTCAACCTAGGACTGAAGACAGGGGTTTACCCCCCTCAATGGAAACTCTCGCGAGTTACACTATAATGTCCTCCGTTGAAGAATTCCGCGCCATTGCAATCCTATCTTCAGCTGCGAAGGTATTGGAGAGTGTACTGCATAAGTACATTTACGCTCAAGTAAATAAGTACCTACTTGTGTAACGAACAGCACGGTTTCAGGAGCAAGAGATCCGTGAATACGAATCTGTTGACGCTCGTTGACTTCATCTCAGCCCGGCTAGATAAGGGACTCCAGGTCGACGTACTCTACTTCGACTTCCGGAAGGCGTTTGATAGGGTTAATAATGATATACTGCTGGCGAAACTTTCGGCCATACGTATGGCCCCAGGTCTTCTCAGACTTCTCGCGGACTATCTGCGGGATCGCCAGTAGTATAATAACATTTTGAATTTATTCTGTGTATAACTGTAGTATTAGATTTGTAATTTAAAATAATATATTAATAGTTGCAATTAGACATAATAATATTTAATTACAGTAATTGGTTTTATCCGTGTTAATTAAATGTATAAATAAAATAAATAAATAAATAACACAAGCTCTGCTTACTTTGGTGCTAGATGACGCTGTGTACAATAACCGGTATTATTATTACTATTAAAGCAGTGGTCGCGCAATTCACAGCTATTGCTAGTTATCGCGATTTAGTAAACTTTAATTTAATTACATTTTCTCATTTGTTTTTAAATTCCAGAATACACCTCAAAGTCTAGAGTATGCTTCAAGACTATGGACTGATATGACAAATGTTGGCACAAAGCCCTTACGAAGAGCCTCAACGTTTATGGCAGGTTTGTGTGTTGATTCTGTGTAACTTTTAATTATTTTTTTGAATATCTGCCAAAAATAAATGTAACAGATCTACTGAACAATACTGATGAACCAGTTGTTGAAAAGAAAGTGATGTTTTCCCAAGGTCTCCATTATTTACAAAAAAGCCATAAATATATGCCTGACATTACACACAGCAACATCTGGCCCTAAAGTAAACAGAGCTTGCGTTATGGGTACCACATGACTTATATATCTACTACTTATATAAATTTTTTTCCTACACATCATACAAATATTTGTCTAGCGGGAATCGAACCCGCAAACTTATGCGTCTCAGGCGGGCCTTTGCCCACTGCACCACAGAGGTCGTCATCTTGATTACCTGGATTAACACCTGGATTAACATACAGGCTACTTTTTATTCACGTACCATGTAAGCAAAGCAGCAGTAAGCAGCTAGTGTGCCTACATAAATTAGCGGTCTTGGTTTGACACTATTTTGTATTTAAGATAAATATTAGTGGTACTCGTATGTTTCACACAAAGTCATCTAGCTCCAAATTAAGCAAAGTTATACCTTCTATAGAAACAGATGACTGATAAAATACTTAAGTATAACACTTGTAAATACATACAGAGTTCTGGTGATAGTGATAGTTGACCTGCCCTCCGAATCTTAGTTCGTGGGTTCGAATCCAATCGTGCACAAATAGATTTTTCTTTCAACTACGTAGTAATATTATCATTTATCACTACAAGACCGATCACAAAGGACGTATTTTTTGCTTAGAACCAAAACAGTGCAGTAATGTTATATGAAATCTCATTATTGCACTGTTTTTTACTTTTTATTTAGATATAAATTTACCACAGAGGTTTAATATCTCCCATTAAGTTTAATATAAAATATTTGCATGAGATCAAAGAGAGACTGGCTGATAATAAAAATCGGCTGAATAAAATCGCATTGGTGAAGAAATAACAAATGGCGCGCATTTTGTACCATTGTAAAACTTGGATTTTTCATATTTTTAGTTGAGTAGGTATATTTTATCACAGTAGGTACCTAGATTGGTAGTTGAAAGAAATAGTAGATTGTTGCACCGAGCACAAAGTTAGTCATTAATGCACGAGTGTTATGTTGGTGCCCGAGCGCAAGCGAGGGCACTATATTAACACGAGTGCATTAATTACTCGCTTTAGCGAGGTGCGTAATTTACTTTTCTTTCAACTACCAATATACACCTACTGTGATAGATAGACAAATATGCCTACTCAAACTAAAAATATAAAGGATCAAAATGTTTTACAATGGTACAAAATGTGCGCCATTTGTATTTTTTTTCACCAAGTAGGTTTTATTCAGCCGATTTTTATTGTCAGCTAGTATCTTTTTGATCTAATGCAAATTTTTTATATTAATCTTAATGGGAGATATTAAACCTCTGTGGTAAATTTATTCTTATCTAAATAAAAAGTAAGAAACAGCGCAATAATGTAAAACAGTGCAATAATGAGATTTCATACTACATTACGAGCACTGTTTTGGTTCTAAGCAAAAAAGACGTCCTTTGTGATCGGTTTTGTAGTGATTAATGATAACATTACTGCGTAGTTGAAAGAAAAGTAAATTACGCACCTTGCTAAAGAGAGTAATTAATGCACTCGTGTTAATTCAGTGCCCTCGCTTGCGCTCGGGCACCATAACCATAACATAACACTCGTACATTAATAACTCACTTTGCGCTCGGTGCAACAATCTACTATTTCTGGTCGAAGAATTTATGTGTGTTAAACCAGTACTCTCAAGCGGGGAAGAAAAACATCGTGAGGAAATCGGCATGTTGTAGAACCTAAAATGATAGAAAACATCTATGTAAATCACACAAAATATTTATCCTGGATGAGGATCGAACCACAACCTACAGCGCAGAAGGCAGAGTTACTACCAACTGAGCCGAGAGGTCAGATCAGAAGATTACACGAAATAGGTGGTCCTTTATAGAAAGTTACATGTTTCATATTACTTTTTTCAGGTTTGGCACTAAAACAGGGAGCTCCTCATGTGGCACTGGAATCTATATCAATGCAACGGCAGCATTATGTTACAATCAGGAATATTAGGGTAAGTTTTAGCAGGTAATCTTAACAATCTATGTTTTGTTTTATGCCAACTTCAAGTTGAAGCTGTTTCTAATGTTAGCAACAATACTTGCCTTTTTGAGCATAACTTTAAATCTAGCGAGAATACATTTAAAATCACCCGGCACCAATATTGAAGGTCCATCTTCTTCTTTCCTTTCTTCCTATAATGGCATTATATATGTCTTGTCGACACCTTTGCCTGTGGCAAGTGATTGTTTGATAATAAAGTCGATCGTCATCTAAATGACATCGCGGAATGGCCGTCTAGAACTGTCTCGGAATTCCTTGTCGTTCAAATCACATTGCAACATAATACACGTCTAATTCGATTGATCATACTTGTGCCCTATGTTTTAATTATTCATTAAAATTCTGCTAAGATTTATCTATGTACATATTGATCGTCATTTCACAATCTCTTCGCTTAAAACATTTCATCATAACAGCCTTTATGAAGTCCACTGCTGAACATAGGCCTCCCTAATAGATTTCCAGGAAGAACGATTTTGAGCCCTCTCCATCCACCGACTTCCTGCGATCTTTACAATGTCGTCAGTCCATCGGGTGGGGGGTCGTCCTACGCTTCGTTTTCCCGTCCTTGGTCGCCATTCGAGAACTTTTATTCCCCAACGGTTATCAGAACTGCGAGCTATATGGCCTGCCCATTGCCACTTCAACTTGCAAATTTTTAGTGCTATGGCGGTGACTTTGGTTCTTCTACGGATTTCATCGTTGCGGATTTTATCACGTAGTGAAACATCCAACATAGCTCTCTTTATAGCACGTTGCGCAACTCTGAGCTTGTGTATGAGGCCAATAGGAAAAAAAACATAAGATAAAAAATAAATTAATTATTAATCTATATCTTCGCAGGCTTCCGCTCTCGCAGATATGGGAAGGCCAGACGACGCAATCCCCGTGCTGAAGTCAGTTTTGAACATAGATGCTCCGGAGCAACAAGACAAACACACCTTCTTTGAGGAAACTGTAAGTTGTGGCCTACTTGGTATTTATTTATTATTTTCTCTCTTTCTTCAATGTATTGATCAAATTGTGACAGTGACTGATTTACCGATTAACGGATTTATCGATTGGCCGATTGACCGATTGACCGATTGACCCATTGTTCATTTTGGGGTCTAGTAGAGCACTATAAAAGAAATCTCCAAAACCTGAACAACCAAAAGGTGCAGGAGGAGTGTTTGTATGAAAATAGAAAATGACCTTACGCGAACGAAGTTGAAGGTATAACTATACTTGTATAATTATACTAGTTAAACATTAATGCATATTTTACTGTAATAATTATCTGTTTCCACATGACCATGAAATAACGTCGAACTAAATATGCTCATCTATAATATGCTTTTTATTGTAAAATTTTGTAATATTAACTAATATTTGATGTACCAGGTCAACAAAGTGAAGGTGGCAGTCGGAAAATCGAATAACAAAGATCTCCAGAAAGATTTCGAGAACATAGAAAAGGCGCTCAAAGACAGAGGACTTATTGATACTCAACAGGTAATAACATAAATTAAAAAATCTCCCGACCAAAAACTAATAACTTCTATTTATTACCTACTAGCTGCTTCCCGCGGTTTCGCACGAGTGATACCTACATAAAAAGTAGGCTATGTGCTTCCCCAAGGTCCCATCTACCTCTTTACCAAAATTCATCAAATTCGGTTTATAATATAAGTCGGGATTTATTGAGAATTTAGACCATTCCAATGAGGCCAAACACGATATCTCTGCTATAAGCTGATAAAGAGTTAGGTATCCTGCAGATTCCAGTTGATGCTGCAGTATCAATCTCACCATGTTCTTGCAATATCGTTGATGACCTATGGAAGTTGCTTACGTTCCGTCATCATTATTAGAATAGAGCTGATGATCTTTAAATGGCCGAACGGATTTCATCAATCTTAGAAAAACACTCGATGAAGTCACCTTTCAAACAAAAATATACTAAATTAGGACATATGATGCCACAGTCAGACACACACATACACAGATATCTTAAACTTGTAGGTAACAATCCTCTGTTTAAACATAAATAAATTAGGTTGTGCAGGGCATATCAGTTAATAACAAGTATAGCCCTATATTTCTCACACGACAGAAAGAGACAGACAACACAAAAAAAAAATATTCAGAACAAAATACACAGGACAAGTCATCAAACATCAATATCAAGTAACAAATATAACCTCATATTACTCTAAAAATAGAAAGAGACAGACAATGCAAACATTAATATCAAGTAGCAAGTATAGCTCTATATTACTCATACGATAGAAAGAGACAGACAATGGAAACATCAATATTAAGTAACAAGTATAATCAAATCACTGACAAATCCGTCTCCTCGCTTTCATTTAGCTCCTCGCTTAGCTTGGGTTTGTACTAGCATTAGTTTAATTGTATTTTTTTGTATGTGATACTCATTATCTTTTGGATAGAAAACGGTTTTTGGTTTGGCCTATGAGCGCGCATGGTGGTAGAGTTGGCTGTCAGATGACTGTCAGATACAAATAATATGCGACTACTGTAAGTGTCGCTCGTTTTTTATTATTATTTACATAATCCCGATTGGTAGTGTTCTGTGAAGCCCTAGAATCAGACGCTCGCCAATGCGGAGCAGTAAAGTTATAGCAAATTCAATAGAACTACAGTTTCTACGTTATTCTTTAGGACATAAGAATGATATATCTGTTTGAATTATCCAAATCGGACCATTACTTACACAGATATTAACTAATAAACATTATGCCGTTCCTGCCGGTAAAATCACGCATCAGGCCCTCTTACTTCACGATTCGATAACTGGCGACCGTCCCTGTGACGTCACAGCTACCGGGGCAGACACTCAGTGAACTTGGCTAGTAATTTCGTCATAACTTCGTAAATTTTTGTCGTAGAACAAAAATGTATGTTATGGATTTCTTAGCTCTATAAATCTGCATTCTCAACTAAAAACGTTACGGATTGTCATCTAAATTACTGAAATGTAATTCTTTGTTTCAGACATTGGACATATTGCTAAACAATGAAATTACAATGACGCTTAAGCCACAAGACCAGCTTCGAGGCATGCCGTCGACACTAAACAAAAAGATGCCTTTCGGCTTAAGGAAAACGAGAAACATAGTATAGCATTTTAAAAATTTTTTTTTGTAAATAGTCGTATGCTTTGTGAGAGAGTGTTTTGAATGAAATTAGTTCGTTGTTTTTGTTATAAAATTGTTTCATCTGTTACGAAGGTTCTAGTTAGCCTTTTTTTGTTTTTATTTTACGATACAGAAGGATTATAGTGGAGTTCAGTCAGAATAATTAGCATGATCGTAGATATCACTGAGTGTATTTATCTCTTAAACATCTTCTTGTACTTAGTATAAATAAATTGTTTTTTTATAACATCCATAATTAGGTGAATACCTTGTTGACGAATACATAAGTTAACCAAACTTTAACTTTTATTTAAATACCTTTTATATAATACTAGCAGTCTCGCGATAGCGTTTTAGCATACAGAGATACTCTAGATATGAAAATAAAAATAGAATTTGCTCAATATTTTATACATTTTTCTGCGGTCCGTGTGTTGCCGCTCGAGTTCACGCACAAGCGGACCGCAGATCAAACTCACCCTGATGAAGACTCGCTAAAAGAATCGAAACAGAGAGATAACAACAGACTCTGTACGCATAGTTGCAAAACTGCACTGTTATATAAAAGCTTAGTCTGTATGGCACCTAAAATATATAATAAGATACCTAAGTCATTTTTAAATGTTAGTGAGATTATGTTTAAAGCAAAATTAAAACAATTATTAGTAAATAAGTGCTACTATAATATTAATGACTTCTTAGCTGACGATTTGAAACATTGACATTTAATTCTATAATTTTATAAACACTTTAACTATGTATATAATACAAACATAATTTTCAATATTTGCATGCCTAATTTTAAGGTAGAACATAATAGAACCATTCAATATATTTAAGACCTACAACTGTAACCCACATTATGTTGAAGCAAATAAATTAATCTTTATCTTTATCTCTATCTTTACAGTGTCGGTAACTCAATCGACAAAATAATACGTGAGTAAAACAAGTGTTTCTAAAAATGTATAGTACAACTCACGTAAGTTTTGAAAGTGACACTGTTCAATAGTTGTTTAGAACTACTTAAGCACTTTAGGGGTAATATTAACAAAGTACCAACTTTAACCTCTTAATAAATAAATAGGTACTAGTGGACAATCCACACAACACCATCTAGCCCCAAACTAAGCATTCGAGTATATTGTAAGATTGGAACCAGCATGGCGATTATGGAACTTTTGACACAACCAGTTTTGATTTGTAAGTAATAGGCATAATTTTAATCTTTAGTTTGATTAAAAGTCAAAGTTAAAATATATTATTCAATCACTCACAAGGATTACTTTGAAACGTGTTACATAAGTATACTGCCACCAACTTATCTGTTCCGGTGGCCAAAGAACGAACTAAAAAACTCTCATAGAACATTTAATCTAAATGACATTTCCAATAGAGAGAGGTAAGGGTGGCCTTACCGGAACAAATAAGTTGGCTGCACTATACTATGTTTCAAACTGTTAGGTAAACTGTGTTCATCTCATTCACCTGTCATTGTCATGTTTATAGGCAAGTCAAAGTCAAAAGATTGTCTGTCATTTCATGGAGCAACATGGTTCTGCTAATTGAATATTTTTTACCCGTTTTATTACATGTTTTATTCAGTAATCTTGGCGGAATTTTAGTGAATAAATTGTGGATGCGGGACGGGTATGGATAATTGGATTGTATGTGTATTGTGGTGCATTGTGATTTGAACGACGAGGAATCCCAAGAAAATTCTAGACGCCATTCCGCATGTCGTCTAGAATCGACAATTGACCATCGACTAAGACGTATAACAAACAAAATAACTATAAACTATAAACACTTGACATTGGCAGAATTGACATTAATATGTCACAGGCCATTAACGAAGAAAAGAAGAAAGAAAGAATCATCACAAAGATCACTTTGAATCGTCTTACATACTAGGTGAATTTAGATGCCAAATACTCCTAACCAAAGCCCGAGAAGAACTGTCAAGAAACTCGTCCTGGTCCGAGCGCTTATTTTCATGATCCATCTTAAACTACCTTAACTACGAAAAACGAATACAAGAGAGATTATACATTTTAAATGTATGTTTTAAATGTATTTTAAATGTAATAGCTGTTTAAGGGCAGAGCAACATGAGGCCATGCATTCTTATCCTTGTAATTGGAATTGGAACTGATTGTAATTGGAACCAGTTTTTACAAGATGAATTAGGTACGCAGGTTCGGTTTATATATCAGACCAAATAAATATAAGGACAGAGTGACGCGAACAACCAAAATGATGCTTCAAAACCGTAAACCTCAATGCACCTCTATGTAATCTCTATGTAAATATACTCAAACATCTTTGTCCTGGGAGGGATACTAACCCACAATCTACCACTCAGAGGGTAGAGCCACTAAGGGGGCATCCTTTAGGTAATTAATTACGTGAGGTAATTTTGGCGATTTTTCGACGATTTTGGTGAGATGTCGTGAGATTTCGCCCCATCCCTAATCTCACGTGAGATTTTTCAAAATGCATATTTTAATGTAGGTAAATAAGTTAATCTTTGCTTGATTAAGTACATTAGATTTATTTAAATTTAAATCGATTCATTTTATAAATATTTATTAACAATTATTTGCCGTGGTGGTTCCGGCATAGAATTGGACCCCTCCATCTCCTCCCGTGGATGTCGTAAAAGGCGACTAAGGGAACACACACCGGGGGACTGGGCAGCAGCATCCCCCGAGTACTTAACTCTAAATCTGCGGTCACCAATCCGCCTGCCAAGCGTGGTGACTATGGCAAAACCCCCAAATGACAGACACAAACAGAAAAGTTCCCGGAAGTTCCGCTATTCCTGGCATAGGTGGCGGCCACGGTAACGGCGGAACAGGGGGTGCGAAGAATCTCCGGCAGAGGTCCTGCTACCAATCCCAACGACCCCTGGCCCTGGCAACATACAACGCACGCACACTGAGGACCGACGAGAAGGTGATAGAGCTGGAAGAAGTAGTAAAAAAGTTGCACTGGGATATTATAGGGATATTATCAGAAGTCCGAAGAGAGGGAAAGGACACGATAATCCTAAATTCCGGCAACTTATTCTACTACCGGGAGGGCGATCAACTATCTCAGCATGGTGTCGGCTTTCTTGTCCACAAATCCCTCGTTAACAACATTGTAAAGATCGAAAGCGTGTCGAGCAGGGTGGTATACCTTATACTCAGAATAACCAAACGGTATTCGCTTAAGGTCATACAGGTGTACGCACCTCACTCGAACCGTCCAGACGATGAAGTGGAGGCTATGTATGATGACATTTCAAATGCCATACAAGCCTCGAAAACACACTTTACGGTTGTGATGGGGAACTTCAAGGCGCGGCTAGGTGTGAGGAACGGCGATGAACTGAGAGTGGGGCAATTTGGATTTGGACAGCGGAACCAACGGGGTCAGCCATTGGCCGACTTCATGGAAAAGGAGGGACTGTTTATGATGAACTCCTTTTTCAAGAAGCGGTATAGCTGGCCACTTTGTTTAGCGTTTGTGGACTATGAGAAAGCCTTTGATTCTGTCGAAACCTGGGCAGTGTTGCGGTCACTCCAGCGGTGCCAAATCGACTATCGGTATATCGAAGTGTTGAAACGTCTGTACAGTAACGCCACCATGTCTATCCGACTCCAGGACCAGAGCACGAATCCAATCCCATTGCATAAAGGGGTGAGGCAGGGAGATGTTATTTCTCCGAAACTATTCACCTCTGCATTGGAGGAAGTTTTCAAGCTCTTGTACTGGAATAGACATGGTATCAACATCAATGGCGAACGCCTCATTCACCTTCTATTTGCCGACGACATAGTCCTCAATGAGAATACCATGAGGACTCCTCATGGCAGAATCGCTGTAAGATCTAGGCACAATGCTCGCGACCTCAATATCGTCTCCCAACAGGTGGGTCTTAAAATGAACATGAGCAAGACAAAAATCATGTCAAATGCTCATGTTGCACCCGTACCGGTACATGTTGGGAGACAGGGCGATATAATCGAAGTTGTAGACCATTATGTCTATTTGGGTCAGACGATTCAACTAGGCAAGTCCAACTTCGAAAAGAGGTCAGCCGACGAATCCAACTCGGATGGGCAGCGTTCGGGAAATTAAGGCACATCTTCTCGTCACAGATACCGCAGAGCCTCAAGACGAAAGTCTACAACCAGTGCGTGTTGCCAGTGATGACATATGGAACTGAGACTTGGTCGCTGACTATTGGTCTCATACACAATCTCAGAGTCGCGCAACGTGCAATGGAGAGAGCTATGTCCAGGTGTTACTACGTAATAAAATCCGCAAAGAGGAAATCCGTAGAAGAACCAAAGTCGCCGACGTAGCGCTCAAAATTTGCAAGTTGAAGTGGCAATGGGCAGGCCATATAGCTTGCAGAACTGATAACCGTTGGGGAGTAAAAATTCTCGAATGGCGACCAAGAACAGGAAAACGAAGCGTAGGACAACCCCCCACCCGATCGACTGACGACATTGTAAAGATCGCAGGAAGTCGGTGGATGGAGAGGGCTCAAAATCGTTCTTCCTGGAAATCTATTGGGGAGGCCTATGTTCAGCAGTGATATGATGATGAAAATTTATTCATATTTAATAAATAAATAGCCCACCGCGTATTCAAAATTATTTCACGGCGTCTGGTAGATACGTTGCATGACCCAAGAGCTGGCTCCTATCTGGCTCTATTAATATGAATTAATATCTGAATTTATTAATATGTAGTTAATAAATTCTTCCATTAATTCATAATAAAACCGTGATAAACATTATGTGTAATTTAGTCATATTTTAAAGGAGAATTATTTTTTACGATGGCCATCTGTCGCCCTTTGTCGACCTCTGTGGCGCAGTGGACGAAGGCCAACTTGATACGCAGAAGGTTGCGGGTTCGATCTTGCCGCGGGACAAAGTCTTTGTATGATCTGCTTATATTTATCTCTGGTCTTTTCTATGTATAAAATGTATGTATATGTACATCACAAAAATATAAGTAGTGTGTTAGTCATGTGGTTCCCATAATACAAACTCTGCTTAATTTGGGGCTAGATGATGCTGTGTGATATGTCCAGGATTATTTATTTATTTTTATCTGGGTCATAGCGGCGCTGCCGAGGGCAGTGAACTAGATCAGTTGAGCAACCTATAGGTATATCGTTTTAAACGGTTTTATAAAGCCCAACTGTTTCACATCTATTTTATTTATTATTGGATATTATAAATAGATAGATAGATAAATGTGTAAATTATTTAATGGTTTAGCCGAGAACTGGCTTTATTATAATTCATTCAATCATAAATTAATTCAGTCAATTGATGTTGTTATTGCATGCATGACCCAAGAGCTGGCTCCTATCTGGCTCAGCGTATTAGCATTGCCATTCAACGTGGTAATGTCGCCAGTATCTTGGGAACGCTGCCCTCTGGCAGTGATCTGGATCAGTTGAGCTATCTATAGATCGTTTTAAACGGTCCTTAGATAGCTCAACTGTTTCACGTGTATTTTATATTATTGTATATTATTTTGTACATTTCTGTAAATATTTCTGTAAATAAAATAACTTCAAGACTGTTGTCAGGCCTGACTGTTGTCAGGCAGGTAATTCAATTTATCGAAAGTTGAATGAAGCCAGATAGAGAGGCAGTTGTTGTAAGGCAGTTGTTGAGAGCAAGACCAGGAGATAGAAAGGTTGTTGAGTTAAAGGCTATAATGTAAAGTGGATTATTACTACTACTAGGGGTACTAATTACTTTTTAATAGCATTATTCGCCTCAGAAAATATAAGTTACCTTCTAAATTACTAAGTCGGCCACAACCAACGCGCGTCTGAATAATAGTATCCCCCCCCCCCACCCCCCAGGACCCTCCCTCCCCCCTGGTACAACTCCCAATTTGAGGAATTACCCCGTTCTCGAGATATTTGAATACATGTAACCTAACCTCAAAAAAAATTATTGATAGGAGAGGGATTGAGAGGGAGAGGTCGCTTCTGGCGCTTCGGCGGCCGCTGCCGCGGCACGCTCGCTGCGCTCGCTCGCCTTGCGCGTTTTTTTCTATACTCCAACCATAACCTACCTAGTGGTTTGTAATATTTTAACCACAGACAACAAATACGACAAATTTGGTTAACATCTGTCAATTTAAATGTCAATGACAATAAACAAACACGGGCGCGGGCGGGTCGGTACAAGAATCGAATGGCGCTCTCTGATTGGTGCAAATGGCCGGTTGCTGTCATGTCGCGCACTCGCGCCAAATCGTACACAGCGGCTATTTTCACGATAAAAGATATGAACTATTATTTTACATGTTAAGTTATAATATATGGTGTTGTCTATTGAAGCTTGAATATATAATTTTTGAGGAGCTTGTATTGAAGCTGTAAAACGTAAAATGGTGATGAGTTGCAAATTCCGTGGCCGAGTTAGCAAATTAGTTGGCAATGTATAAATCAGAAGGACAAGTAAAATTAATCGTTGATCTTGACTTGACGCTTTCTTTAACATTTTTAGTTGGCGTTGTAAAGAAGATGAATTAGTTTATTAGAGGCTATGTCATTTTCCCGATGCTTAGTTATTAAATGAGAAGTTTGACCACGTGGCCAAAAAAAATGTCTGTGGCCGGATTTATTATTTCTCTTATTAAAGTGATTATTGTTGAGGTGTGCTTTTCTATTTAGAATAATTCTACACAAGAGCACAAACAAAAACAGTTGTACAATGGGCGGCCTTATCGCTAAAAGCGATCTCTTCCAGACAACCTTTGGATGGACAGGATAGATAAAAAACAAAATATCGGCGGTGTACAAAAAAAAATCCTTAATAATCTAGTACATAAAAAAACAAAATATAATAATACCTATAACAATGCCTAGATAATGAAATCTACAGTACAAAAATTACACTAAGAAATGTTACAAATTGTATAATTCACGTTAATATTAATGCTAAATTACTGTTACGTATTGTTGTAACCCCTATTCATTTTCACATTATTAATCGTTGGTATTTTTAAACGACTGGCAACAATTTTAGCCTACCCTCCAGATAGCTTTATTTTTAAGAACCATGTTCGTTTTCTTTTAGGGGAGAGCGATCTTCTTTGGCATTTTCGATCGCCGTCGCTGGTCCTGAGAGGTCATGAAATATAGTGAACTACTGTATATAGCTATTGCTGTAAGACTGTGATAGAGTTTAAGTTTATAAAGCAAGGTCTACTAATATCAAATAAATGCAGTGATTGAAATCTATGCAGTTTTCCTGATCGACGTAACAGAAAGAAAACATAAAGGCTTGACTTTAGTTGTGCGTCGCAGGAATTGGAGGGTGAAAAGACTCACATCTGGTAGGGTTTTGCTTCCTGATTACATTTTACCACTAATAACACTAGGCTATTTTTAGTTTACAAAAAATAATAAAACATTTTTAACCTCACAAATCAGATAAATTAGATAAAACTACGTAAAAATTGACAGATAATAATCAACTTCGTCGTATTTCTTGTCTATGGTTTAATATGTTGTGTGCAAAATTGATGTGAACGAAACGTAAAATCCTGTCAGTGATTTTGTTATGGCTTCTTTCGACGACTTTGGCTTATCTTCACTTCACTAGGCTACTTATCACCTATCACTAGGTAGGTTATGTTGGAATATAGAAAAAAACGCGCAAGGCGAGCGAAGCGTGCCGCGGCAGCGGCCGCCGCAGCGCCAGAAAATAATACAAGGTTACGGTATATCTCACTTGGTTACTTATCACCTATCACTAGGTAGGTTATGTTGGAATATAGAAAAAAACGCGCAAGGCGAGCGAAGCGTGCCGCGGCAGCGGCCGCCGCAGCGCCAGAAAATAATACAAGGTCACGGTATATCTCACTTGGTTACTTATCACCTATCACTAGGTAGGTTATGTTGGAATATAGAAAAAAACGCGCAAGGCGAGCGAAGCGTGCCGCGGCAGCGGCCGCCGCAGCGCCAGAAAATAATACAAGGTCACGGTATATCTCACTTGGTTACTTATCACCTATTACTAGGTAGGTTATGTTGGAATATAGAAAAAAACGCGCAAGGCGAGCGAAGCGTGCCGCGGCAGCGGCCGCCGCAGCGCCAGAAAATAATACAAGGTCACGGTATATCTGATCTTTGTTATATTTGTTGTCTGTGATATATCATGTTGTGCAAAGTTGATGCGAACGAAACGTAAAAAACCTGTCATGTGTCACTGTAACCAAATCAAATCAAAACCGCGCCAAATCGCGCGATACGTAAAAAACCGATTTCTTTGATATGTTGTTTGGATTCTTACGATTGACCTACGATTATACACTGGACACCGATTTTCGATAGGTTACAAATGTTTTCTTTTTCTCATTTGTGCATCTACCTTTATCTTGGGAGCTTTACCAGGGGTGAGGTGGACCTCTCCCTCCCCCTCCTTGGTAATTTAAACTAGATTTGTATCAATAATTTTTTTTGAGGTTAGGTTAAATTTATTCAAATATCTCGAGAACGGGGAAATACCTAGTATGGGGGTGGTACCAGGGGGTAGGGAGGGTCCCCCCCCTCTCACCCCCATTTTTTTTTTTTAATTGGCTTGCGACGCACTACTAAAGTTTAACCAACATAAATACCAACAAACAACTTTCTATAGTGATAGAAGCTAAAAACCATTCCGAACATTACTGTAAATAAATGTTTAGTACCATGAAGCAAATTCCTTTACACAAATCTAAAGTTGGATAAATATAAGGTGACTGATTGTGAAGCTAATGCGTACCTACTAACTGGTTGTCCTATATTTTCAAGCACGCGTTAACTTGTCAACCTACCCCCACTTTAGAACCACCAGACAAGGACAGTAATTAAGACTAAAGGCCACCAAACACCGAATGGGGACAAGGGGAAGCGTTTATTTGTTTACGGGTCAAAGTAAGCTTGACTGAGGTCTGCGGAGCGTGATGGTTTTATTTTCGGGGTTTTATTTCTGTTTGAGATCAATGCCAAGGTCTCTGGTTTTTGCAAATAATTTAATATATGAAGCCATTATTTCACATGACTGTCTCTAAAAATAGAATTCATCAATCTTGCGACGTCCTGTGCGATGTTATTAGCTGTTACCCGCAGCTTCTCACTTGTGGTACCTACAAAAAAAGATGTGCCTGTCTTTATGATGCAAATTATTTCCGTAGCAACCAAATTTCATGAAGATCTGTTCGTTCGATTCCCTCCTAGGATAAACATTTGTGTGATGAACATAGGTGTTTGTTCTGTGTCTGGGTGTTATAAAGTATCTTATGTATGTATTTAAAAATATAAAAGTATTCTATCAGTCATCAGATCAACATAAAACTATGCTAAGTTTGTGGCTGTTGTGTTTTGTTTGTTTGTGTGTGTTGTATGCATTTCCCATCAATATACCTATATTAAAAAAACACAGACAGACAGACAGAGACACTATCGAATTTATAATATGGTTATGTGTAGTATGGATTGATCAAAACTATTAAATATTTAAATTATTGTATATTCAATCTCTTCGTAATGATCTTTTAGTAATAAAAAACAAGAAACCGATGCTAGTAAAACCAGTAAGTAAGTAAGTAAAAAGTTTATTTTGATAAACTATACACACACAGATATAAATAAAACAATAAAAGAGTATATATATGTGTCGCACTGACTGTGTACAGCACATCAAAAAGGGTCAGTGTTCAGCTTAAAGCTGCAGTAAACTGCAGCGCTGGTTTTCGACACAGACCGTGGTTGACGCACGGACCTGACACACGAACTAATTTAAAATAACAAAGCCTGCTTAAATACAGATTTTAAAAATAGATAAGTACTTATCTTTATATTCAAGTAAAGTGCATTAAACAGTACGTAATATTATAATATTATAAGCTAGATTAGTAAAAACAATAATAAATAAATAATTGATCAGTTGAGCTATTTATAGATAGTTTTAAACGGTCCTTAGCTCAACTGTTTCACATGTATTTATATTATTCTGTAAATTCTAATAATAATTACAGGTATAGGTAATCTGTAATTATTTTTACAATATAAAATTAGTAGGTAATTAAAAACATAAAAGTTTATAATAAGCAAGTGATCAAATATCTAAAACACATAAAATATGGACTAATTTAAGAACTATTTACTAGGTACAGATTTGTTGATAGTAGATATTTAATAAATATTTACTTTTATCTAGCCATCTTTATTAATTTATTGGTAATCTTACATTAAAATACATGCTTCTAGAATAAAAGCTACACTAGGTACACTAACATAATTATGCAAGTACAATTTTAAATAAACGTACGTAATAATTGTAGATAGATAACCAATGAAAGTAAAGATAAACTGACATAGTTTTTGTACATTTTATGTAAGTATATACTCACGAACACCCTAAAAAAAAAAAAAAAAATTTTTAACAGTAACACTTACGTACGAGCAAGTATTATGTACCTTTGGTATGTACTCGTACCTACTCGTACTACAGAGATATCTGAGAATGCTATTTCGACGAACAGTGCGTAGCTTCACTTCGAAATACTCCGCTCTCTTAACTCTGTGTAGAATCTGTAAATTGCACGAGATATATATCTTTCGATGTGATGTAACATTGGAGACAGCGTTTAATCAAACGTAACTCGACTATTAGTACCTAACATAACTAATTACTGCTAACATATTGCCAGACGTCTAGGGGTGGAGCTGCATCGACACACATTCTGCCACTCGAGAAAGCACAGAGAGCTGTCCTAAAAGTATCTCATTTTCGCCCTTATAGGTTTCCTACTAAATAACTTTATCAAAAATGTAAAGTTCTATCTGTAAGACAGCTGTATATATATAACAAGTTGTACTCAGTCAAAACAAACTTACTCCAGATCTAGAAGTAGTAACCCAATAGTGAAAAAGAAAAGTTACATTTTTATTAACAAATTTATGTAGAATTTCTTTCTTTTAAACAAAGATAAAATGTTTTGTACAGGGCAGTGTTGCCAGCCGGTCTTTGTCAAAAGTTACCTAAACTAGATCTAAAAGTAACCTTTCAGTCCGAAATGTAACCTTTCATATTTTTCTACCGACTTCCAAAAAAAAGAGGAGGTTCTCAATTCGGTTGTAAATTTTAAATATTTGTTACCTCATAGCTCCGTCATTTATGAATTCTCTCTTAACTCTGTGTAGAATCTGTAAATTGCACGAGATATATATCTTTCGATGTGATGTAACATTGGAGACAGCGTTTAATCAAACGTAACTCGACTATTAGTACCTAACATAACTAATTACTGCTAACATATTGCCAGACGTCTAGGGGTGGAGCTGCATCGACACACATTCTGCCACTCGAGAAAGCACAGAGAGCTGTCCTAAAAGTATCTCATTTTCGCCCTTATAGGTTTCCTACTAAATAACTTTATCAAAAATGTAAAGTTCTATCTGTAAGACAGCTGTATATATATAACAAGTTGTACTCAGTCAAAACAAACTTACTCCAGATCTAGAAGTAGTAACCCAATAGTGAAAAAGAAAAGTTACATTTTTATTAACAAATTTATGTAGAATTTCTTTCTTTTAAACAAAGATAAAATGTTTTGTACAGGGCAGTGTTGCCAGCCGGTCTTTGTCAAAAGTTACCTAAACTAGATCTAAAAGTAACCTTTCAGTCCGAAATGTAACCTTTCATATTTTTCTACCGACTTCCAAAAAAAAGAGGAGGTTCTCAATTCGGTTGTAAATTTTAAATATTTGTTACCTCATAGCTCCGTCATTTATGAATTGAAAAAAAAATCACGTACCTATAGGGTATACCTACTTACCTACTTTCCGATTGGTCACATGGAAATTTCATGAAAATCAGTTCAGTAGTTTGGTTTTTAAATCAAAATAGCTGGAAAAAATATACCAAGTAAACGAATTTCGATATTTTGCTTTACTATTGAGATTCTCAATTCGGTGGTATTTTTATGGGTTTAATTCAATAAAGTTGGTTTTGTTTTTAGTTTTAAAAACGTAATTATTTTAGTAATTAGGTATAGATAGATTATAAACAAACAGAAGATTTGCTGCAGATTCATACCTGATTAAACTCAAATCTAAAACTCAAATTGAATTAACTAAACAATACCTATATTATCCATACACAACCACAACATATAACATACACAACAAACACTAGGTGTGTTGGAGTGGAAAACTAACACACGCTCTACACCATATCCTCCAATACTTATAAAAAAAGGATGGTTGTCGGCTTATTTTTTATTCTCATTTAGCATTTGTAAACATAACGGCCATACTACTCGTAATAAAAATTTTAATACTGTGACCGATCCACTTTTCATTGTAATAGCCGAAGCAGAGATCTCTTGCGTGTCTATATACAAGTTTATAGATACGATCAGCTGAGGATCAACAAAAATGGCTCGGCACCCGCATGTGACTGTAAAATCGGGTTGGTAATTTTCGCTGAAGTATATAACACTTCGAGTGAGGATTTCTACGTGGAACTGATCCCAAATGAGTGCTGCTTGGAGACTGATGATGGAGGTCGTCTCCATCATCAGTCTCTGTGATAGTTTATTATTGGGGGTCAGCTTCCCTGCTGACTAACAGAAGAAATAGCAATAGAGAAGGAAAACTTGAAACAAGCCCGGCTCGGTGCCAGCCGTTATGCACCTGCAACCGAACCGACACCACATGTACTGATTCGTCTTTCCTGCGGGTCCTGTCGGCAAGGTCGAGAGGTTAGTGTGGGTACCAAACAGAATCCCAGGCAGAGTGACGTCAATGGAAAGGAAACTTTACCCACATCAGCTTGCTGGATTGGATCCATGAACGAAAGTTTTCAATTAAGTACAATTAACTGCTCTGTAAATTTAGTGACGCAACTTAAATCATCTTCAACAGAATAAGGCCAATGATGATGATAATACAAGTTTTTAAACTTTGTTAGAGCTAGGAGTCAAAGTTTTGATCTTGCAAGGCTTACGATGGTATTAATTAAAAATGATTAGATAGTATTTAAAAACTTGTAGCTGTATTAGTTATAAGAAAACATTAAATACTTACTTACTTCCTTGTACTTCACTTATGCCATTGGGATCTTTGGGAAATAATGTTTTTTTATAGTATTATTATTATTATTATTAACCCCTTGAGTGGCGAACCTAAATCTAGTCTTTTAAATATGGCGTCAAGCGGCTGTGGCGGCAAAATGGCGGCATAATATGTATTTTCAGAAAATCAACTATATTGAACAAACTACTACTTCTATCAAAAATCCAAAAACAGCTGAAGAATCCTATTGGATTTTCCTATTAGATTATTGTTGTTTCATCCATTATTTTATAATTATTATAATTGTTCAGCTTCTAGATGTAAAAATGGTAAGCGCAAAATCTCGCTCGCTCTATACTATATGCTGTTTATTTTAAAAACACATACATTTTTATGTAAATATTATATGATGTTATATTTGTCAATATATTGTTTGATAAGTGACATATTTAATTTTACTTACTTCAATATAAAAATACCAAGTTATTTGTACTTGAAAATTGGGCCAAGTGCAATGGCGAAAAAAATGTCGCCGCAATTTTACAGATTATCTCAATCAAAATGTTTAACGACCATAGAGTATTGTATATCAAATAAACGGTAAGGATTCCGTCCTTCAGTCCATATTAATCAACCGCCAACCGCCGGAACAAAATAAAACGCGGGAAAGGTTTATGTGTAACAATTCCAACGATGTTACACCATCGCGATGGTGTAACATGATCCTGGTGATTGTATTGAATAAAATATATTTTGATTTTGACGTTGACTTTATACGTTTCTACAAAGTCTACATCTGCCTGCTTAGTTTTGTTATATGGTTCATGCCTCCTGCATGTTTCGATACTGTCAAATACTCCTGTAGCACCGCGCTTTGCAAATGCTTTCTTAATTGGGCATAAATGCACAGAAATATGCTCTTAAAGATTTTTTTCAATATGTACTAGAATCGATAAAACGAATTTTGACCAAAATTTATTTTTTGAATAATAATTAAGACACAAAATTCATGAAAAATATCACTACTGCCTAACTAAATGCACCCGGAAGTTATTTCTAAACAATGATTAGTTTATACCATACTAAATCAATGGTTGGTAAATTCTTTTGATAATTGTAAATTAAAGTAATTTATTCCCGTTTTCTTGTGGACAATTAATTTGTACCAAAAGTCATTGTAAAACTTAACGCATCAATAGTTTTAATAACCGTCTAGAATTTGTTTGAGAAACGTCAATACAAGTGATTTTATAACTCTATGAGTTTTGCTAATGAGATGATTTTATAATTAAGTTTCTAAATTATCGTCTTTATTTAAAAATGTTTATAATAAGAATCCAGTAGTCAAGTAATTGCTTTATGAGTGTCATAACGTCAAAACTAGAAGAGCTAGAAATCAATGAGTTTTTGAATTTGTAGATCGCATCCAGGCAAACACGTCGGTGTAATATACATGCTTAACGTAATATAATGCTAAATACACATGCTAATATACATCTTTTTGTAGTAACTGACTTCAAACAGTATATAGATAATGTCTAATGACTGGCCTGTCAGCTCAGTTGGTAGTAGCTCTGTCTTCTACGCTGTAGGTTGAGGGTTCGATTCCCTCCCAGGATAAACATTTCTGTGATGAAGACAGGTGTTTGTTCTGTTTCTGGGTGTTATAAGGTATCATAAGTATGTATTTTAAAATATATAAGTATCAGTCATCTGGTCACCATAATGCTATGCTTAGTTTGGGGCTAGATGGTGTTGTATGCATTGTCCACCAATATTTATTTATTATTTAGAAAGATAAAGATGACAACAGATTTAAACTACTCATTAGCTAGTGCGCCTTAGGAGGGTATAATTATAGGTCGATGATAGAGGTGACGCAGAGGTTCTGTATATTATTATTTATTTTATTTTATTTTATTTTATAATTTTCGGAGAACTTACAGCTAGGTACATTAATAAGAATTACAAATAATACATGTTTATAAAACATGTATGCAGAAGGCCAATTATAAGTTCACATTGATATATACAGAGTACCTATGTAGTTTAAGTACGAATCTCTGTTTTACATTATATTCGAATCCTATAGTATTGATACCTACACCATAGCTAATCAACGCCTAACCACACAGGTACAGGTACGTACAATTGTAATTACACCCTTCACCGAGTCACCCTATTACGCTTCCTTCGTCGACGGAAATTAAACACTTTTCTATCCATTTGTACCGTGAGTGCATGGGGTTCTTTCACATTTATATCTAATCAGATCATATACGAACATCCGTTAGTAGTAACTTTTAGTTCATTCTTGTATTGAGAGAACGGTCTGATTAAATTGAAAATTATTTTTAATTGCGTATTTTTTCTTCTTTCCACATAATTGTACTTAGATATATAGATAGATACTTCAGATATAGTACTTGGATAACTGAGCTTTGCTTGGTAAACTGATAAAACGACGATTTCAAAAAATAATCCTAGCTAAATCGATTTATCGCCCCCGAATGCTAAATTTCATGAAAATCGTTGGAGCCTTTTCCGAGATTCAGATTATACATATAAATACAAAAAATGTTCGTTTAAAGGTATTAGATATAGACATCTTCTATTTTTAAAGCTTTACCTTACCTGTTTAAAAGTTGATTTTTTTGATCCAATTCTGATACTTACCAAAAATCTAAATAAATTGTTGAAATCATTCAACTATCATAACAATATCATAACAATCATTCATTCAACAAAACCACAGACAGACAAACAAAGGTGACAACTTTGTTATTACACCTCTATTTATAAGGGTTAATAAAAAGACACACTAATACGTGCCCATTTTAAAATTCAGACGACGTGCGAAATTATTGTGCACGGCAAGTCTGATTGCGAATGGGAGCAAAAACTCTTAAAATTTTATTTTTACTTTTCACAATTTTACAAGTCAGCATATCGTAAACTAAGTTAGTTAAATACCTGCTCAACTTTATTTCAGATGATAGGTACAAGTACGTGGACTGGATACCAAGGCTTTATTTCTTTTTACCCACCGAACATTTTAAAATAACATTTTTATTACACTTATGAGTGAACTTGTCGATTATCTTTCCATACAAACGTCGAAGGATGATTACTCCAACGTCTGATGTTGGACAACCAAAACTAAGAGAGAAATCAATTTGTCTCGTCACAATATATGCTTGTATAACAACAGAATTGTAAAAAATAAGGGTTCGAAAGATATAAAACAAAAAAAAACGTGTTGTAACACTGTTTCTAGCACAACTTTGGGCGTAAATAAATAACATAGGAGTAAACAAACTCAAAAATGATTCTAGTACAAGCATAGTGTATTTATTCAGAAGCACAAATAACTTTATTTCGAGTAGGTACATTCAGTAGTTTTTTCATGAGTACTCTTGAGCCAAAAGTCTGTTGTGTTTTTTACACGGTTGTTTTAAATAAAGTCATAGTCTAATTTGATCATATGACTCGAAATTATAATCATACTATCTACTTTCTGCTCATCACTATCCTTCGTGCACGTCTATCCATTTTCTCAGACTATGCTATTTGAACCAACATGCACTTTAGCTGCGGCCACTGACGAGTTTGTCCCGCTGACTAGTGTACCTGGAAATGCGAAAGTTTGGCAGTTTGTTAATGAACCACGTCGTATAGCTTAAGCGTTTTCGATGAGAATTGGTTTATACTTGATAGATTATGTCTTCATCAGTGGCTAACCTTGTAGGGAGTTAGTATGACCTGGAATTGAGACAGGATATCTATCAGATGTCAAAGTTTGTTTGAATATATTATATCAATAGGCGAACAACTGTTATTCACACAGCATCATCTAGCCGCAAAGTAAGCAGAGCTTGTGTTATGGTACCCTATAACACAAGCTCTGATGACTGATAGCCTACTTATATACGAAGGGTCCTTTATAAATGAAAAAGACCCTTCGTATAGGGTCCAACTTTTAAATGAAAAGGTTGGTATGTCAAAGGCCCACTGCCCCATTGGGGGCAGTCGTCGAAAGACGCGGAGCGTTCCACTTGTCTTCATAAACATAAACAATAGAATATATTTTTATCAAACTTGTACTTACTAAGTAGGAGACCATTCATGATTGAGTGGGGCAGTGAGTCCAACACCCAAATAAATTATTGTCTGCAGCGGGAATCGAAACCGCGGGATTTTTTAAAGGATTAGAAGGAAGCGCTTCCTATTTCAATATTATATAAAAAGTGAAATGTGCGTGTTCCTAAGTTAATAGCACTCCTCTCTATCGATTCTCCAATCTGAATGGAATTTCAAAAGTTTTTCAATAATGGTTCATTTTAAACCTATTCAGAAAATGAGTCGCCTGTTGGAAAACTCATTGGAAACTCAATAAAAGCGTCAATAATTGTAAAGTCAATGAGTTTTGTTTCAAACTGTTATATATTTAGTTGATTTAGCCATGCAACCATAGCTTTGAATACTAGTTTCAGTGTAGGTGAAAAGCAAGTGCAAACACGGCACCTTACAAGAATAATATGCGCTTTTGGTATTAAATATTTCCAATATTCAGAGTTTACAGTACCTAAACGCTAATGAACAAAAATTCAAAATATAATGATCAATTTAGTACGCGGGTAGTTTGAAACGAATGATTGCGATAACACCAAATTGTATGATGGTACAAAATTGTTTTCGTTTAATATAATTATCGTAATAGACTCTATCCAAAAGTTTTTATTTATCGAATATTTAAATGGAGTGAAAATTACTTCAATGAATTAAAAATAATTAAAATAGTTTGCGTTATAATGGGGCTCTACGACATTTCGTAGCAGTGTAGTGTGTAGCGTAGCTACGCGCGTAGCGACCAATTCATGTACCAATTTTCTAGTATTTGGTACCTAATGATTCTGTTGCTGTGCATTTTCTAAAACGATCTAGACTATCGCCCTATTTTTTATTTTAGTATTATAAGAAAAGGACAATAAACATTTGTTAGTTATTTTTTATAAATACAATAGCAGAATCAATACAAAATACCAGCTACAAGTGCAGCTATCAATTATTTCTCGTAGGTTTATTCAGCAACAAACAAAAACAACATTTACCGTTAAGTATCTTGTGCTTTATATTATAACAAAATGAAGTTGCCAGTAATATTCAGGAGATGGATAGATAAGTGGTTTGCTGACGAGGGTGATCCGATCGAGGCGGGGAAAGCGATGGTCAGCTCTATTCAGAAACTCGTGGGGATTCACAATGTGTGCGGAGATAAGAGGAATGAAGGTCTGTACCTACTAAGAATTAGACTACTACTCAGTATCAATTAAACAAGTATAAATAAAAATAAAAAATCGGGTTGCACTCCGGGAGTGCCGACAGAAGTGAAAACTTATTTTGGCGCGTTAAACTTTAGTAATAAATCACTTCAAAATCAGAAATTATGGCGCCTGCCAATCAAATACTGAACAAACAGAATTTTTGTTCAGAATGTAGATAATATATCAAAGAACCTAATTCAGTAAAGTTCTCCATACAAAAGTAGACTGTAAACATGTGAATTAAGGTTTATAATAACCTTAATGGGGCGAGCGCGGCAAGCGGCTGCGTCTCACCCAGACGGTAACGGTGTCGCGAATCCAGAGGTTTTACCTCATCTAAAAATATGCGTACCGCGCTAAAAGAAGTTTTCACTTCAATAAAAATAAAAATAAACCCCGACACAAAATAAATAATCTATAAATTGAGGAGAATCGAATGAGCACAAACACGATACTGTAACCTCTGCTGTAAGTTGGTGAGGAGTTAGGTATCCTGGAGATAACAGGTGATGCTGCAGCATCAGGTCAAGGTTACCATGTTCATGTAATGTCCATGTATTAATGTAACAGGACACAGCATTTTAAATCTATCAGACCTGTGGAATTAGTTCACAACTGTTCATCAACTAGAAAAAAGATGATCTTAAAATGGCGGAACAGATTTTTTAAATCATAGATAAGAACAAACTCGATCATGTCACCTTTTAAACAAACAACTTAATCAAAATCAGCTTATCTTTTTAGGAGCTACGAAACCACAGACAGACAAACAGAAACACAGATACACACTACTAACATGTAACACTCTTATTTCGGGGTAAAAAAATATTTCATTATTTAGTACTACTACTTTTGTACGAGTCAATGGCCTAACTCACCAGACAGAGTTAATTATTGAATTAAATTTTAATTTATTATATTCACCTTAGTGAAGATTAAACTTTTTAACAGACTTTAACAACGTACCTGAATCGTTCACACTCCACCAACTAGTCCCAAACTAGGCTATGGAATTTAAATGACTGATAGAGAAAATAGAGAAACTACATTTGAATTGATACGGGTCTATCTTTAAGTTTTTTTTTTATTTCGTATATTTATATATAGTACTAGCGGTCCGCGCGCAGCTTCGTCCGCGTTGAAAATTTTTCCCAGGATAAAAAGTAGCCTATGTCACCCGGGGATTGTGTAGCTTTCCAAAGGTAAAATATTTTTTCAAATCGGTCCAGTAGTTTCGGAGCATATTTAATACAAACAAACAAACAATCAAATCTTTCCTCTTTATAATATAAGTAAAGATATGCCTTAGTATATGCCGCTCATATCAGTTGATAGTAGCTCTGCCTTCTGCGCTGTAGGCTGTGACATTTGTATGATGAACACAGATGTTTGTTCTATGTCTGGGTGTTAAGTATTTTATGTATGTATTAAATAGTATATAGGTATTAATTCAGTCTGGTTTACATAGTACAAGCTATGCTAGTTTGTGGCTAGATTGTGTTGTGTGAATTGTCCAGCAATAGTTATTTATTTACATAACTAAAACTATACAATTTATAAAAGTACCTAACTAATTTGGTTTTTGTTCTGCACCGGCATTGAACCTGCACCTCTTCAGTCGATATAATTTCTTCTACCCTGAAGCTGACGCTGTAACACGACAGTGCTGGTAACTCGAATATCAATTAGTCGAATATTTGTCTTCCGTTTCCGTTATCAGAACTAATTCAGGTCTCCGTCATATTGTAGTGTCCTTACAATTAAATAATGTCTGTCAACTTTCACCAGAATTAGTTCACAGATGAAAGCATTACTCATGCGTAAAGCAGTAATCATCCTTTATGTTTTACGCTTAGGGGTGACTTTTTATTAAAATTTAAATGGGTCTAATATCAAAGTATACTCTATCCAATACAAAAAGAATTTTTGTAATCAGACTACTCTGTATGAAATTATGTATTAAAAAGCTATAAACAAGAAATAAAAAATGTAGAACCTCTTTTCGTTGGTTAAACGTCAATCACACGTAAATTTAAGATGTGTAATTTAAAACGGCGGAACAACAGATTCACGGCTACTCATAAACGTACTCGAATAGATACCCAAATACACTTATTTCCTCAGTGCTTTTAGTTAACGCATTCGCCGTGTCCCATATTGCATTACCTACGTTCGACGCTACGGGAAAAACAGGATGCGCACTTTGCTTCTCCTTTGAAGCGGAAGTAAGTGATAAAACATTTACACGGCTAGGGTTACGTCAAGGGAAGGTTCTGTTCTATCGTAACTTCTTTCGTGGTCCAAGTCAAAATAGTCCAAATAAAACCATAATAACTATTTTGAATCGTCTTAAATGCTTGTATTAAGGAATATTATGTATTATGTCTAAATAAATTAAAATATAAAACCTATGTACCTATTTTCTCTATATTTATATATACTATAATTAATGCCAACACAGCATCTGGCCTCAAAGTAAACAGAGCTTGTGTTATGGGTACGTGACAAATATTTATATACACCCAGACCTGAAACAAATACTTGCAGATTATAAAAAAAAAAAAAATAAAAAAAAAAATAATGCTGGACATTACACACAACATCATCTGGCCCCAAAGTAAGCAGAGCTTGTGTTATGGGTACCACATGACTGATATACTACTTAAATACTTTTTTTTGTAAATACATACTTATTATACATAGAAATATCCAGACCCGAGACAGATACTTGCAGATCATACAATTATTTGTCTCGCGGCGGGAATCGAATCCGCCACCTTTTGCGTCTCAGGCGGGCGTTTGCCTACTGCGCCCGCCTGAATTATACAAACAATATATTTCTTTTATATTTGAATTATTTAAGAATCTATGACCTGACTGACTCACTGACAGACAACGCACATTCTATACCGTTGATCGTAGAGGCTTGAAATAGATGTAGAGGTTTGTTCGTTCGAGTTCTAGGAAAGGTCTTTTCAAATTTCAGCCCCATGAACTTATAAATTTATGCTGCAATACATATTTGTTCAAAGTCTAGTCTAGTCTGTTCAAATATTTTCATAACGAGGTGAAAAGGGTATTCAAGTTTGTGAGGGAACTTTTTAACGCGTCGTGCTATTTGCTTGACACTAGGCATAGAATATTCTTCAGTACAAATGATTATGGCTAGAGTCATCACAAAGTTAAAATATTATGGCATTAAAAACCGGGCGAATGACCTCATACAGTCTTATCTATCCAATAGAGTCCAGAAAGTAGACGTGGGTGGTGAGAGGTCTTCAGGATCAATTATTGATATAGGGGTACCTCAGGGTTCGATACTAGGCCTTTTTTTATTCCTAGTATACGTTAACAAATTACCTTGTTGATAGAGGTAAAACTAGTATTTGCGATAACGTAAATGAATTCTTATCGTTAGTTCTTAACTGGTTCACGGTAAATAATCTTTTGCTTAATTAAAAAAAAACTAAATGTATCAAATTCACTTTGCAAAATGTTATTC
Organism: Lampropteryx suffumata; assembly: GCA_948098915.1. Lineage (NCBI taxonomy): Eukaryota > Metazoa > Arthropoda > Insecta > Lepidoptera > Geometridae > Lampropteryx > Lampropteryx suffumata. The sequence goes on from OX402552.1 coordinate 9,295,701, forward strand.
ATAGCCCGACCAACATTGAAATGAGTGGAGAGGCAATGAATCTTGTAGATTGCACGATCTTCCTAGGTCTTAATATTGATGCAAAACTACAGTGGGGACCACAAATTGAAACACTTGCTGGTAGGTTTAGTTCCGCTGCATATGCAGTTCGTGCGATACGGTGGCTTACTAATGAAGCTACAGCTAGACTAGTTTATTTCAGTTACTTCCATAGTGTTATGTCATACGGCATCATTCTCTGGGGGAAAGCAGCTGATATTGGTGAAATATTTTTATAATTAAAAAAAGGGCAATACGTGCCATTTATAAAATGAAACCACGAGAATCTTTGAGAGAAATATTCAAAGAAATTAATATTCTCACAATAGCTTCACAATATATACATGGGGCACACTAAAAGTTTTGCACTTCTAGCTAATCGGAACTATTTGAATTTCGAATGTTATATTTTTTTAAACGTTGCAACCTTCGTAGTAATTAAAAAAAACAATTGGCGGGAAATAATTTGTCAATTGTTTTTTATCACACATCAAAGTTCAACGTACGCAACGAAAATGGAATTAAGTCGAAAAGATTTTCGAGCGATGATTTTTTATGATTTAAAAAGTTCTCTCTCTCCGCAAGACTATGCCGCTCGTCTTCAAAATGCTTTGGGGAGAGAAGCACCTTGTTTGAGCACCGTGAGGCGAAGGTTTGCTGAATTTGAGAGAGGTCGAGTTTCTTTACATGACGAATTTCGTGAAGGGCGGCCTTCAACTGCCGTCAACGAAAATAATGTGCTACTGTTAAGCGGCTAATTGAAGAAAACCCGCGGATTACCTATGAGACAATTCGAGAGGACTATTGGGGATTGGTATGAGCCAAATCCAGAAAATTTTACACGAAGAATTGAAAGTTCGGAAACTTTGTTGTCGTTGGATCCCTCATGAACTGACAGCGGAGCACAAGCGGGCTCGCGTGGAATGGTGCTCACAGATGCTACTGAAGTACGACCACGGACATTCTAATGCTGTTTGAAAGTGTTTGAAAATGAAAACAGGCCAACAAAAGTGAGGCAGGCGAGAAACGTTGGAGAAAAAAATGATCGTGTTTTTTTTCTCAGCTACGGGTCCCATCTGTACAATTCCACTTGAAGATCAAAAGAGTGTTAATGCCGAGTGGTATTCTACCATTTGTTTACCCAAGGTGTTAGAAAAAGTTCGCGAAAGACGACCCAAAAGCCGCATTCTCCTACATCATGACAACGCTTCTTCACACACGGCCAACAAAACAAAGTCATTTTTAGCTTCCGAAAAACCACAGCTCGTCACCCATCCTGCGCATAGCCCCGACCTAGCACCCTGTGATTTCTGTATTTTCCCCAAAATCAAAGATTTGATGAGAGGTTTCACTTTTACCAACTCCGAAGAGGCAGTGATAGCGTTCAATCAGCACGTAGAAAACATGCCTTCAGATCTGTGGTCCTCCTGTTTTAAAAAATAGTTCGATCGCATGAAAAAATGTTTAAAATGTGAAAGAGAGTATTTTGAAAAGCAATAAACATAATATTTTGGTTTTACACATGTTGTTTTTTTAAGTTACGCAAAACTTATAGTGTGACCTACGTATATGAAAATTTGTTATACACGCATAAAAATAGAGATGAGATTCAGTAAAATAGCGACCTTCATAGAATCAACACTAGGAATAGACATAAATTATACATCCTTTCGACTTCGACTAGACTAGGTTTCGACTAGAAAAAGTAAATAAGTCCTTTATGGGGAACACGGTGCGCTTCTATAATAAGCTTCCTGAAAGCTTCCTGCTACTAAACTGCCTATTAAGAAATTTAAAGCATACATAAAAAAGTAGTCTTTTGAAGAAAGCTTATTACAATATAGATGACTATATTATTGATAATAATGCATGGCCTCATGTCGCTCTGCCATCAGACAGTTAACCGACACACTTGAAATGTATAAACTCTGTTGTATTAGTATTTCGTAGTTAAGGTAGTTTTAATATGGATTATATAAAAAACGCTAGGACCTAGACGAGTTTCTTGGCAATTCTTCTCGGGCTTGGGTTAGGATGAATTGGCACCTAAATTCACCTAGTATGTAAGACGTTTCAAAGTGATTCTTGTGATTGTATTAAATAAAGTATCTTTTGACTTTGACTTTGACAAATGTTTGTGATTCTTTGTGATTCCAGCTTAAATAATCCGTATAATAAGAAAAGTCACAATTTTATATAAATAAAAAATTACGAAAAAATATACGACTTTGTTATATATTAAAAATCGTAATTTTTAACATTGGCTAAATTGGCATTACGACACATACCATTAACGAAGAAAAAGAAGAGTATAATAAGGTTTTAAACACTAAAATGAAAACCGAATGAAATTTGAGCCTATAATACATTTTTAGTGGAAAGTATATGTATTTTGTATATATATAATATGGGTAGGCCAAATAAACGCAACGCTCCAATGAGACAGCGAGGTATGAAAGTACATGAAAACATCATCGACGTATACAATTTTAAGATTTTCGTATATTTTTCAGCTCGACCGATTTTGATTAAAATTTAAATGGGACCACCTGGGAAGTATACTTTCAAACAAAAAAAGGTTCAGGCGTTTTCGAGTAATCGGTGAACATACATAAAAAAAAAGATTCCGACGAATTGAGAACCTCCTCTCCTCCTTTTTGATGAAGTCGGTTAATAAAGTAGGCAAAGTAGTATTAGTGGTAGGTATAAATAGAGTATTATAGACGGTGTATCAAATACATACTTGCAATATACGTGCGACATTTATGTATTTATTTTCTGTAGAATTAACGTTTGAAGTACCGATTAATATCGACTTTTGGATTTCAGACTTCCAAATTTCATGGTTTTAGGTTAATTGACGTCAATAGTACTCCATAGGTTTTGATTTTGGCTGGGGCCAAAATCCCGCCGTATCTAGGGCTAGCATATAGCTAAAATGGTCGTATATAGGCCGTACTTGTGATTGTGCTGGCTTAGAAGCTTGTTTTATTGACAGCTCCAAGAAACCGTAGACCTAGTACTTGATATTTATGTCAACTCTACCTTTACGCGTTCCTGCGAATAAGGGCTTTGACATACAGACGGACAGACCGACGTACAGACGCATAACGAAGTGTTTCTATAAGGCTTCCCATTTTACTTTTGAGGTACGGAACCCTAAAAACTGATTAACTTTTGTTCCCAGGATTCACAATACTTTCTCTTGTCTCTATACTAATTTTCGGAGGGAGCTTCATATACGTAGGCACGATCAGTCAGCTCGTGTACCTGGCGCAGGTGTTCCCAGACAAGATGGAAAGCTTTAAAGCTATCAATTGCGTCAGCGCCACCTCAGTACCGCTGTCGAAGTATATCTTTATGTGGACCTCGCGGTAAGAAACAAAATCATAATAGTTTTGTTCAGAACAGCTTTTCATATCAGCTCTTAGATTAGAATAGAATAGAAAATACTTTATTGCACACCACAAATACATTAGACTGTTATAAGAAACAATGATAGCTACACGGTAGTACAATGGGCGGTCTTATCGCTAGATAGCGATCTCTGCCAGACAACCTTTGGATGGATCGAAATCAACATAGCTGAATATGGGGTGATGAAAATAATATGAGTGATTTATGATAAAAATAATATGTACATACATATTTACATATTATTAAAATTGAGTATATTAAACTATAAGTATACTAAATCTTAGTCTATTATTAAAACTTAACTTTTGTGGATTGATGGGTGATCAGCCTATTATGCCTTATATGCCAGTCCATATCCCACGTGTTCCTATAGCCTTCTGTGACATCGACCTACTCGAGCAAGAGCTGCCTGAATAATATTAGGTGTAAATTAGTATGTCTATATTTTAGTTCTCGTCTCCGTACCATATTCGAGATGAGTCACGAAGGGTTGGCCTCTATTCCAAAGGGCAGTTCAGCGTACACAAAGATGACTAAAACCCTTAACACGGCTCGCTACGCTCGCTGGTTTGTCGTGTTCAACCAGGCCAGTACTCATGCTCTGTACCTGCTGGGGCCCTTACTGTTTACGTTGTTCGGGAACGATCGGTACTTGCCAACTACACCTGGAGATTCTTATGGTAAGCATCTTTTGAATGTCAATGTTTTTTTCTGAGTTCAAAGAGCATTGGACGCTGGCTATTGGAGTGCATCGTTTGAAGCCGCGAGGAATATGTAGGTTCTTACTTTATGAATACGAGGAGTTGGGGTCTGGTATATTCTTAATGTTATTCTCTAGTAATTTCCTCGATATTATAGTTCTATAATTTGCAGGTCTCTCCCCGAAATACGAAACACCATATTACGAAATGACTTTCATGTTTACGGTCACCGCAACAGCCTTCTCAGCTATCAACCAAACGGGCTACATCGTACTCTTTGTGACCTTACTAGCCCATGAACTTGGCCACTTCTACTCCATCATCGAAACCTTCAACGATATCTACGAGATTCTCAGAACTTCAGATCAGAATGAAAGTGCCGAAAGTCAAAAACAAATGAAACAAGTAAATGAAAAGTTGGGGTTCTGCATCAAGCATCACCAATTCCTTCTCAAATACCATCATAAAATCCGAGAGCTTTACAAAAAGATCTTCGGCGCGCACTTCCTTATGATGACCATCGTTCTTGTAACAACATTACACACCATGAACGAATGGGATATAAGAAACACCATCTTGACAGCAGCTACGGGAATTTTGCCTTTATTTATTTACTGTTTCGGCGGAGAATTGCTGATCACAGCTGGTGCAGACATGGCGGGAGCGTTGTACAGTTGTGGTTGGGAGTTTATGGATATAAAACAAGCTAGGAGCGTTCTGCTGATGCTTTATTTGTCCCAGAGGCCTTTGTGTCTGACTGCTGCTGACGTCTTCATCATGAACAGAGAGACATTCGGGGACGTTGCACAAGTGGTGTACAAGATCAATGCAGTTTTCAACTAAATTACCTACGTAGGTAGGTTACAAGGCTAGGTTTATAAGATTATAATTTTCACTCAAAACAGTATTACTGCTTTCGATATTATGTCGTTTCATGTTATGATGTTATGATGATATTATCAGTTAATCTCGTGATCACGGCGCATGCAATTGTGCCGAAATATCGGGAAGTAATACTCATGGTAAATATCCCGTTTTTAATTAAAATTAAGTTCTAAGCCATGTTTGTTTCAAAAGTTAAAAGGTAATGTTCGCTTTCTGTTGTAAGGTATTTTAGTAAAGTAGATCACAGATACCGATATTGTGACTACAAGGCAGTAATTAAACTAACATTAAACTATCGGATGTGATATATTATCGCGTTGTTTGCCGTTAATAACTCTTCGGTTTATGTAGATAATGTACAATACAATATAACTAATCCTTTCTTAACTGAATACGAGATTAATAACATGACCATATTATACATAGTTATATTGATTGTACCATACAATTTGAGAAACATCGTCAGTCATCATCGTCAGTCCATCGGATGGGGTTTGTCCTACGCTTCGTTTTCCTGTCCTTGGTCGCTATTCGAGAACTTTTATTCCTCAACAGTTAACAGTTCTGCGAGCTATATGGCCTGCCCATTGCCACTTCAACTTGCAAATTTTGAGGGCTATGTCGGTTACTTTGTTTCTTCTACGGATTTCCTCGTTGCGCTACACCGTGCAACCGAGTTGTTATATAGGATGTGGTAAGTTAAGATTGTATCAGGACAGTGAAATGTTCTTGTAGCACTCACACGCACTCAACCATAATGTTTTATGAAGGTGTGGCGCCTCGTAACTCATGGTTCTTATTGATGGAATGCATTTGTCAAGCTTACGCCCCCATTCTGAGGCGAACTTGAGCTTACCTAATTGTATTGTGATAAATTGAATGTTTACCTTTTCTGGACTTTATTTATTCTTCGTCATTTGTTTAATATGTATACCGTCGTATTTATGTTTTTTGTGTATCCTGTACATCCAAAGGCTGCCTGAAAGAGATCGCTTTTAGCGATAAAGATTCTTTGTACAACTTTATTGCTAATATTTTTGTGTTCTCTTTGAACAATAAAGCGTTAGTCTACATTAACCGCCTTACTAAGATAAGTCTCTATACTTCTGTGTCAAAAATATGTAAGGCCATAGCTCTCTTTAAAAGTCTCTTCTTAAGTAGCGGCAGTAGCACCTTGCAGTAAAAATCAATTAATAAATAAATGAAATCAAAATTGGACAATTTAGCTCCAAACTAAGCATAACAACTGTACTTTGGGAAGTAGATGAAATGAAAGTAGAAGAATGATGAAGATGATGGATAGTAGACTGATGACTGATATATATTTTAAAATACAAATGATTGCTAGTAACGCCCAGACACAGAACAAACATATAACTGCTCAAATGCCCACAACCCGAGCTACCTGGAACGAGCTAATTTGGGTCATTCTATTGTTATGTTGCAACTGTCATGATTTCGAAAGTTACACTATTTATTTATTTATTTATTAGTTGCATCAACAAGGTACTAACACATTCAAATATAATTATACAAACAAAATTGTACTAAATTCTGAGTGGTACCTCAGTTACAGATGCAAACGACAATGCAATGTTGTTCAATAATTGATTGATTATTATATATATACATACATTACCTACATTAATAAATACATTAATTGAATCTTAAATTCCTGGCTGGATATGGTTTTACGGTAAATGTTAATCGATGACGACTTTAGGCGAACACTTTGTTTATTCGAAAACACATGTTGATCACAGCTTCATTTGTTGATCTAATTTGCATTTTCACTAACAAATGTGGCTCCGACCCGGATCAAAATTTAGACCCTCGTAGCCCTGGTATTACATCATCGCTTGTTGATCCAATATACAATTCCACCTTTAAAATGTTGATCCGATTCAAATGAACCAATGAGAACGCAGTAAACGTCTTATTCTTTTTCTTAGTTATCACTGGCAACACGTACTGATTAAAGACTTTCGTCTTGAGGCTCTGCGGTATCTGTGACGAGAAGATATGCCGTAATTTCCCGAACGCTGCCCGTCCGAGTTGGATTCGTCGTCTGACCTCTTTGTCGAAGTTGGACTTGCCTAGTTGAATCGTCTGACCCAAATAGATCATACATAGCCTCCACTTCATCGTCTGGACGTTTCGAGTGAGGTGCGTACACCTGTATGACCTTAAGCGAATACCGTTTGGCTATTCTGAGTATAAGTCATACCACCCTGTTTGACACGTTTTCGATCTTCACAATGTTGTCAACGACGGATTTGTGGACGAGAAACCCAACACCGTGCTGAGATAGTTGATAGTGAAAAATCAGTCTTACTAAATCAGATCCTTAGGTTGTGGGTTCAAATCCGGTCGAGCACCAATGAGTTTTTCTGTCCAATAAAATTATGTGTACTACGTCAGTACTCTCAAACGGTGAAAGAAAACATCGTGAGGAAACCGGCATGTCGTAGAACCTAAAATGTTCCTAAAGAGGCTCCTTTCGTGCACTTGGCGCATCCAAGTGCACGAAGGAGCCTCTTTGAGACGCACTTAAAATCCTTTCACCACATTGGTTTGGAAGAACTAGTGACACGACAAGAAGATCAAATCGAAAAATTAAAAGCTGAAACGCAAATGCTTTTTTTTTTGATCGGTAATTCTTCTATATACATTCGTATTTTCAGGAGTCTGGTTCTTCGTTTTCATTTGTATTTTCTGGTTCTGCATTCTCATTATCAGGAATTATCTTTGAAGAGATTTTGATCTTTGAAAGGTCGCTAGTATAGGATGTAGTTTCAGGGGCTTTGTTTGTTCTGTCAGGGTTTTGACTAAGGCTTCTGGCTTGTTCGCTTTCATCTGAATATGATGTAATCGTTTCTTTATTTTGCTGTTTTTCTTGTGTACATGTTTTTTCATACTCCATCAGTTGTGTCCCCCACAACTGCTTTTTGTAAGACTTGCATGGGCAATATGTAATTTTTTGCATGAACTGCTATATCATCTCATAATCATTTCAATCACAATACCCACACATTTCACTCTCGAGCCGCTACTAAAGACGGCTGGCCAAACTTCAATCACGACGTGAAACTATCCCCACAACCGCGTGCGACGTTGCCCTTTGAAAATAGAAACGAGCAGTCGAAACAGTAATTTGTGGCTCCAGAATCTTCGGATCAACATTGTGTTCGCTAATGTTGCGGATATAGCAAGTATGTAATGGATGTGAAAATGACGTTTCTATGTAATTTTTTTAACCGTTAGTGGATCAACAAAATAGTGATACTTCGATAGCAAGTATCTTGAAAACCGATTCATGTAGATCCAGCTTCGGCAGGTACTCTTTAGTTCCTGATCAAAGTATATCTGTTGCCTTGATCTGGAGTCGAATGTACACATGAAATAGGTGGATCAATATTAGTTCAGAATTCATACTGGATCAACAGTTACCGTCAAAGTTCATTATGTATATATATATATATATATCTATTATATCACTTTCAAAACTTTCTTGAGTTGTACTATACATTTTGACAAACACGGGCTTTACTCACGTATTATTTTGTCAATGGAGGCACCGACACTGTTTCGATTCATCTAGAGAATTCATCAGGGTGAGTTTGATCCGCGGTCCGCTCGTTGCCGCTCGAGCTCACGGTTCCTACTGACCGTGAGCTCGAGCTATACGTGAGTAAAGCCCGTGTTTGTCAAAATGTATATCTATTATATAGTGATTTTATTAAACTACATGATAGAATTAGATAATATTTGATAAATAATGAATACAATTTATAAGTAACATTTTAGTAGGTGGTAATGGAAAGACATCTAGATATTGACGTACTTTCATGTCGCCTTAACACCTTTAAATTTGGTATACCTAAACTTGTCATTAATTTAATCTTAAATTCCTACTTATAATGTTACTTATAAATTGTATTCCTTATTTATCAAATATTATCTAATTTTATCATGTCATCATCATCAGCCCGTGTCAGTCCACTGCTGGACATAGGGCTCTCCCATGGCACGCCATTTAGCTCGATCTTCAGCTCTTCTCCTCCAATCCTTGTCCGATGCCTTACGAATATCATCGCCCCACCTAGCTACAGGGCGCCCTACACTACGTTTGCCGACACGCGGCCTCCACTCAAGAACCAGTCTGCCCCAACGGCCATCGGTTCTGCGGCATATGTGACCTGCCCACTGCCACTTTAGCTTGCTACTTCGCTGAGCTATGTCGGTGACCTTCGTTCTCTGACGAATATTTTCGTTTCGGATTCGATCCCTAAGAGAAACTCCGAGCAAAGGTCTCTCCATAGCTCGCTGAGCGACCTCTACTGGTGGACAAGTCCCACGGTGAGTGGCCACGTTTCGGCTCCATATGTCATTTCATGTCAAAATCTAAAAACTTCATGTCAAAATCTAAAAACGAAAGTTTTTGAACGAAAGAGGTATGGGCGGTGATTTTATCAAGTAGTTTAATAAAATCACTATCACTAATATATATCTTATAATATATATAAGATATATCTAATATTTCGTATATCGTATATATATATATATATATATTTCTATATATATAATTGATTGATCATGTAGTTTAATAAAATCACTATATAATAATAATAAATTCATTTATTTCAGAAAACTTAAGATCCATAAAGTGTTAGTAATACTTACTCTAGGTGTTAGTAATATTGTTATCTAAGGTTGACATCATAAAAATTAAATAGAAGTGGGAATAAGGCAAGGCCACTCACACTGTGATCGAGCTAAAACGGAATAGTTTCCTATGCCATCATAACTCGACTACATTGCCTGAAAAAAGGACCATCCCACTTATCAACTATAGTATTTAGTATACTGTTGGTGGCTCCGCGTATTCTGTGTAACAGGGACGCGACTTTTTTGCGCATGCAGGTATGGAAGCCGTCAGCGCGTGCTTCTGCAAACATACCGGACGCGCTACAGAATCGCGGTAGCCCCAACAATATCTTAAATGTATTATTATATTGGACACGAAGGGTGTTGAATGCTTTTTGAGTATATGAGGACCACAGGCTGCAAGTGTAGAATGTTTGACAATATGATTTGAACAGTGTAATTTTAGCTTCATTTGAACAACGAGCAAACCTACGAACCAACATATTAGCTCTTACAACGCCCTTCGCTCCCTCTCCATATCCAATTCATCATTTAGGCTTTCGGTAACAATGTGGCCAAGATATTTAAAGTGTCTGACCCGTTCCAAGGGAACTCCATTAAGTAATACGGGTGGTATACTTTTAGTGTGTTTTCCCTTGGTTTCGAAAACCATGTATTTACTTTTTTGCATATGTTGCATATGTTTCGCACAGCGAAGTGCACTGGTAGATGGTGCCAGCAGCACCATATCATCCGCATAACTAATATTGTTCATACAAGTACCGTCTACATAGCATCCAATAGGTTGTCTGAGACCATCCATCAGCTCATTCACATACAAATTAAAGAGGTGTGGAGAAGACACCCTCCCCTGTCTTACTCCACACTGAAGACCATATGCGTTAGATAGCGTCCCTGACCATTTAACATGGTTTATCTGATTACTATACCAGTACTCAAAAACAGAACACATTTCTTTGGGCAGGGTGGTTTCACAAAGCTTTCGCCACAGTATTTGTAACATTCTGTGTCGAAGGCTCGCGAAAGATCCAGAAAACAAGCAAACTCCGGCGTCCTTCTATCCACATAATACCTTGCTGTGTACTTTAAACCTAATATAGCACTCTCGGTGGACAATCCAGGCCTAAACCCGAACTGTCCATCGTGAAGTTGTAAATGCTTGGCCAGTTGTTTATCCAGAAACCGGTCTAGTACTTTGGATGTGATAGTAGCCAAAGAAATCGGCCTATCCTTATCAGAAACATCGCCCGTTCTGTTTTTAACCACCGGCACCACAATAGTTTTCATGAAATCACTAGGCAAATTAACAGTCATTCGACTTATACAAAGAGAGTAAAACATGGACAAAATTTGTGCAATAACAAATTTGGGTATTCCCGTATTTGTCGATTTTGACGCTCGCCCCAAATAACTGACCTATCTACGTTGTTATTGACCGCTACCATTTTTTTTACGAATAAGCTTTAAATCACAATACACCTCCAGGGGGGTCTGACCACACTACATCATAACGTACCTTAATGTCCATAATAGTTTCCAGCGCCGATTGAGTCACAACACAATGAAAAGAAAAAGAAAAGAAAATGTTTTTATTTGATCCAGCATCTAGGGCACTTACATGGTATTAAAATATATATATATATATATATACCAACTAATAATAATAAAAAAAAAAAAAAAAACTAATTACCTAGATTGTTGTGTGGGGCAAATAGGTCCCCGTCTCAGCATGATGCTGTACCGAACCAATGGAGGATCGGGACAGCGCTGATTTTCAGACGGAGCCTTAAATGATGTGTGACGTAACGAGTACCGATCAAAACACATTACATATACATAATAAATAATGTAGTAAGTACTAAATAGAAAATGAAGGCAGTAACAGCAATATATACAGTATATAAAAAAGTTAACTTGTGTGCTAAATACTCAAGTAAAATAAATATGTAAAGTCTAGTCAATGGTCTAGCCATCTTCGCGAACCGTGTGCATCAATCACAAAAGTATATTCACTCGAAGATAAACCAAACCTGTGTATATCTGCACACACCCAAGACTGTTCAATACAAAAACGAGACAGTTCGCACTCAAATAGTTCGGTTGGATGTGCATTAAAATCGCCTAGCATAAACACAGATTTAAGGTCACTACTATCTATTATTGCACATATTTCACTTAAACATTCCGTGAACTCCGGCAGATTGTCTGTCAACTGCGTAGGCATATACACACACACTACGATAAGAGACCGGTTTCCTGTCTCGAAACGCACTGCAGCAATACGATTGCTCGCGCATTGAATCACAGATACCGAGTTAAATGTATTTTTTCACCACAACACAGCTACCGCTCCGTACGGCCTGCCTCGTACCAAACCGGTTGACATATTCACCGCCGATTTACCGGTGTACTCAAAGTCTGTATGAAGAGTACCTAGGAAAGGTATATCCGGCGGAAGTAGCCAGGTTTCTTGTAACGCTATGATGTCCGCAGTGTCGCACATCTGATTTATACACACAGCGGATCTTTTAACAGATTTCCAATTAAAACTGATCAACTTGCATACATCCACTATAGTTTTTTATGTTTAATTGAACCGTCTCCGTCTCGCGAAAAGTAGGTGACGAAGCGTAAATGTTATTCCATCCGGCCAAAGCATTACGTCCATAAATATTGGAAGCTTGTATCTAGGTACCATCATTTTGTAGGCATCATAATCCCGCATTTGTTTGAATTTTATTTTTTCTAAGCTCACTATTATATTAGTTTTGTGCAAAATGTAGCTGGATATGTCTTCAGCTGATGTGCTCTTATCGACATTGTTTATAAACAACGGCACTTTTAGATCCGCTGCCCTGAACTTGGTTTCCGGTTCAGGTAGTGCTTTCCCCTTCTCTGTCACAAGCCGGTTTTAGTATCTTTTTCTCTGGACAGTTTTCCATTCTTCACTGGGCTCCTTATCCTTCCACTGTCCTTCCTCGCTGGCTAGTCGAGCAAATGTTTTACGTCGAGGTGATTGGCTTCGGGGAATATGGAATTTAGTGGCTGAGGATGCCGTAGAGACCGAAGTGGATGGTGGTCTGGGTTTACAGATTTTCTCCGCAGCAGAGACTACATTAAACCCAGGCTGCGACGTTTGGCTTTCTGTGTTTATAATAGGCCTATAAAGCACTTTTTGGACAGATGCTTGGTTTTTCGGAGCAGACGATGACTCATCATCAGTACCCTCATCAAACACGGTTGAGATTGCGATGACTCCGCCACCACACCAGCCTCTTCAGATGAATGTGTCTGTGGCACTGGAATGTGAAGCAATCCTATTGGACCACTGTCGTATCTATCCACTAAATCCGAGAATATATAATAGATATATCTTATATATATTATAAGATATATATTATATAGTGATTTTAATAAACTACATGATAAAATATATATATCTATTATATGTAGAAAGTAAAATATATATATATATATCTATTCCATTTCCATTACCACCTAATAGAGAACCTTAACGAAATATGATACAGTATAAATACGGGTTTATATGACGTATGATTTTCCTGCTCGTTGCCGCTCGCATTCAAGGTTCGCACTGAAACCTTTTTCAATTCAGTGCAAACCGGGAACGCGAGCGACAACGAGCAAACCGCAGATCTTACCCTGATGAAAATTCTCTAGATGAATCGAAACAGTGTCGGTGGCTCATCGACAAAATAGTAATAACTCACGAAAGTTTTGAAACTATCTATGTGGATATAAAAAATCATCTTAATTCGTTCAGTCATTATTGCGCAGTTAAGTAATAAATAAACATTCACAAAAAAATTGGTTGTCTGCTCTCGCTACGATCGTAACGTTACAATAAGCGTAACGGGACAATGCGCGTAACGGGACACGAGTCATCCTTTTTTGTGCGTGCAGCCGGCGTTCATCGATTTATTAGACGTTGTCACTTCAAAACTTTAATAATTGTGAGATAGGAAGTAGCTTAGGATATAATGTGTCCATGGTTCTGGTATCAAATTCTGGTTTATACTTATTTATTTACTATGTCTATGTATTGTAACGGATGTGGGGAAGAGTATGCGGTACAGGAAGTCATTATCTAGGGGTCTCTTAATGGGGAAAAGGGTATGTGCAACTTACGAGGTAAAATTATATTCTGTTGATGGTTTTACTCTAATGTATTTAATTTGTATGCTCGTTTGAAAGTCATACTTTTGGATAACACCTTTGGAACCGCAGTTAAGGTTTTGGTTGAAGACGATATTCCTTAATTATCTAAATTAAAATTGTTGATTAGACTTAGAGATTAAAGAAAAGTTTTTATTTTTAAAGAAATTACAATTGCAATTACAATACAAAAATTGTATTGTATTGTAGAACATCGTGACATACCGCAGATTAGCGCTCAACCCTTTAAGGCAATTCCCACAGGATCATCCTTACTATAGGGAGATTACCGGGATTGGACGAGTCTCGTATATCTTACGAAAGGCGACATTAACTGGGGACAGATCCATCTGTACGACGAAACAAAACTAAGGTCTTTCTATAGAGATATGAAGTCTCCATGGACCTTCGTTACTTGGCTATTCTATCTGACACATCGTGGTGTTTTCAAAGTGAAAACTTCTTTAGTCGCGTTGCTCACTTCTTGGGTGAACAAAAATCATGGAACTCACGTCATCGTCACCGAACGCTTTCCATGAGCTACATATATGTATACTGTGTATAAATGTGTACTAAAGTTTAAATTGGTCATTAACACTTCTTGACAAGCCAAAAATAATTCGAAAATAACAATCTAATAGATCGACGATACAATTCACATGTTACTAGTTTTCACTTTTATCGGCAGTCCCCAAAGACTGCCCCGCATATTTTTCTTTTTAATCTTGCGTGTCGATTTGTTGATTTTAAAAATTTAGGAACGTAAAGAACTGTAAATAAAGCATAAAGCATTTTATAAAATATCAGATTGTTTAGGTGACAAAAAGCTTGGGGCGAATTTGTTGCAATTCGAATCGGCACATTCGTATCTATAACAAAATGAGCAAGCAAAAAGAGCGTTCTTCTTCTTAACGTGATATTTTAAACCAGTGTGATGAAAGGATTGAAATGCGCCTCAGAGGCTCCTCTCATGCACTTAGCACAAGTCTTCAAACTTTATAAGTTCTACGACATGCTGATTTCCTCACGATTAGTTTCTTCGTCATTTGAGAGTACTGGTAAAGCGCATATACATTTATTAAACAGAAAAATCCATTGGTTTACTCCTGGATTCGAACCCACGACCATAGGATCAGAAGTTTGCTATCACAAGGCCACCAGTGCTTTAGCGTAAAAAGGCATTAAGATCAGACGAGTTTCTTGCCAGATTCTTCTTGAACTGGGAATAGGAGGACTTACCAAGATTCATCTAGTATATAAGAAAGAACTTCACGAACGCAGATGCGTTTTTTACCACAACGTCTCAGAGAGACGAATATGCAAATACCAACCGACTTCGGTGCGACCACGCCGAGTGTCGGGGGTGCTGCTCTATAAACTCTGTATGGAAACCGGAACGGGCTTGGGTGCAGCTGCTACGAGGAGCGAGACTGACCAATAAGAAGACGATTCAAAATTTTAAATGAATATAAACAATAATTAAATAAATACTGGCGGACATTGCACCCATCTAGCCCCAAACTAAGCATAGCTAGTATCATGGTGACCGGATAACTGATAGAATACTTATATATTTTTAAATATATACTTATGATTATTTATGTATATAATATGTAAATACATCATTATTAAACATATACAAGTATTATATCAGACACCTGTCACCATAATACAAGCTTTGCTTAGTTGTGTGCATTCTCCATCAACGTTTATTTTATTTATTTATTGTAAACATAAAATATAAAACCCAGAAAAAAGACCTATTTTTATCACACTAATGTTTATCCTGAGGGAATTGAACCCTCAACCTACAGCGCAGAAGGCAGAGTTACTACCAACTTACCTGGTCAGTTAATTGTGATTTTATTGAATAAAATATTTTTCTTTCTTTCATTGGTTTCTTTTTGCTTTCACTATATTTGTGTACAATATGCTTTGTACTGCCAATGCTTTATCTTACTAGATAGAAGCAGCGAAAGCTTGTATACCTACTTCTTGTAATATAACACCTACGTGAGCGATTTCGCATGTTCTTACAAAAATAGTGAACGCAAAACGCAAGGTGAATTTCAATCGCTCTTCCATTTCCTTTGTATGCATAATGCATTTCTGATTTTCCCGCATAAAGCTCATAAATACTTACTTCTTTTGTAATGATTCCTTTTGTCAGTGCTCCTTTGAAACGGAGCTCCTTGCGAACCTTTGTATTTTATTTCAAGAAATATTGTTACCTTGCATACCAACTTACTGTAATTCTAATGATTCCGAAATACTAAAAAATTCCCTACACTTCACCATGTATGTTTATCGGTCTGTTCGACCAACCCTAGAGTTCTTGCTTGCTGGCTACCTATACTATAGATCGTTCTTTAAATCGATCTGTCAGACTTTTTATACCTGTCAACTCTGGACACTTACACTATAATTACATTTTAAAAACCAAAAAGAAAACCGACTTCATTGGATACAACTTGAGACCATAAAATTATTTTATTTTCATTTTTTTTGTGGAAAGTACCTACATATATGTATCTCTGCACTGAACGCAACGAAAATATCATTGATGTATACAAGTTTTAGATTTTTGTTGATTTTTTTAAAACCGCTTAACCGATTTCGATTAAATTTAAATTGGACCACCTGGGAAGTATACCCTTAGAAACAAAAAAATAAATTTCCAAATCGGTTCAGGCGTCTTTGAGAAATCGGTGAACATAGATAAAAAAAAAGTTTTCGATTAATTGAGAACCTCCTCCTTTTTTCAAGTCGGCTAAAAATGGCACACGATGGCATTAGTGTTGTTTATAACAATATTTATAGGCATAGGCAGCTTATGGGGTTAGATCGATATTGCAGCGCGTCGGGTATGTACCTGGAAGAGCGAATAGATTCATTTAACGCCAGTCAGAGCAGCCGGGTGGCCAAATTCATATCCAGGGTCGACAGGTGTAAGAACTTCACTACCGCAAGTTTAGCTGAAAGGGTCTTCTTGACCATTATGTATAGACGATGGATGCATATCGCATCCTGATAGGTACAGTAGATACATATTTTATTTTTGACCGTCTTATATAATGTGTTTTTTTACTAAGATAGATTATCTTGATATGGATTTTGTGTCTGAATAAAGAATATTATTATTATTTTGGATGGTGAAATTATAGTATAAATTATCTGTTTATTTAGCCAAACTAGCCAACAATTACTTGTATACGTACAACACACTCATTACGCTTAAATGATGCGACAATACCCAGTCTGAATTACTGCGAAAGTTCCGTTTTATTTCATGAGGGTACCGTTCATAATGCCGGGCTTTCAGTTCCTTTCGTTTCGTTTCTCATGTTAAAAAACTCACTATGTACCATTGCCCCAAATTCTTTCCATTTATCTCTGTCTTTGGCAGAATTATTTAGTTTTTTGTTTATTAAACTATCTTGAATTATTACCAACTATGCGTAAAGTTTTTAATTTTCCCCATTCTAAAAAGAATAAATAAAGCTCACAAATTCCAAGTTACTGATAGGTTATTATAATCCAATAATATCTATCCAATTTTACGCCATGTCGGTTTCAGAAGATGAATTTTGATCTACCAGGCTCAAGATATCGAAAACATTAGGTAGGTAGTTATAGTAACCTACTAATGGAAATAAGATCATTCTAGATAGATTGGGTTAGTATTTCCAAAGTTGGTAGAGAATTCTTATCCGTGTTGTAGGATTTTATGTTCCTTGTCAGAGTATTTTTCAGCAAATGGTGGTGATTTTATTGTTTCGCAAGGCTATTAAAATTACGTAAATTACGGACGATCTTACTAAGTTTATACCAAATTCAAATTAAGAGTAACATTTTTAAATTATAGTTTTTAAATTAGTTAAAACTGTCATTGGCCCTGATTCTGTAGTTGTCGCCAAGTACCTATGTATTACTAGGTACGACGAATATCTGATATCTGAGTGGTTTTATTTCTAATACTGCTGAAATACTATGACAAACAATGATACCTAATGTTTGTTGACTGGTTGTAACTGGTTCTCTGATGAGTACCTACTGATAACTGATTATGAGCTTGAGGGCTGTTCCCTCTGGATCTCTCTGAGGGCTGTTTGCTCTGTGTCTCTGAGGGCTGTTCCCTCTGTGACTCTGAGGGCTGTTCCCTCTGTGTCTCTGAGAGCTATTCCCTCTGTGACTCTGAGGGCTGTTCCCTCTGTGTCTCTGAGGGCTATTCCCTCTGTGTCACTGAGGGCTGTTCCCTCTGTGTCTCTCTGAGGGCTATTCCCTCTGGACCTTTGAGGGGTGTTCCCCCGGTGTGGCCTCCGACCTCCCCTATAGCCACCCCGAGCCTCGCTTACTGGTTTGGTTCTGATACCAACTGGTCACACTGATCTCTAAATTTGTCTGGTTAAGTGGTTGCATAATGTCACCGCATTTGCAGCAAGGGTCAACACCAAGTACACATAAGATCTGACAGTACATGCACAGTTATTTCAAAGCTCACTCACCGAACCTGCTCGAGCGGCGTCCGCTGGGCCAATGCGGGCAGGTGTGCACATTCTCGATGCACTGTCGCTCGCCATGGCGTCACCACACGCTATAGCTAGACCTATCTGTATATTTTATCTTCGCATTCGCGACAGTAGTTTCGGCAGACTACATAAAAAATCCTAAAATACGAACGACCTTACTGTACTTGAATCAATGTTTCTCATCTTCTCATCAATGTGAATCAACACTTTTGAATTGCAGTTTTAAAATAAGTTAAAATTGTCATTTGATTCTTTTATTGAATTGATTTTCCTAGACATTTCCGCAGTTTTAATTAAAACCCTGTTTACATGATGACTATAACTAGTGGCTCTGTGAGCTGTACACCTCGCGAATATATTTTGAAATGACTGAGATATAACTTTTTTTACGTTTTAAGCCCCCGTATCTCCGCCAATTAAAAAAATTCCAAAAACTGAATCGACAAAAAAAATCTCTATATTTATAGGACCTGCTCACAATATTTTACGCGTTTCGATTGAGAAATGCGACCTGTAGAGAAGACCATCCAGACAGACGGCGGACATACGAAAGCATTTTCGCCTAAGCTGAAACGGAGACACTCGCTTCGCTCGGTCAAAGAGCTATACACGACCTATTTTTCCTATTTTAGGAAATTCGTTTTGCGAAACTACAGGATTAGGGCCACTTTGTCCTATGCGAACGTTATTTGCGTTGTCGCAGCTGTGGCCGAACTGAAGACAGTGAGGGTCACAAATACGTCACGCTAACATCATTGCGGAAAGGTCAACTTATATAGAAATGACAGCAGTAGTCACGATTCAGTCACGTGACTCATCACAAGCTAGTGCCATATATTTACAGTTTGAACTTTCGCAGGCGTAAACGCCAACGTAAAGGTGAACTTGTTTAGGGCTTCTGACTCTGTTGTTTCGCCAGGCTGACTAGTATCCAGTAAAATACATATCTTATTTTCTTAAACCATCATTTTTTTTTGAAGTGATAACTTTTTATGGTAGGGTAAACCTCTTCGTTACGGCACCAGTCTGTATGGCTTCCCTTTCTCTCACGCATTCGGCATCGGTAGGCAGGCTCCTCGACTCTCACTCTAACCCACAGTGCTAGAGAGATTAGTTTAAGTTTTCACTTCTGTCGGGCGTCCGAGACCCACCCCTTTTTTTCTTTTATGTTGTGTTTTAGTTCATTTTAGTCGCCATGTGAATTGGTGCAAGCAAATCAACGACCTAATCTTAAGTTATGGAGTTTAAAATTTAAAAACAGGCATGTTCTGACATCAAGGTTTTATTAACAGGGTTTCGATTCACACACGTTTACTCGCGATAATACATAATCTAATAAAGCAATAAATAAATATAATTTCCTGCAAATTGGTTACACTACCTACAAACTTAAAAAACAGTGTGAATTACAATTCATTACAATAAATTATGGATCAGATTAAATTGTAACAAAATTTCAAAACCTACCTATTAATAGATATACTTTTATTAATTAAAACATTTATACATGTTAGTTGTAATAATAATTAATAATATCTAGGTTTATATAACTTATACATACACACCTACAACTCATTATGATTGGTACTACTTTAGTATAAATGTATATATTATTTTTACGTATTACTAATGCTAAACGTTGACTATCGTGTATGTATTGTTTTTTTAAACGATACAATGCACAAGCACAATGATAGTTATAAAATATTTAATGAATTTATATTTCAATTTACATAGAATTTAAATTTATTTAAAATATTATTTTTCGATATAAAATGCGATAATTACGATATGCTCTAAGTTTTTTATACAAATAGCGTTTTGTTTCCCGATTTATATCTTAATTTACTAAATACACCAATAATATCACGATTAAAAAACATTGATACTAGCTTTGGCAACCTTTAATAGGTATTTAGTAAAAACTTACTTGACAAGCTTTTATTAATTATCTAGGAAACTCATCATTTTAATTTAACAAAGAGCATGCATGACCCAAGAGTTGGCTCCTATCTGGCCCAGCGTATTAGCATTGCTACTCAACTGACCAGTTGAGCTATCTATAGATCGGTTTGAGCGGTCCTTAGATAGCTCAACTGTTTTACATGTATTTTATATTACCGTATATTATTCTGTACATTTATGTAAATATCGTCGGATATTTCAACTTTAGATCTATATTTATTGTAGATATTGATTTAGAATATTTTAGAGACCTAATCATACTCGTATAATGGACACATTTAATTCATTCATTACGTTTATTTCAGACAACATTACATTATAAATTAGTTACAAAAAATTATTAAAGTTTCCATATTTGATTATAATTAAAATTAAATTACCCCTAACTATCGCACACTGTTCAAGAGAGCACAATTAAAACTCTTGTCCAGTGTTCCATAAAGAAACAGTCAGTGTCCAGCTTCTGGGCAATGAGCTGTAGGTAGCTGTTGGAGCTGTCGCGCACCCGGCGCATCAGGGACGCAGATATTTAGCGCATTATCGCCGCATTAATATGTTACAGCTAGAATTCATGATAAAATAATCCAAATCATAACTTTGCTGATATTATATTAATAGTAAAAGTAAATAAGGTTTCATGTTACCTACGCCTAGAAATATAAATG
Source organism: Lampropteryx suffumata (assembly GCA_948098915.1). NCBI lineage: Eukaryota > Metazoa > Arthropoda > Insecta > Lepidoptera > Geometridae > Lampropteryx > Lampropteryx suffumata. Next base: position 9,316,746 of record OX402552.1, read on the forward strand.
CTATGTTTAGTTTTTTACACTTATACGTACAATTATATAATAAATACGTACCTAGTACTTATCTATACATACAGGAACAATAAATGCACTTTTAATTCAAGCTAGAGTCATTAGAACTCGATGTAGATCCTTTTGACATTTCAGCCTGTTTATAGAGACCGTTAGACAAACCCGAATGATTAGGGCATACATCAGGATGCACGGCATCGTGCTTGTTGTTGTCAAAGGAAATGGAGCTTATGCAGTTGGTAACGTTTGATTCTAGCCAGGCGGACTGGTTTGTGCAGAGGGATGAGGCGGGAGAGGCAGGGAGCGACGCGTGAAGCCCGGAAGCGTCCTCCTCAGGCAATGTGCGCAGGCGCATAAGCCTCCCCCGCCCCTCATCTCACACTGGAGATTGGTCCCCGCTCGCACTACCACTGGTGATGTAATCCTGTGCATACAAATTTCTCGTTGATTTTTGTCAAAATCACCGTCACCGATCAAGTTCACCGTCTAAAGCGTTTCTATCAGCAGGTATAAAAAACTATTAAAAGAGACAATGTACAGTTTATAGTAAACATATGCAACCATTTTTTTAGCGCCAGTTGATACACAATTAATCAACTGTCGATCTGACGATTGTTAATTTCGAACTGTCAAAATCGATCAATTTTAGTAATTTGTGGCGCCCAACATGGGACAATATTTGGTACCACGTTGGGCGCCACAAGTTAAAAACATCACTATCACACAACTACTCAGCTTAAGGCGTATAGCGTAGGCGTAAGCGTATACTGAGATGCAGATAACTTGCAGAGCTGTAATTGTCAATCAGACAGAAGACGAAGCACAGATCAGAAAGAATTGTGGTTCGAGAACGCTGCAAGTGCGTACTTTTAACAGCTCTGCTTTTTCAGGCGACTCAATGGCATCTACATTTGTTACTACACTCGTACTTACAGCATGTAAATGACGTCCATCCAGCGGTGGGCCAAGCGACATCCTAGGCACGAGAAGCGTAGTCGTGGTCGTCTCTGAGGCTGCTGATTCCCTCTTTGACGGGTGACTGTATAACCTGCCCCATAGCCTTCTTGTTAGCAGTGTTTATATATCTGTACAAGTAGGATAGGAGCAGATGCGTTGAGAACAAAAAAATGTGCAGCAAGGCGATAGTATAAGCATGCTTTGTACAATCTCAAAGTAATATAGAAGCATTTTTAAGCGTAGAAAATAAAACGTTAACTATTTTTCTTAGAAAGCTTAGATACTTACTCTGAACCTTCATTATTTTAATAGTATCATTACATTACTGATTAATAGTCATCTATGTATAGAAGGGTGAGGCCGGGCAGTTGACGATACATTTACCAAAATATTTGTTTAGTATGATAAGTTACATGCTTGTTTAACGAGGGTAATAAATTAATGCATACGGCCTCCTAAAGATCCGTGTTAACCCAAGTGAGAAAGCGCTTATTAGGGTAGGTGATTAAACGTTACACCTACCCTACCCCAAGATTAAAAATGATAATTGAATATTTCCTAAGAGGCGGTAATTTTAAGGTTGTGTTTTGTTTCCAAGCTGATAAACAAACCTTTATTAAATTCATTATATTATAATATGTTCAAATAAAAGGTAACTTACCAAAGTTACATGATACTACATACAACCCTCCTTAATATTAATGATATATCTGTGAAGAACATTAATATTAATTGGCATGCTTAAAAAGTTGTGAAATGGGTTAGATAATGGTGTTTGTGAATAAAACCAATTAAATATAGCTAATAAGTTTTATTGCAAATAACAAAATAAAACCTAAATCCAAATCCACATAATAATTTCTTCATAAATGCATTTATATAGTTCCATTTCGGCAAGCAAATTCGTTGAACCCATTGGTATATTTCCAGCGGTCTTCATACCGTGAGCCTATTGGAAAATAAAAGTGTGTCATCAAATATGGATTTGGAAACAGCTGATGGTAAAAAGAAATAACGACATAACCTTGTAGGTCGACAAAATAACAAATCTGAAAGGAATTACTACTATATTTAAGTTACCTATTTGGAAAATCTCCCGGAGATTATTTTACTTTGCGCTCTTATATTATTCATTTTTCTCGAGTTGTTTCCGGTTTTATCCGTAATTTTGGTGTTTTTATTTAAATAAAATTTGAATAAAAGCTAAACACAAACCTAAGCTTTTCACACCCATGTCAATAATTTTAGCTCTATTTAAATAAAAACACCAAAATTACGGTTGAAGCCGGAAATAACTCGAGAAAATATTTGTGATTCAAGCAAAAATAATCCGTAGTTATTTTACATGAAAGCCACCATTTTATATAAAATAACAAATGTCAATGACGTATCTTGACTCTATATATGCCAGATTCTGTGCCAAAGCTGAGACAATTCCATCAAGTGCATGCCAGCCGGCCGGCTTCTTCGTAGCAGATGCATTTTATTTTTAACCGACTTTATCAAAAAGGAGGAGGTTCTCAATTCGTCGGAATCTTTTTTTTTTATGTGTGTGTTCACCGATTACTCAAAAACGGCTGAACCGATTGGAAAAATTCCTTTTTTGTTTGAAAGGGTATACTTCACAGGTGGTCCCATATAAATTTTATCAAAATCGGTCGAGCTAACGAAAATCTAAAAATTGTATACATCGATGATGTTTTCATGTACTTCGATACCTCGCTGTCTCATTGGAGCGCTGCGTTTATTTGGCCTACCCATATTATCTGTGACCAAGAGCAATATTTAGGACAGACAGATAACTCTGTCTGTTGGACGCTATGTCCGTCTGTACGGACAGGCAGACAGAGTTATTTGTCCGTACAAACTAAATTGGCATTATTATTACACATTACATTAAAAAAGAAGAAGAAATAACTCCCATTGCTATCACTTTTTTTTATTTATGTGGTCGTCTACATATTGTTACAGTAGAACTAGTCGTTTTGTTATGCTTACCTACAGAGTTATGTCGTTTTAGGACAAAACTGAAAAGCACTAAAATGATTCAAAACTGAAGCGTGCAATACATGCAATACAGCCATGCAGAAAAAAATATAATAAATCCGAACTTGTACAATTACTATCACGAACAAATTTTATTGAGGAAGGTAATCTGAAGATGAAAGGCCAACGCGTACTTTAATCAGGTTGTAGCAAAATTGCTTCGAAAAATTAGGGCAAATAAAACCTTGACAAAACGAGGGCTTATTTGAGTTGTATTTCTCTTTGCCTGTTTAGTCTTTTTATAAAAAACACCGCATTTATATAAGAACATTTCGTTATACGAGACTGTTCTGTGATCTTTTTTTTAATACTTAAGACGGACAAAACTGATCTGATTCATCATTAATTTACTTTATGCGACAAATATAGAAATAGAATTTCGAACTAAGAAAAGTCACGGATCATTGTGTTTGATATCTTATATCATTATCATTATCATTATCTGATATCTTATATCATAAATGTCAATGTCAAATGTAAAATAAGACAACTCGAAGAAGTAATGTTTATAACAGTTAAACACAGAGGAGCATCCACTCGTGGAAATTTATAAGCAAAGCAAAGTCATCCATTAGAAATTTGTATCTAAAACTCTAATCTCCGTGCAGCTGATATACCTGATGCTTTCGGTCCTGGATCGAGGTGACCAGTCCTTAGAGTATGAGGTGCCTCTCCGCCGCCCCCCTCCTATGGCCCGACCAGTCTTCCACCTCTCGACGTGGTAGCGTATCGCGTGCCTTACTTCTGTGTTCATGAAGCAGTAGAACAGCGCTACTGTGAAGCCCTGAGGAAAAGTTATTGAACTTGTAACACCTCAAATTAATTTTATTATAATTTATTGGACCCTATGTTAAGGCGAACTAAATAATTTATCGTTCGAGCCGTTTTTGAGTTTATGCGAGAATAACGCAATGTGATTTTATATATATAGATATAGTTCGTAGACCAGGTGCTCAAAAGAATCCTTTCACGACACTGGATTGAAAGAGATAGTCATACGATAAGAAATAAAAAATCAAATTAAATAAATTAATAATGCCGGACATTTTACACAGCATCATCTAGCCCCAAAGTAAGCAGAGGTTCTGTTATGGGTACCAAATGACTGATATACTACTTAAATACTTTTCCAATACACATATATTGTACATAGAAACACCCAGACCCGAGACAAATACACAAACATTTGGCCGAGGCAGGAATCGAATCCATAACTTTCTGGCCTTGACCCACTGCGCCACCGAGGTCCTCAATTCACAGAGCAGTGTTAATAGTTTTACAGTATTGATAATAGGCATAATGGTTTACAAACTTTTCTGTACTTTCACAAACAAAAGTTATTATATTACTCGACTCATTATTTTTGCTCATTTTATGTAGTATTTTTGCCATCTTCCAGAGTACTAGTTGAGAATTGAGAATCTAAAATCATAACAAATCCATTGAGCTTTAGGTACTCATTAAGCTAAAGAACCTAGAGGAAAGCAAAGCTCTCGAACACCAGCGATAAGAGTCCTTACAAAAACAACACGAGACAATTACAGCCCCTCTATCCCCTCCCGCTGAAAGTAAAAGGTGCTACGAGAAGGTAGGCTTAAAAATTCAGGAGCTTACAAATTTTCAGCGGGCTTACGAAACGAAATCCGCAGATTATGCTAATTTTGATTATTAGCTCAAACTGCTCGGTACTCACAGACTTAATGAGTAGTAGTACCCTATTGATAAGAGCTTTAGTTTATTTTAGTTTGCCTATGCAAATATTGTGTCGGCTTTATGAGGAATACCGCCATTTGGGCAGAGGACATTTTACGCTGAGCTGATATACAAAAATGGATCAAAGTAGTAAGTACGTTAAAATTTATTAAGAAGTTCAAAATAATCAAGTTTTTAAAAGCTTTTTGTTGTCTTGGATATTTGTTATATAAACGAAAATGACAGCAAGTTTAACTAAGTTTAAGTTTATTCATAAAATATTGTCATCCGAAGTCTAAACTAAAATATTGGTGGATAAATATAATAAATAATTAAAAAAACAACCCGGACAATTCACACAGCATCATCTGGCCCCAAAGTAAGCAGAGCTTGTGTTATGGGTACCACATGACTGATATACTACTTATATTCTTTTTTTTTGTAAAAACATACATATTATACATATAAACACCCAGACCCGAGACAAATACTTGCAGATCGTACAAACCGGCGGGAATCGAAACAGCAAACTGCAATATTGATCGACATTTTACATTGCATTGCACACAACATCATCTAGCCCCCAAACTAAGCTTAGCTTAGTATTATTGTGACCAGATGACTGATTTAATAAATACTTATATTTTTTTAATAAATAAGAATGATACTGTTACGAGCCGGGTACTAATAAACTAATGAAACCACTTATTAAACTCGATTTTACCAAATTATAACATTTATTTCAAAGTTATCACACACAGAACTTAATCCTCTGATTCTACTAGTATACTTCCTCATAGAACACAATAAAAGTCACAACACTACAACACAACTGATAACACTTCGAAACTATCGCACTTGTATTACTTGTTAAGCCGAGAATAGAAGGACTGTATCCACACCTTACCCCCGCTTTTATATGAGCGGCGAGGTCGTCGCGTTAAACCTCGAATTCGAACGTTCGAGAACGAACCGGAACGCGCTAATATATTTGCTTGTAAGAGAGAGATATATCCACCTCGTTCGCTTGTATACGTTAGATACGCATTCTTTGTAGTGTATCTACTCGATACTAGATGGCGCTATGCAGATTATTTAATGCGCCAATAAATGGAGCTATGTAGCGGGCGCAACAATACTTTATAACACCCAGACACAGAACAAACACCTATGTTCATCACACAAATGTTTGTCTTGGCAATCGAACTCTCAACCTACAGAGCAGAAGGCAGAGCTACTACCGATTGAGCTGAGAGTCAATGATGAATTTTACCTGAACTGTAAAGCTTAGACTCCACCTCAATGTACGTCAGCCGCCGCCATGCATATTTTTCCTTAAGGCTAGTCTGCATTGTGATGGCAAGACAAACTATTTTTAAAACAAATATATTGAATCAAATTCTAAACATTCTCTAGAAGTTTTACCTCTTTTATTAAAGTTTTCAATGCAAATTCTGTTTCCTTATTGAGTTTTACAGTCAAGTTTAGGGTTTAAGAACAGACACAATTTCAAATTTCAATATAAAAGTTTCTATCTTGAATCGAAACTCGGCTACAAAGACAGTGCTCAATTACGCACTTCGCAAGTCGTTCACTGCCAACAATGCATGTTTCTTGTCTTAAAACAAAGTTTAGGCAGACATTACAGTTGAGTTTTGTTCACATTGAAAGAGAAGTTTTGATAGCCTCTGATACAAATTGTTGTTTACTGGCATTTGCGAGCTATTAGCATTGTGTAGATGTATGTTTTACTTAGCGTGCTGTTTTATTGATTTTCTTACAGAAAGCGGATGAAGTTTTGATTCCGTTCTACAAAGCTGTCCATTAATACCATGTTTATTTGTTTTGTGTATTGTGCTAAGATGTGTTTCTATGTTTGTCTATGTGTGATACCAATTGGTGTCGAGTTAAATAAGAAATCTATGCCAGTTGGTCAGTTGTTTTTCAAATGTAGTATTATGATTATGATTGCTTGTTGGTAAGCGTACCAACTTAGAAACTGGTCTACTAAATTTGCATTAGCACATAAGAAGAAAACATACTCTATCGAAAATTATTATCCTTATCAACTTATGTAAAGTCTTTCATCTTTTAAAATGTATACAATACACAGCGCTATCTAGCCCCAAATTACGCAAATCTTTAATTAACTAGATAATAAAATTATCATGGCACGCATTTACACTACTATTAGGCGTCTGTCTACTAGGAACACCGATTTCGTTATATCACGTTATATTACCTCAGCAAAATGTTCGTCGAATTCAGTGAAATTGATAGTTGTATCGTATCGTTGTCAAATTAAAATTATCGTGTCGTCTGCATAGATTTATATAAATATGTAGCTCTGCAATAGGTCGCGATAACGTAAGATACCCCCAACGGGGTCAAATAACCTAATCGCTTCTATCACTCTATCAGTCACAATCTTGACATCGATCACAAATTATTTTCAATAAAATGGTAAAATGTGTAGTGAAGGAGTGTAATTCGCGCATGTAAACATATGAAAAAAAAAGCAAGCAGAATGTTTTAAAGAAGGCCGTCTTTGTTGCTTTGGCCGAGTTTGCTATAAACAAACCTTCCATTGATCCCAAGAACCTTTGCAAGAGGGAGCGGTAGGTACGAGGGACGTTCTTATCTCTGAAGGAATGATGTATTTTAGACACAGAGCTTAGTTACAGAATCTCAAGCGGCTGGCGGTTAGACTTAAGCCTATTTGATGAGGCTCACAGATACTTAGATGAAAAGTTGTTTTTTGATGGGCTGAGTCAAAGTATACGAGGGTATGAAAGTTTTATGTGATTACTAGATTGTGCCTGCGATCTCGCACGCGTGGTACCTACATTTAAAATAGCCTATATCCATTGCCAAGATACAATCTATGATCAAATTAGATAAGGATTGAGCTTATCTAATATCATCATATGAATCAAATCTAATTTCAATCATCTAATAGCCGTGAAAAGGTAACAAACAAATTGACAAGCAAACATAAAGACTAACAGGATTTGCATTCTATGTCCTTAGAGCCATAGTGATAATACAAACCTAATTTTATCTAAAAGATAGGTACAAACCTAGAAAGATGTTCATCAGCAAAATAAAATCAAGTGACAGGTTTATTTAGATGCATAAAATGTACAATTTAATCTTATTATTTTAAGGTAAAAAATGATACCTGTGTGGACAACATTAGCGCTCTCGTGTAGTCAAACGCGTGGGCAAACCACGACTCATCGCTAGGCCCCCACAGCATCAGCAGGTACGTGATGCCCAGCAGTGGGATAAGAACCAGCAACGCCTTCGTCGCTTTCCGGTACTGCTCCGTTTCCAACGTATTCGCCGAACGTAGTTTAGTTATTAGTACCTGTGAATTCAACAGATTGATTTAAAGGTGCTGGAAAAGGAAATGTTCGTAATTCAGTGTATGTCTGTCTATCTGTCTGTTAGATCCGGGGCTAGCTAAACGAATACTGAGATTCGTCTATTCTTTCTAGTGCCATCTGTATTGATGAATTTTTGCCAATGTCGAGTGATTGTTTTACAACAAACGAACGACACTACTTACTACTTAGATACTACTTCGTGATATCATACAATAAGCAATATAAAATACTTTACATTGTCAAAATTGACATTATTATGACACACAACATTAACAAAGACGAAAAACCGTAATTGTCAAATCAGACGGAAGACAGAGCACAGATCAGATAAATCTGTCTGACATGACAGAACGCGGCTTGTACAAATTTTGATCTGCTCTGATTTAACCTGGGGGTATAGAGAAATAACTCACGCTTACTTTTCCTTCACCCTACCGCTTTTGCAGAAAGATATAATTATATGGAAATGACAGCAACTACCAGACTTCAATCACTTGACTTATCACAAGCTAATGTCACTTCCATACATTTCCGGCCTAACTTATAAACGCTTCTCGACGTGAACTATGCCTAATCACTGTTTTAGATTTGCCTTGTCACTATTCTTCGTCTTCGTTAATGGCATGTGTCATATGATGACAATTTTGCCAATGTCAAGTGTTTAGATTGTTTATACTATAAACCGTAGACAGAGAAAACAATCTAAACACACTTGACATTGGCAAAATTCGTCACAAAGTCGTATGTTGTCGTTCGTAGTTTGTTATTTTATAAAAAATTGTGTAACTCTATAAAAAAAATATACGAATATTTTTGCTCGAATCACAAAGAAACACAAAACTTTCATTCCAATTATTCACACCCAAGTCAATAACTCTAGCTTTATTTGAAAATATCACCAAAATTAGATATAAAACCCGAAATAAATCGGGAAATATAAATAATGTTATGAGCACAATGTTAACTCCGCAAAACGGCCAAAAATAATCCTTATCACTATTTGCTATCTTGCAAAGAGGGATGGATGACACTATTTTGAACAGTGATTAACATTTGATTGAAGTTGAGAGATGTTTAAAAGTAAGGCAGTTTATCTTTCCGCAGGTGTGAACGCGAAAATAAACTGGATATTGTCTAGGCCCTCTGAAGGTAGATATAGAGGCATTCGTGTAAGCTTTTGTGTATTTTTCGATATTGAAAGCTTATTTTTACACAAAAAATAATGTTATGTTGTCACTTTATTTTAAACTAGCGTTATAAAATTTGGTCGGTTTCAAACTGGGTGTTTCAAACTGATCTCTTTGCGGAGGTTTATATGACTATATTATTGATAAGAATGCATGGCCTCATGTTGCTCGTCTCAGACAGTTAACTGACAGATTTGAAATTTATTAACTACTGTGATCTTGCATTACTTTTTCGTAGCTAAGTTAGTTATAAGATGGATCAAATAAAAAAGCAGGACCAGGACGAGTTTCTTGCCAGTTCTTCTTCAGAGGTTAGAAGGAATTGGCACCTAAAAAATTCACTTAAGTAAGACGTTTCAAAGTGATCCTTGTGATTAAATTGAAAACTTTGGTTTCCCTAGAGCCAGTAAAGGGGTGACGATTAAAATGTTGAATTATATGTTAACGTAACGTATAGATTTATACGTAAGCAATTATCGTATAAATCTATACGTTACATTAGCTTATAGGTGAGCCATATAGTGCCTTTCTCGAATCTGTCCAGAGGCCTTGAAACCCAGGCTCTATAGAACTATAGAAATATAGTTATGCTCCACTTACCCACATGATCCTGATCAAAAAGAACAGGTTAAGACCCATGCCGGCCAGCGCGGGTGCCCGGTGAATCCAGTCCACTTGATGTTCGTGCATCCATTTACACATATTCGCTTCTCCAGCTACGGTTATCTGTACAATATTTTTCATTATTGAGAGATGATTTATTCAGAAACAAATATTTTCTCCAATATCTACTGAGGGGAAAATGAGATACAGAGGTATTTACAGAAGTACAAGATTTACTTATAAATTTATATATATTTAAAAGTTTCATTCAAATCGGTTTAAAAGTCATTGTGATTGAGTAATAAATTTACATTCAAACATCTATTTTGAAAAACGCGGGTTTAACTCACGTATTATTATGTCGATGGAGGCACCGACACTGTTTCGATTTCATCTAGAGAATCTTCATCAGGGTGAGTTTGATCCGCGGTCCACTCGTCGCTCGAGTTCAGTGTTGGTGCCTCCATCGACAAAATAATACATGAGTAAAACCCGTGTTTAACAAAATGTAAATTCAAACATCCATCCAAAAAATTGCATTTACGATATTATTATGGTACCTTCATAAAAACCTATATATGCTATTCCAAAACATAAACTATATTTATACTAAGTTTCCATCAAATCCGTTCAGCCGTTAAGTCACAAACAAGCATCCAAACATCCACAGAAGATTTTATATTTATAATATTGGTAGGATAGTAGTATAGAACGCAAATGGAAAAACATCAACAGGCATGGGAAATGCCATAGGATAATTTCTTACGGGGCCCACCCACCGCAGGCAGGGACGTGGTTTACCCGCAATACATTATCCCGTGCACGTCACGTTCTTCCGTTGAGTAAGCTATCACCTTAACTACGAAACAATGATTCGTATAACATTGATACTTTTTGTGATTGAACTGGAAACAGAACGGATAATTTCTAAACATAAAATAATTAGTCTGTTCAATATGAATATGGGTCGTGAATCTCAGGATTTTGTATCTTCTATTCTACTAAGAGTATTGCCATTCAATGTGGCAATGCCGCCAGTGTCTTGGGGACGCTTACTTCTGGCAGTGATCTGGATCAGTTGAGATATCAATGCATCGTTTTAAACGGTCCTTAAATAGTCCAACTGTTTCACATCTATTTTGTAGTATTTTATATTATTTTGTACATTTCTGTTACTATTTTCAAATTTAAAACCAATATAATAAATGTAAAAGTTTGTTTGGATATTTTGACACTTGTGCATTTGTATGTGGCTCAATGACTCCGTAACGGCTGAACGGATTTTAGTGAAACTTGGCATATATGTCGACTATGACCTTGATTAACATATTGACTATTTGATATCTACGTGCCATGCTGCAAAGGCACAGGCAGCAGCTAGAATGTCATACATAAATGTCACCATATTAGCGAATAGACTGGTTTTCAGAAGACAGATTCAGAAGAATGTATAATAATAAATAATAATATAATATTAATATAATGATATATTTTTCCACACAAAAGGTTACTTAGCATAGGCTAATTACGAATAGTACACATATTATGTAGTATGATGAGCCAATATATATGATACAATATAACATTGGTTTTTTATACAACGTGGATCTGCTATGGGGATATTAAATGAACAATCGGGCAGAGCTACTTAACAGTAGGTAACCATAAAAAAACTAATAATAGAAATTTGAAATTTATCAAACAAAATTTTAGTTTACGAAATAAAACTGCAATCACCCTCACGTAGGCGCTAACGTAGCGGGGCACCAACAAGGTGGCAGTGCGGGGCGTGTCATTACATACTACAGCTTTTTACGTACAGGTTAATACAAAATGATAATAAAGAAAATTGATTTATTTAAATGAATATTAGTTTTAATAATATTTCTAATGTCTGAACGTTCTAATGCAGAACCACCCTGTATATTGTATCATTGTTTTATGCAATTTCAGAGTCTGGGCAATTGGTATTCGGCCAGCTACGTCCGGGCCTGATAGTGCACATATAAATATTTCAGGTTTGGGACGTGATTGAGAAAACTTTGGCACCAGAAATGTTTTGGGACAGATTTCGAAGAGATTTGAGGGTCGGTACGTGACAGCGAGTATGTAGATGTTATGGATCTTCCCTATTCCCATGAACCAGATGGTAGGTTATAACGACATACCCCATCGGAATTCGTCCCTGGTACTACTGTGACACAGCTCCTTGCTATTACCCATATGGTTATAAAAACTGCTGGAGCACCTGGAAAAAATTACTTGTAAGTAACAGTCCTTAGACTTAATTGTTTCATATATATTTATATTATTGTATATTTCTATATTACTGTAATTATTTTATTGATAATTTTTTTATTTACTTGTGTTAGATTGAAAATCGTAACACAAGCATATTATTATACATAACATACAGCATTATTTCAACTAGTGATCACATATGGCAGCCTGTTATTAGGTTTATCTTTGTTTAACTATTTAAGCGAATCGTGTCTGGTTATTGGTTTTTCTTAACAATAAATAAATAAATAATTTCATGTATGTTGTAGCTGGTTTATTTATTTGAAGCTGTGGTCTACATAGTAGTTTGTCCCAAATTTCAAGTTGATAGCTATAGTGGTTGCTGAGTACTACAGACCACAGTTTCACCATAAGTTCGAAACTTACAAGAACGAGACCTATTATACAAATTTACCATCAGGTGAGACTTATGCTTGTTGTTTGTCAAGTTGCATAAAAAAAACCCTAAGAACGCTCGTTATAATATTATGATATCGTGCCGCACACACTGCACTAAAGTAATATTTTTTTAACATATACATTTAGACGATAATATTAGAAACTCACCCCAACCGATTGTTGTGTACACCTGTAATTTAATATTTTCAGCTGTGAAAGTCTCGACTACTAGCATGTACAGATAAAGACCTGAAAAAAACATTAATGAAAACATTGGCATTTTCCTATTAAAAGAAAGTATTCTATTTACTTATAACATAAATACTACGGTATTTTTTTGCCTATTCGACCGATCCATTTGTAAACTTTAGGAAGTTCTGGCTCTGAGCGTCTTAAACGCGTCTTGGACGCGTTTTAATGGCGCTCAAATCTAGCGATTTTAATGGCTTTTATATCAGGAAAAATGTATATAATGTTTTTTTCACAAAAGTTGAAAGGTCTTTGAAATAGTTTATCCTTTGCTATGAGTGCAAGCTGACAGTCAAAACTACGTCAAATTTAGGTGAATATGTAATAAAGTGAATATTTTATAGACCTTATTTTACGATTATATTACAGAATTAACAAGCTTTAAAAACCATTTCGAACGCGGAAGTTATAGCCAAAAATATGCTGAACATAAGCGAAATACTTTTTAATAATGATTAAATGTATTCGAGATTCGAGGAAATTATAATATAACGAGGTACTCAATAACAAAAAAAAATGTTTTTTCATTCTAAAAGTAATTTGCGTAGGTTATCGTCTTAATTAGGTACGCAAGATGTTTTCGAGAATATTTTTTATCAAAATTGTATCTTCCGACTCTTACCTTCCACGAGCATCCAGAAGAAATTTGTTAAATAGAAATAATGCATACATATAACTAACACCATACACGACGGATTATCTTTTTGAGTTTCGTCTGAATAATTCTGGAACAATACAAACATATTTAGGGCCAGTGTCCACAGTATTGGTCGCCGTAACTACGAGCCTTATCTGTTATTATCTTTCTAATACACAACATAGCTACGAATGTATAGTTGGACAGCTTCCTTGTCAGTGTGTGCTAGTGGCCTAAAACCTTAACCTGGTTTTGGGTCACAAGCATACACTGACTGTTTGCTGCCTCCACAGTTCTCTGGACATTCTACGAAAAGTATTTTATTTGAATTTAGCGGATTCATTCTACAAAGCCAATTTTAATCCTATAAAAGGCCTCGAGCTCTGATAAAATTTAGATTTGAACTTTTGTTCGGCTTTTATTAGATTACTCATGATTTTATCTTGGTCTATTCTTCATTCATTTAAAAAATGCGCCTAAAATACGGGACTGGTTATTGGCCGTACTAGTAGTATGTACGTGGCTAATCTATCTTATAATATCACACTAATTAATGTGTTGTTTAAATCTGTTGCCTTCTTTATTCATTGGCATTAGAAAGACAAGGACAGATCATACTTAAACCCTACTTTAGCTATTGATTAAAGATTTAAAGGGTTTGTTATCAGAAAAAAAATGCATTAGATCTAGCGCAAACTGCGGATCAACCTTCAGTGTATGACAAAACCGCGAGTGGAGGATAAAAACGCAGGCGGCAGAAAAAATACCTAGTATGTACTCACTCTGACTCTCTTGTATTAGTTTTTCGTAGTTAAGGTAGTTATAAGATATAAATTCACCTAGTATGTAAGACGTTTCAAAGTGATTATTGTGATTGTATTGAATAATGTATCTTTTGACTTGACCTGACTACAAAGAAATCACAAGTCGAGAAAATAAGCGCCGTGGAATATTCCACAATGCGCGTTAGGCTTTAGAAGGTTTACTTACTTGTACAACTAAATTTAGAAACCAACTACAAGCGGATAATATATACGTAGACATAAGATTCGTGTGAATTGTATTCCTTAGACATCGAAGATCCCTGAAACAAAAAGCCAATATTAATCTGAGAAGCGTAACTTTCTTCGAATTCGTTCGCGTATTGTTCTTTTCTTACAAACTTCAAAGTTTCTAAAGTATTTTTAAGATCATTCCCAGAATAGTATAGAAAAAATTACAATAAAGTACAATTGATTGAAGAAATGAGAACAAAAATCTGTTGTTTATTAACGGCCTTATAAATGCCTCTTAACTTGAACACAGCCTAAACACTGCCCTGTCACTATCTTATAAAAAGGAATACTATTTTTTTGATGACTTCGATATACCTTCGTTTGACCACGATCTCGCCTGATGGTAAGCGCCGACGATGGGGCACGCCGGTCTAGAAGACCCCTATTTACTCTTGACTTGAAGAGACCCAGATTGTAGTTTTCAGGAAAGACAGACGATGACAAAGTATTTCAATCCTTGGCTGCACGCATTATAAATGTGGAAGCAAAGCGCTTGAATTTAAACAGTGATTAACTTTAGTCAGAATTTGCAAGACATCATCATCATCAATGGCCTTAGTTCATCTGTTGAAGATGATTTAGGTGGCGTCAGTCAAGTTAGTGTTCATGTTTGTATATGCGTATTTATAAAGAATACAGAATGTCTAAGCGGTTACATAAAGCCTGGATTTACTAGAATGTTCGATACTTGGATCGATTTAATATCATTTGAACCTCAGCGGTTATTCGTCCTTCTCTCTTTGGAGTAAGTAGGTATATCACTTGATTTTTTAGGGTTCCGACGACCATAAGAAACGAATAGTTTCTCTATGTCTACCTACAGACAGATGTCTGTAGGTCTATCGGCTCTAATTAGAGCTCTTGCTAACAGACTATTAATTAGTATTAGAGGCGCCTACTATGTTATGAATTAATTGACTGATGATGAAATTAGAAGGTAAATTGTTTCAGCTAGTAATGCTTAACTAGACTATGATTAACAGCTTGATTTGTTAATCTTAATAAAAACCGTGAAATATACTAAATAAAAAGAACGTGTGCGTCTCGGGACGC
The DNA here is from genome assembly GCA_948098915.1 of Lampropteryx suffumata. Taxonomy (NCBI): domain Eukaryota; kingdom Metazoa; phylum Arthropoda; class Insecta; order Lepidoptera; family Geometridae; genus Lampropteryx; species Lampropteryx suffumata. The sequence goes on from OX402552.1 coordinate 9,332,302, forward strand.
CCGACAGAATTGATAACTTAAACTAATCTAACTAGCGCTGTGGGTTAGAGTGAGAGAGGAGGAGGCTCTCCTTACATAAGCGCCTACCTAGGCAGGCGCTTATGTAACGCGTTACGCAACGAAGCGGTTTACCCTCCCATATGAAGTTAACACTTCAATAATGCTGAACATTTAACGCAGCAGCATCTAGATCCAAAGTAAGCAGAGCTTATGTTATGGGAATAACATTACTGATATACTGATTATATGCCTTTTTTTTTGTAAATACATAAGTACATATCTTTATATATATGAATCTTCTATGCGTGTGTTTGTAATTAAACTCTTCCTAACGGGCGGACCGTTTTTGATGATTTTTTTGTGTGTGTTCAAGTGGATTGGAGAATGGTTTAGATTTACATTTAGATATTTTTTTTTAAAACGCGCGGACGATGTCGCGAACGGGACAGCTAGTTACATTTAAATATTATGCATAAATTATTTTATTTTGTTAACTAGATGTTGAATTGGTTTAGGACCTGGCCAATACTCATTCATTCTTGTCATTACTAATTTCGGAAGCCTTCACTGTGTTCCGTGATCAAATGCCCTGGGCCAATTTATTCATATTAGTGGTCGCCTACTGGTCGAAATTCGACCATAATTAATTAATAATAAAAAAAATAGCATTCTGCACTCCTCTTTTTTTTTAAATATAAGTGTGCGAAATTTTATACTCCCCCGTCCTCACAATTTGCGTAAAAAGGGGTACAAAGTTTTTGCTTCACTTATTAATATATAGAAGATAGATTTTGTTCACACAAATTTGTCGCGTCTGTACGCGGTTTTGGTATAATTCGTGATAATGCAGATGTGAGGTTTGCATCTGCGATGTACGTCACACCAATTTGCTTTCCCGTCGGAATGTTACCACAGGCGAGCGATGTGCACATTTTCCTGCTACCCTGGCAAACCAAGCACTCAAATTCCAAAATTCAATCTAATTTTAAATGAGAGTTTCTTGCCGTAATATTATGCATTCACGACTGAAATACTTGGAAAACTATAATTATAAATCTCTTTGAGATGAGTAAAGTAAAGAGTAAATCTCTGAGTAAAAATACCAGTAAAAGGGCTTCTAATACGCATCATATTATAAATTGTACTCAAATCGCAAAATGTTTGTAGCAATTCTAGTTTTTAACATAGCGCCATCTAGGTGATGTGAATATTTATATGCTTGTTTGTTGCTTTATAACGCTGTAACGGTTAAACAGATTTGGCTGATACTCTGCATAGATGTAATCTGTGATCTGGGACAGCATAAATACTACTTATGCAGGTACAACGTGTGGGAAGACGTGGGCGGAAGTTATTGTAAAATATATATAACTCGATAATTTTAGCTGACTACACGACTGTCGGAAGGGTCATAAAATCATAACGCACTCATATAAAATGGTAAACAGCAGTAAAACCGAGCTGTAAATTTTCAAACGTTTTAAAATAAAATCAGTCGAATAAAAATGAAAATCACTCTAACCCGCAACATAAAATTATTTATTGAGAAAAATGTTCAATAATTTGATCAGCCACTAAGAGGTACCTACTCCCACAACTCTGTTTGCGCAGTCAAATAAAGTCAAATTACGTCTATTTTTGTCTTTGATTTTTGCAGCGAGCTCGCTAACAATTGACATCGCCAGATACAAATGTGTGTATCCCTGCTTTTCTATTACGTATCTCGCAACAACTAGCAATATACGTGAATTGCGCAATCAATACTGTCAAACACTTTTTGGACGCTAATATATCTGCTAACCATAATTTCGCCTGTAGGCAGGTGACAGGCGACTAAATAAAATAGCCTTCCATAATAAGAGATCTTTGTTACGTCGGCTAATTTTAACTGATATCGCTATCGTGTTGCTATTGCTTTTGCTACTGCTACGGTTACGTAACAACCCTGCCGTTCACTTTGTAATTCCCTTATAAACCCAAAGTAAAGAGGGCGAATGCCACAGGCAAATGCAAACATAAAATTTGAATCAGTCATGTAACGTTTTGGTATATTTCGAACCAAAATTCACCGATAAAATAGGAATATAATTCATGAATCGGTGTAATAACATTTTGGTAAATGTCTAGTCATTTGATGGAATCGCCTAAACGTAGTGATATGGGTCAGTCGACTTTGCGCAGAAAACAGTTTGCCGGCGTCAGACCGTGCTTATTTACCGGCGATTATATTAGCTTGCCTTTCCCTTGCAACGTGATAGGTGAAAGATCCTATTTTAAATTAGCTGGAAACCATTCGACTGCGACGAAACGACTTCACCCGCGCGTCTACGAGAAACCATTAAGTATATATAGTAGTATTCATATCAAGTTTCAAGCAAATCGTATCACGCGTTAAAATTTTCAAACATTCGTTTTCGCCCCTTTTCACCCTCTCTATGAGGGTTATTTTGAAAAATCCTGAAACACGTGTTCGTTTATTTTACATTTAAAGTATCCAAACCAAGTTTCTAAAAAAACACACCATCCGTTAAAAAGTTCCCATACAAACCTTGACACCCCATTATAACCCTTTGTAAGGGTTATTTATAAAAAATCTGGATCACGTGTCCATTTATTTTGCAATTTAATTGTCCAAATCAAGTTTCAAGTAAATTTCACCACGCGTTAAAGAGTTTCATACATTAGTTTTCACCCTTAGGGGTTGAACTACTAAAAATCCCGCCTTAGTAATCAAAATTTCAGCTTTCTAGCTTCAGCGGTTTCGGCTCGGCGATGATGAATCAGTCAGTCAGTCAGTCAGGTTAAGCTCTTTTATAGGTATAGATTAGAGTAAATTTTAAAATGTCAGTTTTTAAATAAGTTTTTATTTGTTGTTATTTTGTTCCTCAATAGAATTTTACGCAGTTTTATTCAACGCCAATTTACACGATGACTAAATTAATCTAAAACACATCAATCATACCTCAGTTTAATCAATTTAAAATGTGTAATTTCAAAACGTTATTCTAACTTTTGTGACCCAAGAGCTAGCTCCTATCTGGCTCAGCGTATTAACATTGCCATTCAACGTAGCAATGCCGTCAATATCTTGGGAACGTCTGGCAGTGATCTGGATCTATAGATCGTTTTAAACGGTCCTTAGATAGCTCAACTTTTTCACGTGTATTTTATACTAGCTGGTGCCCGCGACTTCGTCTGCGCGGGATTAGTAGGTACATCGTTTCATTCTTACGGTTTTTGCAGCGCACGACAGAATAGCTTGTAGATGGCAAATTTTTTTCACACTTTCTTGACACTTATCGTTATATTTTGGACAATTCACACAATATCTTTACAAATTATAGCCTGTTGTGTTATTCTGATGTATAAGCTATATTATTGTAGAGTTTCATTAAAATCCTTTCAGTAGTTTTTGCGTGAAAGAGTAACAAATATACATACAAACTTTCGCGTTTATAATATTATTAGTAAGGATATGGATTATTGTATATTATTCTGTACATTTCTTTAATTATTTCTTTAAATACTTTTGTGCAAATAAAATAATATTGTATACATTTTACGACATTTTTAATTAGTCTGGCGAAAAGCAGAATCAGGGTTAATATTATATCTGGAATAATATATATCAAAATCTGGCTAGCTCCGGTCAGATACGTGTTACACTAATTAATTCATTTCAGTAACATTTATATCTAATGCAATTGCATTGGCTAATCACAAAATTAACTGATTAATTTGAAAGATAATTTAAGCTAAGCATATTGTCGGTTGTCGGCTGCAGGCTGTGTAGCCGTGAGCTATATCTCTGATACCTATAATACTCGGTTACTTGTTTAGTACCGTGTTTCCATTGATTTATATGCTCGAATAAAACATTTGTTCAGAGTTAAAACTTGTCTCAGACGTGAGATTGAATGATTTTATGAAATTCGTCAACTTAAAATTGACGAGGTTCATCAAAAAAATTGCATTCATTCGACCTTGACGACCTCTGTGGCGCAGTGGGCTTAGGTCCGGCTGTGACGCAAAAAGTTGCGGGTTCGATTCCCGCCGCGGGACAAATGTTTGTAATATCAGTCATGTGGTACCCATAATACAAGCTCTGCTTACTTTGGGGCCAGATGATGTGTGAAATGTCCGGTATTATTATTATTATTCATTTTTATAGTTATTTTTTAACAGAAAAAGATGGCGATTCCATAACCTTAACTAACTTAACTTAAGGCTTTTATTTCATATTAACTAGAGTTTGTTTCACTAGAGTAACTAAAATTTCCTAAAACAAAAACAATCTTATTTTGTTTGCATTAAAGTCTGAATTAGAATAACATTTTTAGTGACACTTCCTAAATTAATTTCCGCAGTTTTTATCAACACCTCTAGGTATACATTATTTTCAATAAAGGAATTAATTGGAATATAAATTATAGCTTAGATCAAAAAATAATTTTAACTTATTTTAGAACGATAGGATTTAAAATGGGTACTCTAATTTGAACTTTATTGTTACCAAAATAAGGTTGTCTATATATTCGAACGTCCAAAAATTTTTGCTAGTCCGGCGAAACAACAGAATAGCCAGCATTGTCAAGTAATTTTAAAACCTGCTTTATGTGTGTATGACAGAGTCGTTAGAATCGAGTTGAGATATGGTAGCTGGAACACGTGGTGTTTAGGAGGTTTGTATGGCTTCCCTTGATTGCGTGCTGATGAAACCAGCCTTTTAATGTACATACATTAATTAAAGGCCGGTATCGAACACAGTGGTTGTGATTTTTTGATTACTCATAAAAAAAACTATAAGAAGGATAAATAACCAACCTACGTATGCCTTTTGATTAAACCTCCGCTTAAACGTTCATCGATTAAGTATCGTTTAAATTCTGTTAATAGATGGTTAAAAAACTTTACAATTATTTATTAGGTAATTTAAGTATTTTATACCTAAACACTTAGTTGGTTATGTAGTTTCAATCCATAACCACTATAAGACTGTCGATTGCAGAACAGATTAATTTATGTATAGGTACCTGCACTAAGGCTTAAATTTCTCTCAATAAACTTTGCATTATTATTATTATAACCGAAGATCAATCCATAATTTCCTTTACAAAATATCTGATGATCTGATGAAATAAATGTGTCAGATCTCAAAGGAAAGGAATATTAACAGTCTTGCGATTCTGACAGGCAATTCAGTGTATACATGTCCTTACTATCATATAAGCAATTTACGACATAATATCCTGTTAAAATATATAAGAAGGTATAAGCTTTCATCATATCGTTATTTAGATTTAAGATGTTTAACATAACTAAATTTATGTATATATTTTGATAAACAAGGGTTTTACTCATGTATTATTTTGTCGATGGTGGCACCGACACTGTTTCGATTCATCTAGAGAATCATCAGGGTGAGTTTGCGCGTTGCCGCTCGAGTTCACGGTTCGCACTCAAGAAGATTCTCTAGATGAATCGAAACAGTTTCAGTAATATTTTCAATACATATGTATTTAGCTTAATTTTCACATATAACGGGATGTTTACCATGATATTTGTGTTCTTCTGCTTTCCGATATTTCGGCACAGTTGCATCCGCCATGATTACGAGATAAACTGAAGTCTTTGCGGGTGGGTGTTATTGGCAGACAAAACGGTCTACCCTCTTACTGCGAACATTACCTACTTGTACTACCGGTTTCACTGTCACTGACAACTCGATCACGATTACGACACACAACACTCACGGTATCCGGACGCATAACTGGTACCTCACTTTTACGGTTTCCACACATCCTCACCACAGGGTTCCAGGCTTCAGACAATTAAAAACCGTCTTCTCGATTGAAATTCCTATGTTTGGGTAATCTCTATTGCCTCTTGTACCAATATTGGGATATAATGTTGTTCAGTTGAGATTACCTGTGGATTGTGTAACTCGATCCAGTGGTTTGAGCCAGATTCTAGTAGGTGTTAAGCTATGGCTGACTAATGTGTGTCCACATTTTTGATCACCCGGATGTGTTCTTTCACTCGACAAGCTATGGTACGTTTCGTTTGATCGATGTAAGAACTCCCACAGCTGCAGTCAATCTTGTAAACTCCTGGTGTTTGGAGAGGAATTCTGTCTTTAGGTGAGCGCAGGTAGTGTGAGATCTAGGTAGGTAGGTAGGTAGCTCATATATCATAGTAAATATCCCGTTTTAACTGAAAGTTATGTTCATAACCTTAATAGTTTTAGAAGTTATAATGTATTTAGCTGTTACATCGCGATTGATCCACAATCAAACATATGAACAACTCAACACAAACTCCCAAACTCAATATTAGTCGAAATAATTTTGTTTTGGGACTACTGTTTGCAAATTTGTTTTACCAGTTTGAATTGAGCTGAGTCAGCAAAATACTTACTTAAAATAAAGAAACACGAAGACAGCCAAGCTCAGTACGGCCAGGCTGAGTGAGTACCCGGCGATGTAGATGAGGCTTTTGACATCAGGGGCGGCTACTACCTGCAGCCGCTCCGTGCAGTTGGTGTAGTCTGAATAGTTGTGCCATTCTCCGCCCAAACATAGACGGGACGCGTTTTCTGAAAGAGAAGTTCATTTAGCTATTCGGCGATTCGTGTAACTCAAAAGTAATCCATAATTTCTAATTCATTTATTGTGGAACATAGTTGAATAACATGTTTCATTTATTTTCTAAAATCGCTATGCTACCATTTGGATACTGGTGAAATAAAGACACAAAAAAGCAACATAACACATTATTATAATAGTTCAATAAAAATACAATAATAATTCAATATAAACGTCACTGTAGAATATTAAATAATTAAATTTAATCATTGTAACGTACGGACATCAAGATATTCTTTTTAAACGGGCAATTGAAGTAGCTCACTCCTCAGCGATACTTGTCAATGATGACGTCGCGCAAACATTAAAACAATTTACCGCACTGGCAACTTGTAGCAGTTGTATGTATACCCTCACATCAAAGCTCGCGATATGGAGCAATTTAAATAAACCAAAGTGGGTTTGATCAACAAAAAATCAAAATTTGTTCTGTGTCTGGGTAGTATCATAAGTGTGTATTTTAAGTTATATAAGTAGTGAGATATTATAAGATATATCAGTCATCTGGTTCCCATAGTACAGATTAGTTTGGGGTCTGATGGCAAAAGTCTACCAAAACCAGTATAAACTGTCCAGATTGACTACAGAAATGTACAGAGCAATATACAATAATATAAAATTCATGTGAAACAGACCTATCTAACGACCGTTTAAAACAACCTATAGATATATCAACTGGTTGGTTCATTGATCTAAACTAGTTGTGAAATTATTGCTCAAAAAGTTGCCCGTGTAAGCGTACCTAGTAATCGTTATCAAGTGTATTTGACAGTTCTCAGTGTGACTGCTATATCGACAACTGTCAATACCTACTGCTGTATTACGTTAACGCCTGAAGTACGTTCATATTGCAAACATGCAAGCAAGCGCTAGTACCATTCACCACTATTTTTTTTTATGAGAAATAATGCTGGACATTTCACAAAACATCATATGGCCCCAAAGTAAGCAGAGCTTAAGTTATGGAAACCACATGACTGATATACTACTTTTTGTTATAACATACATATTATACATAGAAACACTCAGACACGAGATAAATAGTTCAGATCATACAAACATTGGTCCCGCGGCGGGAATCGAACCCACAACCTTCTGCTTCTCAGTCAGGCCTTGACTCACTGCGCCACAGAGTTCGTCAAAGAAAGAAAACAGTTTGTTGAATACCATTAATTGATAAATTTATTTATTTTATAATTTTATTTTTTACTTTAATTAATGTAATTGGTTTATCCGTGTTAATTAAGGTATAATAAATAAATAAATAATTAATAAATAATAAGAGAAATCGAGCATGAATGTTATATGATCGTTCTTCTGATTGCGTGCCTACCATTACGTACTCCTAGTTAGTCCACGTTATACAGCCGCTAACGTAACGTATAAAAGAAACCTGCCATAAATAATGAAGAATATTGTTCATTCAGCTATGGAAGAGAATGATCCCTATTCTATAAACGGCGATGGCATGTGGAACAGTTTCCTGTGGACACACCTGAATCAATTAACTCTACCTGCGGCTTAGATGCTTTTAGTAAAAGCCTTTTACTTGACGCACCGGCCCAAATTATGTGATTACATAAAGCTGGATGCAAGTTGTCGGACACAGCTGAAAGCGTATCTAGTGGAGGAAGTTTTACCTGTACATACTCGTACTAGTTGAAATGCGGATTTGAACTAGATAAAGATAGATAAAAATACCTTATTTTCTAAATTTTAATATACATGGGCTTTACTCACGTATTATTTTGTTGATGGAGGCACCAACACTGTTTCGATTCATCTAGAGAATCTTCATCAGGCGAACCATGAACTCGAGCGGCAACGAGCGGACCGCGGATCAAACTCACCCTGATGAAGATTCTCTAGATGAATCAAAACAGTGTCGGTGCCTCCATCGACAAAGTAATACGCGAGTAAAGCTCGTGTATATCAAAATGTATATAGTATCTTCTTCTCTTCCTATAATTATAATCGGATCGACATCGGCGTCTGGCTTGATGTCAATTTAGGAACAGTCAAGTTTGATAGTTTAGTGTTACTATCGTCACAAAGTCGTCGTCGATCCTCATTTGTTTTTTCTAAACGCAATGACGTCTAGGATTTTCTTGGATTCCTCGTAGTACAAATCACAATGAACTACACTTATAATTAATTTGTCTACACTTTTGCTAAGAACTTCCAAAAAGATTAAAATTTAATTAAAATGACTCAATATAATATGAAACAAGTCCACATCAAAACATGTTTTGATCTAAAGCGTAACATCTTATGTCGTTTTGTCCGATAGTTTGTTTGAAGCTTAACAAAGGCCGCACGTCATAGCCTGTCGGCCAACATCAAACACGTTACTTGACGATAATTTAGTGAAGATTTCATAGTTACGAGCTGAAAGATGTATTTTCAAATTGATTGAATCTTGAAAAGTTTTAGTGAATTGTGAAATCCAAGTTTTAAACAAGATGAGAAAAGTATCACCGCTGCTTGCATTAAAACAAGTTTATTGGCAAAAAGAGAATTCTTCAAAGAGAATTCCGAAGTCTTCAAAGAATATTTTACGGGCTGATTTAAATCTAGATCATTGCTTTTATGCATTGTTTAAAAGAAAGTCGTTTTCCATAAGTAAACATAATAAATCTTTGATTATATCGTCAAGGCTAATCTCCTTCAGAAATTCAGAATACGTTAAGCCTGGCTACCTATCTAAAGCTATCCATAGAACGTCATATGACGGGCTAATGACAGATGTGTCATCGCTGACGTCACTGTTTAGTTTGACGTTACTTTAGTAATAAATAAATAAATAATAAATAAATAAATAATCCCGGACATTTCACACAGCATCATCTGGCCCCAAAGTAAGCAGAGCTTGTGTTATGGGTACCACATGACTGATATACCTACTACTTATATACTTTTTTTTTGTAAATACATACATATTATACATAGAAACACCCAGACCCGAGACAAATACTTGCAGATCATGCAAACATTTGTCCCGCGGCTTATGGGACTTCCAACAAGGTTGCGTTAAACGTTTAACGTTTAACGCTAAGAGGGAGAGAGAAAGAAAGATACACAAAGGTAGAAAGTAGGAGAGAGAAAGAGAGTGAGTCGGTAGATCCCAAGCACATGCGCGTGTTATTCTTGCTATGCAGCGACGTTCATTTCCACATTACCAAGTTTCACTTCCGCGCGGAGGGACTCTACGAACTTTTTTTTTTTAACGTAATTTTACCTAGTCCGGCAAATCATTAGAATCGCCACCATTGTTCATAACTACATAGTGAATGGTTACAGCATAGCTGGTACTTAGAAGTACTTTATTTTTTCCCAAAGAAACTGTGAATTACTATGTCAGTGTTTAGATAGTTTTGTATGTATTTGTTATGGCCCTGAAAATCAGCACTGCTTTGCGATATATGTAGGGCAGCTTTATTGAGTTCTGAACCTGTTTATCTGCAAACTGGACTCTGGATTCGCGACACTGTTACCATTTTTGGGGCGAGACCCCTTAAACCTATAAACCTTAATTCAGATGTTTACAGTCTACTTTTGTATGGAGAAGTTTACTGAGTTAGGTTCTTTGATATATTATCTACATTCTGAACAAAAAATATTGCATCATCTGTGTTCGTTCAGTATTTGATTGGCAGTCGCCATAATTACTGATTTTGAAGTGATTTATTACTAAACTCTAACGCGCCCAAATAAGTTTTCACTTCTGTCGGCACTCCCGGATTGCAACCCGATTTTTTTTTACCGACAATTTTGCGTATTGTGTGCAAAGAAGCAAATAAATGTCTGTCTATGTCTATGTCATTTTTTTTTAAATACAAACATATTATACACTAGCTGTTGCCCACAACTTTATTTTCTTATATAACCTATCAACAGTATGTTGTCAAATAAACTCTTTGTATTATATTCAAAAGATTTGTCTACAGAAATGACATATTAAATTATGCTCTGGCAGGAAAATTATGCTCTGGCTGGATAAATGAAAGGTTATGGCATTTGATAAGGATTCTCTGTTTGACATTTCATGAAGTAGCATAGCTCTCTTAAATTATTCGTTTTTTATTATTTTTGGTCGTCTTGCGAAGCAACCATTGGCCTCTAATAATATTTATGTATCTCGAGTTATTTCTGCGGGGCGATTATGGAATTCTGATACTATCTAAACTTTGATATTAATTGCTTTTAGTTACTGTTGATGAATTGGTATTACGGAAGGTTGATGTTGATTGTCATACATGCTGTCATATGAATAGAAACCTCAGACGAAATAAATATTAAGACGGAGCACCGGTCAACTATAATAAATAAATTCTGTGACACTTTTTGCCACGGATATGTTAATGTTTTTTTTTGTAAGATGTTTTCTAGACGACGTCGTGAGAGAATACTTAGTACAAGTACGTATGGATATACTAAAAGGAAGGAGCACAGTTTGGTTGGATGTGTGTGCGTGGGTGCGTGTATTTACACAAAGGAACATGGTTTTGAGGCTTTACTTACGTAGTTTACGGCCCTCTTGTCTCAATATTTATTTGATCTGAGATAAAAACCGAACGTACGTAATAGTAATCCATTTTGTCAAAATTGGTTCTAATTACAATCAAACTAATGATTGAAGTTATACCGACTGCTAATCGAAACTGATAGACATTGGTTGTGTCAAAAGTGTCATACTGGTCTTATATGTAATTATGGTGATTTTATTTAAATAGAGCTAAAGATTCTAAAAGAGCTAAAGACTCGGGTGTGAATAATTGGAATAAATGCTTTGTGTTCCTTTGTTTCGGGCAAAAATAATCTATAGTTATTATATATATATATATATATATATATATATATATATATATATATATATATATATATAACCTATTTTACTAAAATTTTAATCGGACTACCTGTGAAGTATACCCTTTCGAACAAAAAAAGAATGTTCTAAATCGGTTAAGGCGTTTTCGAGTAATCGGTGAACATACTTAAAAAAAAAAGAATCCGACGAATTGAGAACCTCCTCCTTTTTGATGAAGTCGGTTAAAAATGGTGTACATATAAATATGTTTATATAAAAACCTACTCATGAGTAGGTTTTTATATAAACATATACAAACATATATATATATAATAACTATAGACTGTCAATTGACAACGATGCTAAAAAAAAAAAAAAAAACGTCTTTTTTTGAAAATACGAAATCTCGTCTACTTGGAAGACAATTTTTTTCCAAACTACTGAACCGATTTGAGAGAAATTTCTATTAAATAGGAAAGTATATCATTTCACATGAAAATAAAAACAAAAACCTTAATATTTTTAAGTCGTTTAAAAAGATAGCGATGTAAAAGATAAGCCTGGCCTAATGTACAAAGAGCGAACGTTATCGTGAAACTTCCGAAAATAAATTGTTCGTACTTACGTGTGTCATCATATTGTAGTCCATTCAACACCTTAAAGCATCGTTGTATTGCAAACGAATGCCACGGAGTAGGATCCCAGCATAATATTCCATCATGGTACGCCGGGCAGACGTTATCCGACACATTGGCATGCCTCGCCAGACAATCGTCCTTCGCACTGCCATTCTCGAATACGCTCTCTGCGCCTTCTAAAGTTTGTAAGTCCTCCAGTTTGCCGTCTTTACTATCGTCTATTCATAAATTGATTCTCTTTGGCGTATTCTTTGGTACACTTCACAACACAGTTATCTGACGAACTCTTCCATGCTCGCAGCTCAAGTGTTTTGCGTGGCCCGGCTCACTAGAGTAGAGACTGCGTACCTCTTTCTACTCAGCAAGAAGGCAAGCATGATAAGATTGTTTGCTTGAGGCTTGTGTTCTAACTTATCAAATGATAACGTTCTGAGTGCAAACATGGACAGACTAGGAGTATTTGCGTATCGTGCGAGGAACTCCAGTTTTTTATTTAACTGTCTTCGTTTCGTAAGCTTTTCGTCCGTGCGACCTGAAAAGAGACATTGGTCATGTTATCGGTTGATAATGCTGTGTAAACTGTATTATTGTAGTTGACATTAGTGTATTTAGCTCGTCCAGGTTGAATACTCATAAATGTTGGAGATAACATAATCTAATATTTATCCATTATGGGCATAACTAATTGCAGTAGAAACATTTATCGGTATTTATTTAATTTTATTTGTAGCTTTAATACAGAAGTTGTAACAAGTATTTGATAATAAAATCCATGACTGTTGAGTAGTATATCGAAACATGATAACATTTATGATGAGCGAGCACATAGTGGAACCGACACGACTGAATGAATTTTATCGAATTATGCTAATTTTTTTCAGTCTCTGCGCCGTCACGTGCGGGTGGATGTTTCAGCCTTATCATTATCATTATCATTACATAGTATAAAACAAAGTCGCCTCCCGCTGTCTGTTTGTCCCGTTGTATGCTTAGATCTCTAAAACTATGCAACTGATGTTGATGCGGTTTTTTAATAGATAGAGTAATTCAAGAGGAAGGTTTATATGTATAAAACATGCATAATATAGTAGAGAAACACTGATAATTTTAGAGGTTTATAATGTGGTGTCGTAAATAAACTCATTTTTTTGCGCTTACATTGCAAATGCTGGCTGAACCCTACGAGATAGATCAAAATAATATACTACAGTATTGTACACCTTAAAAAGGTCTACACAAAAGTCCGCAATGGTATATGTCTATCTCTTAGTCTATGTTATTCTCTTAGATAACGTTGTATATAAAGACATTATGTCGTATATTTAGTATCAGCATTGCACCCGTGCGAAGTCGGGGCGGGTCGCTAGTAGCCTTATAGATTGGAATAAAACTTGTTGAATACCACAAGTAAATAAGTATTAACTAAACGCTCCGCAATCTTTTCGTCCTTTTCGCACACCTTTTCGTCCGAGATAAAAATATAGGTAAAATACCTTACGAGAATAAATACTCCGTGCACGAATCTGTGTACGAACGGGGCGGAAATTTTCAGGATGCTTGAAGTTCAAATAGATAACCGCTTGTGAATGTCTTTGTGACCTTTTCTCGAGTAAGGGTTAGGTACCTATCTTGAGAAACAACAAATGGATTTTTTTCACAATTATTAGTTATTACTGATTAAAATATTATTCAGGTTCCTTTTCTTTCTAGTCTCCGGAACAAGCGGTGAATCTCAGAAATGATTTTCATTAACCTCTTGAGTGGCGAACCTAAATCTAGACATGCGGCGGTGGCGGCAAAATACCGGCATAAGATGTATTTTCAGAAAACCAACTTTTTTGAAAAAACTACTTTATGTGTAACACTTCGCACGCTGGCACTTTTGGGCCAGTTGCGAGTCTACGGCAGTCGTACTACTGGTCAAATTGTACCTTCAAATAGACAAAGGGTTAATAATTCGAGAGAACATCTCATAGAAATAAGAAGCTTCAGTCGCAGAAACTCGGTACCTTAGAAATTATATTTAAAACGTTTACAAAGGAAGCAGCGGGCTCTATAACTTGATTTACTACAGAAGCGAATGGCTATTGAAGATGGATCGGAGTTTTATCGTTTTCCGGTACTTTGATACGTCGACATCGTCTGGTTTTGTAAGATTATGCAGGCATTAATTTTACTGTTCAACAAGTATATATTTTATAGATACTTTGTAACAAGCGCTTATATAAACCATCGTAACCTATATCTTCCTTCCAGGAATTAAATTACTTTATCTATAGATATAAAAGGCGATGTGTGTATGTATGTTCCCTATAGACTCCGAAACAGCAGGACCGATTTCGATGAATGTTTTAGGAAATCTTCAGATTGGCCTAGCGGGTGGTCCTGTGAAGTTTGGTAGCCATGAGATCAACAGAACTTCAATCAAATTTGGTATGGATTGTATTTTAGCAACAGACATATGCTACTTTTTATGTATGTACTATGTGTGCGAAGCTGCGGGCAGAAGCTAAATCTAAATAAAGGAAGATATTCTATACCCGATTTTTTTTTTAATTCACGCGGCTCGTGTTAAGCCTTCTGGCGATGGCGGTGCTTACAAACGCGTTTGTCGGAATTGTTCAAACGCTTTAGGCGCTCTGTGAGAACTTCCCCACTATCTGTCAAAAAAAGAGGTCTCAAACTTTTGTCCGACTTAGTAAATAATGGTGGTGATTCTGTTGTTGGTCATTCTTTTCATTTATTGACAACCTCTGTGGTGCAGTGGGCTAAAGTCTGGCTGAGACGCAGAAGGTTGCGGGTTCTATTCCCGCCGCTGGACAAATGTTTGTATGATCTGCAAGTATTTGTCTCGGGTCTGGGTGTTTCTATGTATAATATGTATGTATTTACATAAAAAAAAGTATATAAGTAGTATATTAGTCATGTAGTACCCATAACACAAGCTCTGCTTACTTTGGGGCCAAATGATGTTGAGTGAAATGTCCGGGATTATTTATTTATTTATTTATTGAATTGATTTTTCTAAGATTTCCCAAAGTTTAATTCAACACCACTTACGTTCCGACTAAAATGAAACCACGTCGATCCCACGTTATTTTAGTATATGTAAGTATTTACTGTAAGTAAAATTTACTGGTGCAAAGAAAATAAGATCGTTCCTAATTTACGAATTGTTGGTAAGTGAAATATCAGAATCGCAACCAGTGTAACTATTTAGTCAACCAGGTAACAGCTGCGAAAAAGGATTTCTCAACTGCTTTGTAGAGAAACTGACATTTTATATACCTTCTTCGTTATTGGCATGCGTCATAATAATGAAAATTTTGGCAATGTCAAGTGTTTATATTGTTTATAGTATGATGTCACAAAGTCGTATCTTGTCGCCATTTGTAATCTACTATATAAAAATAAGTCGGGTTTTCCTTCCTGACGCTATAACTCCAGAACGCACGAACCGATTTCCACGGTTTTGCATTCGTTGGAAAGGTCTCGGGCTCCGTGAGGTTTATAGCAAAGAAAATTCAGGAAAAATTTAAAATTTATTAAAATATTTTTTAATTTTAGCGGAATTTTAATCAAGTGTCACTGTGGCATCTTGTTTTTGTCGTCGTTTTGTTTTGTTATGTTTTTTTTCGACGAGAATTTCATGAATTGGTCATACCGAAATTAAGTTTAGAATAAACAACTAACGATCGACGTTAATATAATAATATCAAAATAAATTCACTTGACATTGGTAAAACTGTCATCAACAGACAGCTGACAGATGACAGATGCCATTTTCCAATGAAAGTAAGAAATGTTAGGCAATAAATATTCGGGTATAAATAGCTGTGGCAGCTATGGCATATATATATATCCAAAATTTCAAAAGTTTTTAATTATCAATGTTTTGAGAAGAAAAATATATATGTTGTCATAATAACTAACAAAACATTGATTTAACGTGTTTATTACCAATACAGACGACATGTTTGCTTTTTATTAGGCACTGCAAATAAATTGGCTGTGCATACTAGATACGACTTGAAGATAGAAATGTACGTATGAATGTTTTATTTTATTCTTTATAGGAATCCTGAATCGTCGTCTTTTATGAAGATATAAAATATTGTGAGGTTTACAGCATTCTGTGTTGTTGTTTATATTACTAAAATTAAAATGTAAAATATGTAGGTACTTTTCAGGGATCCATAAAACAAGAAAAACTATTTCTATTACCTATTTTCTATTATATCTAATTATTACCTACCTTTTACATTTTGACAAACACGGGTTTTACTCAAGTATTATTTTGTCGATGGAGGCACCGACACTGTTTCGATTCATCTAAAGAATCTTCATCAGGGTGAGTTTGATCTACGGTCCGCTCGTAGCCGCTCGAGTTCACGGTTCGCACTCAAAAAGTGTCTCCATCGTGTTTATCAAAATGTATAAGTACAATTCACGAATGTTTTGAAATAATTACCAGTTACATTTTATGACAACGTATTTAGTAATTCCAGCACTGGTTAGGCACTCATGTGTGCATCAACCACAATTTTGAGTATATGCCATATTAGTGCTAGATGAAAAAAAATTTTTTTTTCATACTTTTTTTTAAAGTGAAGTTATTATGTATGGGGTAGTTTTTAGGACAAATAAAAATATTTTCTTTCCTTCTTTCTTCTTAATATAAGCAAAAACTTAAATGATATATTTATCTAAACATTTATTCTCAGCGTGTCTATATTTATTTTGAACCAGTGTGGAAATGTGCTTTCGTGCACTTGGCACAAGTCTTCAAACTTTTCAGGTTCACAACAAGCCAGTGAGGAGTGAGGAACACGATGTTTTTAACATTAAATGAAAGTTAATGAAACAATAATTGAAATTCGTGTATGACCTCACAGATAATCAGAACAGAAAGCAAACAATCGTTTTACAAACGAATGATACCTCCGGGAAAAATAAAAATCCCAGACTCGGCCTTTTCAATAATGAATGGGACGAATTTTGTTTTGTCTAGGTATTTTGACACTTTTTAATGTTCTTTTAATTATTCGTGAACCGAACCGATTAGTTGCGTTGGGGGCTAATTTCTAAAGCGTTGCTGACTAGTAAAAAGAAAACTTAACAGATTTAAATAAATGAAGAACAGAAAATAAAGGATCGAGACAAGATCTTAAAGCTGCATCCAAAGGTTGCCTGGAAGAGATCGCTTTTAGCAATAAGGCCGCGCATTTTACAATTTTTTTTCTATTATTTCTTCTGTGTTCTTTTTGTGTACAATAAAGTGTTAATCTATGTATTTATCTATATATCTTAAGGACAAAGAGCGAGGTAATTAAATATTTGCGGTTTAGGAACTCAAGGTCTATTTACATTACATTTTGATACATTTATCTACAGAATACAGTTTCGATTCCGCGACGTAGTTAGGTATAGTTAAAAGTAAGTACAGCCTTGATGCGAGTCCTCTCGCGTATTTTATCGTGACAAATATGTAGCTCGCTCTAATGAGAATAAAGACAGTGTCGTATTTTGCACTTTTTATTACTCCGAGGGAGGCCAGCTGAACACCAAGCTCCGCATGACGTTCGACGGGAAATTGCCGTTTTAAAATTCAGCGACGAAGGAATAAAACAGGTTTATTGGAAATAGCTTTTTTACAAACCACCTCGGTACAAAGAACATAGAATTCTTTGTAGAGAAAGTCCTTCCTTAGAAAAGAATGTCGTAATTTTTTATTACTGCCGGATATAGAAGAGTATATTTCGTCTGATCACGCGAAACTGATCAAATCAAGTGTCAACCCATCTGATGGTCGGCAGTTATCATTATCATTATCAACAACAGCCAGATTTCATCGACTGTTGGGTTCAGGCCTCTTTTTAACTTCAAAAAGGAGGTTTTTATAAAAATAAAAATTTGCAAAAAAAAAAATTTTGCTTTGCAAAAATATTTTTTTCATGTGATTACTCCCGATCAGTCCCATAATTTTTTTTTTTCAAAATCGGTTCAGTAGGTTGGTTTATAAATCAAAATAGCTGGAAATAAATGTCATCCAAATAAACGAAAATTTTACTTTTCTATAACTTTGCAGTGGACAAATTACTAATAAATGTCATCCAAATAAACGAAAATTTTACTTTTCTATAACTTTGCAGTGGACAAATTACTAATAAATGTCATCCAAATAAACGAAAATTTTACTTTTTTATAACTTTGCAGTGGACAAATTACTAATAAATGTCATCCAAATAAACGAAAATTTTACTTTTCTATAACTTTGCAGTGGACAAATTACTAATAAATGTCATCCAAATAAACGAAAATTTTACTTTTCTATAACTTTGCAGTGGTTAAATTACTAATAAATGTCATCCAAATAAACGAAAATGTTGCTTTTCTATAACTTTGCAGTGGACAAATTACTAATAAGTGTAAATTAAAGCTTTTTTAACTGACTTTAAAATAGGAGGAGATTCTCAGTTCAGATGTATTATTATGTTATGTTGTATGGGCTCAAACTTTATGAAGTCGGTTTTCTTTTTAACTTTTATAACATAATTATCGTATGTGACATTCTTTCTCCTGTGCCAGCATCATATACCTTATATATAGCTCACCACTTGTTTGTAAAATACAATTTTGGGTGAAAACAAAAATGATTGTTTCGTATTGTTATTTTCAGATTTGAGCAGAAGTAACAAATATTTTTCGTTTCCGACGGACCAATACAATAAACAACATCAAGAATAGCTCGTTAATCTATATCGGATCAATAATCGTGCTAAACCCTACTCTTACACACATCGTTTCGACTCGTTTTGGGAGATGGAACGATCAATGTTACTTTTGACGCTCGACATCTTATCGTAATCCTCCATAACAGATGATTCATTTGAATTTGAAAACGAAACTACTGTTAGTTCGACTAAGGTCGACATAATTTCAACGACATTATCGTTTCGATGTATCGGAATCGTTTCGCAGAGTATTTTTTTTTATAACCGTGCACCGCGGCTTTTCAATTAGGTACATCCAAGTTAATTCCTCGGGTGAAATACCCACGAGTCATATACGAGTATGTTGACATTTTATGTGAAAGCCAATTAACGTAATCCAGCGAATGGTTTTTATATTTGAAATTTAATTAATCTTAAGTCGAATTAACCACCTCATCATATAGGCTTCTCCAAAACATTCCAATTCCAATCCATGCAATTTTGTGATCATAAAGTTTCATTGTACAAACTAATCACTGTAAACGGCTTAAAAATAAAGATTTACAAAGAGATTTTCATTCATTTAATTTCATAGTGTTATCGTTCAGTTTCATAATATTTTCAATGTTAAATGTTTATCTTGTTTGCACGCTACATTGATTTATGAGACTCATAATTATGATTATACTCTCATATTTCCATTGCAAGTCTACTATTTACTTTAATTACACGAACTCCCGCGACTTCATTTACGGAAAGTTTGAACTTTGACCCTGTTTTTGAACCTTGGTGTTATCCTCCAAATGACACATAACAAAGATATTAAATCAATAAGAAAATAAGATTTTAGAGAACTAAGCTTAACTAAGCTTTACTAGATTTTGAGTAATGGGCTGGTTTGTAACATAAAAAAAAGTCCCCATTAGGTAAATGTTTTGTTGAAATAATGATATTTCTAACCTGCTGGCTAACAGAAGAGCTGGCAATAGAGAAGGAAACCTTGAAATAAGTCCACCGCGTGTACTGATTCGTCATTCCTGACGGTCTTGTTGGCAAGGTCGAGAGGTAAAAACATACATAAAAAGTAGTCTTTTGAAGAAAGCTTATTATAATATAAATGACTATATTATTGATAAGAATGCATGACCTCATCTCGCTCTGCCGTCAGACAGTTAACCGACACACGTATAAACCGAAATTTATAAACTCTCTTGTATTAGTATTTCGTAGTTAAGGTAGTTATAGGATGGATCATGTAAAAAAGCGCTAGGACCAAGACGAGTTTCTTGCCAGTTCTTCTCGGGCTTGGTTAGGATGAATTGGCACCTAAATTCACCTAGTATGTAAGACGTTTCAAAGTGATCCTTGTGATTGTATTGAATAAAGTATCTTTTGACTTTGACTTTGGTTAGTGTGGGTACCTGGGAAGGCCTGCGCTATCAAACAGAATCCCAAAAATACTAATAATCCCGGACATTTCACACAGCATCATCTGGCCCCAAAGTAAGCAGAGCTTGTGTTATGGGTACCACATGACTGATATACTAATTATATAGAGACAAATACTTGCAGATCAGACAAACATTTGTTCCGCGGGAAACGAACCCGCAACCTTCTGAAAAAAAAATTAATTAAATATATTTTAATTTATCAGCAAAAATCCAGGTTGCTTGGTTCTGATGCCCTTTTTACATGTTTACATTCATTTATTTTATGTAAGTTTTATTTATTACTAGGTGCTGACCGCGGCTTCACACGCGTGGTACCTACATAAAAAGTCTATGTTCTTCTCCAAGGACCCATCTATCTTTATACCAAAATTCATCAAAATCGGTTCATCGGTTTAGGCGTAAAAACGTTACAAACAGACAGACAGACAGAGATACTTTCGGATTTATAATATTAGTTAGATTCAATATTTAGTATTTAGTATTACTCTGGTAATTTATTTTGTATATATATTTATATATTCTCACAGGGTTTTGACAGCTGTGGTCTCGGCAGAATAACAGTGGGTACTCCGAAATCAGTAGGCATCATGCTGAGTCGGAGCCAATTCAAAGTCAAAAGAAACTTTATTCAATACAATCAGAAGGATCACTTTGAAACGTCTTACATACTACTACTAATTTGCTGCTGTAGCATACACATACTTAATAAATTCCATGTGTAAATATTTGACAATAAATAAATGTTTCATAAAGTTCTTTATTCGTCATACCAAAAATCTCAGGTCTCAAATGCATGTTGTATCAGAAACTATATGTATGATACATATAGTTTTATGCCTAAAAAACCATATTTATATGCTCCTGATTTTTTTCATATATATTTCGTTATCTAGGAATATTTTGTCAGCCCATTATATTTTTTTTTATGTAAAATAAAAATTCATGCATTTAAGGGTTAAGCATAATTGTATTATTAGTAAGTACCTTGCTTTTTCTTGTATTTTGTACTAGCTTCTGCCCGCGGCTTCGCACGCGTGGTACTTACATAATTTTTTTTTTTCATATAAAGTATCCTATGTTACTTCTAATACCTCCAAGAATATGTGTACAAAGTTTAATGATGATCGGTTAAGTAGTTTTTGTGTGAAAGCGTAACAAACAAACTTACATTCACATTTATAATATTATTGGTATGTATGATGTTGTGTGCTAAGTCAAGTCAAGTAAAGTCAAAATATACTTTATTCAATACAATCACAAGGATTCCTTAAACCGCCTCACACATTATGTGAGGCGGTTTAAGGAATCCTTGTGAATTAGGACCTAATTCACCTAATTTCGCCTATCATGTGAGATGGTTTAAGGAAGTCCTTGTGATGGTATTGAATAAAGCAATTTTAAATTTGAATTAAAATGTGTAAAAACAACCAAGTAATTTAATGGAAATTTGTATAAAGTCTGACTAACTGTTGACTGTCTAGTATTACGCCCACGGCCTGCCTAGGGCAACATGCTAAACAGAAACATGACAAGGTTGTTTGTTTGCCATGTTATAATTAATTATAATTTATAGGTATTATGATTAGAATAAAATACTATATTTTAGGCTCTCGGCTGTTCCTCTTTGTTAGTTTCGATATTTGTTGAAAATACTTACGCATTTATATCTATACCTATAAAAGAGCTTAACCTGACTGACTGACTGACTGATTCATCATCGCCGAGCCGAAACCGCTGAAGCATGAAAGTTGAAATTTGGAAGGTAGCTTTCTTTTACAGCAAAACCACCCAATAAGGCGGGATTTTTTGAAATTCAACCCCTAAGAGAGTGAAAAGAGGTGAAAGCGAATGTATGAAACATTTTAACGCGTGGTGCGATTTGCTTGAAACTAGATATGAATAAATAAAATGCAAAATAAATGGACACGTGTTTCAGGATTTTTCAAAATAACCCTAACAAAAGGTAGATAATTGATTCAGGCGTGACTTTGCGGAAATCCATTAGAAAACATTAAATAATTGGCAAATATTTAGTAAGTACTATTCCGCCAATCCAAGTCCAAGCGTGCTTTGACGTCCAGGAAGTGACCTGTTCTATGTCCCACACACATTTGCAAAACACCCATTTTCCTCTTACAGATTTTATCTCTTTATTACCAATGATATTATATATAAACTGAGGTAGATATGTTCTACCGCGATCTGCGCGGCAAGACAAACACAAGCTAATTAGCTTGAGCGACGCGCACGTACTACGTTGCGGGATTTTGGAGATAGAAAAAAAACAAAAATGCCATGTTGTGTATTTCGAAAGTGCAATACTTATACTGGGACGACTGTAAAAAGCAAGAAGGATGTATCTTTTCTTTTGTAAGTACTGTTTAAACTATTTTAAATGGAAAATCATTAATTTAATTTTACTCAAATATCATTGCCGCGGCGGCGTTGCCGCTCTGCCACTTACACGAAAGAGACAAGGACAGCGTTGTATTTAGTAGAGTGAAGATTGACAGAGAACGAGATAATGGCGTGCGGTGTTGTCGGTTCGAACGACGCTAGAGGAGGTTGGGGTAATTAGGGGGTGATCTATTACTCTGATCTGTCACATCGGCTTTCCTAGCTTGCTGCAATAGGTATTTTTTTCACCACTGTAATCTAAGTATAAAATAAAGACCATAGTAGATAAAAAAGATAACATTCGACTTTCAACATTTACTTCTTTCTATTTTGTTATAGATTTCCTAACGACGGATTAATAAAAAATAAATGGGTACAAGTCGTTAGAACCCAAAGAAGAGGAGATGAATGGATGCCAACTACATACTCAACAATATGTTCCAAGCACTTTATGGAAAGTGACAAGTACGTTACGAAAAAAAAATACGCAAACTGATAAAGACAGCAGTGCCGATAATTAAGGTAAAAAACACAGAAAACTACTTTTCATTCACCACTTTGAATTTCCCTTTAGGGAGAAAGAGCGTAGGTACACGAATCTCAGCTTAATTGGTAAATTAAATACCTATGTTTTTTAATATGCTTTTTCAAAAGTTATTGTGAGATCGTGATATTATTATGATATGATATGATATTATTATATTGTATTTGTACTTATGATATTAGTTAGTAGGTTATTAATAAATAAAGTAAGGTAAATGTTTTTATTTCATTTGTGTGATAAACGACATAAAATTAAATTAGTGTGATTACAAACATAGGTAAGTAGGTAGGTACTTAATATAATAATTTGTAAATAAACTTTTTTTTTTAATTTACTGTTTATTTTATTAATGCTGCCTGCTGTACCCATTTTTCCTAGTTCACCCTAGCTGCTAGCCGACGCGACGTCATAGGCTGTCATTGGCGGTCAGCCGGCTGGCCGCTCATGTAAGGTGTGAAAAATATGTTTATCTCTTTATCTATAACTTACTCAGCGATAGAAATAAAGTTCTATAGGTCCTATGTAAGTAGCTATAGTAAAATATCGCCATGTTTTTATTGCTTTTTAATGAGTATAACGTCTCTATTAGTAAAATCTCATTGTTTATTACTATATTTTTCTACCGTCGTAAACTTTCTTTCATCTCTTTTTATTTCGTGTCGAAAAATATTTTGTTTTGTTACTTATAATATGTCGTGCTACTTGGCTGTCAGTGTCAGAAATTATTCTGACGGATATAACTGTTATGTTCCGCGTTCAGGTTTTGTCTATCTTTAGCTTTAATTTATTTGCCTGTTGTAATTTTGTGATTGTGTTTTCTTTTTCTTTTTCTTTTGATTTGTTTTTTTTTAATTTTATTTTATGTACCTAGGTATTACTTTTGTTTTCTTTATATTGTTTGACTGTGTAATTTATAGTTATAGTTACATAGTATTCATTGATTCTCTTTCAACACGGTTGGCAGGTGCACTGGTATAAAACAATATCGAATTAAGATATTGCATTATAGGTTACTTATTTACTTTGTTAGTATTTATTTTAGTGAGTAGGTCCATATTACTATTTACTTTTAGATTTATTAATAGGTTCCTAAATGTCATCAAGTGGTGATGATAGCGAACACTTTCTATCTTTTGCAACCAGTGACGACGACAGTAGCGGTGACCAGAGTTTCTGTAGTATTCCTTCCCTGTCCCAAACTCTTGAGACCCAGTTTTCCGAAGTTGCAAAGAATTTTAATGTCATACACATTAATGCGCAGAGTATTCCGGTCCAGCTCATTATCCTGATATGCTGGCGTCTCTTGTTCATAATAATATCCACGCTGTTTTAGTCTCCGAGTCATGGTTAAAACCATATCTACCCACTACTTCCCGGTTTCGTACTGATTAGGAACGCAATGATGGACGCGCTGGAGGAGTTGCGATCTATTTACGAGCTCATTTTCCTTTCTCTTTAGTTAGCATGTCTCCTCAACCTCCATCATCTGGAATGGGCGAACACATCTTTATTGAAATTATTATGTGCCGCACGAAGGTTTTACTTGGAGTCTATTACAGCAATAACTCCAACAATAACTTTTTTTAATCCTTCGAAAGACTCTTGGAAGACATTACACCCGTTTATAGTCACACCATTATTAAGGGTGACTTTAATACCTGCCTTCTCAAGCAGGACTACCGCTCCATTCAATTTGAAAATGTCACTAAAGCCTGACCTTACTTCCTCTAACAGCTACTCACTTTTTCCACATTGTATTCCATCTCTTCTTGACCTCATTCTCGTGTCCTCTCCAAATAATGTCGCTTAGCACGGTCAAACTGCAGCTCCCCCTTTTTCCTATCACGATTTGGTCTTCCTATCCTACAAAGTCCACCCTCCAAAAGCCAAGCCCAAAATTATCCTGCAGCGTAACTTTGGTAGAATAAACCTCGAGAGCCTTCGCAAGGATGCTCAACAGATCGACTGGGCTGAGCTATTTGATAGTGGTAGTGTTAGATGACATGGTGAAGTATTTTAACTATCAACTCACAAAACTTTATGACGCGCATGCCCCCATGCACGCCATCAAGATCAAACATTTGCCAGCTCCATGGCTCACTGATGAAATCCGCTCGGCTATGCATAAGAGAGATCTTGCTAAGGTACGCATGAGGTGCAAGCCCACTGATGAAAATATAGCTAAATACCACGATCATCGAAATCTCTGCAACAGCTTGTGTAGAGACGCGCAACGCCGATACATTGCAAGTATTTGTCTCGGGTATAATATGTATGTATTTACAAAAAAAAAAGTATATAAGTAGTGTATCAGTCATGTGGTACCCATAACACAAGCTCTGCTTACTTTGGGGCCAGATGATGCTGTGTGAAATGTCCGGGATTATTATTATTATTCATGACTCTGTAGGCGATAGTGATCCATCCAAAATATGGAAATTTCTAAGAACTTTATGAATTGGCAGTTCTAAACAAGAAATTTTAAAAGAAATCTCTCCTAGTTTAGATTTAAATCGTCTAAATCAGCATTTTTCAAATTTCTCTCCTATTGATGTTTCTTCTAAACATAACACTCTAAACTATCTTTCTTCCCTGCCAATTCCAGACATTCCCTCTTCTCATT
Source organism: Lampropteryx suffumata (assembly GCA_948098915.1). Lineage (NCBI taxonomy): Eukaryota > Metazoa > Arthropoda > Insecta > Lepidoptera > Geometridae > Lampropteryx > Lampropteryx suffumata. Next base: position 9,358,119 of record OX402552.1, read on the forward strand.
TCTGTCAATTTGTCGATGGTGATGTTAGGAAGAGCATAGCAGCTATCACATCAAGCGCTGTAGGTAGTGACAGCATTAGCCGTAACATGATTGTCCCATCCTTGACGACATTATACACGTCATTACGATTATTTTTAATGCCTCCATAACATCAAGTACCTTTCCATTGGCCTGGAAAGAAGCTCAGATTATTCCCTTACCTAAAAAATCGAATCCTTCATCGACCTATATCTATCCTCTCTTTCCTTTCAAAAGTTCTTGAACGTCTTATCCACCAACAACTACGTATTTTGGTTTCTAATAACTCCTTTCTCAACTCTTACCAATCTGGGTTTCGTCCAGGCCAAAGCACCGTTACGGCTTTAGTAAAAATTTACCGATGACATTCGTTTTGGAATGGACAGTGGAAAGGTCACTATATTTACAGTCCTCAACTTCAGCAGTGCTTTTTGTACTTAATGTTGATTTTGACCTTATTTTGGGTGTGCTTAGCTCTCTTAATATATCTCTGACTGGTTCCGTAACTACTTATTCGGTCGGCAGCAGCGCATTCGTGCTGCCGACCGAATAAGTAGTAGTAGGACGCCACCTTGGGGGACGCCAGCAGTGAGGTTACAACATGAAGATAATGTGTCCTCAGCACGAATGCGCTGCTGCCGATAGCTACGGAACCAGTCAGAGATATATTAGGAGGAGATATATTAAGAGAGCTAAGCACACCCAAAATAAGATCAAAATCAACATTACAAAAAGCACTGCTGAAGTCGAGGACTGTAAATATAGTGACCCTTCCACTGTCCATTCCGAAACGAATGTCATCGGTAAATTTTTACTAAAGCCGTAACGGTGCTTTGGCCTGGACGGAACCCAGATTGGTAAGAGTTGAGAAAGGAGTTATTAGAAACCAAAATACTTAGGTGTTGGTGGATAAGACGTTCAAGAACTTTTGAAAGGAAAGAGAGGATAGATATAGATCGATATTCAGAGAAAGATGAAGGATTCGATTTTTTAGGTAAGGGAATAATCTGAGCTTCTTTCCAGGCCAACGGAAAGGTACTTGATGTTATGGAGGCATTAAAAATAATCGTAATGACGTGTATAATGTCGTCAAGGATGGGACAATCATGTTACGGCTAATGCTGTCACTACCTACAGCGCTTGATGTGAAAGCTGCTATGCTCTTCCTAACATCACCATAGACAAATTGACAGAAATGAGAAGAGGGAATGTCTGGAATTGGCAGGGAAGAAAGATAGTTTAGAGTGTTATGTTTAGAAGAAACATCAATAGGAGAGAAATTTGAAAAATGCTGATTTAGACAATTATCGGCGTTGCGCGTCTCTACACAACCTGTTGCAGAGATTTCGACGATCGTGGTATTTAGCTATATTTTCATCAGTGGGCTTGCACCTCATGCGTACCTTAGCAAGATCTCTCTTATGCATAGCCGAACGGATTTCATCAGTGAGCCATGGAGCTGGCAAATGTTTGATCTTGATGGCGTTCATGGGGGCATACGCGTCATGCACGCCATCCACAATCCACAACTCACACATGCAACCTCCAAAAGAAATTCGACAAGTGTTTCACCTCTTCCACGAGGCATCCTCAGGAACACTTGACTCACTCCGGACCCCGACGAAAAAAAAAAAAAACACTGTTGTTGCTTCGACCAACGTCAGCATCGCGTCTGCATCGTGTCTAACTCTTTGGGAATAGATTGGCGGAATAGTACTAAATATTTGTCCATCTATTTAATGTTTCCTAACAAAGGGGTAAAATGGGTTGTCAAAGTTTGTATGGGATTTTTTAACGGGTGGTGTGATTTCGTAGAAACTTGGTTTGGATACCTTTAAATTGCAAAATAAATGGACACATGTTTCAGGATTTTTCAAAATAGGTAACCCTCATAAAAGAGTAAAATGAGGTGTGAATGTTTGTATGGAACCTTTTTAATGGGTGGTCAGGTGATTGGTTTAAAACTTATCAATAAAATTTGGCAAGCAGATAAATTGCATCCCGGGGAAGGATTTAAGCTACATTTTCTTTAAAAAAAATGCGGACGAAGTCGCGAGCAACAGCTAGTACATAATAAACAGAGTCCACGGTCGAGCAACTCGAGCGGCAACGAGCGGACCGCGAATCAAACTCACCCTGATGAAGATTCTCTAGATGAATCGAAACAGTGTCGGTGCCTCCATCGACAAAATAATACGTGAGTAAAGCCCGTGTTTATCAAAATGTAGAATAAACAATAATTCAAAATAAATGTGTTAAACAGATGCGCTCTCTAAGGGCGTTTATAACGATGTAACTATTGCTCAACTGATAATGTAATACAGTATCGCCCTTATTTATGAATGCCTCTTAAATTGAAGCCTTTTTTTTATACAACGATGGTGCAGCTTACGGCCCGCCTACTGATAAGCGATCACCGAAGCCTATGGACGCAGCAACACAAGGAGCATCACATGCGCGTTGCCGACCTTTAAGAAACCTATTAACTCCCCTTTTGAAGTATCTTCACTACCTAACTTCTTGAAGTACTTAAGCAGGTAGTAGGTTCTTGAAGTACCTACTATCTGCTTAAGTTTCGCTCTGTCTTCCCACTATCTTACAAAAAGGGATGGCACTATTTTAAACAGTTATTAACTTGACAGAAGTTGAGACGTTTATACGTTTATACATAAGGCCATATAAATGTTTATTGTTGTCAATCTTTTTTATCAGTTTTATTTACTTAATATATGTAATACTTGCGACTTGTCCACTAGTTCAAGGTCGCTCAGCGAGCTATGAAGAGAACTTGGAGTTTCTCTCAGGGATATAATCCGGAACGTAGTTATTCATCAGAGAACCGACGGCCGTTGATGCATACAGGTTCTTGAGTAGAGGCCGCGTGTCGGCAAACGTAGTGTATGAACCTAGGTGGGGCGATGATATTCATAAGGCAGTAAGTAGGGATTGGAGGAGGAAAGCTGATGAAAGAGCTCGCTGGCGTACCATGAGAGAGGACTATGCCCAGCAGTGGACTGACACAGGCTGATGATGAATATATGTAGGGGAAGGTGGGCATGAAAGAGTCAGTTTTAGAAAACAACTTGTCTTAATAACTAGAACATAATAAAACTACTTAGTTTATATTTCAATTAAAAGATTGTTTATTACCCTTCGACATACAAACATATTTTTTGGATAAAAATTACATTACATTAATAGATTTTACCTTTTTTTTAAAAAGGGACAACGGCTCTTTCATAACATGTGGTCATTGAAAGAGCCGTCGTATTTTATGAAAGAGCCGCAATACGAATTATCTAACTTTTTAAGTAAATATTTCTGAAAATTTTACAACATCAATAACAAAATACACTTTTTACCATAATTTCTTACTAATTCTTTTAACTATACATTTTAGCAATATAACATCATTAATTATTGTTCTAGAGAAAATAATATTATTAATAAACTTATATTTTTCATAAACGGAGGACAGCTTATCGAAATTTTTTTCTCAATTTTTGCTAAATAAGCTTTTGATATTTTGAATACCATAGCAGTTATTGATTGATTGGTTTTTAAGCGTAACTTCACTTAATGCTTCTTCGATGATAGAAGAACTAGGTTTTTTTGCGATTTTTTCTGGATTGACTCTCTGGTGCTGATGACATTTTGAAGTCTACAATATAAAAAAAAGCATAAAATGCAGGTACAAAATTGAAGTTTGATTAGATATCCATGAAAAAGAATAAAAGAGGAATAAAAAAACGGCTGTTGCATCGCTGTTTCATTTCTCTTAGAGCATATGGTTAAAATCAGATCGGCTCTTTCAAAACATGTCTCTTTCATGCCCACCTTCCCCTAAGTATATAATTATATATTGCCCAACATGCCCCTTCTCTGTATTTTTATAGTCCAGTCCATCCAATGACGACCTCTGTGGTGCAGTGGGCCAAGTTCTGGCTGAAACGCAGAAGGTTGAGGATTCCCGCCGCGGGAAAAATGTTTGTATGTTCTGCAAGTATTTGTTTCTGCTCTGGATGTTTCTATATATAGTACTAGCTGTTGCTCGCGACTTTGTCCCCATTTTTTAAGTAGGAGCTTAAATCCTACTTAAATCCAATCACACCAACACCCCGTTAAAAAGTTTCCATACAAACATTCACACCCCATTTTACTCCTTTATAGAGGTTATTTTGAAAAATCCTGAAACATTGGTCCGTTTATTTTGCATTTTATTTATTCAAATTAAGTTTCAAGCAAATCGCACTACGCGTTAAAAAGTTTCATACGTTAGTTTTCACTCCTTTTCACCCTCTTAGGGGTTGAATTTAAAAAAAATCCCGCATTAGTGGGTGGTTGTGTAAAAGGAAGCTACCTTCCAAATTTCAGCTTTCTAGCTTCGGCGGTTTAGGCTCGGCAATGATGAATCAGTCAGTCAGTCAGGCTTAGCTCTTTTATAGGTATAGATGTATTTACAAAAAAAATAAAAGGCAAAATATATATGTAAGTCGTACATTAATCCCGTGGTTCCCATATCACAAGCTCTGCTTACTTTGGAGCCAGACATGCTGTGTGAAAAGTCCGGCATTATTATAATTATAAATATAATGGTTGTTTTGCAGATACCAATGTCAGCGATAAGACCACCCATTGTGTTGCCTTAATTATAAAGTTATTGTTATTGTATTTTTCCGTGTGGTAGTTAATAAAGAGTTGTCTATCTGTTTATCTATCTATCTATCTAACTGTTCAACATTTTAAAACATATAAATAGGTATTTTTACATGGTTGACATAATATTTGCATACAAATCAGCCTACGCTCATTCGAAAACATGCATGGGGATGACTTAATTGAGTAAAATGATTAACACGTCCAATTTACAAATAAAACGGGTTGTATAACCCAATCATGTCACGTTATAGAGCAGTTATAATCCACGAAATGCGGATGCAAAGTTTGAAAATGGCCTAAAGCCATTTTCAAACTTCATCTAACATTTTTGGAACGACTCCGAGTGTTCCACGACACTCAAGCATTTTTTACTTAATTACGTCTTTCCTGCGGGTCTTGTTGGCTAACCTAACCTCTCGAAGGTTAGTGTGGGTACCTGGGAAGGGCTGCGCTATCTAACAGAATTCCAGGCAGAGTGACGTCAGTGGAGAGGAAACTTCACCGACCTCAGCTTGCTGGAGTGGATCCATGAACGAAAGATTTCAATTACAATTAACTGCTCTGTAACTGACGCCACCTAAATCATCTTCAACAGATGAACGAAGGCCAATGATAATGATATCTTTAAAGTACCTATTCAACGATATATCGAACAATGGGTAGTAAAATAAAATAAAAATCCATCCCATTTTACATGATCCCTTAAATAAATTTTTTAGCGGTCACTAGTATGTATCAGCGTGCGAAATTATATTTCGACAACACTAATAGCAAGAACTCTAATAAGAAACAGAAAAACCCTCTTTACATTCAAAAGTCAAAGTCAAAAGATACTTTATTAAATACAATCACAAGGATCACTTTGAAACGTCTTACATACTAGGTGAATTTAGGTGCCAATTCATCCTAACCCAAGCCCAAGAAGAATTGGCAAGAAACTCGTCTTGGTCCTAGCGCTTTTTTATATGATCCATCTTATAACTACCTTAGCTACGAAATACTAATACAAGAGAGTTTATATATTTCAAGTGTGTCGTGTTAACTGTCTGACGGCAGAGCATTGTATGTGTATCCCTGATAATGTATTATCCATTTTTATGAAATTTATTTCTGAACTTAGTAGGGACTACAAATACGTGTTACCGTGAAAAATATAGTTACGTTAAAACTAATGCGAGCAAGAGCTTAGATTAGGGGCGGACAGGCAGACAGACAGACATAGCGAAACTATAAAAGTACCTTGAGGACTTTGGAACCCTAATAATTACGTTTTAAAAACTAAAAAAACAACCAACTTCATTTATACAAAAAATGTCATCGATGTATAATTATTTTTGATTTTTGTTGATTTTTTAAAAACCGCTCAACCGATTTCGATAAAATTTAAATGGGACCACCTGGGGAGTGTACCCTTTGGAACAAAAAACAATTTTCGAAATTAGTTCGGGCGTCTTAGAGTAATCGATGAACATAAATATGTACATAAAAAAAAAGATTCCGACGAATTGAGAATCTCCTCCTTTTTTGAAGTCGGTTAAAAAGGTACTGGCTAAAGAAATTGACAAAGCCAATGAACCAAAATGATTATATAAAAGCTCGCGCGAAAAGGTTTATGGGCCAGAAAGTCATTAATTTTGATAAGAATTTAAACGACTGTCAAGTGAACTGCACGTATTGGAATAGTAATATTAATGGTTATTTAAGTTACATTTAAAAAGCAATATTACATTAAACTTAACATTCAATTTCAATAACCTATTTGAACTAAGTAAACTACCTTTACGATAGCGCTACGACGACGTGTGACGACGTGTGACGACGCGAGACGCGGGAGAGGGCGTTACATATTTTTATGTCTGCTCCGAGATGAAGTAAACAAAATATTTTTACTTCGATTTTCGGTTTCGGTTTAAAGAGTGTATTCTCATAAGAACACATATGAAATTGGTTAAACTCCTACAGATTCTGTAACTGAATTTACATAATTATGTACGAACGTTCACGATCAAATAAATTTTCTCGACGTCTCTGATGTATACAGAACTGCTCATTACTTAATTATAGTAAATTAAATGATAACATTTCAACCAAATATTGGGATTTCCGTGCAAATATTAATATGGACTCATTCTGTCAATTTATGCACAGTATCATCGAACTTTATCATTTTATTGAGCGGGTATAATTAAATTTCCAATCAGGAGCTGTGACGGAGAGAGCGATGCGGAGGCAACTCGATTTCAGCTCTACTGAGGCTTCGAGCCTTGTTTAGATGGAGCTAGTTCTAGAGCTTCTAAATCGAAATCGAAAAAAATCGTGGTCAAGTTGTTCTGGTATTCCTTTCAACCCTAAGCGTGATTCCGTTCGAATCCGCTCGTGCAACATGCATGGATGCATGGGCATGGATTTATCTATTCGAAAAATGAATGTGTAGTAATTTTTTGTATGTAATGTATGTAAGTGGATTTTTCTGTTCGAAAAATGTATATAACAGTTCTCTCACACGGTGATGAAAAACATCATGAGGAAACCGGAATCGTAAAACCTAAAAAGTTTGCAGACATGTGCCAAGAGCACGAAAAGAGCCTCTGAGGCGCACTTTAATTTTCTCTAAAACGAAATAACTCTAGTGACTCGAGAAGATAAAGCATTGTGAAATTCTTGAAACGATGTGACCAGTAGCTTTTGCTTCGATGATACACCCTAATCCTATCTATCTGCCACACTCAGTCATTATAGCTTAGGCAAGTCGCTTGTTAGTATGGATTTGATAAAGTAAATCTATAATATGAAGCGACTTGGGTAAACATTAATGCCTCAGAGTGTTGTAAAACGTTTTTATTTTTAGAGTTCCAAAGTTCACAAAAAACTTACAGTTTCACCATGTCCATCTGTCGGTCTATCAGAGTCCTCGTGCTCGCAGACAATTAGTCTTGTGATTAATTTTTCATAGTAATCCTTACTAATAATATATAATATTATAAACGCGAAAGTTTGTATGTATGTTTGTTACTCTTTCACGCAAAAACTACTGAATGGATTTTAATGAAACTTTACAATAATATAGCTTATACATCAGAAATAGGCTATAATTTAAAACGATATTGTGTGAATTGTCCAAAATATAAATAAGTGTCAAGTAAGCAGGAAAAATCTGCCATCTGCAAGCTATTCTGGCGTGCCCTGCAAAAACCGTTAGAATTACACGAAGTACTAATCCTGCGCAGACGAAGTCGCGGGCACCAGCTAGTACATTATAATGGGTACCTATTAGGTAATAAAAACATTGAATGTTGGTTTTTAGGAGTACCGCTATATGTAAAATGAGTTGTTTTTTTTTCATATTACCTCATCGTGTAAGATATTAGGAGATTACCCTCACAGTGTTGTGGGTACCTACATAAAGTGGCCTATGTCTGAGACGAAGATACAATTTACTTCCTTACAAAATGTTATCAGAATTCGTTCAGCCGTTTAGCCGTAAAAAGGTAACAAACAAAAACACAGACAGTGAAACCTTCCAATTGAATAACAGACTTCAAAAAAATGAACGAGGTTCTCAAGGTTATATTTTTTTTTATATTTGTTACCTACCAAGAACTAGTCATTTTTGAATCGATTTAAAAAAAACATCAAAATCGGTTTGGTTCAGTTTGGTTTTTAAAACAAAATAGCTGGAAAAAACATGTCATCCAAGTAAACCAAGTTTCGATTCGTAAAAAAGTTTTTATTTCACGCTTTTTAGTGCTCTACCATTTTTGAAATTCGTAAACACCACTGGAAAGTCGCAGGAAAGCAAAATTCCTGCGACTTTCGACACTCAAACCTGCGACACTCAAAAGCGTGAAAAAAAACTTTTTTATTTGACTTAAAAAAAAAGAAGGTATCAATTCGGTTGTAATATAGGCTAAAATTTATTTCAATGAAGTCGGGTTTTTTTAGTTTTTAAAACATATTTATAACATTAGTATGAATGCAATATTCTCCTTTAACGATATCCATGCGTGTTTGCGGATGAGTAGCATGAATCACGATTTATTGTCACAACCAATGCAAACAAACCTCGACTCCTGAATACTGAGCAGACAATGATGTAGAGAGAATGTTAGCACATTATGTTAAACCACGCCGAATAGTTTAAGGAAATGCTTTTAAGTTTACAGTTTGAGAGCATTGCTCTAGTGAACCTCCTATTGGTAGACCTCCTGATTCTAAGACCATAATTTCGAATTTTGCCGTTCACCAATCAATTTATCGGTTTGAAAAATACATATGCGCTATAATACCAGTACTCTCAAACGGTAAAGGAAGTCGTGAGGGAACCGCCATTTAAAACCTAAAATAAATAATACCGGACATTTCACACGGCATCATCTGGTCCCAAAGTAAGCAGAGCTTGTGTTATAGGTACCACATGACTGATATACTACATAATATACTTTTTTTTATATACATACATTTTATACATAGAAACACCCAGACCCGAGACAAATACTTGCAGATCATACAAATTTGTCCCGAGGCTGGAATCGAACCCGCAACCTTCTGCGTCTCACCCGGCCCTTGGCCCACTGCGCCACAGAGGTTGTAAAAAGATCAAAATCGTGCCACGGAGCCTCTGGGCGCACCTTTCACTACAATGGTTAGTGACACGTTATAAAGTAGAGAATTTCGTAGATCGCTACGCCAAAGGTACGGCCGTAGCGTAGCTACTTTTCGTAGCAGGCTGTAGCAATTTTTTTACACTGTTAAATTGTTCCAGAAATCCCTACTTAGATTGACCCTATGGTGGGATCACAAGTTATGTTAATATAAAAAGTTTTGTTATTTTTATTAACACAAGTTTTGTTGTTTTTAGTAACAACAATAGTTACCAAAATGTACAGAATAAATAGATATAAATAAAATAAAATTACGGGTTGCACTCCGGGAGTGCCGACAGAAGTGAAAACTTATTTTGGCGCGTTAGACATTTTTTAGATGCGTACTAGGGTTATTGGGTTATGAGTTGTATTTTATTAGTTATTAGAAACTTTAAAATACATTAAATATTCTGTTATGTTTTTGTTCAGAATGTAGAAAATATATCAAAGAACCTAACTCAGTAAACTTCTCCATACAAAAGTAGACTGTAAACATGTGATTTAAGGTTTATAATCAAATAGGGAGAGCGCGGCAGCCCTGCGTCTCGGTAACGGTGTCGCGAGTACAGAGGTTTTACCTCATCTAAAAATATGCGTACCGCGCTAAAAGAAGTTTTCACTTCAATAAATAAGGCCAGACATTTCACACAGCATCATCTGGCCCCAAAGTAAGCAGAGCTTGTGGTATGGTATTGTATAATAATATTATACAATAACATAAAATACATGTGTAACAGTTGAGCTATTTAAAAACCGCTTAAAAGATGTCATATCAGATGCTATACATAGGACAACTGATCCAGATCACTGCCAGAGGGCAGCCTCCCAAAGGCACTGGCGGTATTGACACGTTCAATTGCAATGGTAATACGCTCGGCCAGATAGGAGCTAGCTCTTGGGTCGTGCGAAGTTTCTAGCAGACGCCATGAAATAGTTTTGAGAACGCGATGGGCGTTCTGTAAAGACAAGTAAAGATACAGATAAAATATATCATAAAAAGTCTATACAATAAGTAAATTATACTAGTTATTGTATGACTTGTATCTTTACTGTTATTCAATATATACTATGAATTATGAACAGGAGCCCATCGCGTTGTCAAAATAGTTTCACAGCGTCTGGTATAATAATAATCGGTAATATTTTAATATAGGATTGTAATCTATACTAATATTATAAATGCGAAAGTAACTCTGTCTGAGGTACAACGCGTGCGAAGCCGCGGGCAGCAGCACGTATGATAATAAAACTGGACACATATTGTAATTTATAAATAAATAAATAGATAAATAATGGCGGACATTTCACACAGCATCATCTGGCCTCAAAGTAAGCAGAGCTTGTATTATGAGTATCACATGACTGATATATTACTGATATAATTTTTTTTGTAAATACATGCATATTATATAGAAAAATCCAGACCCGAGTCAAATACTTACAGATCATACAAATTATTGTCCCGTGGCGGAAATCGTACCCGCAACTTTCTGCGTCTCAGCCGTACCTTGGCCCACTGCCGGACAGAGGTCGTCAATAAATCAAGTCTTTCATTTAATAGGTAATGTACCACTTTTGATTTATTTTGTATCAATGATATAATTTAAGCCATAAATTGTCCGATCGATTAGCCACTACCACAATCTTTTAAGTCGGCACTTAAAAGATAGTGCCGAGGGAGTATCAGTATCTAATGCTTGTTGGGATACGGTTGTATACTTCTAGTCCTATTACATGTATCAACTTCGACGTTTTGGGAGCGCTCTTATCCTGTCCACATGCCTTGTATGAGTATCATTGCTGTTACCGTTGCCATATCTTGCGTATTAATCAAAGTTATTTTTTACATACATTGGCCTCGATTCTGTTGGCACCAACCTAACTAATTTTATCTCAAATTAGGTTTGAACTGTCAAATTAACCTTTGTTATTCTGCTGCTACCAACTTATCCTAATTTAATTTTATCTAATCTAATTAAGCGTTCCTAATTTAGTTAGATGGTACCATCCGAATAGGTTTTACAAATGCTATGAATAACTAAATATATTTTAGACAATTCCTAATTTTAGAAATGAACTAACCGAATTGCCACTATTGCCGCCTAAAATATGACAAGGGAAGGTACGGTCCAAATACCTACCGATTTAATTAATGGTCGCAAGGACATATCCTGAGGAATTCAAACGATGAGCCATATTGCTCTCTTTTGAAGCCTGAAATCGCGATTCAAAGCGGCGCGGCAGCGGCGCGTCCTTAGACCTCCATTCCACGAAGAAACGAGTGAACCGAGGCACAGCTAAGCCTTCTCACCATATTTCGGTACCGTAAAGCATGATCGTCCTATCTTTTTATATTGCCTATCGATGTGCTCCCATGTGAGACCTTTATCAACGGTAAATCCCAGGAAAGTCCTACTTGAGAGCACATTCGCCCAGGCTAATTAATAGTGGCGAATAGTGGTTGCTCTTGCTTACATTTAGCATCAAGTTTCGATGGAATCATTTCTGCAAATAAGCGACTAATTTTAAATACCGACAGTGTATATACCGAGTATATACACTGTCGGTATTTAAAATTAACTCACTGTTGGTTCTCTAATTCTCTTATTATTTTTCACTTTAAACTCGTTACTGTTCAGACTACAAAGTAAGCGTTACTCTTTTATTTTTATCAACCAAGACCGTATTACACAGTCTGCATGAAACTAGGTCACCCCAAATCCAATACAAAATGAACAACGTTATGCCACCCTTCGCTTTAACTGTATTTGAACCCATTAGTAAAGCAAGTTTTTCACAACAGGACAAGCAGACGTACCGCTCAATACCATCCATACCTTGTCAACCTACCACCCTTACGAACAAAGCGCTTTGCTTCCATATTTATAATACGTACTGCCAAGGATTGGAATGCTTTGCCGTCGTCTGTCTTTCCTAAAAACTACAATCTAGGTCTCTTCAAGTCTCGAGTAAATAGGTGTCTTCTAGACCTGCGTGCCCCATCGTCGGCCACAACGTCGCTTATCATCAGGCGAGATCGTGGCCAAACGTAGGTTTATCGTTGATAAAAAAAGTAAGCATTGATTAATAAAGTGTGCATAATGTGTTAATAGAGCCATGAATCATTGTATTTTGCACCATATATAATTGAAATGGTTCCACAGCACGTTTCTGTTAAGAAAACCATTATAAAATGAATCCTAGCACTGCACCAGCTATTTTAATTAAAACGAGTTAATACTTTGATTCGAAGTACGGCTTTATGCTGCCGGTGTTATCTTTATTAGAGTCGTTATCTATCGAAATGGAACCATCAGAGTTATATTATTCGGTTGATTGGTATAAAGTGTTTAAGGGCTTTGTCAGACAGGTTCTAAAGTACCTAGATATACTTATATTAATCTATATATTAATATGTGAAGCAAAAACTTTGTACCACTTTTTACGAAAATTGCGTGGGAGTAAGGATAGGTATGCGAAATTTCATACCCCTCCGTATGAAATTTCGCATACCTATCCTTACTCCCTATAATATTATAAATGCGAAGGAAACTCTGTCTGTCTGTCTGTCTGTCTCGCTTTCTCGCCATAATAACTAGAAGCATAATATTTTAGGCTGTTGATCTATACTCTATACAATTTTGGTATAGAGATAGATGGGACCTTGGAGAAGGATATAGGCTAATTTTATGTAGGTACCACGCGTGCGAAGCCGCGGGCAGCAGCTAGTAGTTAATATATAGTACGAGTGCAGAATGCTAATATTGTTTTAATTTTATTGTTTTTGTTTAATTATGCATAAAACATACATTTATTGTACATATTAATTAATTATGGTCGAACTTCGACCAGTGGGCGACCACAAGTATAAAGATATATACAATAATATATACAGCTACCTCTAGCTTTACCCCTGTAGTAAGAAGATAATAAGTCTATACCAACGCTATTTTAAGTCACTAACTTTATATGTACAAACATTAATCTAAATCCGCCCAACCGTTTTTTGAGTAGCGTAATTGAGTCACAAAGTAAATTCACAAGTTTTCGCCTTTATAATACTACTCTGCCATCTAATACCTTTAATTGAGCGATTATTTTATATATGTATATATATATAATCAGAATCTCGGAAATGGCTTCAACGATTTTCATGAAATTTAGTATGCAGGTGGTTTCGGGGGCGATTAATCGATCTAGCTAGGTTTCATTTTTAGAAAACGTCGTTCTATCTGTGTTTTAAACCGAGTAAAGCTCGGTCATCCAGGTTCTATTATATTATAAAATGTGATATTTTATTATATATGAGAAAAATATATCATATTAAAAACTAAACCTCGTCAAAGGTTGTGTCAAACTGAACACACCATTTTAATACATATTTTTTTTTCTTTATTTTGGAAATTTTCTAATGTTTTAATAAGTTAAAAAATACGTGAAGCAATAACTTTGTACCCCTTTTTACGAAAATTGCGCGGACGGAGGATTATGAAATTTCGCAAACTTATAGTTTATTTATAGAAGGTGTGCACAATGCTAATAGTTTTTTTAAATTATTAATAAAAAATATTATATTAATATCCCATGTCCGCGGTTTCGCACACATGTCTAGGTATTTTATGGTCATAGACTACATTAACGCAAAGTTTTATTTAAATCCGTTCAGCCGTATTGGCGTGATTGTGACAAATGTTTGTATGATCTGCAAGTATTTGTCTCAAGTTATAAATACATACATATTATACCTACATAGAAAAACCCAGTTTCTGTGTAGGTATAATATGTATTTATAAAAAATACGTATTTAAGTAGTATATCAGTCATGTGGCACCCATAACACAAGCTCTGCTACTTTGGGGCCAGATGATGGTGTTTAAAATATCCGGCATTATTTTTATTAATTATGTAGATACTGCGCGTGCATAGTCAGCTATTTTGTTATATTAGTAGATTAGTAGGATTGTAAAGAGAAATGTAGCAATATATTAGCAGAATTGGTGTGGGCCGCCCTTACAACGCTCCGCAGTCGTTATATCCCAGAATGTCAGCGACAGACCACCCACACGAATAATTGTATTTCGAAAGCGTTTTTACCGTTCCTTTATAATTTTATTAAAGGCCTACTAAACACAAGTGAATTTCCTGTGACTTTGTTCGTTATTTGGAACTTAATTTATTTCGTTTTCTTCGTTATCCAACGACAGAAAATGAAATACAGAGATTGTAAAAAAAGTAACATACGCAAACGAGCAAAGTCACGGAACATTCACTTGTGTTTAGTAGGCCTTTAATAAAATTATAAAGGAACGGTAAAAACGCCGTCGAAATACAATTCGTGTAGGTGGTCTGTCGCTGACATTCTGGTATATAATACATTTGTTTATACTGAAAGATTTATCACTTTACCGACGTACATACCGCTAGACTTGCGGTATGTCCGTTAGTATCTTCGGTATGTACAGTAAACGTACTGTAGCTACTTTTATAGGAATATGTCTCTTACGGCATTCAATTGTGGGGGAGTGCAGCAGATATCAACTCCTTATTTATGTTGCTTAATAAAGAATGATGACAGTGCCTGGTCAGTATATGCTTGTAAATTTAATTATCACAAAATTTTTATTAATAAATAAGTAATAATAAATAAATAATCCTGGACATTTCACACAGCATCATCTGGCCCCAAAGTAAGCAGAGCTTGTGTTATGGGTACCACATGACTGATATACTACTTAAATACTTTTTTTTTTTTTTTGTAAATACCTACATATTATACATAGAAACACCCAGACCGGAGACAATAAAATATATTTAGCGATTTTGATAATATTAATACTACTACAAATAAAGAAAAAATCGTTGTTCCTAAAAATAATGTTCGCTAAATTTTGTAAAATATATTATAGGGAAATGTGTACGCTTCTATAACAACGTCCCAAGCGACGTGCTAAATTTGTAGATCGGTAAATTTAAGAACGTAATTACACGAACACTGGTGGCAATTCGGTTGGCACCAACCTAACTAATTTTAGCTAAAATTAGGTGGTTTAGACTGTCAAATTAAACATTGTTATTCTGCTGTTACCAACTTATCCTAATTTAAATTTATCTAATTTTATTAAGTGTTCCTTATTTAGTTAGATGGTACCAACCGAATAGGTTTTACAAAAGATATGACTAACTAAAATATATTTTAGACATTCCTAAATTTAGAAATGAACCAACCGAATTGCCACCACTGTCTCATTAAGCATATTTTTATAAAATTTTGATGACAAAAAGCTTTGGACGAATCTGCTTCAACACGACTTTGCATCCGTAACAAAACTAGTAAGGATCATACAAAAAAGTGTTAAGACCAGATGAGTTTCTTTGCCGGGTTATTCTTGAACTGGGGATAGGAGGGACCGGCACCTAGATTCATTTAGTAAATAAGAAGACGATTTAAAATGTTCCTGACTTTATTGATTAAAAAAAATATTTCTTTTCGCCCGTTAGATCCCTTTGGGGCTGTATTTTGGAAAGTCTGCGAACAAGGCAGTCTAAGTCAGTGAGTCAATCAAGACAGATTTTTTATGCTTTTGATCAGTTTAACATTTTAGTAAATAAACCGAAATTAGCTAAATTTAGGTTTATTTACTAAAGCTTACTAAAGCTCAGTAACGAGTTTTCACAATACGTTAAGAATTCACGTGATTTATCGCGATTTCAAAATTATTTCACGGCGTCTGGTAGTAACATCGCATAACCCAAGAACTAGCTCCTATCTTATCCTAACCTAACATTGCCATGCCGTGAGTGTCATGGGAATGCTGCCCCCTGGTAGTAATTTGGATTAGTTAAGCTATCTATAGATCGTTTTAAACGGTCCTTAGATAGCTCAACTGTTTCATATGTATTATATATTATTCTGTACATTTCTGTAGTCAACTATCTATGTATACATATATATATCCCATATTAACTAGTGGTATCAGGTTTATACCTACCTGGTAGTAGGTGGTGGTACTCTATAGCGAAAATCCGTCTTGGTGCCAGATATTTTGCCTAAAAGCAGTAGTGTGCAAGCCTAAAAACCTTTTTTGCCTTAAAACAGTTTTGCCTAAAAACAGTAGTGTGCAAGTGATGCTTGCACACTACTGCGGTTAAGGAAATTACTGGGCGAATATACAAAATAACTAATGTCTAGGGCCAGCAGTGTACGTCTGACACGTCCTGGTGCAAGTATTGTAAGTTACGATAACCAGTTAGTCATTACAATAAAAAAATAATAAATAATATATAAAAAAACTCCCTATGACCAGCAACGTGCGTGTGATACATCCTGGTATTTCAAGCGTTACAAGGTTATAAGGTAGGTGAACCGTATCCTCGGCTTTTAACTTGACTTGACTTATATAAATAAATAAATAATAAATATTGCTGGACAATGCACACAACACCATCTAGTCCCAAACTAAGCATAGCTTGTATTATGGTGACTAAATGACTGATATATTTTTAAATACATACTTTTGATACTTTATAACGCCCAGACACAGAACAAACACCTGTGTTTATCACACAAATATAGATAAGTACATAATTGACTACAGAAATGTACAGAATAATATTTTAAAATACAGGTTAAATAGTTGAGCTATCTAAGGACCATTTAAAACGATCTATATAGCTAAACTAATCCATAGATATTGTGAAAATACATGAAATAACTTTGGCTCTAGAGTTGGCCACTGGGTTATACGAAAGTAGTAGTGGTAGCTACATTTTGTAAATGCCAAATGTAAGTCGAATATCGATTTAGGCTCGGCGCAAACGGGCCACCGACCACAGCCACCGGTGGCTGTCGCGCGCTACCGCCACATTTGTAACAGTGTCAGACACGGAAAGTTTGCTCGCGCTATTGTTAATACGCAGACCACGTAGACAACGAGAAAATATTGAGTACATCCATACGTAGAACGTCTAAATGTTAACTGCACGTGGGGTGGAGCAGTGCGACAGTGGCGGGTGTCGGCGTCTTGTGTGGTTCGTAGCGACCACAAGCGGCAAGTCGCGGACACTGCTGTAGCGAGTGGCCGCCACCGGCTACACGTGTGCGGCGCGTCTATAAAAAATATATGAAAACGTGTGTTAAGTCGCTGTCGCTGGCCACCAGTGGCTGTGGTTGGCGGCCCATTTGCGCCGAGCCTAAGGGTGATTACCTCGGTGATTGAGTATGCAAGCCCTAAATAACAGGATAAAATATAAGAACAACCCAGATAGTGTGCCAAATCCAGTGCACTTTGTATGAGTCAGAGTGGCGCCGGCATTGGCACTGTGACAAGGTAAAGGCCGCGAGGCCAACTCTAGTGACGCAGTTTGTAGACCGAAAGGTTACCGTCATGGCAACGACGTATACAATGCATAGACTGGGTTTTTTGACCCACAATCGACGTCTCCCAAAAGTCAAGTCAAAAGATACTTTATTCAACACAATTACAAGGATCACTTTGAAACGACTAACATACTAGGTGAATTTAGGTGGCAATCCGAAAGGTTACCGTCATGGCAACGATGTATACAATGCATAGACTGGGTTTTTTGACCCACAGTCGACGTCTCCCAAAAGTCAAGTGAAAAGATACTTTATTCAACACAATTACAAGGATCACTTTGAAACGACTTACATACTAGGTGAATTTAGGTGGCAATTCCTACTAATTCAAGCTCGAGAAGAACCGGCAAGAAACTCGGCTTTGGTCCTAGCGCTTTTTTGCATGATCCATCTAATAACTACCTTAACTACGAAAAACTAATCCAAGAGAGTTAATACATTTCAAATGTATCGGTTAACTGTCTGAGGGCAGAGTGACATGAGGCCATGCATTCTTATCAATATATGTATATCATAATAGGCTTTCTTGAAAAGACTACCCTTTATGTATGCTTTAATTCCATGGGCAGCATCTTCCTTACTACAATATATTGTTTGGCATAGCATGTTATTTTCTTCTACTTTTCTCAATCACTCAAGTATTTATCCTGGGTAAAAATCTAACAGAATATTACAGCGCAGAAGGCTGATTTATTCAGGTTTTGATATCAAGATTTCTTGAGTTTATACTGAACTAAGTCTTTTATTAAACACACAGTTAATAATAAATGTTGCACACCAGAGACGGCAAAGGTTCATACATTCAAATCCTTACAAATATTATAAATGCGAAAGTAACTCTGTCTGTCTGTGTGTCTCGCTTTCACGCCAAAACTACTTAACCGATTTAAATGAAATTTGGTACACAGATAGTCTACAACCTGAAAAAGAACATGGGCTACTTTTTAATTGGAAAAAAAGAGTTGTATAGGGTTGAAAAGCGAGATGAAAGGTTGTATAAAAGTATTGTCATTTTCAGAACTAGAAGCATAAAATTTTAGGCTGTTGATTCCTACTAATATTATAAATGTGAAGTGAAAGTAACTCTGTCTGTCTGTCTGTTACTTTTTCACGTCTAAACCACTGAATTTTGATGATTTTGATGAATGTTGTTATAGGTATAAATGAGACCTTGTAGAAGGACATAGGCTACTTTTTATGTAGATACTATGCTTGCGAAGCCGCGGGCAGCAGCTAGTATATAATAATATTTAATTCAATATGATTTACTACCAGATGAGCTATAAGGCCAGTCTTAGGGTAAGTTTTTTTAACCCGTAGTCAGATCTCATCAAATGTCAAACTTTTGTAAATTTATGATGGTTCTATTTAAACTATTGGTTGGCGACTACGAGTCAACGCTAAGTTAACTTCTCCTTTTTGGATTGATGGTTCGATTCTTATCCAGGATAAACACATATATAATTAAATTTTATGTTTGTTCTATGTCTGGGTGTTATAAAGTATCATAAGAATGTATCTAAAAATATATGTCTTCTATCCGTTCTCTGGTTACCATAATACAAGTTATGCTTAGTTTGGGGCTCGATGGTGTTGTGTGCATTGTTTACCAATATTTATGTATTATGTATCATACGCGTACGAAGTCGCGGGTAACAGTTACCTGCGACTTCGTACGCGAACCTTTTAGAACCTTTTTATAAATTTTTGGAAGGAATGCATTCTGTGCATCTAAAGAACATCTCATAAGTTTAATCCCCTATTTTACTCCTTCGGGAATTATTTTGCAAAAACGTTGAAACATTTCTTACCAAAAGCCCAATTATGAATTTTCAGATCCCTAACTTAAAGAAATATGAGTTGCCCAAACAAACATTCATCCCTTATTTTACCCCTTCAAGGTGGGTTTTTGAGACAAAATGGTCTTCCCACGAATGCAACATCTTCTTACCAAAATTCATCAAGGTCCATTCAGCCGTTTAGCCATGAAAACGTAACAAATAGACAGACAGAGACACTTTCGCATTTATAATATTAGTATAAATGTTTGGATGTTCTATGAGGTATCATAAATTATGTATGTATTTAAAAATTCATGTTTTTTATCGGTCAGATGGTGAATTGCTAATAAACATTTATTAATTTACTTAAAAGCGTTTTGTTTAGTGACTGTATATTTAACTTTATCAATATCATTAACTATTTATATTAAACAATATCATTAATTACTTAACCCGGAGATCACTGTTTATTAATACACTAATTGATATTGATAGTCGACGTATGCAAAATCATGATCGCTGTGATGCCGACGTGCATCAAAATGGTTGCTCTTTGTCGGTATTACGTAGATTTCACAATGTAAACGTATCGAGTATAGTGGCGAGACTCAAATGATACTAAGCCGAGAGACTCAAGGTGGGCGAATAGGTGTTTATGCACTCGGCCGAGCACGCTTCAAAGGTATACGACCGAGCACTCGTTAGAAGGCACTGGTTCACCACCAGATACGTGTAAGCAACCCATTATACCAAGTCCAGTGCTTGGAGAGTCACTTGGAGAGTTATTCTGAATCAAATCTCAAACACAAACCGAGAAACAAACTTATTTTAGGAAATACATCCAAAACAGAGACTTCCTTGTCACAGTATATATTATTTATTATTTTATGCAATTTTTTACTTATATATAATTACATTTTTGACATTCAACTTATGTGTTTTTTTATTCTTTTTAGCGCACCTTATTCTAAAATCTAGATTTGTATAACTTATTGCACGGCCATGATCTCTATATTGATATAGTTCAATCTGCTGCTTACAGGTCTTCACGACCTAGTGCCTAGTGTGAAGGTCGCTGGATAGTTTATAAGCACCTACCTGCATTTAGGCAAATTATATTTATCGGTAAAAGCTTAACCTGTACATTTAAATTTGTTAATTTGCTATTCATATTTTCTTTTTATTGGTTCCACTAAAGCCGGCAAACTCAATTTGATTCAAATAATTTTTGTTGAATACAATCACAAGTATGACTTTTAACTGTCATACGAAAACATGCTAAATGGATTTGATACACAGAATTACCTTTTATGTCCCGCTAATCTAATCAGTTGTATTGAAAAAATAGTGAAAAAATAATAAATAATGATATATTTTAACGACTCACTGTCTCATGCTGTCCCATTAAATTCAGAACAGAGAAAATCCAAGCTCTGTTTAAGTTTTGTTTTGACGTGCACATTTTTATAGCTAGTGTTAATGCATCAGGGAGCTATTTCAATTTATAACGTCGTTAAAGCGGAGTTATCATAACTAGGAGCTCATGAAGAGCCACTCTGCACTTTAACTTCGCCTCAAAGCTATCAAACTGGCTAAGATTCTCTAGCAAGTACATCTATGTTGCTATAATGTTTGAAGTTATGTTATCTGACCGCAATAGATTACGAATATAATCGTTGTTCCCTTCTGCAACACGAACGCGACCCGCAGAATATTTGAGGTTAGTAGTTAGTTAGTAGGGGTCTGATTCAAGATTTGTCAATCCCACGGCTGAAATGAAGAATTTTCTTCAAGAACAAAAAAAAAACCGTGGACGTGGAGAATATTTAACAGGAATTGCATCTAAATCGTGTAAACGGACAAACACAGAACTCAGTCTTTATAGTATAAAACTACTCGTTTTAGCCAGTGGTATAAAAAAAGCATACTCATAATTATGTCACATTTTATCTCTACCTTTAACTCTAACATTGTGACCTCACAAGGTTTTGAGGTACTTGAAAACTGGGATGGTGTAGGACGCCTGGGGTAGATGAGATTTTAATTTTTATTTATTTTGTTTTTAACAATGGTTAACTAATAAATCCTAAAAAGATATTGTTATGGGCAACTCGAATGCCGTTATTTATAGAAATTAAAGGTCAGTTTTCCTTTGGCATGATGGGTCGATATAGTCATAGTCGCGAATCGCGTATGGACAAGTTTAGGACAGGGTTGTGGCGGATGGTACAAACCTGGCAGGCTAAGCAGCGGGTAATGTCCGGCTGTAGATGATATGGGAAAAAATTACCTAACTCTAAACCAAATACGATTTAGGTAGAAATATTTATCTATGATCTGAACTATAGACATAAAAAATGGCACGGCCCACGGAAGCGTCCCAGACTAACATGAGATTTGAATTTGAAACGAGCCAAGTCGTGTCACGGCCTCACGGCGGCAAATTGCTTACTAAACGTTGAGCTCAACGAGCCGAGACCCAAGGTAGGAACTATTTATTCCATGCCCAAGGCAGGTCGTCTCTTACATTATTTATTTTTCTATTCTTCGTATATTTTTGAATAGCGACCCGTAAATACCCGGGATTTAGTAAATACATTTTTTCAAGCATTTATAAAAGACTAACTTCTGTCTGTGGCTATTTTCGCGTGGTTCCTATATTTTTAATCTGTTAGTAGAAGAGTCTTCTGCATGAGTCTGCGTGTCGGTTTGATTAGCTTTGAAGGCACTGGAGCAAGTGAAATTACTGTGCAAATATTAGTGGGCGACAAAATAACTCTCTTAGGATTCTCCTAAAAAAGTTTAAGTAACAAACATACATCCACATAAACTTTAACATTAATCGTAGGATGGTACAATATTTAGTATGAATATTTCAAGAACTGCCCCATTCATTTGTAAAAGCTGAAATTACGTTTCGGTGAACTTCGGAATATTTTACCATTGCTTTCGTGAGATAAAGCTTAGCGCTCACTGTGGATTAATGAATCCGCGGTGAATTATTTCGCAGTTTTCTGTGGAAGATGGAATTGGACTAGCGGAAAGTTCCGAGGCAGGTATGCAAATTTATCGTGGCTTAAACTGCGTTGTATTGGCAGTAAAATCCCAGGATGCGGTGAAAAAAAACGCGCTTGGTATAAATAACCGCGGGTGGTGGAAAAAAACCACGGCATGCATCGGAAAAAATCGAGAGTCGTAGAGTACTGATTGCGTGCTGTCAAGAATTCGGCATCCCCGATACATTTCTCGCGAAAATATTCGCCGGGGAATAATCCGCAGTACGAGCTAGACCTAAGGCTCTTCACTATTATGGCCGCGATTTGGGGTTTATGCGGTTTTCAATCTTATGAAATGTACATCGAAGAATGGTTCAGACACGTAACAATGACACCAGTAAAAAACTAACTATAATGTATGCTGTAAGTAATGTATTGACGTATCATTGACTACCGTAACCAAATTATCAAGGATCATACAAAAATGACCAGACGAGTTTCTTGCCGGATTCTTCTTGAATTGGGGTTAGGAGAAACCGGCACCCAGATTCACTAGCATGTAAGAAGATTGTACCCCCGTTGGCATCCTCAAGGATCTAAGTACATTTACTTGATCTAAGATCTGAGGATATACTACCAAGATAATACAGTAGTTGAGAATATTCACTTTATATTTTCCATGCACAATATACGCATTATGAATGTATTTAAAAATAATACTAAAAAAATAATATTAAAATGCACATAAATAAATTTACCAAGGCAAGTTAGTAAAGATAAGACTGACTAGTGGTCAGATCCCAAACTATTCAAACACAATATAATAAGCAAAATAAAATAGGTAATATGGTATGTACCTTTCACTTTTTTTTTATTGTAATTCCAATAATTATTACGGTGCAAATTTTAATTACGCTAATAGTCGGTGAGCTAGAACTATTATTAGGGGCAGACAGACAGAAAGACATAAGGCTACGCAATATGGTCGTCGGTGGCGCTGATATCTAAGGTGCGTCCGGCGTCCGCGAAAGCAATGTGTACGTGTTTGCCCACGTTGACTCGCGAGCGCGGTCAAGACGTAATATTCATGTTTTCACGTACGAAACGCACGTGCGGTCTAAGTAGCGGGCAAGCTAGCGTCTGGCGCGCCCGTGCGCGCTCGCTTAATATCAACGCGTGAAGATGTTTGTGCGTGTTTACGTCAAACAAGCGGCGCGGAGCACGCGATTGACTCGCGACGTCAACCAGTTTGAACTTGACGCTAGAAACAAATGCCTGGCGGCCAATGTGAACACGAGCTCGTGACAACGTCTACCGCGCCTTCACCCGTCGCCACGTCCGCGGGTTCCTACGTAAACAAGCACTAAAGCTCGACACAAACCGCGCCCGGCGTCGTTGGCGTTCATGCCGGCGGGTGGCGTTGTGGATGTAGCATTAACAAACGTATTTGCCTACTTCGGAGTAAAAGGTTAAACGTAACAATGTTAGAGCCAACAAACATAGCGACCGTTTATACTTTAACCAGGTAAGTAGGTACACGACTCCACCTGTTACCCAGTCGCCTCCGGCCATACAGTACGTAGAGCTTCCTAGTAGAATTTAATATTAGCCAACGATGAAGAGTCGAAGCTAGCTTACAAGAGAAAAGCTGGGTAACACTATCTACCACAATTAAAAGACGAGAGATACGATACTACACGGTAGGACCGAAAAGGAAAAATATGGTTAACTTCAGTTAGTTGGTTTTAATGGTTAATATAAGTTAATAAATATATAAAAAAATATCATTTAGAACAAAAAGTCGTAGGACGTAGGGTTCAAACTCGAGGCTCCGTATTGATAGTATTGACATGTACATATATACATATGTGCAAAATTAGTTAACAGCTTGCATTCGTCATAGGTTCGTTTTTAAACTTGAATTCGATGTTGGTCGAAATATTATACTTTTTTAAAATAGTATATCTCAATCGTCAAACGTCTATAAAATGCGTTAAAAAACTTCGTTCTCAAAAGTCAAACTGAGTATAAACCTTAGTGAAGAAATTTACAATTACAAATTTGCGTGGTCAAGCGATGTTTCAGTAACGATGACTTATATTGATTTCGACTGTTACAGACATTTGAAGCATTTTAGCGCTCATATTATTATGCGACTAGCTTCTTTGATGGTCAACTAAGCTTGAACTTGTAAGTCAGATATTTTCGTTTTAAAAACTAAAAAGATATCCGACTTAATTGAATTAAATTTGAGCCTATAAAATACAATCGAACCACCACGAGAACCACCTTCTTTTTCTGAAATCGGTTTATTTTTTTTAGTACCTACTTTATATTTTTTAGAATACGTCTGGAAAGTTACAGGGAAGCAAAATAACAAAATTTAATTTTTTTAATTTTTTTTATATAAAAATTTTCTTTATTAGCTTTTTTTATTTAATAATCAAAATTTAATCAATTTTCTAATGAACAAACCGAACCGATTCTAATGAAATTTCTATGGGACCTATCGAGAAATATCCTTTCACATGAAAACATAATTTTCAAATCGATTCAAAAATGGCAAAAGAACATTAAAAAACAAGCGAATTGAGAACCTACTCTTTGTTTTGAAGTCGGTTAATAAAAGTCAGACTCAGAACTGTGCAATGTATGCACAGTTCTCTGACAGTTTTGATAATAATACTGTCAAATAGTCGGCTTAGTTCTTGATCTGCGTTTAGGTTTGTTCTAAAATACTGACCTAAGTATAAGCGAACGAGCTGTTTTACAGGAGCTGCATATTTAGCCCCTGGCTCCGTACGTAAAATTAAAATGTCCCTTACATTACATTGTTCATTGACAACGGTTATTTAATAAGTATGCTTGGTAAATATTCCACGTAACTTACTTTAGGGTTGCGGAGTTTTAAGTTGAGTAAAGGTGCCTAATAAGTTAATAATTATGAGGAAATTACAAGTTAAATGTGTATCACTGGTCTGTCAGCTCAGTTGTTAGTAGCTCTGCCTTCTGCACTGAAGATTGAGTTTTCTATTTCCATATACACATATAATAATAATAGTTATAATAAAATATAAGGTCTTTATTTGGAACAAATAACAATTGTACAAAAAAATCGATGAAAACGATGACATCTGCTGAAGTATAAACTGTGTTACAGACATAAACGCCCTCCTCCGAACCTAAATTATAGGCATAGTTCCAACTTAAGGTAGGTAGTAAATAGAGATAATATAACAATAAATGAATGAATGTGTGTGTGTTTGTATAAAGTGAGTAAGGTGTGTATTATTTCACAACAATTAAAAAATTTACCGTGTCGTTATAAGATAGAGATTGTAGCCATTCATGGCATTTAAGTTTACATTTGTATAATTGAAATATATTTTAATAATAATAAATATTTTTTAATAATAATATTAATACCGGTCATTTCACACAGCATCATCTGGCCCTAAAGTAAGCAGAGCTTGTGTTGTGGGTACACATGAATAATATACTACATATATACTGTTTTTTTTATATAAAAAGATATGTTATACATAGAAATAATCATACCCGAGATAAATACTTGCAGATCACACAAACATATGTCCCGAAGCGGGAATCGAACTCGCAACCTTCTGCGTCTCACCCGGCCCTTGGCCCACTGCGCCACAGATATATGTCTAATTGCCTATATAACCTGTTGTATAGAGACGAGCTAATAAAGTAAAATTGTCGACTCGCTATAGCAGTACGTCTACATTTTATTGTACAAACATTGTCAGACCTGCGTTTGGAATTAGTGAAGTTTGGACCATATTTTATTTGGGAATGTTTACGAAGAACTGTTTGAACTATAAAAAGTTGGCGAACCGTTAGAACATTGCAAAGGTAGAAGAGTTCAGTTGTGGGAAAACGAACTGGTTTCTTAGCCAGAACTGCCTCTGTGCTATCTCCAGTTTCGGCAAATACGTTTTCACCGAGCCACGCAACGATATATGCTCATCACACAAACATTTTGTGAGATAAACATAGTTTGTTTTCAAACAAGTGTTATAATGTAACTTAAATATTTTCCGAGGATAACAGGAGTCTGATAGAAACTTTGCGTGACCCAAGAATCAGTTGAGCTATCTATAGATAGTTTTGCTGAACGCTTCACATGTATTGTAGATTATTGTGTTCAATTCTAGTAGAAATTTACTATACTTCTAGTATAGTAAATTTCTGTAATTATATCTGTAAATAAATATGTATTTTGGTTTAATATCTTGATTATATATATAACATATTTACGTATTATATCAGTCATTTTGTCCTCATGGTACAAGGTATGGTTTGTTTGGAGCTAGATGGTCTGGAGTGGGTTGTGAAGCAATATTTATTATTATTTCTATTGTCTAGCTAAGGCCCACGGGTTAGCCGACCCGGAATTCCTATCATTGATCCACAATTGGAATTCCCTTTGGCATACGCGAGAATTGCCATCAGTACTTAGATACCACTACAAAAAGGTTTTTTTAAATCTCTGTGTTCCCACATCGAATGATGTGTTTTTGTTACCAATGGTTAAAATCCGAGGATTATTTATTTAAAATCTCATCAAATAATGTAAAATTTCACCGGAAAATTTTACATTATTTGAAGCTTCAATAATTGAATTGGCAACGAGTCAAAACCTAGCCGGCAATATAATATTGTAGATGTACCTCTACATTTTATGTTTGATATACTAGTAACCCGCCTCGGCTTTCCATAGGCGAATTATATACCTAATCTTTCCTCATGAATCACTCCGTCCATTGGTGAAAAGCGTATGAAAATCCGTTTAGTAGTTTTTAAGTTTATCGCGTTCATCGAGACAGACGCGGCGAGGGGACTTCATTTTATAATATGTACTGATTATGTTTTTTAACCAACTTAAAAAAAAGAAGGAGGTTCTCCATTCAGTTGCATTTTTTTTTCAAAGTTTGTAACCTTATAACTCCGTCACTTAGGAACGGAGTTATATGGTATAAGGAACGATTTGAAAAAAAATATGTAAAAGAGTTTCACAAAAATAGGTTCAGTTGTTTGGTTTTTAAATCAAAACAGCGGGAAAAAAAATGTCATCCAACTAAAATAAATTTTGTATTTTAATATAAATGAAGTCGGGTTTATTATTAGTTTTTAAAGCATAATTATAACATAATGTTACCCGCAACTTCTTACGCGCTTAGAACCTTTTTTTATTTTAGGAAGGAATGCATTCTGTGCAACTAAAAAACATCTTGTATGTTTAATCCTCTATTTTACCCCCTTCGGGAATTATTTTGCGAAAACGTTGAAACTCATATTTCTTTACTTCTTACCAAAAGCCTAAATATGAATTTTCAGATCCCTAACAAAAGGAAATATGAGTTGCCCAAGCAAACATTCATACCCTATACAAAAAACCTATTCAAAAAACCACCTTGAAGGGGTAAACCCTTCAAGGTGGTTTTTTGAGAAAAAAGTAGCCTATGTTCTTGCCCCGATGCAATGCATCTTACCAAATTTCATCAAGATCCATTCAGCCGTTTAGCCGTGAAAACGTAACAAACAGACAGACAGAGACATTTCCGCATTTATAATAGTATACATGTACTGATTATGCTTTTGTATATAAAACACAGTACTAAACATTTCCTATTTTATATCTTATGCATATACATACCTACTAGTTTCGAAAGGTTTTTAAGTATTGGAATATAAAATATGATGTACGAAGGCGTGCAGCTGTATAATACTTATACATTTTGATAGACGCGGGTTTTACTCCCGTATTATTTTGTCGATGGAGGCGCCGACACTGTTTCAAGTTCACGGTTCAGTGCGAACCGTGAACTTGAGCGGCAACGAGCGGACCGCGGATCAAACTCACCCTGATGAAGATTCTCTATATGAATTGAAACAGTGAATAAAACCCGTGTTTATCAAAATTGTATAGGATAACTCACGAAACTTTTGAAAGTGAAGTATAATAAGTTACCGAATGATATTAAATAAGCGGGCTTGACTTTAGTTTCCGGTAGCACGAGTTGGAGGGTAAAAAAACTCAAATCTGGTAGGGTTTTGCTTCCTAATTACATATCTACCCCTACATATCACCTTCGATCACATATATGTAATTCACATATATGTATATGTACATATATCACATATATGTGATCGAAGTCTACCACTCATAACAGTACCTTCTGTTATGAGTGGTAAAACTAAGGTAACCCTTAGTTTTCGAGAAAATAATAAAAAACATTTTGCCCCCCCCCCCCCCCCTCCACCCCCTTTTTTCCCTTCATTTTCATTGTTCCACATGTCACTTTCAGTTACCACTCTGTGTATCTTATTCGACTTTGCTGGTTGTGTTCTACCCTCATAATTATGTTCTAATTATTGTTTTTATTTTTTTATGACTGTAGTAATTTATAGCGTAGTCACTTATTTTAAAATTAGTTTTTAGTCAAAGATTGCGATGTTTAGTTTTGTAATATATATTTACTTACATACCTAACTAAGATGAAGTTTTCATATAGATAGATCAGCCGTGAAAAAGGTAACAAACCAACAGACAGACAAACAGACATAAGTACAGACGGAGACACTTTTGAATTTGTAATATTATAGTAAATATACCTATCACGACTTTGATATTTTTTTTTATCAAAACGGGATCACCATGCTATGTGAGTTTTGCTGCTTCCCGATTTTTCCGCACATTTTATAGGGCAACGTGTACGCTTCTATAACAAAGCCCCAAGCGACGTGTTCCATTCAAAAGTCAAGCCTCATAAAAACAATGAAATATTGGCCTGCCTCAACAGTTGTTGAATGCGCGAGAGATTTCCAGAAAGAACAGTCCTCTAAAGTCCGAATACTGAAACGCCACTAAATTTAAGTGAAGGGTGGCGTTGTGGATGTAGCATTAACAAACGTATTTGCCTATTTCGGAGTAAAAGGTTAAACGTAACAATGTTAGAGCCAACAAACATGGCGACCGTTTATACTTTAACCAGGTAAGTAGGTACACGACTCCACCTGTTACCCAGTCGCCTCCGGCCATACCGTACGTAGAGCTTCCTAGTAGAATTTAATATTAGCCAACGACGAGGAGTCGAAGCTAGCTTACAAGAGAAAAGCTGGGTTACACTATCTACCACAATTAAAAGACGAGAGATACGATACTACACGGTAGGAGCGAAAGGGAAAAATATGGTTAACTTCAGTTAGTTGGTTTTAATGGTTAATTTTAGTTAATAAAAATGTCGAAAACATATCATTTAGAACAAAAAGTCGTAGGACGTAGGGTTCAAACTCGAGACTCCGTATTGATAGTATTGACATGTACATATGTACATATGTGCAAAATTAGTTAACAGCTTGCATTCGTCATAGTTTCGTTTTTAAACTTGAATTCGATGTTGGTCGAAATATTATACTTTTTTAAAATAGTATATCTCAATCGTCAAACGTCTATAAATTGCGTCTCAAAAGTCAAACTGAGTATCAACCTTAGTGAAGAAATTTACAATTACAAATTTGCGTGGTCAAGCGATGTTTCAGTAACGATGACTTATATTAATTTCGACTGTTACAGACATTTGAAGCATTTTAGCGCTCATATTATTATGCGACTAGCTTCTTTGATGGTCAACTAAGCTTGAACTTGTAAGTCAGAGATTTTCGTTTTAAAAACTAAAAAGATATCCGACTTAATTTAATTAAATTTGAGCCTATAAAATACAATCGAACCACCACGAGAACCACCTTCTTTTTCTGAAATCGTTTTTTTTTTTAGTACCTACTTTATATTTTTTAGAATACGTCTGGAAAGTTACAGGGAAGCAAAATAACAAAATTTAATTTTTTTAATTATTTTTATAAAAATTTTCTTTATTAGCTTTTTTTATTTAATAATCAAAATTTAATGAATTTTCTAATGAACAAACCGAACCGATTCTAATGAAATTTCTATGGGACCTATCGAGTATATTTTATATCTTTTCACATGAAAACATAATTTTTAAATCGATTCAAAAATGGCAAAAGAACATTAAAAAACAAGCGAATTGAGAACCTACTCTTTGTTTTGAAGTCGGTTAATAAAAGTCAGACCCAGAACTGTGCAATGTATGCACAGTTCTCTGACAGTTTTGATAATAATACTGTCAAATAGTCGGCTTAGTTCTTGATCTGCGTTTAGGTTTGTTCTAAAATACTGACCTAAGTATAAGCGAACGAGCTGTTTTACAGGAGCTGCATATTTAGCCCCTGGCTCCGTACGTAAAATTAAAATGTCCCTTACATTACATTGTTCATTGACAACGGTTATTTAATAAGTATGCTTGGTAAATATTCCACGTAACTTACTTTAGGGTTGCGGAGTTTTAAGTTGCGTAAAGGTGCCTAATAAGTTAATAATTAAGAAGAAATTACAAGTTAAATGTGTATCACTGGCCTGTCAGCTCAGTTGTTAGTAGCTCTGCCTTCTGCGCTGAAGGTTGAGGCTTCTATTCCCATATACACATATAATAATAATATTAATAATAAAATAAAAGGTCTTTATTTGGAACAAATAACAATTGT
Source organism: Lampropteryx suffumata (assembly GCA_948098915.1). Taxonomy (NCBI): domain Eukaryota; kingdom Metazoa; phylum Arthropoda; class Insecta; order Lepidoptera; family Geometridae; genus Lampropteryx; species Lampropteryx suffumata. The sequence goes on from OX402552.1 coordinate 9,389,182, forward strand.
ACAAAAAATGCTATGAAAACGATGACATCTGCTGAAGTATAAACTGTGTTACAGACATAAACGCCCTCCTCCGAACCTTAATTATAGGCATAGTTCCAACTTAAGGTAGGTAGTAAATAGAGATAATATAACAATAAATGAATGAGGGTGTGTGTGTTTGTATAAAGTGAGTAATGTGTGTATTATTTCACAACAATTAAAACATTTACCGTGTCGTTATAAGATAGAGATTGTAGCCATTCATGGCATTTAAGTTTACATTTGTATAATTGAAATATATTTTAATAATAATAAATATTTTTAATAATAATATTAATACCGGTCATTTCACACAGCATCATCTGGCCCTAAAGTAAGCAGAGCTTGTGTTGTGGGTACACATGAATGATATACTACATATATACTGTTTTTTTATAAAAAGATATGTTATACATAGAAATACCCATACCCGAGATAAATACTTGCAGATCACACAAACATATGTCCCGAAGTGGGAATCGAACCCGCAACCTTCTGCGTCTCACCCGGCCCTTGGCCCACTGCGCCACAGATATATGTCTAATTGCTTATATAACCTGTTGTATAGAGACGAGCTAAAAAAGTAAAATTGTCGACTCGCTATAGCAGTACGTCTACATTTTATTGTACAAACATTGTCAGACCTGCGTTTGGAATTAGTGAAGTTTGGACCATATTTTATTTGGGAATGTTTACGAAGAACTGTTTGAACTATAAAAAGTTGGCGAACCGTTAGAACATTGCAAAGTGAGAAGAGTTCAGTTGTGGGAAAACGAACTGGTTTCTTAGGCAGAACTGCCTCTGTGCTATCTCCAGTTTCGGCAAATACGTTTTCACCGAGCCACGCAACGATATATGCTCATCACACAAACATTTTGTGAGATCAACATAGTTTGTTTTCAAACAAGTGTTATAATGTAACTTAAATATTTTCCGAGGGTAACAGGAGTCTGATAGAAACTTTGCGTGACCCAAGAGCTGGCTCCTATCTGGCTCATATTAGCATTGCTATTCAACGTGGCAATTCCGCCAGTGTCTTAGGAACTTTGCCCTCTGGCAATGATCTGAATCAGTTGAGCTATCTATAGATAGTTTTGCTGAACGCTTCACATGTATTGTAGATTATTGTGTTCAATTCTAGTAGAAATTTACTATACTTCTAGTATAGTAAATTTCTGTAATTATATCTGTAAATAAATATGTATTTTGGTTTAATATCTTGATTATATATATAACATATTTACGTATTATATCAGTCATTTTGTCCTCATGGTACAAGGTATGGTTTGTTTGGAGCTAGATGGTCTGGAGTGGATTGTGAAGCAATATTTATTATTATTTCTATTGTCTAGCTAAGGCCCACGGGTTAGCCGACCCGGAATTCCAATCATTGATCCACAATTGGAATTCCCTTTGGCATACGCGAGAATTGCCATCAGTACTTAGATACCACTACAAAAAGGTTTTTTTAAATCTCTGTGTTCCCACATCGAATGATGTGTTTATGTTACCAATGGTTAAAATCCGAGGATTATTTATTTAAAATCTCATCAAATAATGTAAAATTTCACCGGAAAATTTTACATTATTTGAAGCTTCAATAATTGAATTGGCAACGAGTCAAAACCTAGCCGGCAATATAACATTGTAGATGTACCTCTACATTTTATGTTTGATATACTAGTAACCCGCCTCGGCTTTCCATAGGCGAATTATATACCTAATCTTTCCTCATGAATCACTCCGTCCATTGGTGAAAAGCGTATGAAAATCCGTTTAGTAGTTTTTAAGTTTATCGCGTTCATCGAGACAGACGCGGCGAGGGGACTTCATTTTATAATATGTACTGATTATGTTTTTTAACCAACTTAAAAAAAAGAAGGAGGTTCTCCATTCAGTTGCATTTTTTTTCAAAGTTTGTAACCTTATAACTTCGTCACTTAGGAACGGAGTTATAAGGTATAAGGAACGATTTGAAAAAAAAAATATGTAAAAGGGTATACTTTCCGATTGGTCCCATAGAAATTTCACAAAAATTGGTTCGGTTCAGTTGTTTGGTTTTTAAATCAAAACAGCGGGAAAAAAAATGTCATCCAACTAAAATAAATTTTGTATTTTTATATAAATGAAGTCGGGTTTATTTTTAGTTTTTAAAGCATAATTATAACATAATGTTACCCGCGACTTCTTACGCGCTTAGAACCTTTTTTATTTTAGGAAGGAATGCATTCTGTGCAACTAAAAAACATCTTGTATGTTTAATCCTCTATTTTACCCCCTTCGGGAATTATTTTGCGAAAACGTTGAAACTCATATTTCTTTAATTCTTACCAAAAGCCTAAATATGAATTTTCAGATCCCTAACAAAAGGAAATATGAGTTGCCCAAGCAAACATTCATACCCTATACAAAAAACCTATTCAAAAAACCACCTTGAAGGGGTAAACCCTTCAAGGTGGTTTTTTGAGAAAAAAGTAGCCTATGTTCTTGCCCCGATGCAATGCATCTTACCAAATTTCATCAAGATCCATTCAGCCGTTTAGCCGTGAAAACGTAACAAACAGACAGACAGAGACACTTCCGCATTTATAATAGTATACATGTACTGATTATGCTTTTGTATATAAAACACAGTACTAAACATTTCATATTTTATATCTTATGCATATACATACCTACTAGTTTCGAAAGGTTTTTAAGTATTGGAATATAAAATATGATGTACGAAGGCGTGCAGCTATATAATACTTATACATTTTGATAGACGGTTTTACCTCCGTATTATTTTGTCGATGGAGGCACCGACACTGTTTCAAGTTCACGGTTCAGTGCGAACCGTGAACTTGAGCGGCAACGAGCGGACCGCGGATCAAACGATGAAGATTCTCTTTATGAATTGAAACAGTGTCGGTGTCTCCATCGACAAAATAATACGTGAATAAAACCCGTGTTTATCAAAATTGTATTGGATAACTCACGAAACTTTTGAAAGTGAAGTATAATAAGTTACCGAATGATATTAAATAAGCGGGCTTGACTTTAGTTTCTGGTAGCACGAGTTGGAGGGTAAAAAGGCTCAAATCTGGTAGGGTTTTGCTTCCTAATTACATATCTACCACCTTCGATCACATAAATGTCGAAGTCTACCACTCATAACAGAAGGTAACCCTTAGTTTCCGAGAAAATAATAAAAAACATTTTGCCCCCCCCCCCTAACCCCCCCCCAACCCCCTTTTTTCCCTTCATTTTCGTGCTACCGGAAACTAAAGTTTAACCAACAAGCGAAATCACTGCTTACTTTAAAAAATCATCTGAAATATTATATTATGAATAAGTAATAATATCCAAATATCCATCCATGACGCCTTGTTCCACATGTCACTTTCAGTTACCACTCTGTGTATCTTATTCGACTTTGCTGGTTGTGTTCTACCCTCATAATTATGTTCTTATTATTGTTTTTTTTTTTTATGACTGTACTAATTTATAGCGTAGTCACTTATTTTAAAATTAGTTTTTAATCAAAGATTGCGATGTTTAGTTTTGTAATATATATTTACTTACATACCTAACTAAGATGAAGTTTTCATATAGATGGATCAGCCGTGAAAAAGGTAACAAACCAACAGACAGACAAACAGACATACGTACAGACGGAGACACTTTTGAATTTGTAATATTATAGTAAATATACCTATCACGACTTTGTTTTTTTTTTTTATCAAAACGGGATCACCATGCTATGTGAGTTTTGCTGCTTCCAGATTTTTCCGCACATTTTATAGGGCAACGTGTACACTTCTATAACAAAGCCCCAAGCGACGTGTTCCATTCAAAAGTCAAGCCTCATAAAAACAATGAAATATTGGCCTGCCTCAACAGTTGTTGAATGCGTGAGAGATTTCCAGAAAGAACAGTCCTCGAAAGTCCGAATACTGAAACGCCACTAAATTTAAGTGAAGGCTCCTCTCATATTAAGCATATTGAGACAGAGTTTACGCTACCGTTTGACGATTCTGTGCATTTTTGACTAGGGAATAATAATATGTATAATAAATAATTATGTTTTGTCCCTTGTATCACGAGATAAACTCAGTAAAAAGTCAAATTATGGTAAGTACCCCGTTTTGAGTGAAAATGATATTATAGTAGTAACATTTATGGTGAAAATGAATGATGTCAATATAGGATGGAAAATATATCATTTTACTGTCCTTCTCTTTTTAGCCATAATAATAAGATCTACACAAAACACAAAAATCTCAAAAATCTCTTGGCTGAAGGGTTTTGACAGAATATCAGTGCCTGGCATATGTTGAGTTGAGACCTTTTTCGTACTGTGCCACGCAGACACATGAAACGCTCCATTTTTATATATTGTAAAAAAACTCGCAACAAAAATTGTTAAGTATTTCGGTATTATATCTGCCGAGCACGTGCCTCTTTTCATAAATGTGCGTTAAAATAGTGTTCACATAATAGACATCATGTTTCTATTAGTGAAAATCTATAATTGCCTGTCTGTTATTGTATTTTTAGCTGTAGGTTTTCCAAAAATAAATTTATAAATGTTTTTTTCTGTTAGAACTGATTGTGTGAAATATAAGTGTCTATATCTATTTATATGTATGTATTTATATGTCTATATATTATATATGTCTAAATGCAATAATACACAACTATCTTCATTTTGAACTGGCTCAGAAGTTGAGAAGTTACACCCTCCGGCTATTCTATTGACATCCCCTATGCTAAAAGTTTCAAGCCGCATAGCCTTCAAACTTGGACGAGTGAACCTATTGTCTGAACTAGCTTAGTCCACAGCTTCTGCCGCAATTTCTCTAGACCTGACCTTACCATGATACTTACTTTTTTATTTTTATTTTGTGTTAGTATTGGTTACGTATAAGTATTAATACTAAAATACTACGTTTGCCGCGTGTCGGCAAACGTAGTATTGTAAACGTAGTGTAGGGCGCCCTTTAGTTAGGTGGGCGATGTTATTCGTTAATATTTATAATTATATTACCTATATCTTTGCTCGGGTAAACTTTTAATATAATCTTGGGTAAACTTTGAAATACTTGCTTAACTCACCTATTTTGTGTTCAATTTTTATGTTAGGAATGCATTTACCAATTACCTTTTATGTGTTTACCGTATTTACAATTTATTTACCAAATTTATAATTTACTTCAAACACCTTAAGTAGGTAGGTACATATTTATTGGAACAAAGTTCCTTGTCGCGGGTTGGCGAGAGGACCTAGCCGAGAAAAAAAGTAAAGCGTTACGTTACGAAAACGCGACAGAAAAAGAGAATGAAGAAGACCGATAACTAGTCTCCCACATATATATTATAATATTCATGAATATAGTTATTTATTGCATCAATAATCAAAATTAAAGAGATGGGTGGGTAGAGAGAATGAGAGCCCCAACCCTGGATACGAAAGAGACTTCGTTCCAAACACGTGTTTCGCGTCACGTTCATATTTATAAAAAATAGTCCTTGGATAGAGTTGGACAGGCTCATAAATTTCGTATTTTTTTTTTATTTCACCTAATTTGTATTTGCTCGTGTATTAGATCAGTGCGTTAACCACGGTCTGTGTTGAAAACCAGCGTTGCAGTTTACTACAGCATTAAGCTGTACATAGAACCTTTTTCACTTGCTGTACACAGGCAGTGCTACGTATGCAAACTTGTTTGTTGTTATATTTTAATCCGTGTAAATCTGTGTAAATTCAATAATCACAAGGATAACTTTGAAAAGTCTTACTTAATAGGTGAATTTAGGTGCCAATTACTCCTAAACCAAGTCCAAGAAGAAGTGTTGTGTTGTTAACCAATTTACTACTAATATTGTTTTTATATTTTATTTTATTGTGTACCTTGTTATCATGGCACGCATGGAAAGTTAAAACAAGTTTACGTTAATGTTTTTTTTCGATAAAACGCAATAAAATATCATTAAACTTATTTTCTTATACAGGAATTCCTCTCGATCGGAAAGATTCGGATTCAACATTTTCCGTCTATTACAAAGAACTGTATTTTAATTTTACTTGACTTGAATTGAGTTGAGTTGGACTTGAAACGTGACTGAGCGAACGTGGCTCGTAAACTTTTCCTCATTAAAGTCGATATCAAAGTTTTAGATTAGGCATGGTAGCTGTTGAAAATCTTCAATATCTGAGTAAAGTCGTGAATTTCTTCTTCTTCTTCTTTGTTAATGGCTTGTGACATACTAATGTCAATTCTGCGAATGTCAAGTGTTTATAGTTTATAATCAGTTTGTTTGTTATTATGTAGTCTAAGTCGATGGTCAATTGTCAATTCTAGACGTCACGCGAATTTTCTTGGGATTCCTCGTCGTTTAAATTAATCACATTGCACCACAATACACATATAATTCAATTATCCATACCCGTCCTGTAGTCACAATATATTCATTAAAATTTCGCCAAGATTACTGAATAAAACATGCAGTAAAACGGGTAAAAAATATTAAATTAGCAGATCTATGTTGCTCCATGAAATGACAGACGAAGAATATACTTTTATATTAATGGATACAAAGTGTTCAAGTCGTGAATTATTTCTTTCTTTCTTATTCGTTAATGACATGTGTCATAATGATGACAATTTTGCCAGAATCAACGGATTGTTTGATAAAATCGTAGACAGAGAAACTAATAGACGACTAGATAGCATCCGTCGCATTCATACAAGAAAGAGAACAACTTATGTGCAGATACTGTAAAGAAACGAGATAGAATGGTTTGATTTTTTGTTTCATGTCGCGTGCCTGTTTTTCAAGATCCGCACCAGATTGTGCAAAGCAACGTTTGACAGTTTGCCATTGTTTGGATGGTTTGTGCTCGCTTTGTGTGAAATAACCGGAAAAAAACAGTTAATAATAAATTGTGAACACGCTGAATTACTTGCGAATTGCAAATAACAAATTCCTTTAGCGGATTTTGTGAAAATAATGGTTCGATGTAGCGTTTTAGGATGTAAAAGTGATAGTGAACGGAAACACCCCGATTTGTCTTTTTACTCGTAAGTACAAGTATTTTTGAGTAGTTATTAGCTTTCAAGCTGTTTTTTTAATAGTATATACAATAGATAACACCATTTCGAACTGAACTTTGTATGCTACAGCGTAATTCATAAATCATAACAAATAATTTATTTCTTTTGGTGTTGCCTGCATTTGACCTTAACATTCCCCAGACTAGGTACATAAATTTTACATAAAATTCGTTTTACATTTCGTATGAATTTTAATGATTCAATTTAACGTTAGTATCGTACAATGTTGATAGATGAATATATGGAGGCAAGGTAAAGGCAAAAGCTGCTTAAAATCGGTCTGAGGAAACCTTTCATACATTTTGATGTCAATTGATTGTGAAATAAAGTCCTGTCAGCGACATTAACCATACCGCCCTGTATAAATAAAGAGATTAAAATGATTCTTACATCGTAAAATAAAACACCTCGCTATTAATTTGTTACAGTTTTCCATCAAACGATAATGTACGTTTGCAGTGGGTTGAAGCCACAGGCCGAAAAATCTGGACACCCAAAAACTCTTCGAGGATTTGTAGTATCGATTTTGAGAAAAATGTCTTGTTTCAGAAGAATAAATTAACTATTCTGTATCCTAATGCTGTTCCACTGGTGGTTAGTAAATATATGATTTATGAGTTTTTATTCTGTAGGTAGTTAGATACTGATCAATACTTTTCGACTAGAAAAAGTAAATAAGTCCTTTATCGGGAACACGCGCTTCTATAATAAGCTTCCTGAAAATGCAACTAAACTACCTATTAAGAAATTTAAAGCTTACATAAAAGAGTCTTGAAGAAAGCTTATTATAATATAAATGACTATATTATTGATAAGAACGCATGGCCTCATGTCGCTCTGCCCTCAGACAGTTAACCGACACACTTGAAATGTATAAACTCATGTATAAGTATATCGTAACTAATTTAGATATAAGATGGATCATGCAAAAATGCGCTAGGACCAGGACGAGTTTCTCTTCTCGGGCTTGGATTATAAATTGGAACCTAAATTCACCTAGTAGGTAAGACTTAGTTTCAAAGTGATCCTTGTGATTGTATTGAATAAAGTATCTTTTGACTTTGTGTTATATTTATGGTTTTTTTATTTCTGTAATGTTATGCTTAGCTTTAATAATAAGTAAACAATTAAGTACACAAATGTTGTTATATGTTTTCTATATCACACATTTGTTAAAAAGTGTGAGTTTTGTGATATAGAGGAAAGCTCTAGATATTTCTACTACAACATAACGTCTCGAATAAATCTAGGATTACTTAGGACTAGGGTAAAAGTTTTAATGTGGCAACACCACCCACCTATCGTTCTATCTCACACGCGGCTCGATCACCATGTGTCTATTGTTTTCTCTGTCTACGGATAAAATAGTCCTAAATGTCACCCCAGCACTCTACTGTTAGTAAACCGACATGTTTTATTGGCTTCATAATACATGTGCAGACAATTGAATTGTAAGTGTTGGCTGCATTGTGATTTGTAAGACGAGGAATTTAAGAAAATTTTAGACGATCATTCTTCGATGATGTTTAGAATAAATATAATATAAATTACAAAATAGCAATATCAAAAATGACGATCTGACGACTATGATTTTGTAACGGTATAATAATAAATCAAAACCACTTGACACTAACAACATTGTCATCAAGACATGCCATCACAGAAAGCATTCAACTTGATTTTCTTTCTAATCCAAAGAGTTGAAGGGCACCAAAATAGGACACATGTCCTATTTCGGTGCCATTCAACTCTTCATCCTACTCACGCATATTCGTAATTAAACTTCACAAATGTTTACCTCCACCTAAATGCGTTTGATGTGAATGAGGGTGGGTGTTTGTTTTTTAAATGATTCTAGCTCTCGTTGCTTTAACATATTAACCTAAATATTAAAAAAAAAATTAAAAATATGAATGATAAAGAATATTTTTTAATCTCTCTATAATAATCTCTAGCTTAGACAGTTTTTTATGATTGAGGGAAGTGAGAAGTTTGCTAACAAGCGTCAACAAAGTTGGTCGAGAATGACGTGAACTGAACTGAACTGAACAAATGAACTGAACAAATTAAGCACTTCTGTTTGTTTCATCGGTCACTTTGAAACAAACAGAAGTGCTTAATTTGAGATACATGCTTTTGTATGAACTTGCTTAATAAGTAGAAGCTCTTGGTTCACACTGAGATTCATATTTGCTTCATCAGACAATGACAAAATATTTATATAATTTGATGGGATTTTTAGATAGCACTTGTGGTGCAGTGGTAACAAACCTGCTTTTATATCCTAAGGTCATGGATTTGAACCCGGTCATGGATGAACACACCGGTGTTTGTCACTGCAACATGTTACTGTGCAAAACGTGGATTCTTTGTTTATCATTGCATGAAATAACATAGCATTTTTTAATAAATAATATTTTCGTGCTATTGATTGTTTTATTCAGTAATATTAGCGGAATTTTAATCAATATATTGTGTCATAGCACAAGTATGGACAATTTTTAAGTGTTGCAATATGATTTGATCGACGAGGAATCCCGAGAAAGTTCCAGAAGGATATTCCGCGATGACGAGAATAGACAAATGACGATCGACTAAGACTTTATAACCAAACAATCGCTTGACACTGGCAAAATTGTCAACAAGACAGATGCTATTATAGGATGAAAAGAGAGTGCAAAACGTGGGCATGTGCCAAATGTGACAATTGGACATGCCTCTGACTACCTCCTTAGACACCAAAGATCTAAGTAACCAGAGTTCTGAGATGTCTACTGAGCCTAGTGATTGCAATGAGTTTTTTTTCCTTAATGGGTCAAAATCCAGCCTAGTTACGACTTTTTTTCTACTAAAAACAATGGCCTATTTAGAATAGCTGAAATTGCACGATTCTGGGAATTGTAAAGAACAAAGCACATCAAAGATAAGCCCCACCAACAAAGTAAAAATGCTTTTACTGATGCGGAAATAAATTAGGAAAAGTGACTACAGTCGTCTTATATTACGCGGTTTTCTCGAAATCGTAGCTAATCCTGATTTACGAGTACTGGTACTACTTTCCTGTTTACTGGTAGTTGCATATACAGGGTGTTTACAATCCCCGACAATTTATTCGCAATATTTTTAACAAATCCTACTGGAGGGCTAATATAGGTCTACAGGTCCCTACTTATATAATTTGTTATGAATACAATGCTGTTAACAAAATTAATTCGGTTATTTTGGCCATTTTGGCTACTATCTAATACTTATTCAGTTTTATATACAAAAATCGCATACCCCTAGCATAATTACTCTTAGACGTCTTAATACTATACTAACCGCGTATTAACTCGATATTACATGGAGTAACCTCGGAGTAGAAATATATTCCTTATTTTTGAGATTAACACGTACAATAAGGAAACCTACAGTATTTAAAAGTAAAAAGAGTAAGGCAACGAAAGAATGATAATGAAATTAATGACAGCGACAGGCAATATTTTGAGCATATCAATCTGTTTATGTGTGGTGTAATCCGTAACTGTCGATATATAACTATGATTACGGTTTGTAGCAGGCTTATTTTATAGATAATTTTACAATTCTAAAAACATAGTCGTCCAGTTAAAACAAATTAAAATACTACTCTAGATAGGAAAAACCCTTTCTGATGGATGATGTTGACCTATAAAATTTATAATAGCTTTATTTACCTACCTCCCCATTGCCCGTGTTTTTTTGTAGTCAAAACTTTGAAGGGGGTGGTATAAAGCCACCCCTTATATTACCAGCTAAATGCTTTTTCACCATGTCAATAAAGATTGAGAAAATCGGTACTTACATTTAAACTCTTGAAGATCTTTCGAGCTTTTGAACTTTCTAGGATTCTTACGAACCTTGTAAACTTTCTCTCGCCTCATTACTGGAATTTGGTAACTTCTACTCTTCTTCAATCTTTCTTCTTACTTATATCTTAAAATAATCTACAAAATAATATCTATGCATCGTATTTGTACAACAAATAACATTGATTCGATTGACGTAATCTATAAATTGCAATTGATTATCGTGCCTGCTAAGCCATGAAAGGTGTTTAAAAAAAGCTATCTGATCCTTCTTCTCCCTTTTATCCTATAATCATCTATATTGTTTTAATGTTTCAATGTCAAGTAATTGTTTGATGATAATAGTGTCACAAAGTTGCAGTCCATCGTCATTTGTCTAATCTAAACGTCATCGCGGAATGACTGCCTAGGATTGTCTTTGCAACATAATACATAATCTATATAAAGATGATATGAAAATGTTATGATGTTATAAGATGTTATAAAGTATCATAAGTATGTAATTACAAATAAAATAAGTATTATATCAGTCATCTAGTCACCATAATACGAGTACAAGCTATGCTTAGTACATCAGTACGGTTATAAAGCTATTTAGCAACCGAAAGAAACCATTAGGCTTAGGTTTGAATTCGGTTTAGCTGGTGTCAAATTGTTGACGTATTGAAGTTCAAATGTACATCGCGGCTCATTATAAAATAAAAAGTGGTCATAACATAAAAAGTGGAACACCCTGTATATAAATTTTGTTAGAATAATAGCAGCAAAATGATACTGTCGTTATTGATGAAGACAAATAACCACGTGTGTTAACCTTTTCAGTAGCTAAGAAGAATAAGTTACCTCCTTACCTTATTTATTGTTTTGTTAGATAAAGGAAAATGGGCAATATAAATAATACTACCTAGTAATAGGCACGATGACTCATATCTACAGGTGGCAGGTAAATGTATAGTCCGTTTTCTATATGTACGGGTAAATAACTTTTTGTGTCTATTATGCCATCATTGACACAACACAAGCTACAAGCTGTTTTCGTTAATAAAATGGCATAAATCTAATACATTTTTATTCCACAATGACGTATAAATATATTTGTATTCTATTGTTATTGAATTATTATTGTGTTATGTTGCTTTCTGTAAAAGGCCTAGCAATTTTTTTCGCGCAATTTTTTTCGTATGAAACATGGAGTCAGACGTAGGCGCACGCACTAGCGGTATAAACGGCGCTGGAAATTATTTTATTTCAAATTTATAAATTCAAATGTAATTTTTTTTATTCAATATAATGATCTTTGAAATTTCATAGTATACTTCAGATTAGCGCAGTTTAAACCATGCGGATTAACTCGCTAGTGCGTGCTAGGCCATACAGAACGCACATCCTATACCGCTAGTTGTAGAGCCTTGCGATTTGAAGGCTGTAATTTGTGCAGTATGAGTAGACGCGTACTAAGAAAATAATTTCCGAAATGTAATTCGTAAGAGATGCAGAGGGGATCAAAGTGAAAGTTACAAAAACGAAGTCTCAAGACAATCCACATGTTTTTCTTCCTCTTCTTCTTCTTATCGTGTTACTAATTATTCGAACCAGTATGGTGTAAGGGTTAAAGCGCGCCTTAGAGGCTCCTTTCGTGCACTTGGCACATGTCTTCGAATTTTTTAGGTTCTACGACATGCCGGTGTCCTCACGGTGTTTTCACGTGTTAGAAATATGATACAATAACGTTTTAAAAACTAAAAAGACAACACACTTCGTGTATATGAAAGCAAAATATCAAAATTTCGTTCCAGTGGATGACATATTTTTTCGGTTTTTTTTTTATTTAAAAACCTAACTACTAAACCGATTTTAAATCAGATCTTTTCAAATCGGTTCATAAATGACGGAGTTCTGAGGTAACAAACTTAAAAAATAAAAAAAAAACAGTAGAATTGAGAACCTCCTCCTTTTTTTGAAGTCGGTTGAAAAGGAATTTTTATCTGTCGTTAGAAAACCATTATCATTATTATCATTAATACACATCACATTTTAGAACACGAGTAGACGTAGGCAAAAAAAAAGATGAATGGATTGTGTGAAGGATACATGAGTTAGAAAGGAATGAGTGTTGAGATGACGGCTGATAGCTGAATGGAAGAAGAAAACAATCATGTTGTGCCGACCCCACATAATGTGGGAAAAGGGCAGGAAGGTGAGATGATGACACATCACAATATAACGTTAGAGACAGCTCTATAAGAAGTGAGGTAGTTCTGAAACTCACAACGAACGGAAATAAATGTTGTGACTGATTTGCTCTCTGCATTCATTTTGTTTTAATAATAAATTCTCATTGGTAATTTTCATTTCATTTTGTGGAAAATGTAATTTGAATGGGTTTAAGCGATTCGTTTGCCGAAGTTGGAAAACGAGTTCGTTTATGTACCCGGGTAGGTACTTATTTCAATTATTTTGTGTATAGGTAGATTTTTCAAATTAAATATCATATACGAGGCACATTTAAAAACCACGACCAGAACAAACATAAATTTGAATTTACCGAGATCTATGCCCAGAAATGGGATGCTATAGTCATAACAACTTATTTAATTAAACAGTTAATACAATAATAGACCCACCAAATAAATATTGGTTTGTCAAAAATATTGAATGCCTTAACCTAACTAAATTAGTAACCTAACCTGACCTAACTAAATTACAAAATTTTGCCTCATCGTGATTAAATTTTGCACGGTAATTCCTGTTATTGGCTTCTACAAAGTTATAAAATATAACTTTCTAACACCATCTAGCCCCAAACTAAGCATAGCTTGATAATAGATACATACCTCAATTTTCTCTGGTGCCCAGATGACTGATAAAATACTTATATATTTTTAAATACATACATAAGATACTTTATAACACCCAGACACAGAACAAACACCTAAGTGTTTTGAAACTGTGTGTGTGTGTGTGAAGTGTGTGAAACATTTGTGTGATGAGCTTAGGCTCATCACACATATGTTTATCCTGGGAGGGAATCCAACCCTCAATCTTCAGCGCAGAAGGCAGAATTACTGAGCCAACAGGGCAGTCAGTTCTTCGTGATGATGGTCTTGCCCTAAAACAGTTTTTTGATACAGATATTTCTTTGATAAATATTGAGATTTGAAGTTGTCATTTTTATTGAGTTCACTGTTCCTTAACCTCTGTTCGGGGTTCCCTGTAAAGTGTACAAAATAGTAGCATATATATGATGAAATTAGAAGGAAAATGATTATGCTGAAAATGAGTTAAGCTTTACTAGAAACAAGTTCAATACAAGCTCCTAGCATTTTTTTTATTTTACTACTATAGGTAGCGTTGAATTGTTTTACTGACGGAAGCCTGCACTGTGCGTTGTCCGACACGCACTTGGCCAAATTATTATCTAACAACAAGCTAAATCACTTGATTTTGCAGATTTTTGTATTAATGTATATTTAAATCATAATAAATATTAAACCCGGATTATATAATCCGATTTTATACGAGTTAAATGGAATAGCTGCAGGCAGTTCCAGTGAAACAAGTTAAATAGCTTAGCAAATTTTGAACAAGCGCTTTGCTATATACATAAAATAATACAAACACAAAATGTCCTGCGACATGTTCCGTTTGTTCCCAAATGCAGTGCATGAAGTCCCGCCAAGCTGCCAGCAAAACATCCACTGACATTTAGGACATTTCACCTGTTATCGAGAGACATGTCCCTGGACATTAATGTAATAGGCATACTGGCCATGAGTCCGTTGTTTCGCTGGTGTTACTAAAATTTTGTCAAACACCAACGGTCTTAATTTGTTTGCACTAAAGTCAGAAATATAAATATTTTTTTAAAATAAATTCTTAAATTTACTGAATTGACATGTTGTTGGCAACTAAAATACCTATTAAGAAATTTGAATCTTACATAAAAGGTAGTATTTTGAAGAAAGCATATTTTAATTAAAATGTTGCTCTGCCCTCAGACAATTAACTGACACCTTTGAAATGTATAATATATTATCTCTTGTATTAGTTTTTCGTAGTTAAGGTAGTTATAAGATGGATAATGCAAAAAAGCGCTAGGACCAAGACGAGTTTCTTTCCAGTTCTTTTCGAGCTTAGGTTACGAGGAGTTGGCACCAAAATTCTCCTAGAATGTAAGAACATTCAAAGTGATCATTGAGATTGAGAGAATAAAATATCTTTCGACTTTGACTTTGACATGTTTAAGCTTTGAAAGCCAAGCCTCGAAAAATCAATTCATTAAGGAACAACATGTAAAAATCTGTCTTCGGAATTTGGACTTTTGTGTAAGCTAAATAAGATCGTTCGTTTATTAGAATTTTTTAGCGAATTCGGCAAAATAATACTACTTGACCTTAAACGAGAGTGCTTGTGAATGTATAATAAGCTGGAATATTAAACTTTTGGTAAAATTTTTGAGTCCCACTATACAAGCTAGTCAATATTTTAATTTTGGTTGCGCTGATTTAACTTTTTAAACATAATATTTGCATGAAACCATACGTTTTAGCTGTTTTATTAATACTTCTTTTTCCCAACCCGCTACCGCACAACCTTTTCGCCCAAGTGTGAGCGAGACCGCTGCAAGCACGCACACATAGACCGATGCGTGCGTGATCTACGTCCTTCTCTTGAAGAAAAGAAAACTCAACCAAACGCGATGCATGCCTTCGCGTAACTCCGCTTTCAAATAATTTGACTTTTTGTGATTTGTGCTGTGAATCTACTTGGATTTTGCTCAAGGATGCTGCCTGCACTTTCAAGCACCGGAATATGGTATTGTGCAGCTTCCATATAAGGGAACTGCTTCGTTTTCCCATTGTCCTACGCAGTTCTGTATATACCATCTCTTGCCACACAGCATTTCTTAAAAGCAAATAATTACGTTTTAAAAACTAAAAAGAAACCGACTTCATTGAATTTTGTATATATATAATATGGGTAGGCCAAATAAACGCACCGCTCCAATGAGACAGCGAGGTATCGAAGTACATGAAAACATCATCGATGTATACAATTTTTAGATTTTCGTTGATTTTTCAGCTCGACCGATTTTGATAAAATTTATATGGGACCACCTGTGAAGTATACCCCTTTCAAACAAAAAAAGAATTTTCCAAATCGGTTAAGCCGTTTTCGAGTAATCGGTGAACATACAAAAAAAAAAAGATTCCGACGAATTGAGAACCTCCTCCTTTTTGATAAAGTCGGTTAATTAATCTAGCACCAACCCGCGTTAACAAATTTTAACTTATTTTTATCTACTTGTACTTTCCTTAGTTCGATCAGCGCTTACTAATTTGATGGTTCTCCTGTCCTTTATTTAATATAAAGGACAGGAGAACCATCAAAGCATGTATTTGTTTGCCAGATTATTTAAATTGGAATCGCTAAGCAGTTCTCTCATTAAGGTGTATCAGTTCTGAGTACTGACATTTGAATTTGGCAATGCTTATTATACAAAATATAACGAAACAAGTTGTGAATGACGCGCGTGGAAGACATAATAAAGGAAATCAAAGCTATTGGGTGTTTTATTGGTCCTAAATTCGTTTTATTGCCGCACAAAGGGCGTTCCCTAGATCAGATCAGATAACATAAGCTACAATATCTACTTTTTGGTCAAATTATCGGGGCTTTTACGAATAATGTAATTAATGTCGGAAACTATGTCCTGTGTTAAGCGTCATAGTGGTGAATTTGTTGGTAATTCTGGAACCACTCACCCGCTTTTAAATGATATATAGACCAAAACTGTACACGAATAGATGCAAATAAGTATTTTCCTCAACCACTTTTTTGGAGAGTAACAGATCCAATATCTCCCTGCCTATGTAAATGCCACTAACAGACTTGCCCCCCGGGGGCAATGGAAAGGAAGAGTTATCATATTTCGTGGTTCTAATGTTACGTTTACTCGGGAAATTAAAATTGCTTAATACGGGCAATACTTAGCAGTCGTGACGTCATAATTAGCAATTATGACGTCACGACAACATAAAGCAATTTTCGGCAATATCATCATACACCTACTAGATCGCTACACGATGCCTCGCAATATGTAGCAATTTAGGAACACTTGTTGCTCCAGATTGATCGGCAATTATTGGCCGTCAAAACGACTTTTACAAGAACGAAAGCGGTGGTAAACACTAATAATACAACTGAGTTGAGTTGAGAATCAATGCATTTTGTACCTTAAGGCATTGGTTTTTGCATTGATCTTAGGAAAACAGACTTTATTTCTTGTAGGCAGGTTTGTTGAAGTGAAAACTTCTTTTAGCGCGGTACGCATATTTTTAGATGAGGTAAAACCTCTGGATTCGCGACACCGTTACCGAGACGCAACCGGCTGCCGCGCTTGCCCCATTTGATTATAAACCATAATTCACATGTTTACTTACAGTCTACTTTTGTATGGAGAAGTTTACTGAGTTAGGTTCTTTGATATATTATCTACATTCTGAACAAAAAATATTGCATCATCTGTGTTCGTTCAGTATTTGATTGGCAATCGCCGTAATTTCTGATTTTGAAGTGATTTATTACTAAACTCTAACGCGCCAAAATAAGTTTTCACTAATGTCGGCACTCCCGGAGTGCAACCCGTGTTTTATTTTTTCTGTGGTAGTTTTGGGTAGGTATTCTGAACGTCTGCCATATTCATAACAGGCCCACACAAAACTTTATTCAATACGGAACGGTTCTGAGTGGAGCTCGGTTGGTTGTAGTTTTGCCTTCTGCGCTGTACGTTGAGGGTTCGATTCCCTTTCAAAACAAATATTTGTGTGATGAACATAGATGTTTGTTCTGTGCCTGGGTATTATAAAGTATCTGATGTATTTATAAATATATAAGTATTCTATCAGTTATCGGGTTCTTATAGTACAAGCTATGCTTAGTTTGGAGCTAGCCTTATTGTGGATTGTCCACCAATGTTGATTATTAGTCTATTTCGACAGACGCAAACGCTCTAGCGATAGCAAATTTCGATTGATACGTAAAAGGTAGTCTTTTGAAGAGAGCTTATTATAATATTAATGACTATATTATTGATAAGAATGCATGACGTCATGTCGCTTTGCCGTCAGACAGTTAACCGACACACTTGAAATTTATAAACTCTCTTGTATTAGTATTTCGTAGTTTAAGGTAGTTATAAATTGGATCATGTAAAAAAGCGCTAGGACCAAGACGAGTTTCTTGTTATTCTCGGGCTTGGGTTAGAATGAATTGGCACGTAAATTCACCTAGTATGTAAAACGTTTCAAAGTGATCTTTGTGATTATATTGAATAGAGAAACTAACTTTTGTTTCGCGATCGCTTATTCGATGCGTCTGTTCGCTAGATGCTGATGTCTGTGGTATTTCGTCATTAAATGTAAAAACTTTAAAGTCGTCACAGTCAGACAGTCAGGCAACTAACTTGTTAAGTCTTCGTTTTGATTATTTTTGGCCGTTTTGCGAAGTAAACATTGTGCTTTTATATTTTTTATTTTTCCCGAGTTATTTCGGGTTTTATTTGTAATTTTGGTGATTTTATTATAATAAAGCTAAAGTTATTGACTCGGGTGTGTTTGGAATGAAAATTTTGTGTTCCTGTGTGATTCGAGAAAAAATAATCCGTATAATTATTTTATAGAGACACCAATTTTTATAAAATAACAAACGACGAATGATAACATGGACTAACTTGGACATGGATGGACTTTGTGACGTCATACTATAAACAATCTAAACACTTGACAAAAATTGTCATGACACATGCCATTAACGAAGAAGAAGAAGAAGTCTTCGTTTGACATTTCACAATGCAATGTGTGGACAAGTATTTAATAAAATTCCTGCCGAAATAAAGGACTTGCCAAAAAGGCTTTTTGTAAAAAAAAAAAAATTGTGGCTTTATGACAAATCTTTTTATACTGTTAACGAATTTCTTGGAAACGAATGAATGTGTTGATTAATGCCAAAATAAAATACTATAATTTAATGTTATGTTATATAGTTTAATTTAATGTTTTTTAAACATAAAAATTTGCATGCCAATGTTCTTTGGTGAAATATATGCACTTACTATGATGTATGACTCAATATCTGTTACCTACCATATTTCTTGCAATTTCATCAAAATGTAGGTGGATCTCAATTCGTCGGAATCTTTTTTTTGTTTTGTATGTTCACCGATTAATCAGAAACGTCTGAACCGATTTCAAAATCTAAAAATTGTGTACATCGATGATATTTTCGATACCTGCAGTGCGTTTAGTTGGTCTACCCATATCATATAATTATGTTTTAAAAATTAAAAAGAAAACTAACTTCATTTAATGAAATTTGTGCCTATTATACATTTTTAGTGGAAAGTAGATGTATTTTTAACCGACTTCATCAAAATGGAGGAGGTTCTCAATCCGTCGGAATCATGTTCAACGTTTACTCGAAAACGCCTGAAACGATTTGGAAAATTCTTTTTTTGTTTGATACATCTACTTTCCACTAAAAAATTGTCTCTCAAATTGTATCCAATGAAGTCGGTTTTCTTTTTAGTTTTTAAAACGTAATTATAGTGTTTATATTTAAATTAAGCTAAAATTTATTGTGATTCTAGCAAAAATAATCCGTATAATTATGATTAATTATGTTATATGAAAAGACACTATTTTAAATAAAATAACAAATGACGAACGACAAGATACGACTTTGTGACATACTATAAATAATATTAGTACTTGGATTCTTCGTCTGTTATTTCATGGAGTAACATAGCTCTGCTAATTTAATATTTTTTACCCGTTTTATTGCATGTTTTATTCAGTAATCTTGGCGGAATTTTAATGAATAAATTGTGACTACAGGACGGGTATGGATAATTGAATTATATGTGTATTGTGGTGCAATGTGATTTGAACGACGAGGATTCCTAAGAAAATTCTAGACGCCATTCCGCGTGACGTCTAGAATTGACAATTGACCATCGACTAAGACTAATAACAAACAAACTGACTATAAACTATAAACACTTGACATTGGCAGTTCAGAATGTTCTGATCGCGTAAGTTTAAAAAAACTTCGATTTTGATGATTTTCTTTTTGTTGGAAAGGAGATATCCCAAGAGTAGTAAGGAAACCAGGATCTGATGATGGCATCCCAGATAAATCGAGGGGAACCTTCAAAAACCGTAGTGGCGAATAGTTTGTTATTTTATTTCATTAAGTATTTTAAAGTACTACTATTTAATGAAGGTCTGGAGTCGATCTGATGATGGAACCGAAAGACAGTCGAGGGAACTCCTCAACGATTTACAGCAATTACCTGGTGTTTGGGCTTGATTAATTTGTATTGATGAGAACTTTATACCTAGACGGGTTGTGACTGTCATTAGGGGTCTGATGATGAAGACGAAGGACAGTCAAGGGTTTCCTGTTTGAGTCGTTTTTTTTTATTAAAAATTATTATCGTTTTGTGTCATGTTTTATTGAGTAAAACAACTTATCGGAATTTTAATCAATAAATTGTGACTTTTTAGCTCAAGAGTAAACAATTCAAGGATCCAAGAAATTTCTAGACGGACATTCCGCGATGACATTTAGAAAAGACAAATGACGATCGACTGCGAGTTAGTGACGTTAGTAAAAAAACAAAATCACTTGACTATGGCAAAATTGACATCAAGACAGATGGGAAGACAGACAGATCTATAGACCATTATGGAAAGAAGAACAAGGAAAAATCGGCGCTGTGTACAAGAGTGTTTTGTGTTATGATATTTTTCAAAATGATTAATGAGGTTAGGCATTTTGACTTTGGAAATAAATTCAAAAAACAGATTATGGATACATCTTATCGCGCCTCAGGCGGCTTACCGCGTAGAACACGTCTACGCAGTAGAGTGATGCGGTGACATTTATTTCAGTGGAATAAAATACAAAATGCGATAACCCACGACTTAGTAACATAAAACAGCCTCGTTATCGTTACGATCATTTCCTTTGTGGTATACTCATTAATCAGTTATTAACAGTGATAAATGGTTGTGGATATTAGCTGGGTTGGTCTAGTACTAACCTTCTATCGTCAGTAATTAGACTAACAAGGTAGTTTTGTTATGCGTTTAGTGGTAAAAAGTTCGATTTACCATTGTATTTTATAACAAAACTCCAAAAACAGATCGAAAGGTAAGCATAGATTTTTTACAGCATTTTATTTAAAACTGCCCAAAGTTAAATGATCCTTACTAATATTATAAATGAGAAAGTAACTCTGTTTGTCTGTCTGTCTGTCTCGCTTTCACACCAAAATTACTGAACCGATTTAAATGAAATTTGGCACACAGATAGTCTAAAGCCTGAGAAAGGACATAGGCTACTTTTATTGGCAAAAAAGAGTTGTAAAAGATTGAAAAGGGGGATGAAATATTGTATGAAAATATAGTCATTTTAGGCTGTTGATTAGATATAAATAAATATGGTATTTAAAGTTTGTAAACATGTTACCCTTAAGGGTGTAAAATAAACATAGGGGATAACACATTTACGGATTCATTACAAATTTGTAGAGCTAAAGTTAACGCGTTAAGAAACTTGGCAAGCGCCGCGCTGATGTACACTAGGATCTTCGGCTGCGAAGCGCCGCGGGAAGAGGCCTAGATAGTGGGTAGGAGGGGTAATATGGCTAAGTGTGATTACCCGAACGGTCAGATACGCTAGGGCAGACGACTGTGACACACTTATGCGAATTTTGAAGTTTTCCGCTAGGAAATCATTATTATTCATTACAAATTTTCACGGGTAAACCGCTGAACCGATTTTGATGAATTTTGGTATAGATATAGATGGAACCTTAGAGAAGGACATGAGACTACTTTTGTAGCCTATGTCCATAGGCTGTAGATACCACGTAGAAACCACGCGCGCGAAGCCGCAGCCAGCTGCTAGTAATAAATAAATAAATAACGCTGAACATGTCACACGGCATCATATAGCCAGAAAGTAAGCAGAGCTTGTGTTATGTTGTTCCCTCACATGACTCATATGCATTTTTTTTTTAATAAATACATATTAAACATAGAAAACCACTCAGATCCGTGACAAATGTTTGCAGATCATATAATGTCAATGTCAATGTTTATATTCTTTATAGTATGATGTCAAAAAGTCGTAAGTTATCGTTCGTCAGTGGCTATTTTGTATAAAATGGTGTCTTTTCATATAAAATAATTATTCGGATTATTTTTGCTCGAATCACAAAGAAACATATAAGCTTTTACTCCAATTATTCACACCCGAGTCAATAACTCTATCTCTTATTAAGTAAAACACAAAAATTATTAATAAAACCGGAAATTTCTCAAGAAAAATATATAATTTAGATGCGGTATGTTTGCTTCACAAGACGACAATATAATTAATATGACATCACATACTTAAACGCCACGCTATCTATGTAATTATAAGGAGGGTTATATTATGGTAGGTAAATATAAACAGATATATTTCCATCATAGCGTGTCGTTCAATATTACCTGGAAGAGGAAGAAACATCGAAACAGAAACAGGATTAATTGTTCGCTCTACCACATCCTCACAGCAAAACTATTAACTGACTCAGTGTAACTTTGTATTATATTGCCCGTATAACGCAAGTAGTTAGAACAAGTACCGTGAGCCCTGACTGACCCTAATTTCATGACAGGTTCTTTGAAGTGAGGGCATGAAGTTAGTTTAGAAACCGATTTAGAAATGTTGGAATGTATATCCCTGGTGGAATTAACGGGTAATTGATCTACTACTAATATAACTATAATACAAAGATGTAGGAAAGTGCAAAAAGTTGTGTTTGATGGTTCCTCTGAATATTAGGCCAAGCACGCCCTAGCAAATTTTGCAAGCAAATTTTGCCGTGGGTTTTTTTTTGTGTCAGACGCAAATAGTATATTACTATTCCTCTTAGAACAAGTACGCCCTAGTAAAATACAACTACCTAGTTATTTTTACCAGCACATTTACAAGCTACTCTTTTTTTATCGATCATCGGCATAGATAACAGAATGAGTAGCTTGTAGATGTGCTGGTAAAAAGAACTAAGTACATGCATATTCGAGGTAACTTGTAGGTAAGAAAATAAAAAATAGGTACCTAAACAAGATAATGTTTACACTAAGGTGTCTTAATTTTAAACTTGTGCCTACTAGTGTGAGCTGTAGACCTCGCGAACATTTTTCGAAATGACTGAAATATAACTTTTCTTACGTTAACAACCCTCATATCTCCGCCATTTTGAAATATTTCAAAAACTGAATCGACAAAAAAAATCTATATAGTTATAGAACCTGCTCACAATTCACGAGAATCGGTTGAGAAATGCGACTTGTAGAAGAGAACATGTGGCCAGACGGCGGACATGCGAAAGCATTTTCGCCTAAACTGAAACGGAGACATTCGCGTCGCTCGGTCAGTAAGAAAATTATAAAACGGCTAGTGGATTTAAATTTTGGCTTATTGTTAATTGGTGTGACAGACTCAACAAGATAGGATTAAAATCGCGCTATTCTGAAGTATATATATTCTGAAGTTTGTTATTTTCGACGCCTACATCTGATTCCATTTTCCTCAAATTTTCAGAATAGCGCGAGAAAATTGTCGGGGATTAAGCCGTAATGTGCGCTAGGCCTTAAACATTAAATCTTGAGTACCTAACCAGAGATCGAAGAGATGTAGTCTGGGGATTACAGTTGTGATGTCAGATGTTTTTTACGGTTCCAAAGTCCAAAGTATCTATGGATCTATTTGCCATGTCTATCGTCTATCCTGTCTGTCGGTCTGTCCGCTCTTTATCATGTACATACATGTAATTATTAGCTTTCTAGCCAAAATCATACATGAGTATGAGACACTTAGTGAAAATAATGTGCGGACAAATAGTAGGAAGAAAAGTTTAAAGAACACATCCCACACTCAACTTGAAACGTTGAAATTTTTAACAGACTGCCACTAAAACTGAAATCTATTATTCATCAAAAAACAAAACTAAAGGTATTCAACCTTTAGTTTTGTTTTTTGATGAATTATTTTCTTCTGGAGAAATGTCTATATTCGCTGGATGAACTATGAACCGTTTTATAATTATTGATTGTCTTGATTGATCACATTAAAATGCTCTTATTATTTATTGTTAGGTTAGGTTTTGACATTATAATATATTGCATGATTACCATTATATATCAATATTAATTTTATGTTTTATAATTTATATTTCCGCATACAATGTAATTTGTCAATGGAATAAACAACTATGAACTATGAACTTATCAAAGCTGTAGCTCGCAGACCAATAGTCTTAATGTAAAGAACATTTGCACGATAATACGTATTAGTGGCGTATTATACGTATAAGAAAATTTAATAAATTGTAGCATACCTATATGCTCAAATTATAAGGAGAACTAACACGGCTAATAAGGCCAGTAAAACCCTGATTTATAAACCTTAAATAATTAATGAAATCTTCATATTAAATTATTTTATTTTGCTTACCATATGGTGTTCGTATCCTTACTGACTTCGGAAGCCTACACTATGCGTGGGCACTTTATTTATTGTTTTTATATTATATAAAGAAAAACACGGTTAACTTAATACTGAAATAATTACAGAAATGTACCTACAAAATAATATAAAATACACGTGAAACATACCTAAGGCTAGTTAAGCTTGAGCTATTTAAGGACCGTTTAAAACGATCTATAGATATCTCAACTGATCCAGATCACTGCCAGAGGGCAGCGTTCCCAAGATATTGGCGGCATTGCCACATTGAATGGCAATGCTAATGCGCTGAACCAGATAGGAGCCAGCTCTTGGGTCACGCAATGTATCTACCAGACGTCGTGAAATAATTTTGATGTTATCGTTTTAACGTTAACCAGTATAATTTTCCATTATTTAATTTTATGTGGAGTCAGCCAGTCAGTATTGTCTCCTCTCCTTTTGTAGCAACATCAATTAAGTAATTTCCAATAAATAGAAGGGGAATGCGAGAAAAATATATCATTATGAATGTTTTGCTACACCTATAGCTCCTTCTCCAGTAAATAGCTATGCATAAACACAGTATTAATTATCAAAACAAGCCCTGCAAGACAGCAGTAAGATAAACCGAGCATCAACACGCGAGACGGAAACTACAATTAACCATGTTTTTATTTAGAAACAAGATGCTACCGTCGGCTTCGCACGCTTGTTACCTCCTTAAAAACTAGTGGTTCTGTGAGCTTTAGACCTCGCGAACATCTTTCGAAATGACTGAAATATAACTTTTTTTACGTTTTCAACCCCCATATCTCCGCCATTGTGAAAAATTTCTAAAAACTGAATCGAAAAAAAAACTATATACTTATAGAACCTGCTCACAAAATTTCACGAGAATCGGTTGAGAAATGCGACAATGCGACCTGGTTGAGAAAGCATTTTTGCCTAAGCTAATACGGAAACACTCGTCCGCGCTTCGAGCTCGCTTGGTCAATTAGCCTATGTTTGTCCCCAAGATACTATTTCCTTACCCAATTCATCAAGATTCGTTGAGCTATTTAGCCGTGTAACAAACAGACACAGACTCTTATGAATTTAAAATATTAGTATGGATATGATTATTCTTTTTCTTCGTTAAAGGCGTAGACAGAGAAAACAATAGACACATGGTGATCGTGCCGCGTGTGAGATAGAACGATAGGTGGGTGGTGTTGCCACATTAAAACTTTTACCCTAGTCCTTAGAAATCCTAGATTTATTCGAGACGTTATGTTGTAGTAGAAATCTCTATAGCTTTCCTCTCTATCACAAAACTCAAACTTTTTAACAGATGTGTGATATAGAAAACATATAACAACATTTGTGTACTTAATTGTTTACTTATTATTAAAGCTAAGCATAACATTACAGAAATAAAAAAACCATAAATATAACACAAAGTCAAAAGATACTTTATTCAATACAATCACAAGGATCACTTTGAAACTAAGTCTTACCTACTAGGTGAATTTAGGTTCCAATTTATAATCCAAAACCGAGAAGAGAAACTCGTCCTGGTCCTAGCGCATTTTTGCATGATCCATCTTATAACTAAATTAGCTACGATATACTTATACATGAGTTTATACATTTCAAGTGTGTCGGTTAACTGTCTCAGGGCAGAGCGACATGAGGCGATGCGTTCTTATCAATAATATAGTCATTTATATTATAATAAGCTTTCTTCAAAAGACTCTTTTATGTAAGCTTTAAATTTCTTAATAGGTAGTTTAGTTGCATTTTCAGGAAGCTTATTATAGAAGCGCACCGTGTTCCCGATAAAGCACTTATTTACTTTTTCTAGTCGAAAAGTATTGATCAGTATCTACCTACCTACAGAATAAAAACTCATAAATCATATATTTACTAACCACCAGTGGAACAGCATTAGGATACAGAATAGTTAATTTATTCTTCTGAAACACGATATTTTTCTCAAAATCGATACTACAAGTCCTCGAAGAGTTTTTGGGTGTCCAGATTTTTCGGCCTGTGGCTTCAACCCACTGCAAACGTACATTATCGTTTGATGGAAAACTGTAACAAATTAATAGCAAGGTGCTTAATTTTACAATGTAAGAATCATTTTAATCTATTTATTTATACAGGGCGGTATGGTTATTGTCGCTGACAGGACATTATTTCACAATCAATTGACATCAAAATGTATGAAAGGTTTCCTCAGACCGATTTTAAGCAGCTTTTGCCTTTACCTTGCCTCCATATATTCATCTATCAACATTGTACGATGCTTACCTTAAATTGAATTATTAAAATTCATACGAAATGTAAAACATATTTTATGTAAAATTTATGTACCTAGTCTGGGGAATGTTAAGGTCAAATGCAGGCAACACCAAAATAAATAAATTATTTGTTATGATTTATGAATTATGCTGTAGCGAACAAAGTTCAGTTCGAAATGCTGTTATCTATTGTGTATATTAATAAAAAACAGTTTGAAAGCTTATAACTACTCAAAAATACTTGTACTTACGAGTAAAAAGGCAAATCGGGGTGTTTCCGTTCACTGTCACTTTTACATCCTAAAACGATACATCAGCAAGTAATTCAGCGTGTTCACAATTTATTTTTAACTGTTTTTTTCCGGTTATTTCACACAAAGCGAGCACAAACCATCCAAACAATGGCAAACTGTCAAACGTTGCTTTGCACAATCTGGTGCGGATCTTGAAAAACAGGCACGCGACATGAAACAAAAAATCAAACCATTCTATCTCGTTTCTTTACAGTATCTGCACATAAGTTGTTCTCTTTCTTGTATGAATGCGACGGATGCTATCTAGTGGTCTATTAGTTTCTCTGTCTACGGTTAAAGGCATGTTTTATAATGTCAATTTTGCCAATGCCACGTGTTCGTCATTTGTTTATATAAAATTTTGTATTTCATATAAAATAATTATACGGATTATTTTCGCTCAAATCACAAAGAAACACAAAGCTTTTATTCCAATTATTCAAACCCGAGTCAAAAACTCTAGTATAATTCAAAATTACTAATACAACCGGATATATTTTGATAAACACAGGCTTTACTCATGTATTATTTTGTCGATGCAGGCACTGACACTGTTTCGATTTATTATCTACTAAATAAAACACGAGAAAATTATTAATTCAGAAGTGCTATGCTACTTCATGAAATGGCAAACGAAAAGAACCGGACCAAATATAACAACATAAACTGGCTTAATAGAGAAAAATGACGATTGACAATGACTTTATGAATTTACTAACAACATATGCATTTGACACTAGCAAAATTGTCATCATAATGAAGACATCTGTGTTCATTATGTTGATAATGTTGTCAGCTGGCCTTGCATAGAAATGCCTCAACGCCCTGTCACTATTTATCGATGGAAGGGATGGCACTATTATATACAGTGATTAATTTTAAACAGAAGTTGAGAGACGTTTATAAGCGAAGGGGTTAAATTCAGAAGACTAGATGTAGTTACAAATCAGTTGTTCGATGTTTATGGAGTAGGGTTTAGGTAACACCCACTTGAACTCCTTTCATTCAAAACCATACACCGCTTACATATATATAAAAGTGCATTATATGTTATCTATTAGTACGATAGAATAGGAAATGCATCGAGTAAACAAAATTTATTCTACTTTTTCATTCTCGCTCCATTGAATATCCGTTCATTAAAAGGACGAGCATTCATTTAATTATGATTTCTCTGTGCACTGTACTGAACATCTGCCATCGCAGGTTTTTATTTGTTAAACATTTTAAATGGTATATTAATAATAAAAGCGTAGATAAAGTAGTTTTCTTTGGTATAAGTAATATAGAAGCATTTTTTTTTATTAAGGATCATACAATCCATACGAATATTTAAAATATTAGGACAAAAAACATGCTTGTCTGTAAAGTTGGTTTACGGACGAAAATTTTACGTGATAACGTCATAAGAGAACATTGATGAAACATTGCTTACTTTTAACCTATTAAGATGCGTCACAAGCCGAACGCTTGCGCCGATCGTGCCTCTCTATCGCTTGACCCACGCTCTCGCTTGCACGGTCGGCTCAGACGGAACGTGACAATTTTTCGTGCGTGCAGCCGGTGTTCATTTATTTATAAGACATTATCACGTCAAAAATGTAATCTGTTCGATTGTTCTAAAGATAGTCTTACATTAAAATTAAAATTAAAAATTATAATAATCTGTTGTAGAAAAATTCATTATCAGCTTTATTTTTATCTAGTCTATATTGGTCTATACGAGAAGGTACAAACTTTTGGATATTATTACAATTACGAGAAGGTACAAACTATTTAATATTATAACCTTGTAGCATAACTGCGTAATATCCTTTGGTCTGTTTAACAAGGGTAGGTATCTAAACAAAATTCCAACCTCAAGTCAAGCACACAGTTTACTTTACAGGCATTTACAGACTCAAGTTAGCAAAACTTTATAAAAGCCGACAAAATCAACAACCAATCAAGTTGTTATTGCCCTAGTATAGAGAAAAAAAAGACCGTCTAAAAATTAACACCCCTCCAACGTACTCTCACTTGCAATGAGGTTGTTTAGTGTGTATATTAAGCTAGCAAAATGTTGACGTATCACAAATGCGCAATGAACATCAGTAAAGTTATAGTTAAAGTTATATAATACAAATTCAATAGAAGTAGTATCCACGTTATTCTTTATGACATGAGGATGATATATCTTTTTGAATAATCCAAATAGGACCATTACTTACGAAGATATAGTAATAAACATTATGCATTATGCCGGAACGTACGCGGGTGCGTGTGACGTTATTGGGACGGTCAAAGCGCAGCTGGCCCTCTTACTTCACGATTCTATAACTGGCGGTGACCGTCCCTGTGACGTCACAGCTACCGCGGAAAACACTTAGTAAGCTTCGCTAATAATTTCGTCATAACTACGTAAATTTATGTCGTAGAACAAAAATGTTTATGCTCTATTATTTGCATACTCAAAACCCTGAAATTAGACTACACTTTGCTAGGGTAATGTACACGTGTTTAGTCGCAATACACGCAAATTCGTCGTCGTCATTTGTCAAATTCTGCATGCCCTTACAGCCGGATGTATTCGTCATACACACGAACGCACGACAGAACGGACGTGTCGTTCAATACAAAGCGCGCTCTCCACGCCATACAATGTTAGTACCTGATCGCACGATTAGTTGACCTCCATAGCGCGGATGAGTCCAGGCTTACAGTAAAACCACCGCACCCACACAAGTAAAATATTGCAATACGTTTTTTTTCACACACCGTACCGGCGTTGCCTAGCCGCACTGAGTCGATTACTTCACGAAATTTTGATAGCAATCACCGTGTAGTTTTACTTATGACACAAGGGTATCCAGGCAACAGTACAATGCGCATATACCTGGAAACTCTTTTGCTGATCACCTTTACAATGTGCGCTTGCCGTTCGACGCTGGGCGATGCTGGTAGCTCTGGTTAAAAACACTCACCTCACGATGGAAAATATTTTCACCTCATCTTTTTTCGACTCACGGTGGAAAATAGCTGATATTTTATGGATTTTACTATAAAGTTTTTAAAACACTATGGACACAGTTTAAAGAGTTCAGTCCGATCTGGAATAGCGAATCCGTTACGCTCTCACTTGAGCGATGTCACAGACATGATATATTTAGGCCAGTTCAAAATTCAAAATTCAATATAACTTTATTCAATACAATCACAAGGACCACTTTGAATCGTCTTCTTACATGCTAGTGAATCTAGGTGCCGGTTCCTCCTAACCCCAGTTCAAGAAGAATCCGGCAAGAAACTTGTCTGGTCTTAACACTTTTTTGTATGATCCTTGACAATTTTGTTATGGATGCCGAGTCGAGTCGGAGCAGATTCATCCCAAGCTTTTTTGTCATCTTAATAATCAGATATTTTATAATATGATAATTTAAAAACGTAATTAAACAGAAACTGTCTTCTGTTTAATTACGTTTTTAAATTTGCCAATCGACGAATCTAACACGTCGCTTGGGACCTTGTTATAGAAGCGTATACATTGCCCTATAAAAGACTTACTAGCTTTAGCGAGCCTAACAGTGGGAACAGCGAGTTTATCTCTATTTCTAGTGTTAATACTATGATTATCGCAATTTTTTTTTGATAAATGAAAATTTTTGTGCACATTCATTAAATTTTCGTATATATCAAAATAGCATTTAACGGATGCGCACGGTTTCTATGTATTTACCTAAAAAAAATTATATGTTATGTGGTATCTACCCATAACACTAGCTATTCAACAAATTCAGGGCCATTGTCATTGTTCTCATCGGGACGACTCTTCTTATATTGCACACACTCGGAACAAAATATTACTAAAATCATGGTGTTTCGTTGGACTTGATTAAAATAAATTCAAAAATTTAAAAGTTTAATTTATTTGATCAATAGCGAGTCATTAGCGAGTATTATTACGAGTTTTCCTGTTAATTATAGGCTTAAACTTAAATAAGCCATAATTTACACTGGCTAACCTTTTACAGATTTGGTCTATATGGCTCTCATAACATAAAGTCGAATCTAAAGTACATCCTAAATATCTGACCTCTTTAATAATATCATTTTGCTTTTACACGTGTAGCTTAAAACATAGCTTTTGTCAGCACTTAATATGATCCCATTTGATACAAACCAATCTGTGAAATTTTTTAGAACCATATTTTTCTGTTCTTCAATTACTTAAATGTCCAGTCTGGTAAGTAGTTTCCTAAATCATTGACATAGATATAAAACAGTATGTAACAGTATAATGGCCCCAGTAAGGAACCCTATGTTACTATGTTCCGCATCTGACTTAATATTATTAACGTTAACCACATGAATTCTGAATTGACGCGAATGGATGAATGATGACGAGCTTTACCTGGTGGTAAGACTCTGCAGCAAGAGCCCGTCTTAGTGGGTACCACTATAGTGGCAAATACTCTGCCTCCAAGGAGTAGTGTCCAAGCATTCTTGTGCTAAGGTTCGAAGGGCACTAGAGCAAGTTAAATTACTCGGTATACAGACAAAATACTTAACTTATGTCTAGTAACGGCAACGTGCCTCCTGATGTTGCAAGCGTCATAGTTTACAGTAACCACTTATTATATAGTCTTATGATTGCTTGTTTGCATAAAAAAGGGTTTGACACTTAGTTGATATTATTTACTGTGAACCAGCTGTATATCTTTGTGCTGGAACCTTAATGAATGCTGAATTCGCATTGGCATGACAATGGCCTTCGTAATGCCGAAAGGACCGTGTAACTTTTGGGAATGTTATGTCTGTGGGCAGAAATTTAGAATACCTTGTAGATAAACCTAACTGGGAATTTTCAGAAATAAATTGAAAATAACGCAGGCAAAATATTTAAAATTACGGCCAACTGGGCATACCACAGAATTCAAGGGAAATGAGATCGTTTTTATACAATCATGATTTGTTTTTTACACATGGGCTATTAAGGTTTTGAAAATGACGCGCATTTCGCGCTGCGGAATATAAAATTAAAGATAACTTTTGAAATTATGGTTTTGAAAATAATGTTCAATCAAAACGGGATGTTTACCATTATATGTATGTGAGTTTTACTGCTTCCCGATATTTCAGCACAGTTGTATTTGCCATGATCACGAGATAAACTGAAGTCTTTGCCGGTCAGTAAAATTCATATAAAATGGTAAATACCTATCCCGTTTCGAGTGAAAATTATGCAATCAGACGTAGGCACACACGGAATACAGCATTTTAAATTTCATACTACAAATACAGCGTTTAAAATTTCATACTACAGAATAGTGCAGTCAAAACCACACAGATTAATTCACTAGTACTTAACCTAACAGTACTTTAGATATTTGTTTTATGTCATTAATTACGATGAGACGGCGCTGTAGACCACGCAAGCAATGGTGCGACGAGCTGGACACCTTCAGCGAGTGTCCAGCTCGTCGCGCCAGTGGTAGAAAAAGTCGTAAAATCGAAATGATTGTAAAACTCCAAGGAGGGCCTTTGCCCAGTAGTGGGACAGTACGGGCTAGAAACACCCAAAAACACATTAATTATGCACAGAAGACTAATTATTTGTTTAAAAGCTAAAGTTTAATCGGTATCGAATCAACTGTGACTCCGAACAACTCAATAGTTTTGGTGAAGTTTCATACTCTTACATTAAACTAATTAGTCTCGCTTGCGCTATAACCCTCTCGTTCGGATAGATCGATGCCAACTTTGCTGAAGATACTCAACATACCTACAGAGCCTTCTTACGACGGAGTTTGTTTTCAAACTACAAACTTAGAAGTTCTGCTTTCGACTGGTAATTAATTTTTGATTTCACTATACGCCTGCGTGCCAAGTGGATGGAAAGTTTCCTGAGCTTGGATGCGCTATGAACCTTCATAAATTTATGAAAGAGCGTAGTTGCGTTTAATAAGGCTTTCATAATGAATTCACAGCGAATAAAAATATTAGAAGACTCTTGCTACATGTTTTTCTTTTATGTGTTTCACTGTGAATATGCCGTGTGTTGAACAATGGCTAAAGGAATTTAGAAACAAAGATGTGAGCAGTGTCAACTGTCATTGGCTGTCATGTCTTCTTCTTCTTCACCGTTAAAGGCATGTGCCATACTAATGTTAATATTGACAATGTGTTTCTATTGTTTAAAGTACGATGTCGGATTCTTCGTTTGTCATTTCATGAAGGAATATCACTTCTAAATTAATTATTATTTCTCGCGTTATTACATGTTTTATTCAGTAATTATATATCATATACCATTATCAGTTAGCAGAATTTCAAATATTTCGTATCTTTTTATAAATTAAGTCAGTTTTCTCTTCAAATTTTATAATTAATTATTTATATTATGTAAATTATTATTATGTACTTAAACTATACGGGCCCTATAATAATAATAATATCTTACACGCTCCTATGTATAATGTTCCCACAAAAAACCCTTTTACAGAGTCTGTACCTACTGTACAACTTTTGTATTCATATCTTGTGAAAGATTACATTTACCGTACAGAAATAACTTCGGCTTACTTATAGGGCTTGAGAAGCCGAAAAATTCTCTGAGACGTCTCGTGGGCCAAGTCGATTATAAGAAAAATACAATGTTCCATTTTTGGTAAAAGTATTGCTTTACTAGCTGTTGCCCGAGGCTTCGCATGTATGGTACTTACATAAAAAATCCTGTCTATCCCCAAGATACAATCGATCTGCTTACCAAATTTCATTAAGATTCGTACAGCCGTGTAACTGTGAAGAGTCAAAATATAGACAGACACTTTCGCTTCATACTATTAGTACGGATAACTAATGAAAGTGTTATAATTAGTGTTAAGTTAACAATACCTATATTAAAATAATTTCCAAACATCGTCTTTGAACTATATATGTATGTGTATAACCTGTAATGTATTTAATTAAATCTGTTTATATATGTGATCTCGCACGTGATGTCACTCGCTGTCACGTGACCTAGTGACCTAGTCTGAAAATCATCAGTGCTTCCTAACCATGTTTGGGAGAAGCATGAAGCTGAGACTGAACCTGTTTGACCGCACTTTCAGGCCTTCCGTGAGAGTTACTGATAATGCCAATTGTAGATGGTATACCTACACTAGGTATACCAATTGTAGATGGTATACCTACTAGCATTGTTATGTTGTGTATCTATAACTATATTTATTTTTGGGCACCAACTGCTCTCGCCTGTGTGATGTTTGTTTATGAAGTATATATTTATACACAAATAAAACTAACTCATTTATTATTTTATCACTATTTACCTACTCTAGTTATATTATATTTTTATAATTATCATTTTTATTACTTTCTATTTTATATTCAACATTCCTGCAATTTAACATATCTGACATTGAGTCTGGGCAAATATAACATATCTTACATTGAATTAGTATTTAAAAATAATCATTCTATGATTTCTGTGTTAAGAGTTACATTGCATTGCGTAAGTGGTGTATCAATTATTTACCACTTCCTTTAAATCATTTGAAGGTTGGTCTTTTTAACCCGGGTTCTCTACACACAGGTCAGGATGAGTTTTTAGTGGCTGTGGGAGAGTTAAACCCTGACATATTGGCAATTAATGAAACCTGGGTAAAAAGAGGGCAAGACGGCAGGGCGCCCGTCATTTCGGGTTATCGTTTCGTCCATCAGCCAAGACACAGCCACATTAAGGAAGGACGTGGTGGTGGGGTGGGTTTTTACATACGGAAGGGGATTAATGCGCGTGTCTGCCCTCACCCTGTTGTGACTACAGTGGAACAAATGTGGTTGCGTCTTAGCGTAGTTGGCAAGACCGTAATTGTAGGCACAGCTTATCGAGCACCATGGCAAGATGCAATTGTATACTTTGATGCCATTACTGAATCGATTGCCTCCTTTCCAAAGTGTGACAATCTGATCCTAGTTGGTGATTTCAATATTAACATGCTTGTACCTAGCAATAGTAAATGTGTCTTACTTCAACAATTTCTGCATAGTCTGGATCTTGAACAAATTATTACTGAACCCACCCATTTTCAAGATGATTATACCCAGACTTTAATAGATATTGTCTGTACAAATACCCCTGTCAGGAAAGTAGTAGTGAAACAGACCCCTGATCTTGGTCGCCATGCAATGTTGGTTGTTGAGCTCTACATTAAAAAAGAAAAACCGTCCCCACGATATGTTTCTTACAGACCTCTAAAAAATATTATCATGGATTTATTTTCTAAAGATTTAAACTCTATTTCTTGGGATTGTGTAGATTCATCTTTGGACATTGATTATCGGGTAAGAGTTCTAACTTCTTTTATTATTACCCTGTTCGACCTACACGCTCCGCTTAAAACATGCAAATTTAAGGGCCCCCCTCACCCATGGATAACTGAGACTGTAAAAGTAATGATGGGAGTCAGGGATGACTATCATATAAGATACAAGAAACATAAGACGGATACCCTCAAAAACTGCTACAAAAGCATGAAACACATTGTGGTGGCCGCAATTGAGAGTGAGAAAACAGCTTTCTTTACTCAAAATATAAATAAAAATATCTGTAATCCTAAGAAATTGTGGAAGAACTTAAAAAATAATATCCTAACTAATAAAAATAGAGCAGATGAATTACCTATACAGTTTGATGATCCAGATTTAATAAATTCCCATTTTCTTAATGTCCCAGGAAATGGTATTGTCCAAATGTCCCAACTAACTTACTTTGCGAATAACCGGTACAGTTCAGATTCAATCTGTTTTTCTTTTCAGCCTGTAAATGAATATTCAATACTCAAAATTCTGCAGAGTTTCAAATCAAATGCGCAAGGCATTGATGGCATATCTTTGGATATGGTACTAATGGCCCTTCCGCAATCACTTTCTGTAATTACGGCTATCATCAATCAGTCTTTATCTAGTGGTGTCTTCCCTGAGTCTTGGAAGGTGGCAATCGTCAAACCCATCCCCAAAAATAACCAACCCTCTACCATGAGTGATCTTAGACCAATTAGTTTACTGCCATGCCTCTCAAAGTTATTGGAAAGAGTGGTCTGTATACAGCTGACCAAATATCTTGAGGAGCACCTTATCCTTCCGCAGCTTCAATCAGGCTTCCGCCGAGGATTTAGTACCTCAACTGCTCTATTAGACGTGGTTGATAACTTGCTGGTTGCTCAGGATCAGGGTAAGTGTAGTATTCTAGTCCTCCTTGACTACTCGCGTGCCTTTGATTGTATCAGCCTTCCACTGCTTCTTTCGAAACTGGCTTACTATGGACTGGATGCAAACTCAATAAATTGGTTCACTAGTTATTTGGTCCAGAGAAAACAATGTGTGGAAATCAAGATTCCCAATGGTCAGACCCTTCGATCCTCATTAAAATCAGTACCACGAGGGGTCCCACAAGGATCTATTTTAGGACCAATTTTATTCATACTTTTTAGTGCAGACATTACCCAGGCCATTACACACTGTAAATATCACCTTTATGCAGACGATGTGCAGTTGTACTACTCTTTTTTGCCGCATGACTCTCCCGACGCCGTGAACAAGATTAACAGTGATTTAGCCCAAGTCCTGCATTGGTCAGAATCAAATTCTCTTGTGCTTAACCCTAAAAAAACAAAGTACATGTTGTTAGGTACTAAAGCTAAGCTTGATAAACTAGACACTTCACAATTTAATATTCGTATGGGCGGGCAAGATGTTGAATGTGTCACAGAGGCTAAAAGTCTTGGGCTGATTCTGGACAGACACCTTCGCTTCGAGAGCCATATTGCTGAATCTGTGCGAAACTGCTTTTATAGGTTGAGATGTCTGTATAACATTAGACCCTATATCAGTGAAGAAGTTCGTATAACGCTATGTGAGTCTCTTGTTCTGTCCAAACTGAACTATTGTGATGTAGTATATGGTTCTTGTTTGCTGGCAAGGACTGAAAAGCTGGTTCAGCGAGTGCAGAATGCATGCGCTCGTTTTTGTTTTAAAATTCCCCCTCGTACGCATGTGACTCCTTATCTAAACTCATCTAACCTGCTTAAAATGAAAGCACGCATGAAGCTTCACCTTGCCACCCTTTTGTTTGGAATAATTAAGAATAAAACGCCTACCTATTTATTTCAAAAGCTAAAATGGGTACAAGAATACTCTCGCTACACAGTAAGGGACTGTACTCACGTTGTCCTTATAACTCCTCGGCATAAACTGGTTACCTTTCGTGGATCTTTCAGTTTTGCAGCGTCTCGTTGCTGGAATGACCTGCCCCCACCAATTCGTGCTCTTAAAACACTAAATACTTTTAAAATCAGATATAAAAAAATATTGCTGTCTTATCAAATTAACCATTAGATCACCAATTGAGTTTCACTATCCGCACTTTTGTCACTATTTACATCACATCTCAATCGATTCTCAGCATTCTCAAGCCACAATAAAATAATTTAAATTTACTATTTATATATTTTAATCTTGTACGTATAATATTGCTTGGTTGAGTTTGGTACGTCTCCGGCTATTCAGTCCGTCACACTGGGGGCAAGCACCGATATTCGATAATCGACCCGACATTTGATTAAACAATAAAACTAGCACTCTTGACTCTTGACTTTATTGATTGTTGAACATAAAAAAATTCAATAATGATATTTCTGTTTTTAAAATAGTTTTGCCCATTTCGTTTTAAATAAATAACACGCATTTATTATAATTATTTATTATTATTTTATTTTTTATATTTGTAACATTATTTATATTTATATACCTACCATAAAATTTCTATATATTTACACTCAGCCACGGATAAACATTTATATACCTAATCAATACATAATAATTATTTACTATTGTGGTTATGGTATTTGTGAGGTCACTATTTCCAGGCCCTGACTGAAAACCAGCGCAGCTATACATGGTAGGTAGCCACTATCAACCATGTAGAGCAGCTTTTATGCTGAGTTCAGGACCTGTTTGACTGCGCACACAGAGCGGGACTAGTTAGTGCTTACACGATGTAGATTGTGTTATATAGTTTATTGTTTTTATCTTTAAAGATTGTTTTTAATTTTTATATCTTTTTGTTTGTTTTTTTTTATTTTTTTTTCTTAGTTGTTTTTATGTTGTTATCTTATATAGTTATTTTTTAATTTTTTTTATTGATCCGCTCTGTAATGTGTTTTCAAATAAACAAATTTTCTTTCTTTCTCTTTCTTTCTACACGCTTTTAGTGGTACCTAATTTTTTTGAAGTGAAAACCTTTTTTTAGCGCGGTACGCATATTTTTAGATGAGGGAAAACCTCTGGATTTGCGACACCGTTACCGTCTGGGGCGAGACGCAGCCGGCTGCCGCGCTCGCCCCATTTGATTATAAACCTTAATTCACATGTTTACAGTCTACTTTTGTATGGAAAAGTTTACTGAGTTAGGTTCTTTGATATAGACGCAGCCGGCTGCCGCGCTCGCCCCATTTGATTATACATCTTAATTCACATGTTTACAGTCTACTTTTGTATGGAGAAGTTTACTGAGTTAGGTTCTTTGATATATTATCTACATTCTGAACAACAATTTTGCATCATCTGTGTTCGTTCAGTATTTGATTGGCAGTCGCCATAATTACTGATTTTGAAGTGATTTATTACTAAACTCTAACGCGCCAAAATAAGTTTTCACTTATGTCGGCACTCCCGGAGTGCAACCCGATTTTTTTTTAATTTCTACATTTATTTACTCCTTTCTTTCTTTCCCTTTTGGTGTGTGTCAATTAAACAATTTGTTTTTTTCTTTTATACGCCGCATAGTAGAGACTGTATTAGACAAGTATTAGAAGCGTAAGTAAATTATTTTGGAGAACG
This sequence comes from Lampropteryx suffumata, assembly GCA_948098915.1. Taxonomy (NCBI): domain Eukaryota; kingdom Metazoa; phylum Arthropoda; class Insecta; order Lepidoptera; family Geometridae; genus Lampropteryx; species Lampropteryx suffumata. Next base: position 9,428,145 of record OX402552.1, read on the forward strand.
ATGTTAAACCATTTAGACTTGTCACCATAAAACCATAGTTCTTGTTTATAAAGATGTCACGAGTCAATATTTAAACGAAATATAATACAACAACTATGAGATTTAGAAATCCCTTTTATCTCCCTCCGCGTCAGGATAATGAAAACAAAACTCAACTGAAGTAACCCAATAAAATATTTATAGATAAACATAACAAACACTTCACTAACTCTGTTTCTAACTGTGTTCTGTGTGCGACACCACAGATACGACCGTATTATAACGGACTATCAAGAGCTTGTATTTTCTAAAACTCGTACGATCTTATTTTTAACCGACTTAAAAAAAGGTGGAGGTTCTAAATTCAGTTGTATTTTTTTTAAGTTTGTTACCACATAACTCCGTCATGAACATGATTTGAAAAAAACTTTTCATGTGAAAGGATATACTTTCCGATTACCATAGAAATTGCATCAAAATCAGCTCAGTAGTTTGGTTTTTAAATTAAAATAGCTGGAAAAAATATGTTATCAAAGTAAACGAAATTTCGTATTTTTATATAAATGAAGTCAGTTTTTTTTTTAGTTTCTAAAACGTAATTATGTTTTATTTTAAAATATTTTGTAAATTGACCTATGTGTCAATTTACATGTATATATGTTTTTATTTAAGACAAATACATGCATATCATACAAAAAATTACCTCGCGGCGGAAATCGAACCCGTTGTGGGTTCGATTTCTTCTGAGACTTTAGCCCGGGCTTTAGCCCACTACGCCACAGAGGTCGTCAAAAAATTAGTAACCGATATTTATCATTCTTCAATATAACGGTATCAAATTCTCAGAAATCATTGAATTACCCAAGTTACGCTGTAAACCTGAATATTGACAACTCTCGAGGGACTTGTTCAATGGTCTGGCAGGATGTAAACCGGAGGCTTGAGACTTACAGATCTAGTTTATAAACAACTTTATTTACACATCTTTGATCTTTGAGTATCTGATTTACCAATCAAAGATGATGCTATGTTGCCAACTGCTCACTGATCAATTCGGCTAACAGAAATTCAATAAAGCACCGGATTTAAAAAGTACTTTAAAAATACGGATGTCCTTCAACAAAGTAGTAAATAACTAGTAGGTCGCCGCAAACTGAGATCTAGCGATATCCTAATTATGAGTATGTACTTATAGTCATCTTATTTGTTTTTAGAGTATTGTTTATTTATTTATTTATTGTCCGTGGTGGTTCCGGCATAGAATAGGACCCCTCCATCTCCTCCTGTGGATGTCGTAAAAGGCAACAAAGGGAACACACACCGGGGGATTGGACAGCAGCATCTTCCGAGTTACCACTAAATCTGCGCTCGCAAATCCCCAAAACCCCCAAAAAATTATGAACACAAATAGAAGCTTCCTGAAATCAATTAGGGAAGCCTATGTTTAGCAGTGGACTTCTTATAGGCTGATATGATGATATGATGATGATGACGAGTATCTTCCTACTCATCCTTTTAGCCATATCTGCATAAATAAGTTGATAAGAGTATAATTGGGTGCTAATTATTGTCTGATGTCTTCCAAAATCGATTTAAATTCCTACTCCGATTCATCGATTCTCCCACTTAAAATTATAAAAAATAAAAGAAGCTAAGAGATGAACACAGTATAACACCTACGTGACAAAGTATAATTTCTATTTCTTTACTGTGCATTATAATCTAACAGGAGTTTCGTGTTCAAATGCATGATGTAGGTAGCTCATCTAATTAATTACGATAAATTCATAATTTGGGTATTTATGACTTATGACCTTTGTATAAAATGATAATTTATACTTAATTAATTATACTTAATTAGTAGGTACGCGTGTGTTTCAGGCAATTCATAAAAAAATATTAATATGTTTATACATTTATACTTTGTAGCAATCCAGTTTAAACCACGAAAGTAGTCCAAGTACAAATGAAATCTAAATAAAAAATACACCAGTTTTATTTTATACTGACTTATTTTAAGAGTTTCTTCGCCTAGAATATATGAAAACGGTCCATAATGGTCCATGTGGTTTTATTGAACATTTAAATGGTTCTTTCATTTACTAGCTGCTGTTCGCGAGATTGCTCACGTAGTACATAGATAAAAGTAGCCCGTTAATCCAGATCTGATTCTACAACGTGAAGCCACAATGGTGACATTTAATGAACACGCGTAGAGCTATAAAAAAAGGAAAAAAACGAATAATTGAAGTCCTTCTTCTTTCGTGTTGTTACATTCTATATGATCAGTAGGAGGCTACAACTATGGCATTATCCGAGCAGGACATCAGTGGGGCGATTATAGAACTTTGATACTATCAAAACATTGATACTAATAGCTTTCAGTTACTATTGATGAATTAGTATTAGGGATCGCTGCGATTTCTATCGGCTTCTATCGCTAGTTAGACAAACTATAACTCGACCAATTTACAAAGTACGATTGCGGTAGGAGCCGTACTAAGCGTACTAAGCATTTAAATACATAGTATATGATTGATTGAAATAATGCCTATTGCTAATCGAAATTGATAGACATTGATGCCGATTGCTAATCGAAACTGATAAACATTGATTGTATCAAGAGTTTCATAATCGCCCTACAGATCACCCATAGTGCATGAGTTGGGGAAATATGGAATTCAAGTACGTGTGACATGGAATGCGCCAGCATGGCGATTATGAAACTCTTGATACAATCAATGTCTATCAGCTTCGATTAGCAATAGACATTATTTAATGTTTTAGTATTACGCACGTTAGGTTCCTATCTCAGTTTCTATTCATTATGACAGCATGTCTTACAATCAAGATCAACCTTCTGTAGTATCAATTCATCAATAGTCTCTGAAAGCTGTTAGTTTAAATATTTGGATAAACAATTTCATTTGTAAATTTTTGATAGTTCTGTAATTATTCTGCTTGTCACTACAATGACACTGCATCTCGTTTTTGCCGATCATGCCCCATTTGCTGAGGTTACTCTAACATCGCTTTTAACCTTGCATGTTCTTAACTCTCGGCAAAGAACTATCCGAGAGGCATGAATTGAAAAACTGCGCTGTTTAGGTGGGTATACCTATCGACTACCCACCCATACACAGCAGATGCTGAATTTGCACCCATTGGCCTTAGTAAGCCTAGTGGTTTAAGATATTAGCTTAAAATATTTATCAATTTTGTATCTATCTACTAAGGCAATTCTCGATTTTTGGAAGTGAAAACTTCTTTTAGCGCGGTACGCATATTTTTAGATGAGGTAAAACCTTTGGACTCGCGACACCGTTACGAGACGCCGGTTGCCGCGCTCGCCCCATTTGATTATAAACCTTAATTCACATGTTTACAGTCTACTTTTGTATGGAGAAGTTTACTGAGTTAGGTTCTTTGATATATTATCTGCATTATGAACAAAAAAGTGTTCGTTCAGTATTTGATTGGCAGTCGCGTTTCGGGTTGGTCCGTGTGAGTTCAGTGAACTTTGATTGTGTTTTGTTTGTGATTTGATAGCGGAAAAATACAATTCATAAATAAAATGCAATTCATAACCCAATAACCCTAAAAAATATCTAACGCGCCAAAATAAGTTTTCACTTCTGTCGGCACTCCCGGAGTGCAACCAGTTTTTTTTTTTTTATCGCCCCTTTGTAGAGTTTACTGTCTGTTGAGGCACTACCACTTCCAAATTGAAGTCCTTATTTGATATTAAAAAAAAAACTTAACGCAATTAATACGTTATTAAACAAAATTGCAATCATTCGACCGGCACCGTAGTGGTACAGTTATGCGACGGCATCGCGGGATTTGAATTCTACAGTTTTTTACGTATAGAATTTTCATTAGGGTGATTTTGATCCGCTGTCCGTCAGTTGCCGCTCGAGTTCACGGTTCGAACGTTCGATAAAATTCTCTAATCGAAACAGTGTCGGTGCCTCCATCGACAAAATAATACGTGAGTAAGCCCCGTGATTTTCAATATGAATTAAAAATATTTGAACAATCTGAAAACTCGAAGTTAATTTAGTGTTATCGTTTTATATACCAGTTTCATTCAAATGATTTTATAATATTAATAATAGTATTGTAGTTTTATTTTACATTATTTTACATATCATTGTAAGCTTACATAGAAACTCGTGGTCTCATTTTCGGTAAAAAATGGGAGCTGACGCCTGAATATTTTAATGTCCACTCTCCACGTGTTCCAAATTAACCGGGAGTATGTAACATGAACTTTATACCAGGCCAGGAAACAGAGTAAATGCCTTTAACCATCGTTGAATAATATATACACACTGGGTCGTTCAATACATACCTCAAGTATGTAACCTTCAAGCAAATTTACCTCATATGGCAAAGGATTACGGATTACATTCGCGTGTATTTTGATGGTTTTAATGGCTATCGGTAGAACACTCCAGCGGGCAACAGAAGCCGCGTGCTATTGTAATAAATCAGCAAATCAAAGGAACTGCTTAATCAAACTTTCATAAGAGCAACTCCAGGCAAAAGGTTTCGCTTGAAGCATTGTTTTCGATGTATAATGCTGAATCAGGGGCGTCGAGGGCTGCTCGACCTCGGGAGATGCGAGGACAGAGAAAGCGAGTTTTTGTTACATTCATGATTTTCTCGAACAATGTTACGAGACCTATTATAAAGAAATCTTTTCAAGAGGCTTACAATAGTAAGACCGAAATTAAATAAATATCTGAAGATACTGTCTGAACTATTATGCTATGTAAATAAGTATGATCATCTGAATAAAAGTAGTTTGCACGTATTTATAGAGAATAATTACATATAAAAAACTAAAAAGAAAACCGACTTCATTCAATGAAATTTGAGCCTATATAAATACAACCGAATTGAAAGCCTACTCCTTTTTATAAATTCGGTAACAACGTTTATTTTACGCTTTTTAGTACTTTATAATTTTTTCAGAATTCGTAAAACCACTGAAATGTCACGGGAAAGCAAAATACGAAATTCCGTTTTACATATATTTTCCAGCTGTTTTGTTTGCAAAAATATCAGCAGATGTTTATAATAAATAATAATATATCATCTAGCCCCAAAGTAAGCAGAGCTTGGGAACCATATGCCTGATTTACTACTTTTTTTTACAAAATACATAGAAACACACTCATACCCAAAACATATATTTGCAGATCATACAAGCATTTGTCCCACGCCGGAAGTCGCTACCGTAGTTGGTAGCGGGTTGTTCTAGGAAAAAAATAGATTTATAAAGATTATGCACTTTGTCTTCGATGTCTTGACAAAGTGCTAAGTGCAGGAAAAAAGCCTCTGTGGCTAAATAAATCGAAATAACTAGAAATAACACGACACGATAAGATAAAGAAAAAAATCAATTTTGGAAAAAGTGGGTTTTTAAGGTAGGTACAGGGACTTTAGATTTACTGTCCTTTTTTACCTAAAATCTAATCTAATCTTGAATCAAAATCTAAGTTATGGTAAAATATTTATGTGGTAATTCAGTTTGTAAGACCAGCATTTTCTTTGTTATGTTTACCTACGTATCAAACTTGTAATTACGTAACTCGCGAAGAAATAGCTAACGGCGTAAACTAAGCGACCACTGCTGTCAAACCCAGTAATTAAATCAAACTATTTATTGAACTTAATCAAAAACCATGTAACAAGTTACCTTTATTATAATGCTATAATATTAGTGTGTATATAACCATTTACACACTAATAACCGGACTAAGTTAGCATCCACCACTCATCTCTAGATGAACCACAGATGAAGTAATTATAGGTACAGTAATAAGTAGGTGCAATTATAATAGTAGATTATTCTTTTTCTTCTTGCGTGTCAAAGATACAACTAAATTAGGTTATAATAGAATACTGCCACCCTTACTCCATCGTCGCTGGCGTCCAATAGGTCATCCCTTGTGCAGGTGTAAGGGCACAAGGGGCAGAGGAGTAAATGTGACATCGTTTGGATGGGAGCTCCGCAGTCGCATTGGGCACAAGCAGAGTCGCGATAGAACCATTTGCACATGTTTTCTCTACAGCGCGGCCGACTTGGGTACGCAGTTAGTTTATGGACTTCGAGACTAACCATGGAATATATAGATTTACAATAGTAGATTTACACTGTAGATCGCTACATGCTAGTCATCGGCAGCGGCTGGCTTTCTGATAAGACATTTTTTGAAGTGAAAACTTCTTTTAGCGCGGTACGCATATTTTTGGATGAGGTAAAACCTCTGGATTCGCGACACCGTTACCGAGACGCAACCGGCTGCCGCGCTCGCCCCATTTGATTATAAACCGTAATTCACATGTTTACATTCTACTTTTGTATGGAGAAGTTTACTGAGTTAGGTTCTTTGATATAGACGCAGCCGGCTGCCGCGCTCGCCCCGTTTGATTATAAACCTTAATTCACATGTTTACAGTCTACTTTTGTGTGGGAGGTTTACTGAGTTAGGTTCTTTGATATAGACGCAGCCGGCTGCCGCGCTCGCCCCATTTGATTATAAACCTTAATTCACATGTAGACTTCTACATGTGAATTAAGCCGGCTGCGTCTATATCAAAGAACCTAACTCAGTAAACTTCTACACACAAAAGTAGACTGTAAACATGTGAATTAAGGTTTATAATCAAACGGGGCGAGCGCGGCACTTTTGTATAGAGAAGTTTACTGAGTTAGCTTGTTTGATATATTATCTACATTCTGAACAAAAAATATTGCATCATCTGCGTTCGTTCAGTATTTGATTTGCAGCCGCCATAATTACTGATTTTGAAGTGATTTATTACTAAACTCAAACGCGCCAAAATAAGTTTTCACTTCTGTCGGCACTCCCGGAGAGCAACCCGATTTTATTATGACTTGCGTCTGGTTTCTCAGATATTGCTGTAGCGTTGCTAATACTGTTGCTGCTACTACTATTACGTAATAAGCTTAGAAAGCCTGAATACCCCGCGAGATTAGGTATAGTATATTATTAATTTCTCCAAAGAGCCGGCCCAGCTGTCGCTCGAAATGAAATGTGCAATTTTAAATCACGAACAAAACATAAAAGATTTTGTTTTGAATTTGTGACTTCAATGTTGGAAATGTTATAACGTGAGCAGTTTCGTTATTATATTTTCTAAGATATTTTATTTAGGTACAAAACTTGAGTAAACTTTACACGCCATCTGGTAAGTTATGAAAAATGAGAAAATATACTTTGGAGAGTCGGTGACAAATCCGCATCAAACCTCGCCGAAAACTTGTGTAGAATGACAAAAGATATACATATATATATGGACTAGACGAGGTCATTATCTGAGTAATTCGACTATAATTAATTAATAATTAATGTATTTTGAATGCATAATTTAAAAAAATATTAGCATTCTGCACTCCTTCTCTACCTTCCCTTCTCTACTCCTCCTACTCCTCCGTACGCTTTGTACCCCTTATTACATTTTATTATCGCAAAAAAGGGGTACAAATCTTTTGCTTCACGTATTAATATATAGAATATATAGTTACTAAGGATGTTTAAAACATTGAAAACAACAGAGTATCGATATCAATACTCGTGTTTTTCCACGACCCTAAAGATGGCGGAATGACCGAAGAAGTTTTTCTAGCGTAATGTAAAGATGTAAGCAAGAAGAGAGTTAACAAACAGCATGCTTGCAACAGCATTTGTTTCTTCAAACGACATTGCACATTAGTTAACAAAAACAAAGTGTAGATTCATATTTCTATTAGCTGAGAACGCGTTGCTGTGACTCAGTAGTTCTGTTGAAGTTAACTTACACTGCCATCTGTTAGAAACTTATGGAACTTATTGTAGGAAATCATTTAATTTGCAATAAAAAATATTGAGGTCAATAATTGAGACAAAAACTATCCTATCTTTTAAGTTTGCCCAAATTTAGATAATTGATTCAGGCGTGACCTTGAGGATATCCATTACAAAACATGAACTATATGGACAAATAGAACAGAATAGAATAGAAAATACTTCATTGCACACCAAATATACATTGAACCAGTAGAAACAAAAATAACAATGTTTTGCTAGTCGATAGTACAACGGGCGGTCTTATCACTATGTAGCGATCTCTGCCAGACAACCTTGGAATGGATTGAACTAAATGTAGCTAAAAAAAGGGTGATGGTAATAATAATAAGTGATTAATAATAAAAATGTGAAAAATGTGTACATACAAATTTACAAGACAAGAAAAAAATACATACGTCTATACTAATACAAAATATATACCTACAATTATACATATATGTACATCATTACATAGTATAAAACAAAGTCGCTTTCCGCTATCTGTCTGTCCCTATGTATGCTTAGATCTTCAAAACTACGCAACGGATTTTGATGCGGTTTTTTAATAGATAGAGTGATTCAAGAGGAAGGTTTATATGTATAATACATATATAATATAGTAGAGAAACACTGATAATTTTACAGGTTAGCGTATATGGGTTTAACGTATTAGAATTACTGAGCTACATACAGCAACGCGTGGCCGGGTCAGCTAGTTACAATATATATTTCATTAAATTGAGTAAGTAGTTCCGGAGTTTCATTCGGACTAACATCGAGACGCGATATTTTTATGAGATATTAATTCATAGATTACACACTCTAAAGGTGTAAAAGTGTCAGATTTAAGCTAATATTTTACAATTATATTTATCACACTATTACAAACATTTTGATAGCTCTTGACTGGGATAAAGGATTCTTAGTTTTTCATTTCATGAAGTAACATCACTCTGCTAATATAATATTTCATACTCGTTTCATTGCATGTTTTATTCAGTAATCTTAGCGGAATAACGAATAAGTTGTGACTATTGTGAACAATTGAATTAACTGTGTATTATGGTGCAATGTGATCTGAACGACGAGGAATCCCAAGAAAATTTTAGACGGCCATTCCGCGTGACGTCTAGAAATGACAATTGAAAATCTTCTTCTTCTTTTCTTCGTTAATGGCCTGTGACATACTAATGTCAATTCTGCCAATGTCAAGTGTTTATAGTTTATAGTCAGTTTGTTTGATATAAGTCTTAGTCGATGGTCAGTTGTCAATTCTAGACGACACGCGGAATAGCGTCTAGAATTTTCATGGGACTCCTCGTCGTTCAAATCACACTGCACCACAATACACATGCAATCCAATTATCCATACCCGCCCCGCAGCCACAATTTATCCATTAAAATTCCGCCAAGATTACTGAATAAAACATGCAATAAAACGGGTAAAAAATATTAAATTAGCAGAGCCATGTTGCTCCATGAAATGACAGACGAAGAATCCAATTGAAAATCGATTAAGACTTTAACAAACAAATTGACTATAAACAACATAAACACTTGACACTAGCAAAATTGTCATTATTATGTCACATGCCATAAACAAAGAAGAAGAAGAAGAAGACTGGGATAAATGAAGCAAATGAATGGAGAAGTTTTCCCAGCAGAGAAGCGTGATAACCCTCATTATATAAATTTCTACTATTTATTTATAATACCACTTTGACCCCTTAAGCGACCAATGTCTACGAACTTATAATCTTAATCCAATCTATGGTTTCGTTTGTTAAAATTAATTACAAGTTAGCGAAACTTTACTAACTTGCTTAATCTAAGATACTTACTTATTAAAACGATTCATTGTTATATTAAAACAAGTTATTTAATCTTTCCAATCTTTTGTAGTTGAGGTTTTGTTCATTAAACATTAATTTACATATTCTCCACAAGTATTCGTCGTAAGAAGGTAGAGTCTGTTTTTAACCCCCGAAGCAAAAGAGGGGTGTTATAAGTTTGAGGTTTGAGGTGTATCTGAACGTATGAACGGATTTTGATGAAGTTTCTTCATGTTATATCAATAATATTGCAAGAACATAATAATGTTGACCTGCTGCTGCAGCATTACCTGAAATCTGCAGAATACCAAACTCCTCACCTACTTAACATAGATAGACCTATGTTTGAGCACGAACTCGCCTGCCGATGATGGGGCACGCAGGTCTAGAAGATACCTATTTACTTTTGACTTGAAGAGACCCAGATTGTAGTTTTCAGGAAAGACCGACGACGGCAAAGCATTCCAATCCTTGTCTGTACGTGGAAGCAAAGCGCTTTGTTCGTAAGGGTAGTAGACTGACAAGGTATGGATGGTATTGAGCGGTACGGCTGCTTGTTCTGTTATGAAAATTTTTATTTCTTTTGTGTCGGGCATTTTTAAATTAAAATTTATACTTGTCTTAGAGAAAAATACTAGAGTGGCATTTATGTCAATGACTTATGATATAAACTGCAATGACTCACTACTCTACTCTAGATTGTTTTTGGCCGTTTTGCGAAGAATACATTGCTCTCTAATACAATTTATTTTTTCCAAGTTATTCTGGTGTTTTATTTGATAACATTCTTGCAAGCTAGAATTATTGACTCAGGTCTGAATAATTGGAATAAAAGTTTTGTGTTTTTATGTGATTCGAGAAAAAATAAACCTTATAAATATTTGATAAATACGTCACAATTTTATATAAAACGACGAACGACAACATACGACTTTGTGACGTCTTACTATAAACACATGACATTGGCAAATTTTTAATCATTATGACAGATGCCAGTAACGAAGAAGAAGAACTCTACTCTCTATATTACTAGTATACAAGTACGTTTTAATTGTTGTCTAAATTATTTAACGGCGTCTGGTAGAAACATCGCGTGTCCCAAGAGCTGGCTCCTATCTGGCTCAGCGTATTAACATTACCATTCAACGTAGCAATGACGCCAGTGTCTTGGGGACGCTGTCCTCTGGCAGTGATCCGGATCACTTGATATATCTATAAATCGATTTTAATGGTCGTTAGACAGCTCAACTGTTACACATGTATTTTATAATAAAGTTTTAATTAACTGAAATCAGTAATTTCATGATATTTGATTTTAATGTTTGCGTATTAAACTGTAATTAAGCTACGTAGGTACTAGCCATGTATCAAAGTGATCATTCTACGATGAGCAACCAATCAGGGCTTCTTTACGAGCGTAGGTACTTAATTAAACCCTCGACGCCTCGAGGGGTTAATCACACGTTGTAGATAAAACTTTACGATATGAAAATTATCAGTCAACGCGTAAATAATGACAACTCACCTAGTTTATCAATGAAAAACAACATAAAAGCTAAAACACTATTTGATTGAACAAAATTCTCAGAACAAACATATGTGTGAAATGAACAGTTATGTACATACTCGAACATACGTTGTCTGCCTTATCAGCGCAATAAATATTACGATGAGTGCAACTACAGTGACCGCGCGAGACAGTCGCGATGAGCTCAAATCGTTTACTTGGTATTCAATATTGTAATTAGTGAAAAAAACTTTTATTTCTTGTTGAAAGTATACTTTTTATCAATGTGCACTACAACTACTTAAATCTAATATACAGTTTTAACTGGAATTTTACCTTTGGTCCTTCGAGACAAAACGAACCAAAGTGCCTAAACATTTTGGTTCGTTTTATGACTTAAGTTAACGAAAGCGAATCGGCGGCCTCCCACACGCGGGTCTCACCGGGCTGATTGAGAAGGCGCATATTTCGTTCCGGATAGTCACAGGAGTGCTGAATGCCAAAACAGTGTTAGGACATTCAAGTGTTAACGAAATTCCATCGTAACCTCCGTGGATTATCGGTTTACGCTTGGAGTAGAAGATTTAAGTAACTTACGTATTCTAGGTATATATTAACCAATCTACATGTCCTAAACCAACTACAGAAAAATAATACACTGCTTTACTACTGAACTGTAACTAACTTGAATTTAACTTTAACTAACTTGAACGTTTGTCCGTGTCTGGAAGTTATAAAGTTTTCTTTCAGTCATCTTGTCATCATAATACAAGCTTATTAGCAATACGCTTATTCCACTTTAAAATTTTCGTGAGTTGTATTATACATTTTAATAAACACGGGTTTTACTCACGTATTATATTGCTCGATCGTTCACACTCATGGAATGCGAACCGCATTACCGAAATGTGTATCTCCGGGCTTCGACAATCTATAAAATATCGATTCAATAATAAATAAATAAATAAATATTGCTGGACAATGCTCACAACATCATCTAGTCCCAAACTAAGCATAGCTTGTATTATGGTGATTAGATGACAGATATAATACTTATATATTTTTAAATACATACTTATGATACTTTATAACACCCAGACACAGAACAAACACCTATGCTTTTCACACAAATGTTTATCTTGGGAGGAAATAGAACCATCAACCTACAGCGCAGAAGGCAGAGCAACTACCAACTGAGCTGACAAGCCAGTCGAATTCAATTCAATTTGTTTATTAAAATAAATTTAACATTTTGATTCAACGCGGGCTTTACTCACGTATTATTTTGTCGATGGAGGCACCGACTCTGTTTCGATTCATCAACAATATAATACGTGAGTAAAACCCGTGTGTATTAAAAAGCTATAGTTGGATGGTGTAAGGATTGTCTGATATTTATGTATTTACCAGTAATCAGACAGTCCTATAAACTATTTAGAATATCTGTCGTTACATGCTGCTATGCATTTTGTGTTGCCTAGTAAGTACCTGTACAATCCAAGGACTATATATTTACCTAGCCTATATAAATATAGGTCAATGGGATCAATGAGACGCAAAGTGACTTGTCTAATGGCTAACTGACCTATCTTCTTCTATCGTGTCAGTAGTTATTTAGAATCAGTGTCGTGAAAAGGTTAAAGTGCGCCTCAAAGGCTCCATTTGTGCACCTGGCGTATTCTTTTAATATTTGTCGACATGCTGATTTCCCCACGAATTGTTCCTTCACCGTTTGAGAGTATAGCTCACATTAATTTTTCAATCAGAAAACCTCTACTTTAGGATCTGCTAGACCACTAGTGCTTTCTGACCAAATAGTCAATAGTCAAAAGATACTTTATTCAATACAATCACAAGGATCACTTAAAACGTCTTACATACTAGGTGAATTTAGGTGCCAATTCCTCCTAACCCAAGCCCGAGAAGAACCGGCAAGAAACTCGTCCTGGTCCTAGTGCTTTTTTGCATGATCCATCTTATAACTACCTTAACTACGAAACACTAATACAAGAGAGTTTATACATTTCTAATGTCAACTTTCTGGGGCAGAGCGACATGAGGTCATGCATTCTTATCAATAATATAGTAATTTATATTATGATACGATTTCTTGAAAATACTAACCTTCATGTATGCCTGACCTGACCTGAATTTTCTGAATGTTTCTGAATGAATATGTTCCATCTAAGTGACTTTAGACCACTTATCTAGGCCTAGGCTAGGCTTATCTAGACCTCTAGACAAACACCTCACACTCAGTTTACGGGGAGATCAAATTGTATGGAAATGATAGGAGCTGTCAAGTTTCAGTCACGTGACTTATAACAAGCTTCTGTCATATTCATACCATGACTTGACATGACAGAAAGTGGAACTTGTCTAAGTCCTCAGAGGGCCTAGCGGTCTGATAGCGGCTAAACGTAAACCTATCGCGAGTATAAATAAAACATAGCTACTAGGACCTTTAAATAAAATTAACATAAAATAATGTTATATAAACTTGCTACATAACAAAGCCGCAAGCTCGGGTTTATAAAAATAAAGTAGGCACCTAACGTTTTAAAATTAGCTCGACGGACGGTGAGCCTACTGGATAACAAGTATGTTAAGGTGATTTTCTTTACTACATTTACGTCCTTGCCACTTTCGTAAAAAGAGAATTTCAACTGTAAATTGTCACACTGGTAAAGTTTCAGTCACTGTATGCGTTGGGGCAAGAATTAGGGGTTTTACGAAATGTCTAAAAACCAATAGAACCACATTAGTTCAAATTAAAAATAGTTTTCTTCAATACAATGACAAGGACAACTTTGCATCATCTTACTTGCAGAATAGAACTCAAGTATTTACAACAACCTTACAAGACCTGCTGTGGAAATACTATCGGAATACTTCACCTGTGCTAACTCAACCCTACTCATTGATCGCTATAAAGAAAAACTTTGAATTAAATGAGCAATTAAATGAAACGCAGATATAACTAATGAGTTGAAGGTATGGTAGGAAATTTCGTAATTAAATTAATTTCGTAATTTTTTAAATTTATTGTACAACATTCATCATTCGTTCATTCATTCGTTCATTCGTTCATCTAATTAATTCATTCGTGTCATCCTATGGATAACCGTATACACTCAAGAAAGGGTCGTGACGCAAATTCGTGACGGAAAACATATTACACTTTTTTTAGTCTAGTCAAGTCCGTACCGGGCGATAAAGAACTTCATTCCAAAACTTGGCTTGGTAAAAGATTCAAAGTCAGAGCTCAGAGCCAATGGGCGAAACACAAAAGCTACAGATTCTGCTACAAAAAGTTTCCGATTAGCCTTAGAAAACAGGAAACTTCTGACCCGAATACTTAATGAGTTTGAATGGAACAACTTTTTTGTTTAACTGGTTCCATAACATTGGTTTTGAATATTAGGTTTCTAGGAAAACAATACAGAAAAACACAGCTGAAAAGCGGTAGAAATGAACAATGAAAAGTGAAAGAAATATAACGTTTCTGCTCGTGATGCCTTTATTCAACAGTGGATAACTTTAGCTAGGTATTTTTCCAGGTGTCTAGTTTACCAACTTCTTCTTTTTCTTCTTATGCATCTTAATACTTAGTTAAAATACTTATTTATACACAAAATCAGCATGACAACCGTCAGATTTTTATATAGTTGAAAATATTGGCTGTGTTTCAGTTATTTAACCAGACTCTTTAAGTTCGTAAAATACGAAAGATCTCGTTTTGTTCACAAGTAAAATTTCTGGGTAAAATTTAGAAATGACAGTTCTTAAATAAGTTTAAACTGATATTTTGTTCTACTATTGATTTGATCTAGCGTTTATTCTACCTCAATTTTATTTAGTATCAATTTACATGACGTTAAAAATGAGCTAAAACACGTCAATCACAGGTCAATTTAGTAAATTTAAAACGGGCCATAACGCTAATTGGGCCTTAAGATGAACATGTCCAAAACCAAGATTATGACCAACCTTCCGGGTCCTAAACCTAACACAATCGTAGGTAACTGCCAGATAGAGGCAGTGGACGACTACTACCTTGGACATTGTTTATCTTTCGGCCCACAGTCCCAATTAAAAGAGATCTCAAGACGAATCCAGCTGGGATGGGCCGCCTTTAGTAAGTTTGCCGCTCGCGTTCCGTATGCGAACCGTGAACGCAAGCGGCAACAATTTTCTAGATGAATCGAAACAGTGTCGGTGCCTAGATCGACGTAACAATACGTGAGTAAAACCCGTGTTTATCAAAATGTATAAAATAAGATCGTTCGTGTTTTGCGAAATGTTTCTAAGTCCAGCGAAACAATAGAGTTTTTCTCAGATAAGACCGGGGTAGTCCTAGGTTTTGTTTGACACCTAGTTACCATGCCTGTACATACATTTAATTATCTTTATAGCGATGACATTGAGATAAATAAATAAACTATGCTGGCTGATATTTCACACATGATCTAGCTCTAAAGTAGTCAGAGCTTGTGTTATGGAAACTACATGACTGATATACCTAAAACAGACCAGAAACAAATATTAGCAAATCATGTAAACATTTGTATCGCAGCGGGAGTCGAACCCGCAGGCTTCTCGGGGCCTTCACACTTGCGTCAAAGAGGTAGTAAACATAAACATTACTCTTCGTGAGAAACACAAAGTTTTTTTCCTGTTTAACCGCTTGGTTAAGAGGGTTTCATTAAGTACTGAGTGCTTATAAATAAATAAATGATCTCGCACATTTCACACAGCTTCATCCTGCCCTAAAGTAAGCAGAGCTTGTGTTATACGTATTACATGACTGATATGCTACTTATATATATATCTTTTTATGTAAATCTATACCTATAAAAGAGCTTAACCTGACTGACTGATTCATTATCGCAGAGCCGAAACCGCTGAAGCTAGAAAGCTGAAATGTTGAAGGTAGGTAGCTTCTTTTTAAAGCAAAAAGAAAACGTGTTACAGGATTTTTCAAAATAACCCTAACAAAGGGGTAAAATGGGGTGTCAAAGTTTGTATAGGAACTTTTTAATGGCACCTAAATTCACCTAGTATGTAAGACGTTTCAAAGTGATCCTTGTGATTGTATTGAATAAATCGTCTTTTGACTTTGACTTTGGTGGTGTGATTTCTTAGAAACTTGATTTGGATACTTAAAATGCAAAATAAATGGACACGTGTTTCAGGTTTTTTAAAAAAACTCTCATAAAGGAGTAAAATGGGGTGTGAATGTATGTATGGAAACTTTTTAATGGGTGTGATTGGTTCGAAGCTTATTAATAAAAATTAGCAAGGAGATAAATTGCATTCTGGGGAAGGATTTAAGATACAATTCCTTTCAAAAATAGTGTGGAGTCACGAGCAACAGCTAGTACATATATATATATATATATATATATATATATATATATATATATATATATATATACATAGAATATATATACATGTATAATAATATAAACATATATATAGAAACACCCAGACCAGACAAATCTATTTATCTTGAGTTCGTATGAGTAAGCGGAAAACATTGGTGACTAACAACTTCTGTCGAAACTCAATTGTTTTTGTTATTAACGTGTTTCATAGATGTAAACACGCTGCGACTGAAGACAAGAAAATACATGTACATTTTCTGAAACTACAAGCAGTTTGTCGTAGCTCAAGAACCATTTTTATAAGACACAAACTGATGTTCGCTCTTGTTGCGAATGCGAAGCCTTCGACCCTCCTACCTCATAATTTACGTGGTCCGAGATATAATGTAGGTTACGCGTTGTAGAGTTGCTAGAAATAAAAATGAAAGGAGATCTTTTCTGGAATACTAGTTTTTAAATCATTTTAGACCCTAACAAGACAAATATGCCAGGCGAATGTGACCATACATAGTAAAGGCTTTCGAAATCAGTAAGGATAAGAATGACTTGTAGTCCGGTCTGAAAACAATTGAACACCATCTACTTAGCAATGTAATGTAAATAGTATGTGCCTTTTGTTTTTTTTTAGATTTCATATCTCGCTGTTACTCTAAATCTAGTATAAATAATTTTCCTCGTAATTTCATCATAATATCCAACTATTTTGTAAAACCTTTCCAGTTTGGTGAAACCCTGGGGGGTTATACGGGACCTTTATAGGGTCCCTTGTGGGCTTCGGAACCCTTAAAAGATGGTAAGTACATAAATGCCGGTTTAGAGTAGATAAGTATTATCCTGACTCAATATCTGGCTCATATATTTCTGATCTCAGTTTAACTCCTCAGTCTCGAATTCAAAATTTCATAAAAAAAAATTACAGCACGAGCGCCTTAGACAAGATAGCGGCAAAAATACTACATTGTACAAAATCCTACTAATATTAAACGCGAAAGTTTGTATGTATGTTTGTAACTCTTTCACGCAAAAACTACTGAATGGATTTTAATGAAACTTTACAATATAGCTTATACATCAGAATAACACATATAATTATTCTGATAATTATGTATAAGCTTATAATTTATAAAGATACTGTGTGAATTATCCAAAATATAACGATAAGTGTCAAGTAAGTAGGATAAAAATCTGCCATCTGCAAACTATTCTGGCGTGCGCTGCAAAAACCGTTAGAATTACTCGAAGTACTAATCCTGCGTAGACGAAGTCGTGGGCACCAGCCAGTATGTAATAACTCTACAACCAAACCATATTTTATGATTCAGTAAACAACAATGTACTAATTGATATATCACCTATCTATCAGGCATGGCAAAATAAAGTGTTGGCTGCCGCTTATGGATTATTAGGTTAATCCTAAAGCACTGAATCACATAGAATTCACTCGCCTCACCGCCTCACGAATACTTAACTACACCTATAAGTAACTCAATCAACACGTTACGAAAATCCCATAAAATTCCTTGAAAAAAAACGTATACCTTTAACTATGATCCTAACTTGAAAAGTTTTAACTTAGTCTTAACTATTGCACAGAATAATAATACTACATAACTATAGCTTCTAACCTCAGTTTGGAATACAAAACAGTATGTTCACACAAACTTTACCACTAGTAAACAGTTTGAGGACCCAATCAATTGTTTTCCTGATCTGAATAGGTTTATTGTTCGACACCCAAGTTTCCTGTTCACCAATTGACTCTTGAGTGTTGATCCTCAACATTATTAGAGCTATCTGTGTGAGTAAAAACTTCTTTTTCATACTTACGAGTACGTATGTTCATTATTTGGCTGTGTTTCTTGAGAAACACTAACACATCATGTTTTGATTTTTAGATTTTAGTGGGCCAATTAATAGCAAATGGACTGCCTATGCGTTGCAGATGAAAATACATATCAAAGTATTTTAGGTAGGTACTGCATCGTTGTTGTGTGTAAGTAGGCATCTATAGTTTAAGCTGAAAAAATCGTATCAAGAATAAATTGAATAAACATTACTATTTTAATTTTATGGTACAAACATGAAATTTTATAAGCATTTTTAATATGAAATTAAAAGATGGTGAAGATGATGCGGCGAAGATGGAGGGTCGAGTTAGACGCCCATCTTAAGGATTGGCCCACAGTGGCTTTAGACAGGGACGATTGGAGAAAAGGAAGGGAGGCCTTTGCCCTGCAGTGGGATGTCACGGGCTCTTAATAATAATAATAATATGAAATTAAATTAAATTGATTATAGAAAAAAAAACACAATAAAACCTTGTTGCTGTAAAAACTAGTTCACACAATCAATCGTAATTCGTTTCTCATCAGTTTAGTTACGATTAGGTACATCATTTTGTAAGTATATGTGCTACTTATATTATACCTACTCTATTTATAGCATGTTTGCTGTATAGAGGCGTTATAGTTTGGTTAATAATATAAACATACATTAATAACCATAATTGTCAAACATTCAATATAAATTTAACGTACCTACTTATAAATTTGTGCTTTAGTGGCAACATCGTCAGTAATCATTTAGTAATCCTTAGGATTATTTAAAAATATTATAATTGATATAGGTCATGGTAGACATTATGGTTAGGACAATGATAGCGTTACAGCTTAGGCATAATGAAGAACTAAGACACGAAAAAACAACATTCGTCGTTCTATAGCTAGATCACATTACTCTAGACCCAATCAAATACGGGTTTTCAGAAGTTGACCCCAGTTGGCTTGTTTGCTTTGAATCAACGTCTGAAATTAGTTTTGAAGACATTTTGTCGTTTTGCTCAATTTCTTTCATTGGATGGCGACTGTTACAAACTTTTGAAAACGTCTAAGAAATAATATATATTTTTTCTTGAAAAAATATATATTAATCAAATAGGTACTTAGGTACATCGAAGTTTGCAAGTATTCGGTATTTCGGATGTTTTAAGAATTATTTTCTTAAAGTTTGGGTTGGTTTTAACAAATTTCCCTTTATTTTGAAATTTTACACAATAATTATGGAAACGTTATTGTGTGATAAGTCCATTGAAGTTCTTTGAAGACGGTTGCGAATTTGCGACTGAAAGATGTACTTACTTGAAGTGGCGTTTCTCTTGAAATATATTATTTATTAAAAAGTATTTGAAAGTCTTTGTCCTCATTGTAATACATTTTTAAATGTATTTTTTTTTCGAAATACAAACAAAGACGCTATCTCTCGGTAGGTATTGATTTAAAAATGTCTGAACTCTTACAAACTCATACTTCTTGTTAAACTATGCAGTCATCGTGAACGAGACGGTTCATCTCTTGTTTGTATTGAAGACTAAAAAATGCATCCAATCTTGTATACTTTTATATATACCCTTAAGCACGTGGAACGGATCAAAAGATTTCATCGACTGTACAAAACTCAGACGGTCAGCGATGCGCGTTAATCCAACCAATATACAAAGAACCCGTGTCTCTTGTTTCAGCTTTGAGTTCGACGTTCGGAAAGTTCTGGTAGTTTACCATGCAGCCATTATACACAGACCTGATATTTAGGCTATTAAACATGAGCTGACAGGTCTTGTGATTCTGGCAGGATTATGAAGCTCATCGGACACGGAACACCACTCAAGCACAATGCATCGACGAGTTTCAGGGTGGAGCTTCGTGTAAAAAATACCGCCTGGACACTTGAACAAGATTAAACGTACTTATTTAAATTTTATTTTCGTGTTCTCTTTAAGTGGGAAATGGTAAACGAATTAAACTTGTTAATTTTATTATTGAATGTACCTATTCTAGTTTATCAAAAATGTTTCTGAGACTGAATGAACGAATTAGAAAATAATAATCTTATTTCAAGCCAGTATGGTGAATGGATCAGATCAGTGTGATCAGATGGATCAGTGTGTATCAGAGGCTCCTTTCGTGCACTTGGCACATGTGTTCGAACTTTTTAGTTCTACGACATGTCTTTCACAAGATATGCTAATGAAATGATGGAATGTGTTTTTTATTGGTTGGTTTGGTTGGTTGGTTGGTACTTATTAGAAACATTCTAAAATATATATTTCACAAACACCGATTCAAACTTTCAGAAAAAGCTGACGAGAAAGAATATTTCAAGAGATTCTGATGATAAATTACTTTTTTCACAAAGTGCGTTGGCAAAAGAAAAGTTGTAAGAAGTCGTAATTGCAGGAAAACCACAGAATCGTTTATTTGCCAAAACTTGTTCGGGATCGGTTTTTGATGAGGTTGGTGTACAATTTCGAACAAAGAGTATGAGTACAACATCAAAATAATTGTAATAAAAAAATACCTACGCCTACTCGTAGGTACATATGAAAGTGCTTACTTTTTCAAAGCATTATCTAAAATAAATGAATAAGTATTATAGTCATTTTGAATGCACTATCCAATAAATGGGATAGCGTTCCTCAAGCTCTGTAATCGAGTAAGAAGATGTAAGTCGAGTAATAAGGAAATAATTCGATTGTAATATTTGAAATTTTTTATCAAAATTTATTAACCTACCACTCACTAACATAGAGTAAGAAAAATACTAACTACTACAATTTTATGTTGTCTAAAATAAATTATTTTTATTAATATTTAAGTTTTAATATTTTTCTATGCATAATAAGTATGTATTCACTAAAAAAGTGTATAAGTAGTATATCAGTCGTGTGGTATCCATAACACAAGCTCTCCTTATTAGATGATGCTGTGTGACATGTCCGGCATTATTTATTTTATTTATACAATTATTTATACAACTATTAATAAATACATTATGTTTGAATACTTTATAATAAATACATTACATTATGTTCTATCGCCCCGTTGAGTCCCGTGAGCTATATAGTAAAAACAGTATTTTGACACTAATATTATAAACTTGAAAGTGTCTTTGTCCCTCTGTCTGTCGTTTTTTTTTATATCATCAGTTAACCTACGTTTAACCACGATCTCGCCTGATGTTAAGCGACGATGTGGCCGACGATGGGGTACGCCGGTCTAGAACACACCTATTTACTCGAGACTTGAAGAGACCTAGATTGTAGTTTTCAGGAAAGACAGACGACGGCAAAGCATTCCAATCCCTGTTTTCTTGATGAAGTTTGATACGAAGATTAGATCTTGAGGACGGACATAGGTTACATTTGTTCCATTCATTGAGGTTAATAGAGCAAATGAGACATTTTTAGTATTTTTTTCTGGTCTATTTTGTCGCGGGCTTAGCTTAGTAATGAATAAATCAATATTGCTGGACAATGCACACAAATCTATTTAATCCCAAACTATGCAAAACTTGTTCTATGGAAATCAGATAATGGCGTAATGATTTGGAAAAGTAAATATTTTCTTAGTAAGACTTAACTAGAAGTGTCTTTTTATAAATTTGTATATTTTATGACTATATTTGCTTTTGAAAGCATTGTTTTAGGTACTTAAGTAGGTGCTTTAGTTTCTTAAGCTTTGAGGAAAATTTGAGTTTTTCTAAGGTTTTTAATAAGTACCTACACTTTTTTGTACATATCTGGAAAAGGAAGCCAAATCATAATTATTTACCTCTTAGGTAAACATTTTAAGGGTTATGTAGCAATTTTATAATATAAATATTGAATTACGAGCCTATTAAAAAAGCTTTACAATATATTTCAAGCATAGTAACGATGTTGTAAGTACATTTAGAAATCCGAACTTTAGCTCTTAACGGTTATGCGTTCCTAGTACATCTTGCTATACAAGCATAAACACATAAGTTGGTAATGGGACAAATGAGACTTTTTAGTCTCATTTGTACTATTAATTGACGACCTCTGTGGCGCAGTGGGCGAAGGCCGACTGATACGTGGTTTCTACGTTTAATAAGTATCTATTTAGATGTACCTAAGTAACATATCAGTCATGTGGTTCCCATAAAACACATAGGGCTACGAAAGAGCTAATCTATAAAAGATTGAAAAGTGGGTGTATTTGAATGCTCTACATATCTGGCTTTCCTAGAAGTACTAGCCGTAATAAAGCGGCCTAGTGGTATCTACAATAGATCGAGATAAGCGAAGGGAAACAAATTTACATAAAAGTTCAGGGATCTGATGCTCAGAAAGTGAAATAAATATCTAACGCAGATGACGTCAACATCTCACACGAAATGGAACCTTAATCACCGTAACCCTGATCGGTTTTTAATATTATTATTAAGCTCCCAGGTCTTATTAAGGAAATCAAATTGCACTTCTGTGTTTTACTAAGACTGTAGCCCACTTCGCTGCACTAGCATACGGAGCACCTAATGGTATGTCACTGTAGGCAACAAACGTTGGCGATCCTATGACAGTTATTTTATTCGCCCAGTAATTTCTCACTTTTCCACAGAATTAAACGGCCACCGGTTTTTAAGGAACTCAGAATAGAAGGTTCAAAGGAGTGTTAAAGGGTGCTAATTGCTTGAAGGCCTCTCTTTATTTAATTAAAAAGCTCGCCTTTAGAGTCGTACCATGATTTAAAATAAGCTCTCCCGACTTTACATTTTAAAAGCTTAAATTAGTCTATAGATGGCGAGTTGTTGTCTTAAATAAAGTTTCCATACAACATAAGCAGTAGCGGTAATATGGAAGTAAATAAATATTTGTCATAATGTCATTGTCATACGTCTTTATCTACTATTTTCATATGATTCAGTGGTCGGATTTTTTGGGCCGACAGAAGCAAACATTGAACTCCTATTTTATTTATTTTTCTCGGCATTTTGATAAACACGGTTATAACTCACGTATTATTTTGTCGATAGTTAATGTGGTTAATACTGCACTAGAATCTTTTAATAATAGAGTCGTAGGATGACATTAACATCACTGACATAAGGAACAAAACGCAATGATTCACGACTCTATTCATATGGTACTTTAAAATATTATTTGCCAAAATTTGAGGTAATAGTTACGATTATTATTAATTATATTTCAAGTAAACTTTTCTTTCCATCTAGTAACATGTTTTATCGTTATAAAATATCGAAGTATTCTTAGTACACGTATATAGTTTTACAGAACTAATTTCTATAGAACTAATTTATGTTCATGCTTCATTTTGTAACATCAATTATCCAACATCAAACTAGTTTTAGAAGAAAGACAGTTGGTACAAGTCAATTTAATTATAATAACGTTAGGTTCTTGTCGAATAAACAAGGTTTTTTAGCACTAGTTTCGCTGCCGAGATGGACAAAAAATAGATTCGTCGTCTGGTTCGATAGTCATCATTACAAAACATTCCCCGTATATAGGTATATGGGACACCCATAGAATTACGTAATTCGCTATAACTAGCAACTGAGATAAACTGTGCAGTCATTGCTGTTAAACACACTCTATGTACGCTAATATCACTTCTATAAGCCCATTTCGCCTGTGGGCGATAGACGAGTTAGACTTATTACGGTGGCTGGCTTCAGTAATAAGAGATTAGATGTCGATGCTATTGCTGTAGCTATTGCTACTATAACGTAATAAGACAACCAGTCTGTATCTAGAGAGATAAAATGAAAAAAAAAACATGTGCGTCTCGGGACGCCCGACAGAAGTCATACGAGTAACTTAAACTAATCTAACTAGCGCTGTGGGTTAGAGTGAGAGTGGAGGAGCCTGCCTACCGCTGCCGTATGCGTGAGAGAAAGGGAAGCCAGACAGACTGGCGCCGTAACGCGTTACGTAACGAAGCGGTTTACCCTCCCATAAGAAGTTATCACTTCAGATATATTGTAAAGAATACGGTTTTTTTAAAGATTAACTATATAGATGACGAGAGACAGGACAGACTGGAAGAAAATAAGCATTTGTGCCGACTCCACGTGAAGTGACATTAAGGCAAGGAGATGATGATTTATTTATATAAATCATAATATTATTATTTATTTGCCAAATGTGTGTATGATCTGCAAATATTTAACTTGAGTCTGAGTATTTAATATGTGAGTGTATGTTATTCATCTTGTAACCATAATACAAGCTGTGCTTAGTTTGAGGTTAGATGGTGCTGTGTGCATTATCCATTAATATTATTATATTTTTTCGTTATTAACAGCCGCTACTATTATTCCTTTATATAACCATGGCGCAGGGCATCTCTCTCGTGTTTTGAATACATCAAAGACCGGTGCTAAAGGACTGAAGGCTTTCATTATTCATGAGGCGTAGGTTGAATACATTTAACCTTTCAGTAGCGAACAATGAAAACCAAGACCTTATCCAAAACAACCTAAAGCAGGTGTACTTTGTTCTAATTTAGTTATTAATCAACGACTCTGGGTCACCGCTTCTTAAAAGGTATGCTAAATATATTACCATCTCCGGCCTTACTTAGAAATGTCTCTCAAATGCTGTCTAAAGTTAACTATTTTCCAATAATGCTATCTCTTTTTTAACAGACTTCATCAAAAAGGAGTAAGTTCTCAATTCATCGGTTTTTTTATTTTATGTATGTTCACCGATTACTCGAAAACGCCTGAACCGATTTTATTTTTTTTTTGTTTGAAAGGGTATACTTCCCAGGTGGTCCCATTTAAATTTTATCGAAATCGGTCTCGCTGAAAAATTCACAAAAATTTTGAAAAATTGTATACATCGATGATATTTTCGTTTACTCCGATAGCTCGCTATCTCATTGGAGCAGTGCGTTTATTTGGCCTACCCATATTATATATTACATACAAAATACATCTACTTTCCACTAAAAATGCATTATGGGCTCAAATTTCATTCAATGAAGTCGGTTTTCTTTTAAGTTTTTAAAACGTAATTATGTTAGATAAATACTGACAGGGCGAATCTTGAACAGTGTTTAGGCAGTGTTCAAGGGCGATTATAAGTATGACTTAATGATCTTAATTTCTAGTACTTTTGTGTTCCATTATGGGTTATATCTCAACAAGTATGAAACAATTTAAGTCAATATAATATGATTATGTACTTATCTCGAGTGGAAATTCACTCGTGTAATGTTATTTGTATACTTCAACCGCTGCACCCTGAATTTCGGGAATTCCTTTTCAGCTGAGCGTCTACTCACTGTAAGGTACACATTCCTTCAAGTTTTAAGTTTCAACGACCAATAGTTTAGGCTGTGCATTGTCCAGTGAGTCAGAGACGTTTCGATATGTATGATAATACTTTAAAAAAAAATCTTGATTATATGTAAAAACGCCAGTAAATATGGTGTGGTCCACGCTCGTACTAAGATTTCATAACTAGTTATATATCAGGATTTTTTCACTGGTTAATAAACAGTTATTAAACCAGACTTTTTTTCCATTTTGATAACGAGAACACAATACTTTTTTCTATTTTTATAACGAGAACCTTTTAGGTCGCTTCTATAAAGGTCGCTACTATAAATTGGTTTAATCTGAAAACCAGCGCTACTTCCGTGCCTGGAAGTAGCACATGCTGAGATTAATCCTTTTTAGCAACACTAAAATGTTGATTGGTTTGCGGGAAGGGCTAATTTCTTACGCATACTTAGTTGATTTTTGTTTGTTTATGTGTTTTGTATAAATGTGTATGTGTTTGTTTAAGATTCCCCTTGAGGCCTATTTTTAGTCTGTTTTCCGCTCATGTGTTCTCTTTTGTTTTGTGTGTGCTAAATAAATGTTTTTCTTTCTTTCTTTAGATAGATAGATAGATAGAAAACTCTTCATTGACTACCACACGGAATATTACAATAAAAATAACTAAAATTATTTAAGGCAATACAGTGGGCGGTCTTATCGCTAATAGCGATCTCTACCAGGCAACCGTTTAGTCATGTCATGGTCTAGTCTCTTAGTCATATATTATTTGTACAGTGTATTAAGTACACTGTACAAATTAAAACTGGCGCTTCGGCTTTCGCTCGTTTTGCTCGCTCGCCTTGCGTGTTGAACATTAAAATGACGTTTTCTATACACTAACATAACCTAACTGGTTTTGATCTGATTTAACTTTTTCTCCTGACTCTACTCTATCCCGGTCGGTAATTTGTCCAGTGTACAAGAAGACCATACATGACTAAGAGGGTCTCGATAATAAAAAATTAAAAAAAGTCTTGTGTACTCGTTATCAAAATGGACAAAAAGTTTTGAATAATAACTGGTTATAAAACAGTGCAAAAAAATCCTGATATATAACTAGTTATGAAATCTTAGTTACGAACGTTGACAAATACACTTCTTAGTTCTTCTTAGTAATTCTTCACTTTCAAATCAATGGTTGCATACTCAAAGTCAATGTCAACTAAACTATCGACTTAGTTGTTATCAAACACAGTCGTGGTTAAATAATGCTGGCCAATCATGCGCTAATGTGGTACTCTGCCTTAGCGAACAATATCGAAGCATCCTTTCTTATAACAATGTTATTGGATGGGTAAACGCGATTATCTGATAAAATTGCAAAACGAAGAGGAAATTTTCTATAGCAAATTTCTTATTACTTGATGTTAGACGAGCTAGTTAAATTAAACCTCGGGCTACCATGTTACCCCTGTATTATTATGTAGGTTCTCATTAAAATATACCCTATTAATTTTATAAAAGTAAAAGTTTGTGTGGATGTTACTTTGTTGCTCAATAACGGAATGAATTAATTTGATATAAATATAAATAAGGACCAGGAACGATATACTTAAGCTACTTGTGCCTGGCAAAGCCTTAGGCAGATGCTAGTGGGTATATGACTTCTAAAACTATCATGATTTTGAACATAATTTTTACTCAAAACGGGATATTTACCATGATATGTCTAGGAATTTCAATCGAGAAAACGGTTTTCAATTGTCTGGAGCCTGTGGTGAGAATGTGTGGAAACAGTAAAAGTGAAGTACCAGTTATGCGTCCGGATACCGTGAGTATTGTGTGTCGTTATCGTGATCGAGTTTTTAGTGACATTGAAACCGGTAGTACGCGTAATATTCTCAGTAAAAGACTGAGAAAGCGGGTAGACCGTTTTGTCTCCCAATAACAGTATTTGCGGGTGGCGAAGACTTTAGTTTATTTCGTTATTATGGCGCATGCAACTGTGCCGGAATATCGGAAGCAGAAAAACTCATATATCATTGTAAATATTCCGTTTTGATGGAAAAAAGATGCTAGTATATCTCAATCAACGTGGACTAGACGAAGTTGACTATACCTACACGTAATTCATTATATTTTGCATTAGATATCATAGCAGACTTTACATAAAGGCAGATGGGAAGCACCTGTCGCTGGCTGTGGCAAGAAACTCACTCCCACAGCTGAACAAATACATGCAGAAATTAACGCTTACGTCAAGGAAATCAACTAAACCTTGTAAAAATAAAAAAATACAATGATAACGACAGTAACTTACTTTAATTAAGCAGTACCTGGATGACCGAGTTTTGCTCGGATAAACCACGGATAAAACGACGTTTTCTGAAAATGAAACCTAGCTAGATCGATTTCTCGCTCCCGAAACCCTCTGCATACTAAATTTCATGAAAATCGTTAGAGCCATTTCCGAGATTCAGATTATATACTTCCATTTATACAAGAATTGCTCGTTTTAAGGTAATAGGTGATCCAGTTTTGATACACATATGTATTTAGAGTATGGACACAGAAGGTTGCGGGTTCGAATCCCGTCGCGAGATAAATATTTGAATGATCTGCAAGTATTTGTCTTGAGTCTGGATGTTTCTAGATATAATATGCATGTATTAAAAAAAAGTATGTAAGTAGTAATATCAGTCATGTGGTACCATAACACAAGCTCTGCTTACTTTGGGGCCTGATGATGCTATGTAAAATGTCTAGAATTATGTATTTATCAAAAAAAATGGCTTTACGCTGTTCTAAGTAAAGTCTGGTGAATTAGGTGTACGTATTGTCAACTTCGTAATTTAAAATGAGGGAAATAAATTGCTTCAGATCATCCGATGGATGGTTAGATCTTCCTACTTATGCAGTACAATATCCTAGATCATAAATATAGATTGAATCTCGGCTATGTTCTAACCAATCTATGTACTATACTCGGATTATACAGGTGTTGTCTCTAGCTATATCTACAAGGTGTTTCTAAATGCGTATAATATTTAGTTAATGATAATGCAAAAGGTGAACCATGTTTGTGTAATGACTGCGACGAAATATCATTGTTTTCTTAATGAATTTTATGTATTTTTTTAATATATATGATTCTGTAGAATAGTGGCCTTAATTCTGTTGTTTCGACAGACTGGCTACAATTTCCTTAAACACGAACGATCTTATTTTGTTTGTACCAAACTCTGAATTCGAGTGACATTTTTAATGACACTTAAATTCCTAATTATTAATTCCTAATATATAATTCCTAAATTTTCGAAATTTATGTATTACTGACTTGTTATAGCTCATATTAGCCATCACGTGTGTTGATTAAAACTGCGGTAAATCTTAGAAAAATAAATTGAATATTATTTAATATGACGACCTATGTGACGCAGTGGTCCGCAGTAGTCCCGGCTGAGCCGTTGAAGGTCGCGGGTTCGATCCCGCTACGAGACAAATGTTTGTATGATCTGCAAGTATTTGTCTCGGCTCTGGGTGTTTCCATGTATGATACGAATGCATTTACAAAAAAAAGTTGTCTATCACTTATGTGGTACCTATAACAAAAGCTCTTCTTACTTTGGGGCCAGATGATGCTGTGTGTAATGTCCAGCATTAAAGCATTATTATAATAGGTTGGGGAAAAAGTTTCTTCGCATTTTTTATGAAAATTAAAAAAAAAAATAATATAGTTTATTTACATTTAACTAAAGTATGTAGGTACCATTTTGTTCGATAACTTTTTGCCATCTTGTAGGTATGGACATGATTCCATTGCTATAGAAATTTTGGGACTTTTGATCAAAATACCGCTACAAGTGGTTTTGG
Source organism: Lampropteryx suffumata (assembly GCA_948098915.1). Lineage (NCBI taxonomy): Eukaryota > Metazoa > Arthropoda > Insecta > Lepidoptera > Geometridae > Lampropteryx > Lampropteryx suffumata. Next base: position 9,457,672 of record OX402552.1, read on the forward strand.
CAGTCCTCTCGTGATGTTAACCTGACACTGCCTAAAGAATTCTGAAGAGACCGAAATAGGTAAAAATCTGAAGGTGCAAGGTCAGGACTATACGGTGGATGCATTAACACCTCCCAGCCAAACTCTCTTAATTTTTGCTGAGTGGCTAAAGATGTGTGAGGTCTAGCGTTATCATGATGAAAAACCACACCCCTTCTGTTGATTAATTCCGGCCGCTTTCTCTCAACTTCTTGCTTTAATCTCATCAGTTGTTCGCAGTAGAGTTCAGAATCGATGATCCTGCCTGGTGGTAACAGCTCATAATGAATAATGCCCTTCCAATCCCACCACACATCACCTTGTTGCGAGTTAACCCGGGTTTCGCCACAGTCTGTGACCGGATTTTGACCACGACCTTTTTCGCACGTTCTTGTCGTACGTGATCCACTTTTCATCACCAGTTATCAGCTTCTTCAAAAATGGTTCGGTTTCATTACGTCGTAATAAAGAATCAGAAATGAGTACACGGTTCATTAGGTTTCTTTCAGCGAGGCTCGTGAGGTACCCAAATATCGAGCTTTTTTGTGTACCCAGATTTTTTCAAATGCGCCAAAACTGTTTTGTGGTTAATTCCCAGTTCTTCAGCTACGTCGTAACTACTGATATGCCGATCTTGCTCCACTTTTTCAAAAATGGCATCCATTTAATCCGTAATAGGGCGACCAGAGCGACGTGGATCTTTGACATCAAAATTTCCGGATTGAAAACGCTTAAACCAAATGTGTGCTACTCTCACAGACACTGCACTAGGTCCATAAACATCGCAAATTTTTTTCGAGGCTTGCGTTGCATTTTTACCTTGTTTGTAGTAAAATTTTAAAATATATCGAATTTCTTCATTAGATTCACTCATCTTGACAGTACGAAAAACAAATAAAAATCACACATTTTCCTAATTTGAATTTGGAATTATGTTCTTTAAAATTTAAACTTTTATTGATACCAAAACCAGCCAGATACAAATAATATAGCCAAAGAGATTTTATTACAAGTTCAAACATACTATAATGTGAAAAGCCTTTTTCCCCAACCTAATATTAGCACTAGCTGACTCGGCAAACTTCGTACCACCTCAGAATGAAAATGAAAAAAATAATAAAAAAAAGCAAGCTTTTTTTTCATATTTACTCACCCTTAAACCTTCCCTGGACTTCCACAAATAATTCAAAACCAAAATTAGCCAAATCAGACCAACCGTTCTCGACTTTTAGCGAGACTAACGAACAGCAATTGATTTTTATTATATAGATTATTGTATATAGCATTATTATATTATAATAATAAGGAGTAGAATGATCGATTTTAACATATTCTTGAAATTTGCTGTAATTTGGATTTTAGTGTGGGTAAGCAAAATAAGATCGTTTGACTATATTAGGAAACTTTTGCTAGTCTGACGAAACTACAAACAATTAGGACCAATATCATAACTTACAATATTTTGGACTAGGACTTATATTCCAAAATATAAATATAAGCTATGATATTTCATGATTATTAAAAATATTAGAATAATTATTTCAAAAGATCTTTTAGAAATAAGCATCGGGTATGACGTGCAAAAGATTACAATTTCCAAGTAAGTGTATCAGTACCTTCAGTAGACAGATTGGCAGTGTCCGCTGTAAGTCACATCGTTGACACACCAATTTGTCACTCGTTGGACAGCGAGATGTATGGCGGAAATAATGGACAACGCTTTTCTTGGATGAGCTGCGAAGTGCTAGGAGTAAATTAGGTTACATGTTTCATCTTTGCAACTGGAAAATATGATGAAAATCCCTAAGTAATAATATTATACACCTGGAACGGCAGTGTTTCCAAATTTAACACCCTTTATGGGTTGAGTTCTAGAAACATTCTGTAAATCTACTTTGAACCCCGAAAAGATTTCGTAAGTAAATCTTTAATGAATTTAGGTTCAACTATTGCTAGTATTAACGTAACGGTTTACGAAATTCAAGTCCATCAAGTGCGGCATTATATTTTACGACATCGAGTGAAGCATATACATACATAAATTCTTGCCAGTTTCGCAACGGGGTATTCATAGACTACGGTCTCAGTTTGCTACAATCCTGACATACTTTATTCTCAGCACATTATTTTTCACATTCAAATCAATCATGAGTTGTATACAAGGCACCGACACTGTTTACATTCATCTAGAGAATTTTCACCTAAGTGAGTTTGATCCTCTGTTCGCTTGCATTCGCGTTTGCGATTCGCATTCAATCTTACCACATTCCCCATTATGCATGTACATAAATATTTAGTGAACTCATTCCTGACCGGCCTTTCATTAAAATCATATATTTGTTTAATTCTGAGATGAAGTAGACGAAGTAGAAAACGAGAAGCCGTAAAGTTTAGATTGTTTTAGTTTAAAGAGAGAAACTCACTTGAACTACTTTTACAAACAAACATATTATTCTGAAATGCTACGTGAATTTCCGTCTCTAGCTGTTGAATCTCGTCTCTTGGAATTGAAAAATCTTGCGTTGGTAGTTGGTTGCGTTGCCGTAACTTGCAGGTGACATACTAGTACAACTGAACGATAGCACTGCGGGGCACATAGCGGTGCCCCCAACTCAAATATTATTCAAAAACGGTGGAAGGAATCTTCGCAATATCGTAGATAACGTGTGACGTTATTTTTCTCTCATTGCACCATAGCGAGTTTTGAGAATTCCCTTTTACAATCTTTTGTGATGATATTACGGCGTTTTCAGATTAGCGTTTTTAAGGCGCGTGACTTTTGCAACACAAACTATTACAAGCGTTGACGCGCTTACAAGCTCGTATTAGCGCGAGTTGCGAGAAAATTAATAGTAATCCATATTCCTACTGAGTGACGGCTCGAGCTCGAGCTAACACGGCGGAGAAAGCGTGTGTAAGCGCGTTCTAAAATTGTATTAATTTACATGTCATTTTTAATTATTATATTACTGTTGATGTGAACTCATTGCGATCCTGCTACTAATAAAACAGTCAGGAGCGAAAGTCGCGCCTAGATAGGTACGGTAGGGTTACCGTTGGGGTTATTTACCTCCTCTTTCACCATCATGGTAACCTTTGGTCCAATTCAAGGAAATTACATCGTCACAAACTATTAAAGCATTAAAAATTTAATTAAAATTATAATTAATTATAAAAATTAAATATTAATATTAAAGCATTACTCTATCTTAGAAGCTTGATTTTTTACAGGGTCCGCGGATAAAGGCTCTTGACAAGACAGAAAGAAAGACAGACTGACAAACATTCGTCGGCCGACGAAGTTATTCTATAAAGGTTCCTTTTCCCCTTTGAGGTACGAAACCCTCAAAATCACATTTACGTTGAATATAAATCCACATAACCGTTGCATACGTACTAAGCAATTTCGGGATTATGGTATCTAGTACATAAATCTTTTGTGAAGTTCAATTTCCGTTTTAATAGATCTAAGCGTACCGAGTCTGTAAAAGCTTCTAATGCCTACCGAAATTTCATTCAATATTCACCGCCAACAGATTGTGTAGTACAGATAAGTAGTGCCGCGTTTACATTGAGCTACATAAGACATAAATTTGTTGTTCATGTATATTTATTAGTTTATAAGATGGCGGCACAGGAAAAATTGGAACGCGCTATCGTTGCATTTTTTTAAATATTTAACGATACGTAAGCCAAAATTTTTCAAACCTGTCTCAGGAGTTAGCATCTAAATTCACCTATAGAATGTACGAGTACGACGGTACAAAGTTTTCTATGGAATTGTATTCATTTAAACCAGTTTTTCCTTTAAAGAATACCTTAAAGCCTTAAAGTATCGTAAAGTATAGTAAAGTATCCTGAGCGATATTGCGATTTTTTATCAGAAAAAAATCTAAGTTAAACGGACAATGTATTAATTCGTCTATTTTCATATTATTTCTGTAATAAAATTTAGTAAAAACGACATCAACTTTAGAAGAACAAGATGATTATTTTCAATTTTTATGATTATATATTAATGAAAAAGTTGATGATTATTTACAATTATATTATTGACTGGCTACAGCTCAGCTCAGTAGCTCTGCCTTCTGCGCTGTAATTTAATAGTCCGATTCCCTCCCAGGAAACATTTGTGTGATGAGTACAGATGTTTGTTCTGTGTCTGGGTGTTATAAGGTATCATAAGTATATATATAAGAAAATATAAGTATTTTATCAGTCATATGGTGTACATAGTACAAGCTTTGCTATGCTTGGGGCTATAAGGTGTTGTGTGAATTGTTCACCATTATATATTTATTTATTATTTTCGACCTCATTTCATAATTAAGTAGAATTATCAATAATTTAAAAAACAAATTTGAAACAAGGTACTTGGAGACAAAATATACTAAATCCTTACTTCCTACTAATATTAATAACACGAAAGTTTGTAAGTATGTAAGTATGGATGGATGGATATTTGTTACTCTTTGACGTCAAAACTACTAAATGGATTTTAATGAAACTTTACAATTGTATAGCTTATTCATCAGAATAACACATAGGCTATAATGTATAGAGTTATTGTATAAATTGTCCAAAATATAACGATAAGTGTACAGTATGTAGGAAAAAACTGCCGTCTGTGAGCTATTCTTTCGGGCTCTGCAATACCGTTAGAATTACACGAAGTACTATTCCTGCGCAGACGAAGTTGCGGGCACCAGCTAGTAATATTATAAATGTGAAAGTATGTAGGTATGTATGTTTGTTACTCCTTCACGCAAAAACTACTGAATGGATTTTATTGAAACTTTACAATAATATAATTTAAACATCAGAATTACACATAGGCTATAGTTTATAAAGATATTGTGTGAATTGTCAAATATATAACGATAAATGTCAAGAGAGTAGGAAAAAATTCTGCCATCTAAGATCTATTCTAGCGTGCGCTGCTAAGCCCGTTAGAATTACACGAAGTACTAATCCTACGCAGACAAAGTTGCGGGCACCAGCTAGTACCATATTTTTGTTTTAATTATTACTATTTAAATTACTGAGCAGATAAATTACTAATAAATAGCGGAAAAAAAAACATTTGCATTTATTTTTCAGATAAAAAAGGTATGCTGAGGGAGGGTTAATAAGTACTATACAGGGAGTTTGAGCCAGTAAAAACATACAAGTCTTCAATGGTTTAAATAGGTTAGTGACAGGATAAAATAGCTTGCTGAAGTGTAGTGAAGACGCACCTTTATAAAGGCTTGGCAAATTGAAATCTTGTGCGGTGACTGGCCTGACCCTTGTAGCTAGTGTCAACATGAGTATAATCAAGAATCGTTGCAATTTGTATTTTATGCCATTGACATAAACGTCACGACACGAGTCTTCTCTAAAACAATCAATTCACATTGTATGCAAACTGAATTATTGTTAATTATCTCTTTGAATTTGCCTATAAATCTGAATCAAAATGACAATGATGTATTTCTATGAAAATTTGATATTTAGATACATTTATATTAGATTTTTATACTGTTTATTAGTAGGCAGATAGTTACCTAGGATATATTATTTTTTTATATTTAATTTCGGTGCAGTCTGCGGATTCGCATGCTTAGTACCTATATAAAAAATAGCCTAAGATCGCCCAATCTATCTCCTTACTATCTCAAACTGGCAGAGATTGCTACATAGCGATACGACCGCCTATTATACTACCGACTAGTTATCTAATACATTATTCCTTATTTGACATGCCAATGTATTTACATTGGCCGAAAAAGTATTTAAAATTCATCATGATCCGTTCATCTGTTTAGCCGTGAAAAGGCAACAGACAGACATAGACACCTACAAATTCATAATTAGATTTGTGTTTTGGATTTTATCCAAACACAAATCTAATTATGGATTCGTAGATAAGTGCGTCAGGCGAGATAGAGTTACGTGGTAGAAAGAGAGCCACTATGTAGGTAAATATAATATTAGGCACTAAGAGCTTGTGCGAGCTGAATTGCACTTTGATGCGTCGTCACAAAAGTCGTTATTTATATAAATGTTTTCGTGGAATCCGCCTTCTGTACTTATACTAATAAGTTTTCTATATCGAAGCTTTAACTTGTGATAAAGTAAGATGTATTATCATTACAAAGCCGTATGTTTTGTTTGATCTCTTAATATGTAACTGTCTCGTCTCGTCTGGGTAATGACTTACGAGTTGGGTTAGAACCGATATTATTTCTGATATCTATCATAATTTCTGAGAAACAAGATTTGTTCTCCCCGTTTTGATGGGACTTGAAAATTAAATTAAGCTCACCTGGACCATCAATGTAAGTATCGTTCTTTTCAACCGACTTAAAAAAAGGAGGAGGTTCTCAATTCGATTGTATTTTTTAAAATTTATCTCTGTTACCTTATTATAACTCCGTTATTTATGAACCGATTTAAAAACAATCTGATTTCATGTGCAAGGATACACTTCCCGATTGGTCCCATATACATTTTATAAAAATCGGTTCAGTAGTTAGGTTTTTAAATCAATAAAACTGTAAAAAATATCTCATCCACTTAGATGAAACGAAATTTTGATATTTTGCTTTTTACACATGAAGTCGGTTGTCTTTTTAGTTTATAAAACGATACGAACGAACGATAGATAGCTTCACTAATCCAAATCACTGCCAGAGAGCAACGATCTCATGACATTGTAGACGTTGGCACGTTGAATGGCAATGCTAATACGTTAGGCGATTTGTTTGATAAAAACACTAGAGTCTTTTATTTAAAACGAGGTTTGAAATTTGTATACAGGTGTGACTAAGAGGATAATATAAACATACTATAAGTGGTATTTATTTAGGTAGAGAATAAACTTACATTTCTGATGTTCTCACTATTTAGCTCGATGTTGGTAACCTGTAATAGAAAACATTTATGTTAACACAGTTTATTACAATGTGTCTAATAAGTTCAATATCGTATATTTGAACCGTAGACAGAGAAACCAATAGACACATGGTGATCGTGCGTGTGAGATAGAACGATAGGTGGGTGGTGTTGCCACATTAAAACTTTTACCCTAGTCCTAAGTAGTCCTAGATTTATTAGAGACGTTGTGTTGTAGTAGAAATCTCTAGAGCTTGTCTCTCTATTATAAAACTCAACCTTTTATAACAGATGTGTGATATAGAACTAATATAACAACATTTGTGTACTTAATTGTTTATTTATTATTAAAACTAGCATAACATTAAAGAAATAATAAAACCATAAAGATAACATAAAGTCAAAGTCAAATTCAAATTCAAGTGATACTTTATTCAATACAATCACAAGGATCTCTTTGAAACGTCTAACATACTTGGTGAATTTAGGTGCCAATTCATAACCCAAGCCCGAGAAGAGAAACTCGTCCTGGTTCTAGCGCATTTTTGCATGATCCATCTTATTAACTACGAAATACTAATACAATGGAGTTTATACATTTCAAGTGAGTCGTTTAACTGTCTGAGGGTAGAGCGACATGAGGCCATGCGTTCTTATCAATAATATAGTCATTTATATTATAATAAGTTTTCTTCAAATGACTATCTTCTATGTAAGCTTTAAATTTCTTAATAGGTAGTTTAGTTGCATTTTCAGGAAGCATATTATAGAAGCGCACCGTGTTCCCCATAAAGGACTTATTTACTTTTTCTAATCGAAAAGTATCAGTATCTACCTACCTACAGAATAAAAACTCATAATTCAAATATTTACTAACCACCAGTGGAACAGCATTGGGATAGAGAATAGTTAATTTATTCTTCTTATACAAGACATTTTTCTCAAAATGAGTGCCTACTACTCGGAGAGTTTTTGGGTGTCCAGATTTTTCGGCCTGTGGCTTCAACTCACTGCAAAGTACATTATCGTTTGAAGGAAAACTGTAACAAATTAATAGCGAGATGTTTTATTTTACAATTTATGAATCATTTTAATCTATTTATTAATGCAGGGCGGTTTGGTTATTCTCGCTGACAGAACATAATTTCACATTAAATTAACTTCAAAATCTATGAAAGGTCTCAGACCAAATTAAAATTAAGGTGGCTGCCCTTGCTATCATGAATTACCTTGCGTCCATATATTCATCTATACAACATCGAACGATACTTACGTTTAATTGATTTATTAATATTCATACGAAATGTAAGACATATTTTTATGTGAAATTTATGTAGTCTGGGGAATGTTAAGGTCGAATGCAGGCAACACCAAAATAAATAAATTATTTGTTATGATTTATGAATTATGCTGTAGCGAACATAGTTCAGTTCGAAATGCTGTTATCTATTGTGTATATTAATAAAAAAAACAGTTTGAAAGCTAATAACTACTCAAAAATACTTGTACTTACGAGTGTAAAGACAAATCGGGGAGTTTCCGTTCACTATCACTTTTACATCCTAAAACGCTACATCGAACCATTATTTTCACAAAATCCGGTAAAGGAATTTGTTATTTGCAATTTGCAAGTAGTTCAGCGTGTTCACAATTTATTTTTAACAGTTTTTTTCCGATTATTTCACACAAAGCGAGCACAAAGCATCCAAACAACTGCGAACTGTCAAACGTTGCTTAGCAAAGTAGTGTGCTGATCTTGAAAAAACCGGCACGCGACATGAAACACAAAATCAAACCATTTTAGTTCGTTTCTTTACAGTATCTGCACATAAGTTGTTCTCTTTCTTGTATGAATGCGACGGATGCTATCTAGTCGTTTATTAGTTTCTCTGTCTACGATATGAACGATCTAATTTTATTTGCACAGACTAAAATTCATTCGTCTTCGTTAATTGCATGTGTCATAGTGAAGTCAATATTGCTATTGTCAAGTAATTAGATTTTATATTAAGGCGTCACAAAGTCTTATGCTGTCGTTCGTTATTAGTTATTTTATGTAAAACTAGCGACCCGCCCCGGTTTCGCACGGGTGCAATGCTAAATATACTACAGAATGTCCTCATATAAAACGTTATCTAAGAGAAAAACATAACCTAAGAGATAGACATATACCATCGCGGACTTTTTTGTAGACCTTTTTAAGGTGTACAATACTGTAGTACATCAAAATGCAGTACTTTATTTTGATCTATCTCGTAGGGTTCAGTTTGCAATGTAAGCGTAGAAAAATGTGTTTATTTACGACATCACATTAGAAACCTCTAAAATTATCAGTGTTTCAAATGGGTCATATTGTGAAATAGCCTTTTCGTGAGTAAGAAATACCAAACGCAAGAAAAGGCTTATGATAAGTAAAACAGGCTCAACGTGTTATATGCCGAGTTTTTATAATGCAAAAGTTCTTTAGTGGCATGCTAATTAATATGTATATGCGAAACGAAACGGTCTGATGTTTTTATTTAATTGTAATCGGGCAATGAGCAAAACTTTTACAGGTCTATTAATAACGTCTAGTACGTACTGCGGAATATTCCGCATCGACTTTTTTTTCTTCAAATTCTTGGAAGTTGTTTGTTGTCAATTTTTCGCGATTTTCGCAATTTTATCGGCCAGCCACTCGCGGATATCTCCACCCACCAGTTTATTCCGTTGCGCTTTGCGGTTCTTTTTGCTAACTACGGTTCTTTCGCGGAAATTTCTGCTAATAAAAGCACCTATGTCTTATTCCATCTTTCACAGAAACGCGTGAAAAATTCGCTACGAATTAATCCACAGTGCGCGTTAGGCCTTACATCCAACAAAATCAACATTCCTTAACACAGACAAATTGCTTGTTTCCACAACGTCTACCCCGCAAAGTATCTCACGTCTCAATATATTTGTCTATCAATATATCAGCTATCTATCGATCAAACTGAAGCGATAACACGATGTATCTATTTTGATGTGTATGCCATTTGGCGTCCATCCAGAGATTCCTTTAAATGTATGAGCTACATTTATATTAGATATCAAGTTTAAACATTACTAACAGCTAGACTGTAAGCTTTTGTTTACTGAAGTATACATTATAGTACAATGTTAACACGTGGCTTTGAGCATCTTCAAAAATGATTGAGTAAATCTGCATCATATAGATTGGTGTTTATATAAGTTCAGTTGGTAGTAAATCTGTCTTCTGCAGGGTTCGATCGTTTAGGATAACATTTGTATGATGAATAATTTTCTGTGTCTGGGTGTTTTAAAGATTCAGTAGTGTGTGTTCCAAAAAAGTAATCTGTTTTCTGATTCACATAGTACAAGCTATGCTTAGTTTGGGGTTAAATGTTGTTGTGTGGAGCTTGTCCACCAGTATTGATTTATTTATATAGCACTTTTTACGATGTTTTAACAATATTTTCTACATTCTACATCATCTAATTTAACCCACTGATTCAGACATCGAGAGTCCAGATAAAACAATGCATGTGGTTGACGCAAGATCGGAGTAGGTGCGGGAGAACAGGCCGAACAGAGCGGGCCGCAAAAAATTTTCATATGTCTGCCCTAAATTTTGCAGCTAAATAACTTCCTTATCACTATTTGTATTCAAGTACCCTTTGCAAAGATTTTCTACAACACACAGAATCTGCTCATATGGTACATTGTAACTATACTCGCTCGGTTTAAGAGGAAGTGACACCTAAATTCGCCTAGTATTTAAGACGATTCAAAGTGATCCTCGCGATTGTATTGAATGCATTTGAATATTGAATAACCTGCAGCAATTTATATTAGACCTGTGCTGAATGTATATGGCAGCATGAATGGATATAATGTTATTTATGTACATCAAATGGTATGAATGGTATCCAGAAAGTAATTTAATTAATTTGCCGATTTACAAACCTAACTAACCGATTTATGTAATTAATGTACTTTGCTTTACGTTATTAATTTCATTTGCCCATTCTAAACAATGAAATGGTATTTATCTTACGAATCCGCAGATAATCGAATATAAAATGAAATGTAAACATTAAACGTGTGCCAACGTACGATCCCTAACCACAAATTGAAATGAAATGTCGGCTAGAGCCTATTCGTACGAGCAATATCACTTACTTAGGAGGAGAGGAGTGTAGGAGCGTACGAGTTTAAGTCATTTGAAATGAAGATAGATGGTCTGTCTCATAAGCACCTATCATTTAAATAGTATGGTCTGTGTTTGTTTTATTTACAGATATATACAAAATATAGAATTAAAGAAAAAACATTTATTAAACATTTATTTATTATATATAAACATTAAACACAAAATTATCAATATGAAAGTCAAATAATAGCGGAGAAATTCTACAAATAGGAAAGAAAAAGAAAAAGAAAATAAAACAACAAAAATAACGGCGCACATTTACATGATATTAGGAAATTATTTAAAACCAGGCAAAAAATAAGCCCTTCCCGCGAATGAGCGTTGTGGTGCGTCCAAATAGGTTTAATTTTAGCACGAGTTACTTCCAGACATGGAAAGCATGTGGAGCTGGTTATTAGATTGAACCATCTAACAGAGTGACCTCACATATAATTATATAAATTTACTTGCCGCCAAAAAATATAATAAATAAAAAATCATATAAAGAACTTCATAAGGAACACAAGAACAAAGTGTCTCCCCTTAACTAGAGACAATAAGAAAAGAGCTATTGGACACATTCTTAGGCATAGTTTATATTATAAAAATAAGTCATAGTTAAATTACTCATTGGCCTACTTGGCTAGATTGTAATAATATTAAAGTATTATACACTAATTATAAGAATTATACACTAATAAAATATATATAATATATAATTTACAAATACATTTGGTAAATTAAAAGTTTATTTTGTCTTCTTCGTTAAATGCATGTGTCATAATGGCGACAATTTTGTCAATGTAAAGTGATTAGATTTTCGACAAGTTGACAGAAAGTCGTTTGTCATCTGTTATTTTACATGAACTTGAAAAATATTTTGTGCGAGCAAAAATTATCCGTTAATTATTTTATATCAAAAACAAACATTTTCCTTAAAATAACAAATGACGAATGTCAACGTAGGAATTGATAACTGTAAAAAAATAAAAAATAAAAAATCGTTTATTGCCTTCGTAGATAGGTAGAAAATTTGTAAATATTTTATATATCTAAAACGCTAGGCTTACTTAAGGTCAATAAGCGCAAATTCAGCATCTGCTGTGAATAGGTAGGTAGTCGATAGGTATACCCACCTACACAGCGCTGTTTTTTAATTTGCCCCACTCGCATAGTTCTTCACCGAGGGTTAAGAACAAGCGGGGTTACAGATTTTAAATGGTTCATTTATGTGTGTTGTAATCAGATCTATTAAATTAATTAAAATTAGGGTGTGTGATGTTGTCATATCATCATAGCATTATCTAATCGCTTGACATTGACATAATTATCATCATTATGACATGCCATTAACGAAGATGATCCTGGACACCCTACCAACATGTTCATTAGAATCTCTTTAGGCCGAGGAGTTCTAACTTTTTTATTTCTTTAAGAAACACATTAAGTTTAAATGTAGATTAAAAATGTAGGTCTTTTCTTTATTTTGAATGGAAGTCAAATGTATTAGGATTGAAAATATATTTTATTACTAGCTGACCCGGCAAACGTCGTACCGCCTCAGAATCAATAAATATATAAGCATTTTTTTTATATTTACCCATCTTTTAAACCTTCCCTGGACTACGACAAACATTTCAACACCAAAATCAGCTAAATCAGTCCAGCCGTTCTCGAGTTTTAGCGAGACTAACGAACAGCAATTGATTTTTATTATATAGAAGATTGTTATTTGACTAGCCTATCAGCTCAGTTAGAAGCTCTGCCTTCTGTGCTGTAGGTTGAGGTTCGATTTCCTCCCATGAAAAACATTTGTAAGATAAACGTAGGTGTTATAAAGTATGTTAATTATGTATTAGACCAGATTACTGATGGAATAAACATAAGTATTCCATCAATAATCTGGTCACCATAATATGCCTAATTTGTGACTAGATGGTGTTTATCTACATTGCATTGTCTACCAAAATTTTTTTTTCAAGTTATTGTTTTTCGTAATATATTACCATCTGCTTTTTAAAGTTGATTACTGCACTTTGAAAATTTGATAACAGATCTATAGATAACTCAATCAATCTAGATTACTGTCAGAGCGCAGCGTCTTCCAAATACGCTGACATTGCCTCGTTGAATGGGAATATATATGCTGAAGAAGATTATATAGTATTATTAAAAAAACATTCTCACGACTATTTAGGTATACCTACTTATATTGTTTGTTTTTACTACCTTTTGTAATAAGAAATTATAATGACTAATGATTATAATGATAGATTTCTACTCGGAAAACTATACCCTTGACACGAAAGCTGTTAACCATCCATACTAATATTATAATTTCAAAAATATTTCTGTATTCTTCCTCTTTTGGTGGCTCTCCACTACTCAGCTGAGCTGACAGGTCAGCTGTCAGCTCAGTTTTTTTTCTGTCTTGCGCCAAGTTTTGACATTTGGGATTTTCGTCCACTCAAGGATATTTCGCAACCAAAATTGTATCCTTCTTCCAACGCGTCGTTTACCCATTTACTCGTTTTTATGATCCTCGGGAGATTAAATCCAGGTGCGAACCTGATTACTGTCCTATTTTTCATTCGCCAAGCACCAAAATATCTGTATTGCCGTACTCGCTCAAGATCCTAAACCTGCCACTTTTGCCACCTGACGAACTCTGAGACGCAGAAGGTTGCGGTTTCGATTCACGTCTCGGGACAAATGTATGTCTGCAAGTATTTGTCGGGTCTCGGGTCTGGGTGTCTCTATGTATAATATGTATGTATTTACAAAAATAATAATATTAGTTAGTGGTACCATAACACAAGCTCTGCTTACTTTGTGGCCAGATGATGCTGTGTGAAATGTGCGGCCTTATTTATTTATTTTATTTTAGGGCTTGTCACCTTATGCAACTTAGTTTTGGACACAATATTCGATTCAGCCCTCGAACTGCACTAATGTACATTACTCATGTGCACTGTACTCGTGTATGTCTATTTGTGTGTTACCTTTTCTATAGCTAAACAACCTAGCGGATCTTGATAATTTTGTTTATGTTACACGTGCAAAGTCGCGGGCAAAAGGTAGTTTAATATAAGTACAGCTGCTTTATTCAAAATCAGAAAGAAGTTATTTTTTAAATGGAGGTAACGTACCATAATCTATATTTGATGTTACGATATTGCAATCGAATAAAATGTAACGTTCAAAGCGTTTTCATTTTTGCCGATCGTTTAAAATAACGACCTAACAGCATATTGCAGCAAATATCGGTAACGACTTTTTGAATAAATATCTGAAAGAAAGAAAATACATTTATTTGCGACAGACAGAGTAGTTATATAAGATAGTTAAGAAATACATAATTAAGTACAATAACAAAGGCAAATGAGAGATATAGACAGGAAAATACTTATATATTGATAAAAAATTAAATACTAATCAAATATTCAACGATGTGACGTTGCCAGCCTTTTGGGCACTTTACCTGCTGTTAGAGAACTGAATTCTGTTTTTTATCTATAAGTAATTGTATATAATTCTGTATGTTTCAATTTTAGTTTTACAATATATCTAATATGATTTAAAGTGGAAAATAATAAATAATAATAAATATTTTACAAACAAAATCTCCAGTATCTTGTTTATATTATCTGACTAGTAGCTTGCAACGCCACTTCTTGTGATTGCATTCCGGCGTCGTGTTCAGTCCGGCCGGATTCGACCGGATTCCCATCGATCCCATCGGATTGATCAAATCAGGATGATTTTCGCTTTTTGGTTCAAAATGAACTGTTAGTAAGTTAGTAGAATATTCAAGTGTTATTGTACTTAATATAGGTAGTTTATAAAAAAATAAAAAATATATATAATCAACTTTATTTCCAGCTTTAAATATTCAGCTTCAACAATTGTCGTCTTTATTGTCATGAACAGCAGACATGTATTCTCCTCGAATTCCATCACTTTCAAATGTAGTTATTTCCTTTTTTAGTAGGTACTTTATTAAAATATTTCTCTTGTTTAGAATGTTGCTATAACACGGTGGTTTCTTGCTAGATTTATAATTGTAATTCTTCCTGTAAATCTTTCTTTAGTGATGGTGAATCTATGCTCTCTTCTACGATTTCTCCCATGTTTTCTGAGTTTTGTTATGTTTTGTGAGTTATCATCTTGAATAACTCTTTCTAAGATTTTTCTCATTTCTAACCGTAAGACTTTTTTCTTATCATCAGGTCAGTTTACATTTTCATCATATTTATTTGGATTCTGTTATACAGAATATACTAATATTCATGTAACTACAGTGCGGTGTTCCTAAAATCCTAGTACGTAGTGCTTCATATAATTCAGTACCGTGTCATGAGTGAGCAACTTCTCTAAAACCAATTTTAGTGTTGTTCCTGCAGTTAACAGGGTCGAATCTCTTCTGCATAGGGCCTCTACAGCTAATTTAAATGGCTGCAAATTGTCAATCAAGTCAATCGACTCGGCGTCGAACGACTCGCACGCATGAACAACACGCGCAATGCATTAAAGTACATTCTCATGCAACAGCTCTATTATTTTGCCAAAAATTGCTAGCACCGGATCCGGTATATTGGTACCAGATCCGGTAAACGTTTAATGATGCCGGATCCGCCGGATTACCCGATCTGTTTTTCCGGATTGCTATCTATTAGCCATTTCGGTCCAGATACGAATGTACAAAGTATAAATTAATATAAAAAAAAACCCTGCACAAAAGAAGTACATCTAGATAACTTCTTAATTTAGAAGATTCTAATAAGGTTGTGTATCCTGCAGATTTCATGTGATGCTGCAGCATCAGATCAAGGTTACTATCTTCTTGCGATATTATTGATGTAAAAGGACACCAAATTTTGAATCGACCAGACCTGTAGAATTTGATCTCATACCTTCATCAAATAGAAAGCTGATGATCTTCACATGGCTGAAGAGATTTTCTTAAATCATCGCTTGACACTCGGTCAAATTACTTTTAACAAAACTTAATAAAATCGGTTCTCCGTTTAAGAGCTACGATGCTACAGACAGACATAACAGATTCACAAATACAGACTACAAACGTATAACACCCTTCTTTTTTGTCGGGAGTTAAAAACAACATAAGTATGCATTTATAAGGTACTACCGAAATGTGTATCTCCCGGCTTGAATCATATATTAGGATATATGATTGAAGCCGGGAGATACATATTATCGTAAATTGAAGAGAATACCTACTTTTTTCACTTAGTAACGATGAGATTCAATTCAATTCGTTTATTCAAATACTTTAAATTTAAACTTATCGTCCAGAAGACATCATTGCCAGTATTGATGGGGCCTACATATTTGAGACCCTGGTTGCTTGTGGTGAACAGGAGCCCATCACGTTTTTAAAATTATTTCACGGTGTTTGGTAGAAACAACGAGTGACCATTCATAGACATAGACATAGACATTTGTTTGTGGATTCCACAATCCATTCACGGGATCATCTAGTATTAAATAATTCGTACTTATACATACAACCTTAAAGATATCAGCATATTTCAGGAACTTCTACAATTAGGTCTAAAAAGAATGAAAACAATTGAATGAAATTATTCTTACTTAAACATAAAACCTTATAGTATAGGATCCCACCATAGAACGACCTTCACCGAGCTGGTTAATGGATGAAAAATATTTTATATTAAATTAAATATGTCAATAAATATATTGCAAATGGGCTGCCAAAAAAATTTCAGTCCAGAATATGATTAATAAACGATTCAAAAAAAAGTTTGAAAAGTACGAAGCCCATAGAATATGCAAACGTTAAGACAATTTTTTTCCCGTCACAACTCTGGGTAGGCAGGTATAAACAGGTAAATCGATACTAGTAACTTGCACCTGTATGGTTAATGAATTAAAGTTAAATTAAAATAAAGATTATTTTGTTACGAACAGGGTGGTATAGGGTTGTCTGGGAAAAATCAGTCCTGAATTCCGGTTGTCGAGTTTTAAAAAGTGATATATTGCCATGTGAATGATATGTTGCGAGTGAATACGTGCGACAGAGAGATGTCTGTCTGTAGGTATGGTTTGGACACAGTTGTGCAAATGACAGTTATTGATATAAAAATGTTTACGATTACATTATTTAAAATGAAAACCATTTTATGGCATTGGAGACGTCACTTCAATATCAATAAATGTGTCATTTCATTACACAAATTGAAATTCTTTTTAGAAAAATATTATCATTTGTGTTTGCAAATATTGTCATTCTGTAAAAAAAATATATCTCCAAAAGAATGAAGATATTACAAAGAAATCTATTTTTTTTCTCACTTATTCTAATTCTAAGTACTTTTCAAAAATAGCTTGCCACATACAATGTGGACAATGAACAGTGAACAAACAAATTTATGACCAAATAATGTCACCTAATCACATAATGAAAATGTATATGGTACGAAACAGTATCACGCCCTCTATTATAGTAAGAGATCCAGTATAAGATATATTATACCCTCATCTGTTACTTATTAGTGATATTTATTTATTGACGAAAAAGTTCAGCGGATTCTGGAGTTTACTGCCCTTCTGTATGGGATACAAAATTGTAGTAATATTAATTTGCAATATATCAATGTGAATATTATGTATCATTTATTTCTTATCACTAATAAGTAACATATGAGAGTATGTATTTCTTATATCGGATCTTAGACTATTACTAGAATTGCTGGTGTGGGTAAAAAACAGCCAGGCTTAAGTGGGACTGGGCAAGTCACGTGAGTCGCATGCATTGAGACAGATGTGCCACCATTGTAACACCCTGGCAGCCTGACAGACAGCGGCGTCGTGGTCGCCCGAAAAAACGTTGGAGGGACGATCTTGACAACTTTGAGAGAGGATGGTGGGCAATCTCGAAAGATAGACATTTGCCCAATGGAACGAATAAGTTTAAAATAAAAAAATCAAACATAATGTTTAATTCATTGCATTTTATGCGGGTCGTTTTCCAGAGCAAAAATAAAACTCCGATCAAGTTACATTTTCAAATAGTTTTGAAGTACAAGAACAAAGGCAAAAATCCTGACGAAAATGCTTTTTTCTAGCTGAGATCTAGTTTAGTATTGGAAAACGGGGGTTTCTGAATTAAATACTTACATAATTCTTAATACTTATGTAAGTCATAATAATACATAAATTATAATTTTGATCGTAATGCTTGTGGATTGTTTATTTCTCGGTATAGCTTAGCTTTTGATACAATCACGTACTATCAGTGTCAATTCTCAACAAGAGGTTAGGCAGGTATAAAATAAAGGCATTGTTCCAATCATTAGTTCGATTGCAACTGGAAATTGTGTTTACCAGTTTTGTCAAAATAATAATAAAAATAATACCGGACATTTCACACAGCATCATCAGGCCCAAAAGTAAGCAGAGGTTTGTCGGGGGTACCACATGACTTAAATACGTTTTTTTGTAAATAGATATATATTATACATAGAAACACCCAGACCTGAGACAAATACTTGCAGATCATAGAAATGTGTAAATACTTCGTAAATTGGATTATTGTATTACGACCGCTTAGATTTTATTCATGTGACAGATTGTGTTACAACCAACATTAGCCTTCCGTAATACCAATAATAAAAAATAAAAAAATGTTTTGCTTAGGAGCTGGACTCATTTACTAGAGACTGGCATGCGCTGGATAGAAGGTAGAAGTAGAAGGGGAGAAAGGACTTTTCTACAGTGGGACATTGCAGTCTCATAATAAAATATAAATAAATAATGTTTTGTTTGTATCAGAAGTCTATAATTGAAGAGGTGAATACCTTGGATACTGTGGATATATAAAACAATTATTTGTATTTACTCCTCCGGAAACAAAGCCCAATCGGAACGTCGGTGAAAAATGACTCGATATCCGCTAGCAAATAAGATTCCCACTTTAGCCATCTGATCTTTGTTTTATATTTTTCCAAAATTAACGTTAATCATATATGACAGCCGTTATTATAGAACACGTATGCCGTAATTTAGCGGTGTTGCGGCCAATTTTGACGCATAATTATGTAAAAATGGAAAACAATCAATGGAATTTATTGTAAGATGGAAATCTTACAGGTAGTACAGTAGGTATAATATTAAACTTTTAGTTAATACGGCCATTTTTGCAGTCAATCAGTAGTGCGGATATCACACTTTAAATCTTTATATAAATATATGTATATTAACCTCTCTAGTTGCAAGAGAGGTTAATATAAGTTTATTTAAAGAAATTAATCACAGTGGCAATGGGCAGGCCATATAGCTCGCAGAACTGATAACCGCTGGGGAGTAAAAGTTCTCGAATGGCGACCAAGGACAGGAAAACGAAGCATAGGACGACTCCCCACCCGATGGACTGACGACATTGTAAA
The DNA here is from genome assembly GCA_948098915.1 of Lampropteryx suffumata. NCBI lineage: Eukaryota > Metazoa > Arthropoda > Insecta > Lepidoptera > Geometridae > Lampropteryx > Lampropteryx suffumata. The sequence goes on from OX402552.1 coordinate 9,477,169, forward strand.
GATCGCAGAAAGTCGGTGGATGGAGAGAGCTCAAAATCGTTCTTCCTGGAAATCTATTGGGGAGGCCTATATCTAAAAGTGGACTTCATAGAGGCTGTGATGAATCACAGTAAGGTAATGTATAAATTAATGAACAATAATATAAAATACTTGTAAAACTGTTAAGCTATATAACGACGTTGAATAGTAATACTAATTTGCCAGATAGGAGCCACTTCTTGAGTCACGCGATGTTTTATCCAGTCGCAGACACCTTGAAATAAATATGACAACGCGCTGGGCTCTTGTTCCCCAAAAGCTGTATATGGACTCATAGCCCAGTTGGTAGTAGCTCTGTCTTCTCCAGTGTAAGTTGAGGGTGTTATAAAGTATCATAAGTATGTCTTAAAAATATATATGTATTCTTTCATTCATACGGATCCCATAGCACATTCTACGAGTATGCTTAGTTTGGGGTTAAATTGTGCTGTGTGAATTCTCCACGATTGATTTTATAGAAGAGATATTCTCACTTTTAAACATATCGTAAGTTGTATATGGAAAATGTAAGACATGTTTGTATTTATGTTTATACTATTTTGAGACACACATTGCTGAACTGAACCAGTTAGTGACGGTGCTTTTATCGACAAAATAATAGTCATAAAGTCAAAGTTAAAATATACTTTATTCAATACAATCACAAGGATCACTTTGAAAAGTCTTACATACTAGGTGAATTTAGGTGCCAATTCATCCTAACCCAAGCCCGAGAAGAACTGACATGAAACTCGTCCTGGTCCTAGCGCTTTTTTACAATACATGATCCACCTTATAACTTCCTTAACTACGAAAAACGAATACAAGAGAGTTTATCCATTTCAAATGTGTCGGTTAACTGTCTGAAGTCATAGCAACATGAGGGCATGCATTCTTATCAATAATATAGTCATTTATATTATAACATCATACATTTTATTATATTATATATAACTTTATATTATAAACTGAGCCTCTGAGGTGCACTTTAATCCTTTCACCACACTTGTTAGAAATAACTAGTGACACGATAAGAAGAAGATTATAAACATGGTTATTCAAATCGAAGAACTAACTAATTTTACAAAAACATTAGCTGAACTTCAGCTCTGTAGCTGGCAACACCACTTCCAAATGAGACTCTAGCCGCAACGATTAGCGCGTTTGATTAGGACACGCACGAGTGTGTAACCACTTGTTTGTTAAATCTACCGTAGCTAGAAAAACGGTAACCGTCAATAATGCTCGTCATAATTGATCGAGCGATTGGATTATTTTAAAAGTCTAGAGGCTGGCCAGGCGTACTCTGCATTTTAGGTATGAAGTTGCAAGTACATTAGCCCACCCAATCTGTTGGGCAAATTCGTATAGAAGTGCTGCGTCAGACAAGATAATACTCACGCTTTGCATGGCTTTTCAATTGCGGGTGGGAGGGAGGTGCATGCGTCTTCATCGTCTCTAACTCTTTGGGAATAGATTGGCAGAATAGTACTTAATATTGTCCATCTATATTTCTATATTTTGTAATGGATTTCCGCAAAGTCACGCCTGAATCAATTATCTATCATAAGTATACAGTATAAACGTTCTATAGAGTTATCTATAAAACTTTTTAAACGGTCCTTGATTTGTACTCTAGTATGCAAAGCGTGGCCTTGTCCCAATAATATTGTTTGGTCGTGACACTGACTACACCTTTAGTTGTCCTCAAAGTATTTAAAGATCTGAAAAGGTTTCTACCAAGCCCAAGGGTTAAAGTCGTGAGTAGATTTTTTTTATTCTGTACATAATACAGTTTGCAGAAAGGTGTTAAATGCACGAAAGGAGCCTCTGAGGCACATTTATTCCTTTCATTTTTAATCACTTGCATATTTTAAGCACTGGTTCAAATTAACTAGCGGCACAATGACAAAAAGTCAGAAAATTAATCTGTACATTTATGTTCATACAAATTGAAAATTCACTTATTTATACAAATTATATACCTACTATTAAACTATGGCAGTCGTTAACGAGCACGCTTCCTAGAAACCCAGGACTAAAGTGTTGTGTCAGATTTCACCAAATATTGACTTCACTACGCATGACGTCATAGCACTTCTTTTGGGAGTGCTAAAACCAAACGACGCTATACACTGTATCTCTTACGTCCAGCTAAATTATTTAACATTCAATTCACAAGGTTTTGAGCTCCGACAGCCTTACGAAATCTATTCTTTGCCAAAACTGTATACAACGTGGAGTTACAATGGTGACATTAAAACCACACAGGTGACACTATTTATTGCTTCATATTTAAATAATATTCAATTATTTCTATAATTAGAAAACACCAAACCAAATATGTAGGAGTATGTTGAATTTACGCCACGTGGTTGATGGCCACTAGCAATGTAGTGCGGCGTGTTGTAAGATATTGCTAGCCTGTTCAAATATAAGTTGAATCGTGGATTCATTTCATTTTACAATATGTTTCAATCAGGGCTTGTTACCGGATCAATTCTTGTTAAAAGTACCGGTACTTTAGATACTCACTTACCGGTAATACGTATTATCGAGACCTACCGTAACTATAAAATACCATTACCTGTTAACAGGTAGTAGTCTTAAATGAACTGACTCAAAAACATATCAGTAGCGATAAAAAACCGCAGCATAAACTCTGTAGACAGGGATTTCTTCCCGAATTTTACAAAAATATATTTTTTTATGTACAGAGTTATGTTAAGGAGATTTTTTTTCTTTTCTGTTTTGACTGGCCTCTTAACTCTGTTGGTAGTAATTCTGCGCTGCCTTCTGTAGGTTATGGGTTGGAGAACAAATATTTGTGCGATGAACATAGATGTTTGTTCTTTTTCTAGATGTTTAAAAGTATCATAAGTATGTATTTATTATAATAATAAATTAGGTATTGTATTAGTGATCTGGTTCCCATAATTTGGAGAGGTATAGATAAAGTTGTGTAGATTGTCCACCAATATTTATCTATTTCAAGTTTGATACTCGAAATAAAACGCACTCTTTCTTTACCAAACATACTCTATTTTAATAAGAGTAATTAGTTTACACTCTATGCACCGGTACTCATTGTTTTTTTAACAAACGTCCTATCTCACCAGCCGCATGAATATAACATTCCGTATTTCCTTTGACAAGTTCTTTGTTATGCCCCAGTTTAAAGATATTTTTAAATAAAAGACAGAAACGGCGCAAAATAATACGTCTCGTGCAGGCGGTCTGTAATTCCACCCTGTGCTTTTACAGCGACATTTATTAAACCCAGTTTCAGTGTGATTTTATCCCTATTACTTTCTCGTTGAAATGTTTTCCAGTAAGTACTACGTAGCTTCGAGTTGGGTGATTTTGTTCTCTATTACGTGAGGTGCGTTTAAACTGCATGGTGATAATTCTATTGTTTCGCAGACTAACTAAAATTTAGTAAAATATAAATGATCTTCTTTTGTCAAACACTAAAGTCTAAATTCGAGTAACATTTCTGTTTTTTTTACCTGACAATATCTAATAAATCGATGAACGCCGGCTGCACGCACGAAAAAGGGTGACTCATTGTAACGTTACGCTCATTGTAACGTTACGATCGAAGCGAGATCGCTGCACGAGCGAGCGCAAGGCACGATCGGCTCAAGCGTTCGGCTTGCTCCAACTCCTTCTTTGTATCCATACAAAATAATGATAATTCAATATAAATGATTCAATTTTATTCATGAAAGTATGCAATCATTTCATCAATGTTTTGTTATGACGTTGTCACGTTAATCTGTCCTCCGTAAACCGACTTAACAGATAACCAATTTTTTTTTAATATCAGGAAATTACAAATTATTTTCATATCTGATTTTAGTTACCATGCAAATTGGTGCTGTGATTATTATTTTTTTTACTAATAATTCAAAAATGTCTACTCTAGACTTTGGTAGATATCCATTAAAAAGTATTGAATAGATAAACAAGATACCTAAATGGTACAAAATATTTCTTTATTTAGGTTTTGGTGTAAACAAAATAAGATCTTTCGTATATGAACATTTCGCATTTTAGCTAGTCCGTCGAAGCAACAGAATCATCACCACTGTTAGAATTTTGCTGTAAGAAAACATCTACACAGCAATAGTGTAGCAAAAATATTATATGTACAGGCTCGCCTTTCTTCCACTCCACTCTAAACATAACCCTAAAACGAGGGAATTTTTTACAATTTTCCTAATGGCCCGAAACATTTAGGTAAAAAAATATTCCAGCTAATATTTATTTGAACTTTCATCAAAGATAATGTTTTTTTCGGTCAGTTTTATCATCTTTCGGTGAATCTAATGTTTCCCCGGTCTATTAGGGCATTAATATATTTCAAATATAATACACAAACGTCCGAAAAATATCTTCAGGCAATAAACATTTGTGTAAAAACATTTTCTCACGGTCTTCCATTACGGAGCCCCTTTTACTGCAGCAAATTACTTTGTACTTATTATTTTTTATATCTTTTTGTAATCTTGGTTTTGAGGTACTTAACTATCTAGTTTCATGCTGTTCAAGCTTGCAAGCTTTTTAGCTAGTCAAGTATTTAAAATATAGGATACGCCAAAGACGAATACGGTCTTTAACCACTTAAAAATACATGTTGTAGACATTGACCATTTCTAATAATATACATATGTATAGCTTGTAGATTTATCTAACTTTGTGAATGGACGAGCGATGCGGGTTCCTGAGATTACATCTTCTTAGAACATGCAACCAATCTGACCTAATCCCGGGTAGCAGCGGTTTGAACGTTTTGTAAAACTACTAAGTCAAACTCGGGGTATGTACACCAAAGTTGAGTGCTTCAACGCTCTCGTTTGATCCTAGGACAATGTTGTTGAACATTGGAAATCCAATTATTTTGAAAGCTTTAACAGAAAAAAAGTAGGATTAAAATCATTGAACCTATGGAAAAAACACAAAGGTATAATATTTATTTTCTTTGAGGCAAATATACTTTTGGACGTTCCCTGGAGCAACGGTATGCCCTGGCTCATTATTTTAACAAATCTTCATGCCCGTTTGCAAGAATATAAGAAATAAAAACAATACCTTACCATCTATATATTTACGACTCAAGGAGTCAACCGCGGTAATTTTGAACGTTTGAACAGAATCTACACTAAATCTAAAGTCAAAAAGTTATTTTTGACAAATTTCATACCGCGCTAATTACTTTATTAAAAACGATTTAGATTTGGATTATACATTGATCAAACGTTGCGGGATCGCATTATTTTTGAGAGTGCTTTTAAACGAACTTTTTTTTAATATTACAGTAGTCTGTGCAAGTAATACTAGAGTAATATTAGCTGCTTCTATATATAAATTTATTCGATTAGTAAATTCAACGACTAAAGCGTTCAGGAAGAATAGCGCGGTACCATTTTGACATTCAAATTAGCCATATTCAAACCTTTGCCAAAACCAATCCGTTCAATGGCAATTACGTTGACTAATAGCGCGATTGACCTACAGGTCTGTTAAAAATATTAGGAGTCGTGTATCATTGAAATTAATACTATAACACGACTTTTTTCCAAACAAACTATGGTGCTTGCCTCTTTTTTTCTTACAAGCTAACTAAGTAGTGATCAAAATGCAAATACAAACTGAAACATTGGATGTTTGTGCTATCAGCTGCATATCCCTGAAGCAATTTCGCAAATCCCTCAGCTTTTCATGCACGGTACATTGAAAGCTAACTCTATTAACGAGGTAGCATTGCATCTTATGTGTATCGCTTATGCCAGCAATACCCGTGAGGGTATGAACTCCCAATGTAATAATTATAAAGTGTATTTTTTGTATTTCTCGCGGTGCGCCATGGCATTTAGACGGTTGTTCATAAAATCACATGAAGCTCACGTCTGTGACGTGAAACCGAGAGCGCTTGTCATAAAAATATCTTTAATATTTAAACTTTATGCTCAAAATTCACTTGTAAGTAGAATGCATAGTACCTATAACAAAATCTTCAGCTCTGTCGATATTTTTCACAGTTGTAAAAATGTTTTTTAGGCGCGAGGTAGTGTGCTGAAAGATGTTAACTAGTATCATGTTTAATATAAGTACGCATCTTCATATCAATTTGCATCGAGTAAATATATTGTTTGGAACAAGGAGCTACCTTCCATTCATACTCTTCGGTACTGCGAAGAGTATGAAGGCCAGCATATCACCATACTTTTTGCTGCGACTTGGCTAAGACTAAGACTTATAACAAACAAACTGACTATAAACAATAAACACTTGACATTGGCAGAATTTACATTAGTATGTCACAGGCCAACTAACGAAGAAAAGAAGAAGCATAGTGTTTTGTTTTACCTTGTACGGTGTAATTTTTTTTATAAATTAAATCCTCATCAAATCTACAACAATATAGTATTTATATTTATATACCTAAATATGAAAGAATAATGTATCTTACATAGTGTATAATTTTCTTCTTTTTAACACAAATCACATAATAATTACATACAAGCATCACACCTTGATTACTGTCGGTTTCTCTTTGTTAGTAATGTAAATCTGTTATTGGCTGTCGGTTATAAACTTAAGTTTTGTGTTTACTATTTTAAGAGCTGTAGGTTTTGTACAATAAATAAATTAAAAAAAACTCTTGAAATCCACATTATACAATGTTGTAAATGATTATACGCAATCTGTGTATCTGTCTCGTCAGATAAATAATTAGATATTGATGGACAGTTCACACAGTATCAACCAGACAGACAATCTAAGAAAAGTTTCTACTAGCAGATACAAGACTGATAGAATACTTAATATACCTGTAAATACATACATTTTGATACATTAACATACCTATACACAGAATAAAAATCTATGTTCATCTCAAAAATATTTTTATTTGTGAGATGCGTCGTCATTATTTTAAAATAAGCATTTACGTGGGAATGTTGGTGCTCTCATTTTTCTCATCTTTCTCAGAGCATCAACAATCCCACAACTCGTAAGACTATATTTATGTATTATTCAAAATGGCAATGATTACCGGATCAAGTCCCGTCCAGCAAAGTGCCTTACGACAACGAAATGGGTCACTTAACTTACGAATAGCCAAGACCGGATTTGCTTTGTCTGCTAAATATCTTTTGGACTTTTACTGCAGTTTTACGACTGTTTTATGAATAAATGAGTAAAGTTGGTAAGTAAATTGTTTGAATCACAGAGCTTTCACAATATACCTTTCCACCATCACCATGCATAGTCTTGCTACATGAGAAAATGTTGAATAAATGTTTTCTTACTGTTATCTCGCGTTTTAGAGTGAATCATCTACTCAATAAACAGCGTTACCTTAGGTAGCCTGCGCAGGCCAAGGTCTTGTAATGCCTTCCTTCTCAAACGCGTAAATGATATTGAGTATCCTACTAATATTATATACGCGAAAGTTTGTATGTATGTTTGTTACTCTTTCACGCAAAAACTAAATGGATTTTAATGAAACTTTACAATAATATAGTTTATACATCAGAATAACACATAGGCTATAATTTATAAAGATATTGTGTGAATTGTCCAAAATGTAACAATAAGTGTCAAATAAGTAGAAATAAAAACTGTCACCTGCGAGCTATTCTGGCGTGCGCTGCAAAAACCGTTAGAATTACACAAAGTACTAAGCCTGCGCAGACAATGTCGCGGGCACTAGCTAGTATCTCATAAATACACACTAACTGAACTAACGAATTGTTTAAATTTGTTGCCATCTCTATTCTTTGGCATTCAAATGACAAGGAGAAAGTATACTTAAGCGTCACGCTAGCTAATTGTAATTATAGGGTATCCTATTTCATAATCACTCAATTACCGAGCACAGTTTTAGAATATTGTCTGTCCTTGTCTTTCTAATGCCAATGAATAAGATGATAACTAATTAGTGTTCGTGATTATTGACATAGGCCCATAGTATTCTGTTTCTGGATATGACTATCACACATGTCCACAACACACTGTTTCCAAGCGGGATATAGATTTTCCATTGACATGGGTGTGACGGACACAGCCTACTCCTCTATATCAGATGCTATTCATCTCGATTCTATTCAATGTTGAATTCACATTGGAACGTTCATCGTGTTTGCAATAATCTCGCACCATTTTACACCATTTCAACCACCTAGAAAATTACCCTACAAATTGAATGGTAGAGATGGATTTCATTAAAAAAATATCTCCTGGGAATATTGGCACAATAAACATTTTTAATAACACTGACGACGAAAATGCGGGTACACGTTATTTCACTCATGTGGAAAATAATTTTGTCTTGCTTATAAAATAAACAAGAATGTATCTTAACGTTACTTCTCTTTGTTTTCTTTCAGATTGAGTGAGAGCGAAATATCTAGTAGCTACATATATCTTACGTCAAGTTTGATAATAATACTTGAGTTATAAAATAGATTTAGAAAACGATTTCAAATTGGTTTAGACGTTATCTTCAGAGTACCAGTCTGGGTTGACCAATCAATTTGATAGTTCACTTGGAGATTCAAGAAGAAATTTCCTTGATTTTATCTCCATGATTAGCTTTTTAATCACGAATGCTCCATTACACACCAACCACTCTATGTGACCTACGGTCCTCCCACATCGAGAGTCTAAATTCTAGAGCAAACACAATAATGACATCGTTAGGAAAAATAAATACTTAGGTGAGTACCTACTTTTAAAAGCCTTAACCGTATTAAGTGTCGTGTGACCCCCAGGTCACACCGAGACTCTAAGTTTTAAAAAAAATATATGACTGACGGTTGGAAATCAGGCTATTACCTACTGCAATGGCTGTTCGTGACTAGATCATCATTAGTGGCAGCTTGCTATTTAGGTTTATTCAGTGATATTCTTTTTAGGGTTCCAAAGTCCACAAGAAATCCATATAGTTTCCTTATGTTCGTCTGTCTGTCTGTTTGATCACCCCTAAACAGAAATTGCTCGCAGGCTTTTATATTTTATTGTAAAACGTATTTTTGCCCCTATTAAATTATGAAGTTAGAACTTTTTAGAGGTACCTCGCGTTCCAGCAAACTGTGGGAGTTATATCGTGCTTTCTGTTACACACCTCTGTCCCAGAGGTGTGTAACAGAAGGCCAGAGAAGCACGCGCTATTTGATTTGACCAATTAGCACGCGCGGTGGTTGAGTTTGCTATTTGATGGTACCAGCCCATTTTCCGAGTGGTTGATACTGTCCGCCAAAAGTGTGCGCGTGTTTGCAACGAGGACAAGAAAGGGAAATCGAGAGGAAGAACGCATCAGCTGTGCGCTTAACCTACAATATTTTGTATAGAGTGTGCTGTTATATAAACGAATTCAGGATTAATGTTAATGTTGCTTATTACCAAGGAGAGAAACCAGTTGTTACACATGATGTGCGACTACTGTAAGAACCGCTCGTTTTTTTTTATTTTACTATCTTATCATTGGAAACTTTTTTTATAGATTCTTGGACAGTTTCTTCCAACAGATATTTGCTTGATAAATGTTATTTAAAGTGTTATTTTTTTAGTGTTTTAGTAAGTGTCTTTGCTTTTTGGTTAAGGTCTTGACAACTAGTCATTCGCAGGTCACATGCGCTTCCCCATTTTTTTTTGGTTGGTAACTTTAATCATTTCTGTATAAATATTATCAGTATTGGGCCGAATAGTTAGTGTAGGTTATCTTCATTAATATTGACGAATAACAAATTGCTACCAGTTCTGTTATCATGAATAATTACAGATTTTATCAATGACGGTATCGTGTCGTAAAGTCATAATGACTAAAAATTTCCTGAATATTTGATTTTATGTAAACTTCCGTTCACTGAATTTTGTTTTCAAAATCTAAATTATGTTTAGAGAGATGTCAGTCATGATAAAAAGCTCATTACAGTCTAGATGAGTGATGGTGTCTACGTTGTTTTGTTCTAATGCAAACCGAGACTATTTTTACTGAAGAGTTTGATAATGTTTTGAAGAAAGCGGAAAACGCACGTAATTAAATAATTGTGTTTGTTCTAATGTGCAGAGGATGTGCGGATAGCGCGCTTTTAGCTTTTAAATATAATTTTGTACTATTCTTAAATTGACTGACCTCATAGCTCAGTTACTAGTAGCTCTGCCTTCTGCGTTGTAGCTTGTGGGTTCAATTCCCTGCCAGGACAAGCATTTGTGTGATAAACAATAGGTGTCTGTTCTGTGTCTTCATTTAACGTATGTATTTAAAACCATACACATTCTATTAGTCATCTAGTTCCCATGGTACAAGCTATGCTTTGTGTCGAACTGGTGCTATGTGGATTTGTGGTGGTATGTGGATGGCAATGTGACGAATGGGTGTCATAACAGCCATTATTTGACTTAGAGCTACTCGGTGCGACTCGGCTCGTCTTTTTCGGAACATTTTCTTTTCGACGTTGGTTTGTCACTTCGTAAAACAACGAGTTCTTAAACGGATGGCATTAGATAGCCTTAGCATTAAAAGCTCCATTAGTGTAAGTAACTGTACAACTTACCTTACAGTCTTGATTCCTATAAGACGGAGACTGTTTTTTACCGAACGTAAAGTGACAATGTTGTCAAAGTCAAAGTTGCTATTGCAACTACTGACAACTTTCATAAAGTATACCGATCATGAATTACGAAGACGTCATGTCAATAGACAAGATGTCTTCGTAATTTATGATCGGTAGAGAAACAATTGATTACATAGGTGACTATGGTCTCGCTATACTACCGTCAATTGGGGTTTTGTGCAAGTGCCCGGTTCTAAGACGGAGACTGAATAGATCAAAATAGAATAGTAATAATGCCGGACATTTTACACAGTCCCAAAGTAAGCAGAGCTTGTGTTATGGGTTACAACATTACTGATATACTTTGTAAATATAAATAAAATAAAAATAAAAAAAAAAAAAAAAAAAAAAGCCTTTATTTCCCAGAACCCTTAAATAACAGTGTAAGTGTATGTAATTATGTAGTTTATATTTATATTTGTATGGATTAGTTACATTTTTTTTTTTTTTTTTTTTTTCCTTCTTATAATCTAAATTAATATTTTGTTAGGGTATGGGCCCCTCCTCGGGTGAAGGCCTCCTCCAGTTGTTTCCAATTTTCCCTGTCGTTTGCTACATTTTGCCAATCGTCTCCTACTGTATCTTTTAAGTCGTCAGCCCATCTTCTTTTCGGTCTGCCTGCTTTTCTTTTCCCTGTGGGCCCTTTCCACTTTGTAGTTTTGGCTGTCCACCTGCCGTCCTTATATCGTGCTACGTGGCCAGCCCATTGCCATTTTAGTTTTAGAGCTTGCGTGAGAGCATCGGTTACCTTTGTTTTTTGTCTTATAACTTCACTTCTGACTTTGTGTATTTTCCTTACGTTCAATATACTTCTCTCCATGGCCTTTTGTGTTGTTTCTATCTTGTGTTTAGCTCTTGTCGTGAACACCCAAGTTTGGCATCCGTACAGCAGGCAGGGCAGTATACAGGTATCTAAAACGGTTTTCTTCATCGATATTGTGTAGTCTCCTTTTAAGATTTCTTTGAGTGACCAGAATTTCTTCCATGTTATACTAGCTCTCCTTTCAACTTCGTCTTCGTTGTTTGTTTTCTTAAATGATACTTGTTTACCCAGATAGATGTAGTTTTTGACATATTCTATTGTATTTTCCCTTACGTTAATGGGCCTTTCATCGCTGTTTGTCATTATTTTGGTTTTACTAGCATTCATTTCTAATCCTACGTTCAAGCTTACTTTATCAAGTGAGCATAGCATTTCTCGGAGGTCTTTTGAAGTTTCTGACATTATGACTATGTCATCAGCGAATCTTAAATGATTTAAATAGCAATTGTTAATGTTTATACCTCTTGTTTTCCAGTCTATCTTTTGAAATATGTTTTCTAAGACAGCAATAAATATTTTAGGTGACAATGGGTCACCTTGTCTGACTCCCCTTTCGATTTTTATTGTTGCTCCTCTTGACTCTAATTTGACTTTGCTTGTACTATTGTTATATATATGTTTTAAAATATTTATGTATTTTGGATTGATGTTTAGGGTGTTTAGTGCCTCCCATATAGAACTATGGCTGATGCTGTCGAACGCTTTGCTGTAGTCAATGAACCCAAGGTATAGTGGCTTGTTAAATTCTTCATATTTTTCCATGACTTGTTCTAGTGCCTGTAAGTGTCCGATGTACACCATTGAATTGGCACTATTTCGGTTTCCAGTATCAGGTTGAATAATGTTGTAAGGGGGGTCAGTAGAATTGGTGCGCCTAGTTTCAAGGCTTCGTTGGTTATTCCATCGGGACCTGGGCTCTTGTCTGATTTTGCTTGTTTCAACTGTAGGTATATGTCTATTTCTTCTATGGGTGTAAATGCTTGTATGCTACCAGACTGATGTGAGTCCTTCGTTACGGTATTGTTTTCTCTTCGTTTATATAATTTTTGATAAAAAGTGGTTGCTTCGTGTATGATATCCTGTCTCGTATTGGTTTCTGTTTTTTGGCCTTTTAGTTTTTGTATCCACATTTTGCCTGAATTCAATTCTTTGTAAATATATGTTATACATATTATACATAGAAACATGCAGACCCGCAACAAATACTTGCAGATCATACAAACATTTGTCAAATCAATAGAACCCGTAACCTTCTGCGTCTCAGCCGGATTTTAGCCCACTGCGCCACAGGGGTCGTCGTCGAGTAAGTACAGATGGCACAGGTAACAAACCCAGCAAACAACTTACGGTCCGAATAGACAGTTCGATAGATTTATCCAAATTAGTTTACCTATAAGGTTACAGATAAATATTGACTATTTGTGGACGATGCACACAACACCATCTAGCCCTAAACTAAGCATAACTTGTATTATGGTGACAAGATGACTGACAGAATACTTATATATTTTAAAATACATACTAATGATATTTTATAACACCCAGACACAGAAAAAACACCTATGTTCATAACACAATGGGAGGGAATCGAACCTTCAACCTACAGCGCAGAAAGCAGATACCAACTGGCTGACAAGTCAATCATTTCAAATAAAGATCATGAATCTATCCTTTAATCAAACATCTACTAATGTGTCTTTTAAATCCGTTGCCAGCTCTATTTATTAACATGAATGACAATAAATGACAATGACAGGTTATACATTAACGTCATTCTAGCTAATTGGTGGAATGCGCACAACACCATCTAGCCTTAAACTAAGCATGGCTATTAGTTATGGTGACCTGATGACTGATAGAATACTTATATATTTTTATACAAATACTTCAAATACCTTATATTACCACATAGAATAGACAGAATACTTATATACCTATGTTTATATTCTGTGAATTCTAATGCCGCAGGACAAATGATTGTATGATATGCAAGTATTTGTCTTGGGTCTGGGTGTTTTTCTATATATCATATGAATGTATTTACAAAATTACAAATACATATAAGTACATAGTTTATCAGTCACCCAAAATACAAGCTTTACTTACTTGAGCTCTGCTCTAGGTATTTTGATATGTGTAATATGTATGTATGTACAAAAAAAATGGTTGTCTGTAAAGTCGGTTTACGGACGATAATTTTACGTGATAATGTCATAAGAAAACCGGCGTAACAAGCCAAACTCTTAGGCCAATCGTGCCTCTCTATCGCTTGTTCCGCGTTCTCGCTTGCACGCTCGGCTCAGGCGGAAAATGACAATGAGTCATGCTTTTTCGTGCGTGCAGCCGGCGTTCATCGATTTAAGAGACGTTATCACGTCAAAAAAAGAATATAAGTAGTGTATCAGTCCTGTGGTTCCCATAACACAAACTCTACTTACTTTGGGGCTATGTGACGCTGAGCTAAAAATCCGGCATTATTTATATTACTTGAGCTAGATGATGCTGTGTGAAATGTCCGGCATTATTTATTCATTTAATTGTTATAGCCGCGCTAGTTAATTCTATGATTATAAGATGGAGGGCAAATCTTAGCAAATTACTGTCGTCATGCAACAGTTGTACTCGTACTTATTAAGAACGTCGCGTCCTCTAATAAAATGCTGTGTAATTCCACGAGCCATTAAACTTGCTTATTCAGGTGACTTTGATTGTTCACTTTATTTGTTCATCATTTGTTACGGCTCTGTAATTGGAATAGAAAATGAATCTCTTAATATTATCATTATCATCGTAGAAAGTAAACCTAACCTACCTAAAAAGGTTGAAGACATGTCCCAAGTGCATAAGAAGAGCTTCTGAGGCGATTCTTTATTTTGTCACCAGACTGGTTCTAAAGATCTAGTGACACGATAAAAAATGGAGGAATCATCTTCGCCATTAAAGTGTTATTTTTCTTTTTTAATGGCATGTGTCTTGTTGAAAATTTTGGCAATGTCAAATTTATTTTTTAATATTTATTGGCTAAGTAGAGTTTTATTTATTAAGTTGTGTACAAGTTGTTTTTTTGTCACAAAGTTGTAAATATAGTGTCGTTTGTCATTTGTTATTTTAAATAAAATGGCGACCTTTCATATAACATAACCTATAACTACGGATTATTTATGCTCGAATGACAAAGAAATACAATACTTTTATTCCAATTGTTCATACACGAGTCAATAGTTCTAGTTTTATAAAAAAAACAACTAAATTCCCAATAAAACTACAAATAAAAATATAAAACGTGTGCAATTCACTAGAAGAAGAAGTGAAGAAGAGAAGTAGAAGTAAAAGTGAAACCTTCAAAAATTGTAGAACCACGAATATAAAAAACACTGTATAATGCTTCCTATCTCATTTTCTCCCACGTTAAATCTTATGAATTTATGTGTCTGTCTCTTTTTACTGTCGCTTTTTCGTTTCATCGACTTTCAAATCACAACTATGCTAGATGTTTTCACTTCAAAAAAACAATAGTAGGTACAACGTTTGCTTCGCAAGATGGTCAAAAAAAAAACGATTATAGTCTTGACTAACTGAATAAGACACTAATACAGAAAAACTAGAAAATTTTTAAGACGACATAGATGTAATTTCTTACATTTTCCTCTTAAAACTTTGAAGGATTACGGGGTATACATGTGAGTTGTCGTCGCGTTTCTGTCAAGTTACAGTATATTATGACTGACACAGGGACAACGGACATCTTGAACTGCTGGTTGATTGGTTGAGGGTATGTATTGATATTTTGTTACTTTTCATGCGAAGGCTACACGCGTGAAACCGCCCAGAAGTCAAAAGTCAACATTGAAGCTAACGATGTCATGACATGAACTATTAATATCCACACCAACCAATCATCATTTTATCAGTCTATGTGACTCAGAAGCCATAATAATGTATGAAATAGGTAAGTCGTATAATACAGCGTTAGAAGTAGGTACTTCGGCAATCCTAATGCCTTTATCATGTCTTCTATAGTCTGGACCTTTGCAAAACATAGTAAATTCGACTGTTGGTGTACATTATTCATACCCTGACTACGAGATTAACGCGGGGTTAAGTCTTGGGTAGTTGCGTTTATTATTAAAGTGCCAGTTAGGACCTTTTAAAATATACGTTTTTTCGGCGCGTACATGCACTTTTTTGGAAGCGTGAGTAGTCGCGTATATGCGTGCCTTTTGCCCCACACACAACTTGTGCGAGCGTTAAACGTCAAAGTCAAAAAATATTTTATTCAATATGAAGAAGATGTTCACAAGGATTACTTTGAAACGTTTCACATACCTACTAGGTGAAATTAGGTGCCAATTCCTCCCAACCAAAGCTTGAGAAGAACTAAATAAAAACTCGTACTGGTTCTAGCGCTTTTTTGCATGATCCATTTTATAACCAAATTAACTACAAAAAACGAACAGAAGAGAGTTTGTACATTTCAAATGTTAACTGTCTGAGGGTAGAGCAACATGAGGCCACGCATTCTTATCAATAATTTAGTAATTTCGACGACCTCTGTGGCGCAGTGGGCCAAGGTCTGGCTGAGACGCAGAAGGTTGCGGGTTCGATTCCCGCCACGGGACAAATGTTTGTATGATCTGCAAGTATTTGTCTCGGGTCTGAGTGTTTCTATGTATAATATGTATGTATTTACAAAAAAAAAAAGTATTTAAGTAGTATATCAGTCATGTGGTACCTATAACACAAGCTCTGCTTACTTTGGGGCCAGATGATGCTGTGTGAAATGTCCGGCATTATTATTATTATTATTATTATTATTAATTTATATTATAATAAGCTTTCTTCAAAAGACTACCCTTTATACAAGCTTTAAATTTTTGAATAGGTTAGTTGCACTTTCGAAAAGTTTATTATACAAGCGTACCGTGTTCCCCATAAAGGAATTATTTACTTTTTCAAGTCGATTCTTATGGATGTATCATTTTTTTCAGGTCCTAGTATGGATTTACTACAACGGGTGTATAAGCTCGTATAAGCGCGAGCCGCGAGAATTTTTACTTCGTCGGAATCCATATTGATGCTGAGTGGACCCACCGGTTCGAGTTAACACCCCGGAGTAAGCTCGTGTACGCGCGTTTGGGTTTTTGTCGAGCAAAATGTGACGTGCGTTTAAGCGCGTAAGCTGATACGAGCTTAAATGGGTAAAAAAATGCTTGTCTGAAACCACCGTTAAATACGAGATACTCGAATGAAATTTGGCTAGGTAGGATCAGTCTTTACATTATTCACATGTATGCATTACCTAAAAAAATCACCCCGCCCTTTGTCAGGTTGTAATAAATAGTCGGAGTTGGTCGATATTATGATCCTAATACATATTTTTAAATACATACTTATGGTACTTTATAACAGTGTGTCTGGGACACAGAAAAATACCTAGGTTTACCACACAAAAATATATTCTGAGAGGCAATCGAACCCTCAACCTACAGCGCAGAAGGCAGAGCTACTACCAACTGAGCTGACAAGCCGGTCAAAACTAATCGTTGAACGTTACGGTACGATAACGAACGTTATCAGTGGACCAGAAAAGGGCGTCAAAGGCAAATTTTAATCTTTTTACCATACTGGTTCGAAATCACTGGTTGCAAGATAAGAAAAATAATTGTATCAGAAAATAAGCTTTGCAGGATAATGCAGGCTTTGTTATAATCTGAAGATAATTTACAATGTGCTTGCCGTAATGATCCTGGGGATTGATGATTGGATCAGCAGACTATCTTAACTGGATCTTCCTAACCTTTAGGTTAGGTTAGCTCAGCGGGTCAGCTCAAAATTGATTTGAGTGAAAACATTGAATCAAATCAGAGAACAAAATCATAAAAATGTTTTATACGGTAGAGCCATTTTTGATTTTGCGATACTAACACACGGCAATTGATTTTTATACATATAAACTAGACTAGTAAGAATAGTGAAACACCAGACTATACTATTGATAAGAATGAATGGCCTCATGTCGCTCTGCCCTCAGACAGTTAACCGACACATTTAAAATGTATTAACTCTCATGTATTAGTGTTTCGTAGTTAAGATAGTTATAAGATGGATCATGCAAAAACGCGCTTGAACCTGAACGAGTTTCTTGCCGGTTCTTCTGGGGTTAGGTGGAATTGGCACCTAAATTCACCTAGTATGTAAGGCGTTCAAAGTGATCCTTATGATTGTATTGAATAAAGTGTCTTTTGACTTTCGTTATTTTTTGACTTCGTTCACGTAATTACATTCTGCAATTTCTGGTGGTTAAATTTTCAAAACTTCTTTAGTGCGACTCTAGGCATTAAAAGGTAGCATTGAAACAGCCCAATTGTGGACCAAATATAAGAAAAATCTGTAAAGTCTAATGTAGACAAAATAAAGTTAAATCAAGTGTTTTCCAATGCCGGATTTCTATATTATTACGCAAACATCCGTCAGTAGCATTCGTCAGTATGTCTTTCTATAAGAAAGGAAACTGTCCGTTTGGTTTTTCATAGAGAAATCAAGTGATAGGCGCAACTAAAAGATGTTTTTATATTATAGAAATCGGGCGCTAATAAGCAGTTAACAAATACCTCTAATTAAATTTACTAAAATAGAGGCTGTGTAATCCTACAGACGGCGTTTTTATTCAAATATTGTAAAGGAAAGCGAATTTTGAGGCAATTACTCGGGTAAACAATGGAAAATAATGAACTACGTAATTTCATGTTTTATTTTACTCGGGTTCTTTCTTGTTATTAACTACACGAGAGAGACTGCTCTGCTACATTTATTTTCATAATTACCATGGATTAGTTTCTATTTGACTTGCTTAATAAGCAGTATTATTAATGTTTAAGTGGATGTTTGTATGCTGAATCATGTACGTAAGTTTGAACTGATATAAATAAAATAAATAAATAAATAATGCCAGACATTTCACACAACACCATCTGGCCCCAAAGTGAGTAGAGCTTGTGTTTTGGGTAGCACATGACTGATATACTACTTATATACCTTTTTTTGTAAATGCATATATATTATACATGAAAACACCCAGACCCGAGACAACTCAACTCAACTCAACGACGACCTCTGTGGCGCAGTGGGCTTAGGTCCGGCTGAGACGCAAAAGGTTGCGAGTTCGATTCCCGCCGCGGGACAAATGTTTGTATGATCTGCAAGTATTTGTCTCGGGTCTGGGTGTTTCTATGTATAATATGTATGTATTTACAAAAAAAAAGTATATAAGTAGTGTATCAGTCTTGTGGTACCCATAACACAAGCTCTGCTTACTTTGGGGCCAGATGGTGTTGTGTGAAATGAAGAATGAAGAATTTTTATTTTTTTATTAACCTATACTTTCCCACTGCTGGGCAAAGGTCTCCCCCAATTCCTTCCATTGGTCCCTGTCCCCGGCCATTTTCCACCAGCCTTTCTCGAAGGCATCGAGATCATCACGCCAACGTTTCTTCGGCCTGCCCCGGCTACGTCGCCCATCTGCAGGTACCCATTGTGTGACAAGCTCTGCCCATCTGTCTGCACTCATACGGCTGACGTGCCCCGCCCAACTCCATTTTAATTTGGCGGTCTTGTCTCCGACATCGGCGATCCCGGTCTTTGTGCGCAAAGTTGTATTGCGGACTCTGTCTGTCCTCTTCACCCATAGCACACTACGCTCCATCAGATCTTGAGTTTGGACTTCTGAGATTCGGTTAAAGACCATGTTTAACCATAGGTAAGAACGGGCAATATACACATATCAATGAGTTTTCGCTTTAGAGACAGAGGAAGGTTTCCCTTCATTAGCGATTTCATGGACCAGAAGCTCCTCCAGGCGTTTTCGACACGTCGTCCAACTTCTTTGTCTTGCCTGTTTTGGAAGGAGACTATCTGGCCCAGATATATATACTCATCGACGTTCTGTAAATCTTGCCCATATACCTTGATTTTCTGTTGGGTGCTATTGGTAATTATTTGTGTCTTTAACTGATTCATCATTAGTCCAACCTCTAGGCTTGCTCTGCTTAGATCTTCAAGCATAGTTTGGAATTCTGATGCAGTTGGGGCGAAAAGCACAATATCATCGGCGAAGCGCAAGTTTGTAAGCTTCTTGTCTCCGATAGATATTCCTTTATTAGACCAAGATCGAGTCAGTGTTTTGAAAATCTCTTCTAAAGTGCTTGTAAATAGTTTTGGAGAGAGCGGGTCACCTTGTTTAACTCCCTTATCAATTGTAAAATGGGGTCCAGAGCTTGTGAGTTTTATATTGGCCGTACTGTTATTGTAAATTATTTTTATAAGGTCTATGTATGTTTTATTAATGTGTTGATTTTCAAGAGCTGTAAAAATAGCAGAATGTTTAATACTGTCAAAAGCCTTCGTGTAGTCGACGAAGGCTAAATATAATGGTTTGTTATATTCCTGGTACTTTTCAATAATTTGGTTGAGTGTATGAAGGTGGTCTGTGGTCGAGAATCCCGAGCGAAATCCTGCTTGTTCAGAGGGTTGGTTATCGTCTAATTGTTTATTTATTCTATTTTGTATTAAGATTATGAATGCTTTGTAAATATGAGATATTAAACTAATGGGTCGGTAATTACTGATATTGCTTTTATCGCCTTTTTTGTGGAGAAGGATTATATTTGAATGGCACATATTGGATGGAAATGTACCTGTATTGAGAATAAAGTTAAACAAATTGGTTAAATGTGGTAAAAGTGCCGGTGAGCCTATCTTTAGCGTTTCTGTCGTAATTTCATCCTCTCCAGAGCTTTTGTCAAATTTCATTGTTCTGAGTGCGTCTTGTACTTCCTTTCCTGTTATAGATGGGATGCTTTCATCAAAGGAGTAAGATTCGTTGTTGGAATTCTTTGTGCTGTCAGAATAAAGTTGTTTGTAGAAATTTGTGCATATATCGATTATTTTTGTTCTGTTATTATGTTTCTTCCCTTGTTCATATTGCAAACTATTGATCCACACCTTTCCTTTATGTATTCCCTGTTTTGCAGTTTTCAAAGATCTGTTGTTCTCGAGGGCTATTTGAACCAGATGACAGTTAAGGCTTCTTATATCTTTCCTGATACTACGCTTGACTTGCCTATCTATTTTCCTATACTCAAGAGTAGATGTGTGTCTTTTGTAAGTTTGCTGTTTTTGTCCCTAGGTTTTCTAATCTTTTTATTACTTATTTCTATTGCTTTAATTATGGTATTATATTGTGTATTTACATCATCTATTTCGTTAATTTTTAACATATTAAAAGAGTTTGATAGTTCTAAATTATACTGCTCTGCATTATTAAATAAAATATGTTTTGATAGTTTTTGGATTCGACTAGAGAACATTTTTGCACGATGAATTTTAAAATTAAATCGTACTTTAGCACGAATTGGTCTGTGGTCAGAACTGAATTTGATTTTATTAATAATACTGATGTCCTTAATCAAATCTTTATCGGAACATAAAACAAAATCAATCTCATTCTTTATAGATCCGCTAGGTGATACCCAAGTCCATCTTCTATGCAATTTTTTCGAAAAAAAGCTATTGGTTATACGCATGTTTTGTCCAAAGGCAAATTGCAGGAGGCGTGTCCCACGCTCATTTCGATCCCCGAGGCCATATTTACCGAGGACATTTTCGTTGTCACCGGGCTGCCTCATGCCAACTTTTGCATTAAAGTCTCCGAGAATGATGTTCCAGGTTCCACGATTTTCATCACATGCACGGTTGAGGAGATCATAAAAGTATTCGATATCCTCGTCACTTGATGCAGATGTATATGCATATACTTGAATGAATGTGATGATTTGTTTGGGTGTTACCTGGAATTTTAAGATGGCTATGCGCTCTGAGTAACCTTTGAATTCTATAATGTTATTTTTCCACTTTTTCGAAACTAAAAACCCCACACCGTACAGCCCTTGAGTTTCTCCAAAGTGGAAAAACAAGGCATCATCCCTTTCTACAGCTTGTTCACCTAATCTCCTGACTTCTGATAATCCTACTACGTCCCATTTTAGGTCTTTAAGGGCGTTTTCTAATTCAATTAGACGTTCGTCGCTCATCAACGTTTTCACATTGTATGTCAATACATTAAGCGTATTGACATACATAAGCGTATTGAATCCATAATAGCATTTGCTTTGGTCGTTTGACGGTGGGATCTCACCCGGAGATTCTTCGCACCCCTAACTCTAGGACTGGCTGGGCTCCCGTCAACGCCAGCGCAGCCACTGAGGTCGCCGGGCACTTGGGGCCTTGCTTGTATTGTTCTATTCATAATTTAGGGGGGTTTAGACCATAACCCACCACGCTGGTCTAGTGCGGGTTGGTGGGTAGGGTGCCAGAGCCTTGTCTGTTGGTCGGTTTATTATGATTATTATTATTATTATTATTACTTACAGATCATATAAGCATTTGTCCCGAAGCAGGATTCGAACTGTACCCTGTGCCCACTGAGTCACAGAGGTCGTCATATGGATGATTGAGCCTAAAATAAACTAATATAGTAAAATAAATGTGTGAAATGGTTTCCGACTACTATTTTGTAATTTGTAATGAGTCAATAGTCATTTGTCTCTCACTTGACTTAACACATGACACTGGTGGTCTAGTAGTAGTGGCCCTGCATTCCTTTCCTAAGGTGGGTTCGAATCCAGATGCAATATATTTTTTTAATAAAAAAATGTATATGCGCTATACCAGTACTCTCTAAACGGTGATAATAATATCGTGAAGTAATTGGTGTGTCGTAGAACCTAAAAAGTTCGAATACATTTGCCAAGTGCATCTGAACGTCTGAGGCGTCCTCTAACAAGGGTTAAAGGTCATCACACTGATTCGTAACAACTAGTAACACTATAAGAAGAAGCAGTCAAGTCTGGTGACTGAGTTAATAGGCCAAAGGCCTAAAGGTCTTGGCCTTACTACTTTTGAAAAACCGGAATCGTATTTTTAACAAAATTGACCCAAAACATCTAAATTAACTTACTAATACCGAAAAGGTAAACTTAAAACAAAGCCGGCTCGGTGCCAGCCGTTATGCACCTGCAACCGAACCAACACCGGATGTACTGACTCGTCTTTCCTGCGGGTCCTGTCAGCAAGGTCGAGAGGTTAGTGTGGGTACCTGGGAAAGCCTGCGCTATCAAACAAAATCCCAGGCAGAGTGGCTTCAGTGGAGAGGAAACTTTACCCACCTCAGCTTGCTGGAGTCGATCCATGAACGAAAGTTTTCAATTACATATCTCTTAATCAAGGTATGTAAGGCGAGATATTTGTAGAAAACCCAAAACAAAACGATAGCGCATTCAAATTTTTCCTGTGGCGCCATCTAGTAATATAACCGGTCAAGTGTGAAAGCCGCTGAGAGGGTACCGTACTTACATTACCCACCTACTTTTTTCAGCGTAATGGTTATTTTCAAATCGATTACTATAACTAGCCCAATTATCCCGTTATAATAGACAGTAATTTATTATACTGAAATCACCGAACATTGTTTTAATGATCGTTATCACAAAGTACTTAGACGATAGAGCTTTTGTCGGTATAAAACACCGATAAAACGACATTTTTTTAAAAATGAAACTTAGCTAGATCGATTTATTGAGGGGTTTCCGGGATTCATATATATATATATATATATATATATATATACACAAGAATTGCTCGTTTAAAGGTATTAGACTATTTCCGGATTTTTTTCTTTGTTTGTGATATGAGACTTTGCTTCGTGACAATTTTTATGATGATCAACGGAAAGTGCGAATAAATAAACGTATTTACGCCATATTTTTTTGACTTAGAACTTAGAACCTTGATTTTTCTATAGCTTCAAGGGACCGTATAACTAAGTACATCCTTTTGACACCTTCACGTTCGCATGAAAAAAGGTATACACAGATAGACAGACGGACAGACGGACAGACAACGAAATGATTCTATAAGGGTTCTTTTTTATTGTTGAGTTACGGAACCCTAAAAATACATTTAAAAAACTCTACACAATAGTCATAAAACGATCTAACACCGTTTATAAAACAAACGACGCAACAGTTTCATATATTGTTACTCAAACCGTTTTCTCTTTGACAATATTTCCTGGAACCAAATATAACCCGCAATCAAATGTAGCTGATATTTTAATATAAATTTACTAAAACTTGTTCTACTTTGACTTTTCCTAAATTATGTGCGACAAATAAGTCGAGCACGGCTCTGTGACACACAACAAGGTAGCCTCAAATATTTACCATTGTCCAACAAGCCTTGACGCGGTGGTATTAGGATTTGTGACGTCATAATATGAAAATTGTGATGTTATGTGTGAAGAGCGGAAAATGTTTAGAATAGTGTTTTAAGAATTGCAAATGTCATAGTCAAAGACAAATATTTTTATTCAATACAAATACAAGGATCACTTCGAAACGCCTTATATACTAGGTGAATTTAGGTGCCAATTCTTAAGTGGTGGTTTAATGAATTATTTTTTAAAATATATTTTGAAAAAACAAAATTACTAAAATAATACATAATCCAGAAATTTTTCCACTATTAAAGCTTTAAAAATGCGAAGGTTAAGGACATTCTGAAGAGGAAAAAAAGAATGGACTTACATACATCTATGAATATTTTAAAATGATTGGGAGCCGATCTCGACTACTTAGATGGTGGGCTAAGTTCAGAGTCTGAGAGCCCAGCAGTGGGAAAATATAAGTATATAGGTCACATAAGTACATAGGTTACATGTAAATAGGTACATAAAATCAAATAGTTTTAAACTTATTACGCAATCTGATAAGTGTCTTTGTGGTACAGTCGGCTGCATAGGGAGATTTTACAGCTTTACTAAATTCTAAATAAATAAATAATGCCGGACATTTCACATAGCATCACCTGGCCCCAAAGTAAGCAGAGCTTAACTAGCTGACGTGACACCGGTAAAAATAGGGGTTGGTGGTAGAAGAGTAAACATTTAGGGTTTTATGTATTTTTAAAGACAATTAAAAAAATTAAAAAAAAATGTTGTCCAGAAAAATATAAATATTTTTGGGGTGGACCACCCTTATTACTTAAGGGTATGAAAAATAATTTACGTTCTATTCTCAGATCTACAAAATATATATTTTTTTAATTGTTGTTACTTATTATCCGCCTATTATTATCCTATTTTCATAAATTTGCTATTAATACTGTTCCACCAAAATGGCCTCATATAAGTTTTGTGAGAATCTGATGTTTAACTCGTCAACGCATGAAAACAAATTAATCTCAAATTAATAATTACATTGGTTTAAATAGTAAGAGAACAACTTTTAGTATAGTCTACCTTTTAGTGGTCAACTGGCTCGACAATGGCCTTTGACCCTTCATGATTCATCGTTTGTTATTTCATGAAGTAACATAGCTCTGCTAATTTAATACTTTTTTACTCGTTTTATTGCATTTATATTTAGTAATCTTATCTGAATTTTAATGAAAAAATTGTGACTACATAGGACAAGTTTGGACAATTGAATTATATGTGTATTATGGTGCAATGTGATTTGAACGACGAGGAATCCCAAAAAAAATCTAGACGGCCATTCCGGATTAAGTTTAGAATTGACAATTGATAATCGACTAAGACTTTATTAACAAATAAATTGACTATAAACAAATGACTTCACAATGGCAAAATTGACATTATTATATCACATGCCATTCTAAAAAAAGAAGATGAAGACCCTTCAGAACAACTCAACGACATTATAACGACAAACAAATTATTTATCGCAATGAAAGCATTGTATTGCATTGTGATAAACATAAGTTTTACTCAAGTATTATTTTGTCGATGGTGTATAACCCCTGTTTATCTTGTATAGTACAACTCACAAATGTTTTGAAAGTGAAATTGTATTAGTGATCTCAGGCAATAACTTTATGCATATGCAGATGCAGATACCCTGTGGAACTCTTTAGCGAAAGCAGCTCATGTATTGAATGTACATTAAGGCATTGCATTGATAATCACAGACCACAGCTTATAGGGACATTGTTAGTTGATCAGACCAAAGGCTTGACCTTGACCATGTAGGATGGTCAAGGTCAAGCTATCAGGTCAAGATACCATGTACCCTACGGAACGCATCGATGACTAAAATATCATGTTTGCAATTAGTTATTATGATATCATAGGTTTTGATATTCAGGCTTTAGAAGACGGTTTTAATTTTTTTATAAAAATATAAAATGAAGTGTATAGATCTTTGTGCAGCCGACTGTACCTTAATGTTTATTTGGTGATTGGTTTTGTAGATGTAGCGGTACGTATGTGGAAAGTGGCGAATGATGAGAAAAGTTGGAGGAGCGAAGTTGCTCTGGAGTTTGCGTTATCGGTTACTGCGCTATCGGTTAATGATGAAGATCTTGGGAAAGTTCTAGAACATAACTGTATATAGGGTCTGAATAATAGGGTCTGCTGGCTCCTTATCGTGTTTACACACAGCATCATCTAGTCCCAATGTAACCAAAGTTGTGTTATGGGAACCATATGACTGATGTACTACTTACTTGTTTTTTGTAAATACATATTATATATAAGCACCTAGAACCGAGGCAAATATTTACAGCTCTTACAAAAGTTTGTCCCGCAGAGGTAATCGAACCCGCAACCTACTGCGTCTCAGGCGGCCCTTCGCCCACTGCATCACAGAGCTCGTCAAATAAAAGATGGAATATGATTTTATTATTAATTTTTAAACTTTCACGATGAGAATTAATATTGATTTACGTAGTTAATGAGTATACCCATTATAATACTAAACTATTTTACTATGGAAATGTACAAAATAATATACAATAATATAAAATACTCGTGAAACAGTTGAGCTATCTAAGGACCGTTTAAAACGATCTATAGATAGCTCAACTGATCCAGATCACTGCCAGAGGGCAGCGTTCCCAAGATACTGGCGGCATTACCACGTTGAATGGCAATGCTAATACGCTGAGCCATATAGGAGCCAGCTCTTGGGTGCAACGTATCTACCAGATGCTGTGAAATAATTTTGAAAACGCGGTGGGCTCCTGTTCCCCACGGGCCCAGGGTCTCGACTCCAAAAGGCTCAAATATGTAGGCCTTATCCAAACCAGCATATTTGCGGTTTTTGAGGTCCTCGGCACATTCAGCCGCCGCACCAGCCCTAACGGAAGTCCCCGACAGATGGGATGCGGCCAGGGTGTCTACGCAAGTAGCATCCCACACTTATGGCCTACCCATCTCCCAATATTTTAATTTCTAATCATTTTAAAATATTGACAAGAGTCATACCATTAGGCCTCTTACCATCATCACGTATCAGACCGTTGGGTTCGAGAACAGCTGGTACGATTTTATTATTATATTTATTATATTCTGCTTAAGTATTAATTGTAAAAAAACAACGTAAGAAAACCGGCGTAAGATAGAACCTAACAAGGTAGAAGACTTAAAAGGAGCCTCTGAGGCGCCTTAATCCTTTCACCACACTGGTCGAAATAACTAGTGACACAATAAGAAGAAGAAGTGTTCTGTTGTACATTTTTTTTTTAATAAAATACAAGTTAAGAAATGTCTTAAAATGTTTAAACTAATTGCGACAATAATTCAAGTTGATAGTTGAAATATTATGGTATTATGGTGGTATTATGGTATATGGTTTTACGTTTACGTTTGGTATTACGACGTTGACGTAATATAATTAATATTTAACATCTGTAAATACACATTGTAAATTAGAAAATCTTAATTTTAAACTTAGAAAATCTCAAGAGAACAGATACAAATAATGGTAATTTACTACGCGGTCCGACTCAAATCAAATTCGTAGACAACGTCTACGTGACGGTTCGTAGCAGGGTCTACGAATTCGATTCCGGGCATACTGAATTTGTGTATTGTATTGTAAATAATTATCTTCTAATACCAATATCCTATTTGAATTTACTTGTAACATACCTACAAGAATTTTATACAAAAAGTAGAACGAATGATATGTTTTAGTTTATAAAAAACGTAGATTCTCTGATGCGGTTTGTTTGTTTGGCTTTCAAATAAGAGCAGGTTCTCAATTAAATTAGTTTTTTTGTCATTGTTACTGGGTCATAAATGACGTAGTTCTGTCGTTATTTATGAACCGATTTGAAAAAAGTATTATTTTGTTTGTTTTCGCGTTTGGTCCCTATTTTGGGGCAAAAATACGGGCAGAACTGTTTTATTAAACTTTTAATTAAGTAATGTATTTATGAAGAATTAAGGATATAAATAAATACATTAAAAATATATTGCATCCATAAGAGTAATAAATTAGGAAATTTTACGTGGGCTCAAATATTATCAAATGAAGTCGGTTTTCTTTTTAAGTTAACATTAAACAGATAAACAAATATTGCATGTGTCTGCATCGAGTCTAACTCATTAGGAATAGATTGACATAAAAGTACTATGTATTTGTACATTAATTTAATGTTTTGTAATGGATTTCCGCAAAGTCACGCCTGAATCAATTGTCTTTCTTTTTAGTTTTTCAAACGCAATTAATTCAATATCACCAGCATCTGTTTACACATTGTATTTTGCGTTTGAAACAATCGGGAATTGATGTACCAAATTCAATCAAAAGCCGAATTTAGATTTATGCTACATAGTTTAAGCTTAGCCTTATAACACAAGGCTCTAACTATTTTAAAAGATTTTAAAAACTTTTTTACATTTTAAAAGCACCTTACACTTTTTATTTTATCCGCGGTCCGCTCGTTGCCCCGAGTTCATGGTTCGCACTCAATACGTGAGAAAATTCTGAGTTTTACAAAATGTATAGTACAACTCCCGATTGTTTTGAAAGCGAAATAGATTTCGATAACTTCTGGATTTCCAATAAAACAATGCGAGACTATTAGCACTAGTACCTACACAAGTCTTTACAAGAACAATAACACAAATAAGTAACTGACAGGTAGTATTTTACAAGAGAAGTAAGGTGCCAAAAAGCAAATATATATCTGACGAACGCAAACAAAGGAAATTATTTTGGGTACAAATAAATCAGTCAACGGTGACACTATTCCGCGGTTGTTATCTAAGAGTAGTGTAAACTAGCTATAGGTTTGGCTGAAGTTTGAATATAGCGCGAGTGCTATGATTTGAACTTTTTTGCCGTGGCAACGTCTAATAAATCGATGAACGCCGGCTGCACGCACGAAAAAGGATGACTCATTGTAACGGTACGATCGAAGCGAGAGCGCTGACGTTGCCGTTGATGACGTTGTTACGTTAAACTATCGTCCGTAAACCGACTTCACAGACAACCAATTTTTTTATAACCTTTTTACTCGCGCTCTTTTTGTCTATTTGAGTCTATTTTGAGCTACTTCTTCAATGCCTGTTTGATGGTACAAACTTATAGATTCCAATCAATTAGGCTACTCTATCGTTACCTTTTTAGGGTTCCATAACTCAAAAGAAAAGGATCCTTAATATAGGATCACTCCATTATCAGTCCATCTATCTGTCTATCTATTTGTCTATCTTTCTGTCTATCTATCTGTCTATCTATCTGTCTATCTATCTGTCTATCTATCTGGCTATCTATCTATCTATATGTCTATCTATCTGTCTATCTATCTGTCTATCTATCTGTATATCTATCTGTTTATCTATCTGTCTATCTATCTGTCTATCTATCTGTCTATCTATCTGTCTATCTATCTATCTATCTATCTGTCTATCTATCTGTCTATCTATCTGTCTATCTATCTGTCTATCTATCTGTCTATCTATCTGTCTATCTATCTGTCTATCTATCTGTCTATCTATCTGTATAGATATATGTCTGTATATATGTCTGTCTGTATATTATACCTTTTTACTAAAGAACACGTGGAGGTATCATGTTGAAATTAATATTAAAAACTTAGGTCTACGATCTTTTGGAGTTGTAAAAATTTCTTAGTCAACGTGATCGAAGAATACGGGCCAAGAACTGTAATTTATGCCGCACATTTTGAACTCGCCAGTAAATGAAACGGGGGACTTCCCGTTAACTGATAATAATAAAATTTACCAAGAACAAAGTTTTATAGCACAAGTACAAGTAAGGGAAAAATATACGAAAACCGTTATTTCAAATATATATCACATAAAGAAATATGTTTTTGAGATTGCATACTTTAAAAACACTGATTTCATAGCATTAATTATACCAAACTAGTACAAACTAGCACAGAAATGCTTTTTTTTGTTATGTTACCGATTGTTTAAGAACCATGTAGCTAAAATTACCCGATAGAATACATGGTTTAAAAGAGAAGGATTTAATACTGTTAAGAAACATCTGACTCAGAACACTTACTCTGACATAGAGCAATTTTTCTCTGATTGTAAGACATGGAAAAATTTATACCTAAAATTAGTATTTTGACATTTTATACATTGTAAGACTACTATTAATGTATTATTTTACTTTGAAATTAGTAAGTTATTTACATGTAATTTTGTTGTTGGTTAAAATTATTATAAACCCTACAAGAACGAAAATTATACATTCTTAGGTGCAAATATTTATATTTGTTTCGATTACTTTTTTTAATATACATACTTAGCAAGAAAATATATTGAACTAAACTGAACTAAATTTAAAAAAGTTGACAGGTACATAAATTGGTACGGTACGGTACTCTCTCGAGAGCGGCATTCGAACTTAACCGATTTATTTACAAAACACGCACCAGTGAAATAATCAGTACTTCTGTGAAATAATCAGTATGACAAGTTATCAAAACTGCAGTCAAGAAAAGTTCATAATTACATGAAGTCATTGGTTAATTTTCTTTATTGGTGTGCACCCTAGCTCTATTACTGCTCCGAGATTCTCCTTTTTCTATCGACAGTATATTTTGAGATGATTTATTGAGCTGATCCAATTATACGAGTCAATCATGCGCTGTCATGGTAATTTTGGTTCCACCTGCGGGTGAAATCATGGGTTGCCGCTTGTCTATTAATAAAAAGTTCTATTACTTATTACTATATACTTGCTTCGTTGAATAAAACTTTCTACGATACTCGAGTAGTACCAATTTTTTTTTTTTTGTTTACTATTAAATATATTAAAGCGGTCGCCTCAGTAAATTAACTTTTGTATAGAATGAGTCTTTGTTATCGCTATTTAGTTGATATCTGCTCGTTAATTAAGGTAATAATAGTTAGTATAGTAAAAAAATAAATGATATGTATTTTCAATATTTTGCCTCCTTCTTCCTTGTTTCTAATTGTTTTTAGGGTTCCGTACCTCGAAAGGAAAAAACGGAACCCTTATAGGATCACTTTGTTGTCCGTCCGTCCGTCCGTCTGTCTGTCAAGACACTTTTTCTCAGGAAGGCGTGGAGGTATCAAGCTGAAATTTATATCAAATACTCAAATCTACTGTCCCTTAAAGCTGTGAAAAAATCTAACTTCTAAGCCAACGCAATCAAAAGATACAGCCGTTTATGCCGCAAATTTTCGACACTCGCAAGGGAATCAAAACCTACAGGGTACTTACCGTGAACTCAGAATCTTGAAATTTGGTACGCAGCAACGCCTTATAGCACAGATAAAGTATAAATTGTGATAACCATACATTTTTAGTTACATAATATAATAAAAATATTTTTAATAATTTTAAACATACTACCCCTTTTCTCATGAACGCGTAGAGTTATTAAATTTAAATTCATATAAAATACTCAGGTCTACAATACCTTTAAGCTGTAACAAAATCAAACTTCTATGTTAACGCAATCAAGGAAAACAGCAATTTAAGTCGCATATATTCAAACTCGCAACTCGCAAGGGAATCAAAACCTACAGGGTACTTCCCGTGAACTCAGAATCTTGAAATTTGGTACGAAGCAACGTCTTATAGCACAAATAAAGGAAAAATTGCGAAAACTGTAAATATTTTGTTTCATCATCCAACTATGACTCGATTGTCGTGATGGGTGAAATTTTACTTATATACCTATAGGTTTGTACGGAACCCTCGGAGTGCGAGTCCGACACGCACTTGGCCGGTTATTTTTTAATGTAATTATTAGTTTTACAACTTAATTATGACATAATATCCAAAATATTCAGTAATCATTTTCTAAAGTTGACGTCGTTTTAACATGCAACTTACACTAATAGGCGGAAAGAAAGCTAATTAAAATATTACTCGATGAATCTTTTTCAGAACTCTTGCCTATTTCACTGCTACACTTGTATCTAGTGAACAATCTAGACATAATGTACTTATTTGAAAGGATTCATTGTAAATGGAAACTTTCTCCCCTATTTTTAAACTCCAAAGCAAATAGAGGGGATCCTTAACCTGTGTATCTGTGCGTCTTAGTATCTGTGTATCTGGTATCTATCTGTGGTATCGTGAACGGATGAACAGATTTTATTTAGTTTGAAAGGTGACTTAATCAATATCGTTCTTAGATATTATCAATAATATCATCACTGGGGATCACTTATTGATCCCCAGCACGTTTATAGCACTTTTATATAGTTTTATATATAAAGGGATATGAGCATCTTCCCCGGGTCAGTGATCGACGGTTCACTGATCAATTCAGAAAACAAAATTGATAAAACAGAATTGGTCCTAACGGAAGACCAGTGCTGATTGTTGACACTGCAATCCGAATATGCTGAGTTAGGGTCAATTTTGCAGCAACCATTAATTATGTTAGTATGTTTTATTGTTTATTGTATATTGTCTATTTGTCTATTGGAATGTATTAAATATAAAAACTTTATTCTATTCAAAATTTGTTATCCTATTACTTCAATCTTCTTCTAGATGTCGTTTCACTAGTTTTTTAATACCAGTAAGTGAAAGTATTAAAGTGCGCCATAGAGGCTCATTTTCTGAACTTTTAATGATAATGCAAAAACATGTTTAGTCACGTCAAGTCAATTTAAAAGAGACTTTATTCAATACAATCACAAGGATCACTTTGAAACGTCTTACATACTAGGTGAATTTAGGTGCCAGTACCTCTTAACACAAGCCATAGAAGAACCGGCTAGAAACTCGTCCTGGTCCTAGCGCTTTTTTGCATGATCCATCTTTTAGCTTATTATATCTATTAACTTCGACGATAACTTTGACGACCTCTGTGGCGCAGTGGGTGAAAGCCAGCCTGAGACGCAGATGGTTGCGGGTTCGATTCCCGCCACGCGACAAATGTTTGTATGATCTGCAACTATTTGTCTCGGTAAAAAAAAAGGTATATAAGTAGTACCTATATCAGTCATATGGTACCCATAACATAAGCTCTGCTTACTTTGGGGCCAGATGATGCTGTGTGTTTGGCATTATTTATATTATTTATTTATAACTACGAAAAACTATACAAGAGAGTTTATACATTTCAAATGTTTCGGTTAACTGTTTGAGGCAGAGCGACATGAGGCCATGCAGTCATACCAATAATATAGTAATTTATATTATACCTTGTCTTGATACTGCAGCATCACCTGGAATCAGCAGGATACCCAACTCCTCATCAACTTTTAGCAGAGGTTTCGTGTTACAGCGTATTGGAATAGTCTCAATAGCTTATTGATATTTTTGTTGTGTCGAGTGCTTCATACGTTTTTTCACTTTCAAAACTTTCGTGTGTTGTAATACACATTTTAAGAAACACTGGATTTTACGCAACGACAGAATAATACGTGAGTTTTAACTCACGTACCATTACTACCAGTACTGTACCATATTTTTAATAATTAGCGGACCGCTGATTCAATTCACCCTGATGAAAATTCTCTAGATGAATCGAAACAGTGTCGGTGTCTCCATCGTCAAAATAATACGGAAGTAAAACCTCGTGTTTATCAAAAAGGAAAACTCTCAAAAGTTTTAAAAGTAAAGAAAAGGTCTTATACATTTTTGTAATACACTTTTTTATGTTTTTAACATTGGAACCCTTCAATCATTGATATCACTACTGGATCAAAATGTTTTTGTATGTTTGTTTATATATAATATGTTTATCTATACCTATAAAAGAGCTTAACCTGACTGACTGATTCATCATCGCCGAGCCGAAACTGCTGAAGCTAGAAAGCTGAAATTTAGAAGGTAGCCTTCAAGGCCTTTTATAGCAAAACCAACCACTAAGACGGGATTTTTAGAAATTCAACCTGTAAGAGGGTTAAAAGGGGTGAAAACTAATGTATGAAACTTTTAAGGCGTGGTGCGATTTGCTTGAAACTTGATTTTAATAAATAAAATGCAAAATAAATGGACACTTGTTTCAGGATTTTCCAAAATAACCCTCATAAAGGAGTGAATAAGGTGTGAATGTTCGTATGGAAACTTTTTAATGGGTAGTGGGTGTGATTGTGTCATATAGAAGCAAAGTCAAGTCAAGTGTTATAATGTGATATACATTTAAAGCGAGCGGACGAAGTCGCGAACGGGACAGTTTATATATGAAAAATATATGAAAATATTTATATTACCGGTTTATATTAACGGTTATATATGAAAAATACTGGCAACAGAGCGCGGTAACTCCATAGATAAGTACCTGTAGTCTTGCTACTTTGGTCCAAAAGCCTTATTTTAGCTACAAGAAGGTTATATTTACACTGTGGTATCGAAGAATATAATCCTTTGTGCTTATAACAACATGAAAAGTTATACAACAAAGTTCAAATAAAGTTGGTGGTTTACGTAGATCTTGGAGCACGTTTTAGTCTGCGGAAAACTTTGGATAGGTATTTAATTTAATTAAACAAAATGTAAAACCATAAGTAATTACTTCTTCGTAATAGATGTTACCGATGGTAGCTTTTGAATTTCTTAAAATACCTTAAATGATTTAAGTTAGTCTCATGTTGGTTTCTCAATCTCATTCGCTTACAAGTTTGAGTAATATTAAGTTGATTGATATAAACTTCATAAATGTTTTGTTCATAAATGAAGAGCCAACATTCGCATATCTAAAACAGTTGTAAGACCAATTCTCTTGACCTTATAGAAGGAAAACCAGCTCTTAGTAGCAGCGAGAAAAAATCTCCGAAAAATCCTGGGACCTGTGAAGAGGGAGGGAGGGCATCTGGAAGATAAAGCTGAAATTGTAGACAGAGCCGAGCTTAACATTATAGGAGAATATAAATCCAACCGACTCCAGTAGCTCGGTCATTGACAACGAATGGGTGAAGATCGTAGCGTCAAGAGATCATATTTGAGCCAAGCACTCGGCCATCGCCCAGTTGGTAGTCCCCAATATCGTTATAGCAATTGACTCGAGGCTGACCTGCGTGAGCTCGAAGCTGTTAACTAGCAATAGACTGCAAAGGGCAGGATGGAGAATTCTCGTTTCGGAGGCCAAGACTTATCCCTGCGCCAATGGAGTGAGTAAGTAAGTAAATGTTCTGTTAATACCTATTATTGGATAAGAAGCTTTCGGATAGATTGATAATGGATAATACCATCAGTATCCACCTACTACAGTAGTATGTAATGATTGACGATAAACAGTCATTGGATCAGAAAATATATAAAATATTGAATAGGTAGATAAATATTTAGTACTATCCCGCCAATCTATTCTAATGAGTTATACCCAAAAGAAATTCGACACGAAACACGTCAGGAACAATTGACTCGCCTAGCACAGAAACGAAAAAACGCCAACACTGCAAACTGTTATCCTAACTGGATAACTAAAATTACTCGTAACGAGCAACAGAGTTTTTCAGCAGACTTGTTGCTTCGTCGATGCATTCCTAGTGTAGTGGAGAGGCGAAACAAGTGTTGAATTTATTTTGGGTCTAACTCACTAGATTGGCGGAACAGTACTAAATATTAGTCTACCTATTTAATATTTTGTAATGGATTTTTAAATTAAATTAAATTAAATTTCATTTATTTCAGCCTTCATAAGCATGTACAAATTAGAGCCATATTTATCATAATAATTAAAAAAACACAAAAAGATAAGATAAAGATAAAACAAAGAAATTAATATAAAGACTGCATGTACCACATCAACACATCACCGGTGCAATGCGTAAAAAAAAATAGTGTAAAAAAAATCGGGTGTCACTCCGGGAGTGCCGACAGAAGTGAAAACTTATTTTGGCGCGTTAGAGTTTAGTAATAAATCACTTCAAAATCAGTAATTATGGCGACTGCCAATCAAATACTGAACGAACACAGATGATGCAATATTTTTTGTTCAGAATGTAGATATACCAAAGAACCTAACTCAGTAAACTTCTCCATAAAAAAGTAGACTGTAAACATGTAAATTAAGGTTTATAATCAAATGGGGCGAGCGCGGCAGCCGGCTGCGTCTCGCCCCAGACGGTAACGGTGTCGTGAATCCAGAGGTTTTACCTTATCTAAAAATATGCGTACCGCGCTAATAGAAGTTTTCACTTCAAAAATAGAATTAAAATAAAAAAAAATAATTATAGCATTTGTCAGACCTAGATAATATATATAAACATGAACTAAAAATTAAAAGTTACACAATACATTATAAAATACTGCAATTAATAACTTCGAATTACATAATGTCAAAATGTCAAAAAAAAAAAAACGTAATATCAAATTAAATAAATATAATAAAAAAAACTTGTGAATTAATATACAATGTCAAATAATTACACATTAAACATAAACATTCTTCAAATAACATAAAGTCAAACCAAATAAAATATAAAAATTCGTCAATCAATATACCATGTCCAATAACTACACATTGTCAAATCTAATTATAATAGCATAGAATAAATAACAGAGTCCTGCGACATTCGCTCAGGGAGCAGTAAAAAAGATCGCCTCTCTCCGCTACTAGATTATGTAATAATAATAACAATAATGATAATAGAAGCTACTGAGAATAATAGAAGTTTGTTTGCCGTATTTCGATAGGTATTTGACGGGTCGTACCTATTTTGTGAATCCTTGTAGTGTAAATCTTTGACAATGACCGTACAATCAGTGTTGTGCGGGCGGGGCACCGGGGTCATCGCATCTGACCTCAGGCGGTGATTACTCAAAGTGTGA
Organism: Lampropteryx suffumata; assembly: GCA_948098915.1. NCBI lineage: Eukaryota > Metazoa > Arthropoda > Insecta > Lepidoptera > Geometridae > Lampropteryx > Lampropteryx suffumata. The sequence continues at coordinate 9,513,741 of OX402552.1, forward strand.
CATAATCGCCCTCTTATCGGATACTCTGGCATGCTGCTTCACTAAAAGAAGAGTCGCTCCTGACGTGATACATTGCCAATGCATTTTGTATCTTAGGTCTTTCATGTAAATGTCAACGGACGACTCTGTTTTAGTTATATCCTGTTCGAGGGCTCTTTTACTTTTACAATAGGAAAAAATCAATATTTGAAAATAAGTTTTCTCATTTTAAGTAACCCTACTTGAATACTCTAATATTGAAGTTAAAAAAGTTCGCGTACTTGGTCTAAAGGTCCTTGAGTTCAAGTTTCCCGTCTCAATAGACTGATATTTGCCTATAGTATTTTATTGACATATAATAGACAACACTTCTGCAAACATTTCTACGTTTAATTCTAATAAATATTTTGTAGAAAGTAATTTAAGTAAGTTATTAATATTACACATGAAATTGGCATTTTGTACGAAAAAGTATATTTTTTATTTATCTCTTTTATTTATATTAATGGATTAGTTGGGCTATCGTACAGATTAGATATAGATTGTATTAAACATTTACAATGAAAAATAAACTCATTTTGACAGTTGTAAGTGCTTGGCCAGACTACAAACGCGGGCGCGGAGCGGCAAACTCAAACATAAGAACTTTATTTGAGTGTCCGGTAGTGGACACGAGGGTGCGGGGCGAACGCGGGAAGCGGCGCGGGCTACTTGGCGCGGGAAGCGCGCGGGCAACTCACGCCATAACTCGTTCATTATACAAGTGGCCGCAGTAACAGCGCGGGGCGTCAAGCGACAACCCGCGCTGGAGCGGGAATCTCAAACTGCTTCGAGCTAACCGCGCGCTTTCTTGTGATGGCGTGATGGCGTCTTCACAAATTAATGTAAAAGAGTTAATAAGTGCTATTCAAGCACGACCTACGCTGTGGATGTCGAAACAACATCAATACAAAAACATAAAAGTTAATATAAGATTGTAGAATAAAATAAATCATAAAACTTTGGAGGTTGCTTTCGCAATTTATCATTTCATTTAGAAATTACCATTTAATGTAAGAATTTACCAGTAAAAATAAGTCTTCGTCATCCATATTATATTTTGACAAACACTGGACACGACAACACTCAGAACGAAGCCGCGCTGCACTGCGGACAGGCAAAAACGCGCGCGTTGCCGCACCCGCGCCGCTGCCCGCCCCGTGCTGCCAGTCTGGCCAAGCCCTAAGCGTGTATCACGTTGGTTGGACTTGGCTTAACAACTAAGCAATGCCCTAATCAAAAACTTACCCCGAAAAAGTGATAGTAAAATGGGTCACTGTTTGCTGATCTAGTACCGCTATGATTCATCACAGCTCGTGCAGACAAACGACAAGAGCATTACTGCGGATGTGTACTGTGAAGGACTGAATACAATTTGGAGAAGTTTACAAATCTTCAGCCAGCTTTGGTCAATAATAAATAAATAATAAATAAATAAATAAAGCCGGACATTTGACACAGCATCATCTGACCCCATAGTAAGCAGAGCTTGTGTTATGGGTACCACATGACTGATATACTTTTTGTTGATATATATACATACATATTATACATATAAACACCCAGACCCGAGACAAATACTTGCAGATTATACAAACATTTGTCCCAAGGCGGAAATTGAACCCGCAACCATCTGCGTCTCAGCCACGCTTTGGTCCACTGCGTCACAGAGGTCAATCGCTCGTCCTCGCTGCTTATGCAGGACAACATAAGCACAATAGACAGACTGCACTGCACAATATACAGTATCCAAGCTGCAGGCCCGGAATCTGAATTAATATCCGAAAAGCAGGACAAAAGTCTATGAAGATTTTTTTCCTCCGGATGAGAGACTCACGTCTTCAAGAAAATTATTGATAAAATGCCACTGAGTGTATCGATAGCATGCGATACTTCCATTAATAGAAATAGGTAAATTTATTTTAAAATAATTACAATGTTCAGAATTATATACAATAATGTGAAATACATGAATATGAAATAATGAATCAGTTGATCTATCTAAGGACCGTTTAAAACGATCTATAGATAGCTCAACTGATCTAGATAACTGCCAGAAGTCAGCGTCCATAAGACACTAGCAGCATTGCTAGATTGAATAGCAATGCTAATACGCTGGGCCAAATAGGATCCTGCTCTTGGGTCACGCGAAGTTTTTTCTACCTACAACATTTACATTACAACATTACATATACAATTGTAGGTACTTAGGTACCTACAATTTTAAATGTAAGTTGAGAAACATTTATTTCCTTATTATGGTATGAATGAACTCAGTTAAGTTATTCATCATAGAAACAAGCCCGAGCTGAATTAATCCTGCTTGTCAAAAACCGAATGAATGGACATAATTTGTTCCAAATCAATCGAATAAAGTAACTCAAATACGATTTGTAAACCCATTAAAAGATTTCAGATGACAAAAATCTAATTGAAAAGTCAGATACTGGATTTCGACCAGCTAAGACTGGGTTAAAAAAAGTCGTTGAGTTAAGACTATGTTTTTGTCAAATTCTGAATTCGTAGGTCCATGAAATTTTAAAATTATACGTATGTTACTTATATTAAATTAAGTTTTTCATTGGATAAAAATCTGACTTGCTTTCCTGATTGCCTAGTTTACACGACCATCGTATTTTGTCATTAGTACTAAGCGCTTAGTACTAAGTAGCTTAATTGAAAAGTAACTGTTTACACATTAGTATTATACATATATGTACATACACATAAACTTCACACACACTAACACACACACACACACACACTAACACTAACACACACACACACACACAAATATTTATATTTTTTTATCTCATTTTTTCTCTATCTCCTAATAAGATATTATATTCTCGCCTGGTTGAAACTGTACAAAATAAAAATATAATTCCAAATACACATATACAATCAATCAATCCAAATAAAAAATACATTCTTGTCGCTTCTTAAATAAAATCGGCTTCTATTCATATACATTTGCCGTCTATTTACATACCTGTAATACCTGTCTGATCAGCATGTTTACACATTAGGTATTAGTGTAAGTAACACGCACTAAGGATTATCTACGAATCTCGACGAACACTGTGGCCCAGTCCAGCTGAGACGCAGAAGGTTGCGGGTTCCATTCCCACCGTAGGACAAATGTTTGTATTATCTGTAAGTATTTGTCTCAGGTCTGGGTGTTTCTATGTATGTATGTACAAAAAAAAAGTATATAAGTAGTATGTCAGTTATGTGGTGTTATGGGTATACAAGTTACTTTGGGGCTAGATGACGCTGTGTGAAATGTCCGGCATTATTATTATTATTATTATCTCGTGTGAACTAGCTAGAGCCAACAAACAACGTGAGTACAGTACTACGACGAAAGCTTGACGCCTCTGAGACATTCATCTTTCCGAATTAGTACGATTCTGTAACCAATGTCCAGCTGTACCACGGCTAGTACTAGTAACGGGTTGGCAGTCACCAGCGAGTTTCAAAGGCGTAAGCACGTGCTGTTCCAGAGCTTGGATGTATATAGAGCTATTAATACTCCTGATTGTCACATGACATAACAGCAGGGATTTTCTTTTTAAATTTTTTTTAAGTCAATTTGCAGTAATTGATATTGTTTTTAGAATTTATTATAAAAAATAGTAACATTTATTAAGTCAGAATCCTGTGAAATAATATTCAATGTATATAATTACTTTTACGCTTAAAAAATGGATATCTGAATAAAGACCGTGTAACTGCTTAAACTGCTTTACTAGCATTGGCCACTGGCATATCTAGACGATGACTGTAAGGATTATTACACGAGAGACAAAGAAATTGTAGCTTGCGTTAAGTCGCCAAAGAAAGGAAGGTCAAAACAGACTTTTAAATCGACATTTGCCAGTTTTGATAACAGAGCGTGATAAGAAATATGGCATACCATCATAATATAATATTCACATGAAAATTATAATTTTCAAGTTCCTACGATAAAGTCATTAAAGAATAAACCAGTTGATGTTTGATCCAGTTGAACAGTGGGCTGTGCAGTTTTATTTTATTTTCCGAACCAATATAGTGACTTTCACGATAACTCAAAAAAAAAATATACGTAATTGTACTAACAGCTCTAGATAACTCGAAGGACCAAAAAAATTTAAGGGTTATTCCTTACACCTTAGATGATATTGATATTGATATTGATAGGTATGATAGGTAATAAATGAGAACCACCTGAGTCCGTAACTGAAAGTGAACTGATTTATTTTGCTGAATAATTATATGAGTACATGATGCGAGCATGTAGGAAACCGCTGCGTTTACAAAATGAACATTGACTGTACAATCACTATCTACGTTCGTATTTCCGATGAAATATGCTGAGGTGCCAAGCTTAAATTATAGTACTGTACACTAAACACAATGTGTTCCAAAAGTGTGCAAGTCAAGCGAGTCAACACTGGTTACAAAAATGTACCTTTGTTATATTTGTAAACAGTTAACCTATCGTGAGCACGTAATAACAGCTATCGATTTAGCCTAATCTGTAAGTCTGGCAACTGATTTTGGATTGCGGTCTTTATGTGGAACTTCTCCTTGGCGTAGGTAATTTTAGCTAACACTTACAAGTTCTTGAGCATGCTCTTTTGCTGGTAAGTTTTTAGAACTTAGGTAGAACTATACTTTTCTCTTTGAAAAGTGCTTTCTGAAGTTTAAAAAAAAAAAATTATGTATAAAAAGTACTTACACTATTTTTACAGGGGCACCTAATGCAATAGTGTAAAAATCAATAAAAATAATCATAGCATAAGTATTTGTCAGATCTAGATAATATAAACAAGAAACTAAAAATTAAAAATTACACAATAATATATAAAAATTCTTCAATTAATAACTTCGAATTACATAATGTCAAATCTAAAAAAAATGCCAATATAAATTTTGATGTTGACTTCGGCAAGCAATAGTCTAAAATTGTTTTAACAAACTCTTCAAGGCTCTTGCAATTTGGGACACTCTTTCTCAAAATTCAATTAAAAATGTTTTGACAATCGTTCAAAAAAAATTATCATATAAAAACTGATGCCGTCGAATATTAATATTTATCAAACGAATATTTGTATGGAAATACTGTTCAAAAAACATTTGAAATACCTTTTTAATAATCGTTATGCCACACGACGGGGTAGTAAAATAAATCAACCCCACTTTACATGTAGGGGAGGTACACTGTTATGAGTTTTTTCATACCTTTGTAGGGGTCTGTAACACGTATTACCGTGCCAATTTTAATTATGATAAGACTGAGTAGCTGCAATCTGGAGCTCAGATTCGAAACAAGCCAACAGATAGACAGACGGGCATGTCGAAACAGGGTTCCTTGTTGAACTTCGGAGCTCTTAAAAAGAAACAATCATTGTATTGTATTAGTAGGAGCAAGATGTATATTTTGTGTGCTCGCTGTCAGCGCTGTCTTGCTTGACCTTTGGATCGGGAAGCGATGTAACACCAATAAGTAGCATTGTATTCGCGAACGTTTTACATAACACAATCAACGAGTAGCTCTAAACTATTAGTACTACTTATACTATGAGAACCAAATGATTGACATAAATCTATATATCTATATAAAATTATAAATGCGAAAGTAACTCTGTCTGTTTGTTACGTTTTGCCGCCTAAACCACGAAACTGATTTTGATGAATTTTGGTAAAGAGATTGATGGGACCTTGGAGAAGGACATAGGGTACTTTTTATGTAAGTAACACGCGTGCGAAGCCGCAGGCAGCAGCTAGTACTTTTATACTTTTAAATACATAACATGATACTATACACAAACACAGAACAAACGTCTATGTTACAGAAATGTCGTCGATTTGTCGTGGATCTGGGATTCTTTATACCGAATTTCTGTTTAATGTTTACCTGTTTAATTACAAGGATACGTCAAATAAAAATGTTTATTTTAGAGACTGTTTTCGCAACACAACATTCTGGCAAAATTAAGTCTTTTATTCGTATAGAGCACATTACAAGCGGATTGGAACTCTCGACTTTATAACCGAGAATCGTTAACAGCGCCATTTGGACCAGTAGTCAAGGACTATTGGTAACATTTAAGGTTAAATAAAATAAAATAAAAACGCTGTATTAACCAAGACCTGTATATTGTTTTTTAAAGTACACAAATTAAGGTTTTATGTTTTGAATATAACATTATGTAAGTTTGAACCTAGTCTATTAATAACATATCATAACATAACATATCATGTTATGTATCATATCATAACATATATATCATAACATATCATGTTATGTATCACTAACATAATAATAACATTTTTTTTTCACAACTCTCTCAATAATGGGTAATATTGAGAGAGTTGTGAAAAAAAAATGTATTCCGCCATTTTGTGACAGTGGCCATTTTGGCCCGATTCTCAAACATAGCTAAAAACACTCCCGACTAATACTTCTTTCAAACAAAATAAAAACAAAATCAAAATCGGTTCATCCGTTCGGGAGCTACGATGCCACAGACAGACAGACACACACACAAACAGACACGTCAAACTTATAAACCCCGTCGTTTTTTCGTCGGGGGTGTAAACTGTTTTTTTTATAAATTTAAATATTGGTGGGATAATGCACACTACACCATCTGGCCCGAAACTAAACGCAGCTTATATGCTGGTGACCAGATCTGATATAATATTTATATATTTTAAAATACATACTTTATAACACTCAGTGGCCAACATTCGTAATGTAGTCAAAAAGCTGCTCAAAAGCATCAGTCACCACTTTTAAAAAGCCGGGACTTACAGCTTCCGAAGACGAAACGCACTCATATTAAATTGTTATGGCCATCCTTCTGGACTCACCATCAGAAGGTTGCTTTGCTATGCCACTAGCAACAAGTAAATACTTGTGGGCTCCCAATTTAGTGTTTACTTACCATTACGAGCACACGATAAACAAGCATCACCGCTTGCCATTACGCACCATAATCGAGTGCAAGTGGCCAGTAAAGGACTAGTAAAGGACTGGACCGCAATATCCTACAATATAAAGGTGTGGTTATTCCAATAAGTAACTTTATTGTGTCGCTAGAGACGGAAAGTGCTTGGTTTAACGAGTTCTGAGCTCGGTTTATAGTTGTTTTTATGGTGGTGTGTGGTTGACTGACTCGAATTACTCATGTCCTTATCAATACTGTTGTCTAGCTTTTACTTTGATGATTAATATTTACCTACTGAAGGTCTTTTTATATATGAACAAAAAGCACGCTCACGACTATAAAGCCCAGGCTCAGTAGACTTTCAACACCTTAATTTGTTTATATATTTGAGAAGCTAAGGTAAAACTTTATTTCCTACAGAAATGTACAGAATCATTCAAAATTCAAAATTCAAAATAACTTTATTCATTACAATCACAAGGACCACTTTGAATCGTCTTCTTACATGCTAGTGAATCTAGGTGCCGGTTCCTCCTAACCCCAGTTCAAGAAGAATCCGGCAAGAAACTTGCCTGGTCTTAACACTTTTTTGTATGATCCTTGACAATTTTGTTACGGATGCCGAGTCGAGTTGGAGCAGATTCATCCCAAGCTTTTTTGTCTTCTAAATAATCAGATATTTTATAATATGTTTTAATAGACAGTTTATGTTTAATTACGTTTTTAAATTTGCCAATCGACAAATCTAACACAAATATCACAACACAAATCTAATATAAACAGATATGAAATACAGTTCAATATAGGGGGCCGACCGCGGTCATTTTGAATGTTTGAACCAAAGCTACGCCAATGTTATTTTTGACGTAATATAATATAAAGTATAAAGCATAATATAATATAAAATTGCGGGATCGCGTTATTTTTGACAGTGCAGTAGTCTGTGCATAGATTAATACTAAGTATTTGTATATATAAATTTGTTAGATTGGTAAAATCAACGAATAAATCGTTCAGGAAGAATAGCGCGGTACCATTTTGATTCAGACATTCAGATTTGCCATATCTAAACCTTTGCCAAAACCAATCCGTTCAATGGCAATTACGTTGACAAATAGCGCGCCCTATACATTTCATGTTCAGTTCTAAGGGTAGTTCGAGGTATTACAAACATTACATAAGATTCAATTCCACATTTTACACAGTAGTCAGTATTTTGCACGTGATAGGATACAAGCCTATGACCGGGTACAGGAATTACTAACCAATGACACACGTTCGAATTTTTGGTTCAAGGGTGTGCTACTTCTCACGATGTTTTCCTTCACCATTTAAACACTGTCATTGCTGACGCATATATAGGACACTAGCTGCTGCCCGTGGCTTTGCACGCGTGGTACCTACATAAAAAGTAGTTTATGTCCTTCTCCAAGGACCTATCTATCTCTATACTAAAATTCATCAAAATTGGTGCAGCTGCATAGGCGTGACGTAACAAACAGACAGACAGACAGAGTTACTTTCGCATTTATAATATTACTAGCTGCTGCCCGCCGCTTCGCACGCGTGGTACCTATCTAAAAAGTAGCCTATGCACTTCTCCAAGGTCCCATGTATCTATACCAAAATTCATCAAAATCGGCTCAGCCGTTTAGGCGTGACAGACAGACAGAGTTACTTTATTTAGCATTTATAATATTAGTAGGGATAGAAGTGATATCATTGGTACACGAATTTATGATTGGAAGGCAAAGACGCTACAACTACACCACTCTATCAAAAACCAACCATTAGAACTCATCCCCTGAACAGTAAGTTCTTAGCTACAAAAGCAAAACCAGGAAAATACAGTAACAAAGAATAATAAACACAACTTTACCAATAGAAAAGTATTTGACTGACCCGCGAACCCTTCAATCAACTTTGCCCTCCGAAACTTTGACAGCAACATCACGCTCACTTGCTTCAAGGAAGCAGATGCCGGAAGCATTTCAGTAGTTTTGCGGGCAAAATCAGTAGAACTTTGTTTGTTTCGAGCATTACATTATGTATAAACCCTTTAGCAACTAAAGTTGATGTCTCGAACTTCATCTTTAGTTACTTCAGCTTTGATCATAGATCCTAGACCATTTTATCCCACTACACAACATTTATGCACACAACACCATTTAGCCCCAAACTAAGCATAGCTCGTATAATGGTGACTGGATGACTTATAAAATACTTATATTATATATATTTTTAAATCCATACTTATGATACTTTAAAACACCCAGACACAGAACAAACACCTATGTTCTTCACACATTATGTTTATCCTGGGAGAAAATCGAAACCTCAACCTGCAGCGCAGAAGGCAGAGCTACTACCAACTAAGCTGACAGGCCAGTTTATATCTTTCTTTGTCATAATTCGGAATTTCAGTATTCACACAATTTTTATCTATACTCTGTTAACACAATCCCACTAACATTTTAAACGTGCAAAATAGTGCGTGAACGTTTGGAAATCTCTTCGGTACTCAAACACTTATTAATGGCTGAACTTGATTAAATTAAATAATAATACAACTGAATTAAGAACTTCCTCCTTTTTTTGAAGTCGGTTAAAAGTTTTTATTTTACGACTTTTTAATACTTCATCATATTACGAAATTCGTAAACACCTCTGGAAAGTCACAGGAAAGCAAAAGCGAATTCGTTTACTTGAATGACATATTTTTTCCAGCTATTTTGATTTAAAAACCAAACTACTAAACCGATTTTGATAAAATTTCTATGGGACTAATCGGAATGTATATCCTTTCATATAAAAACATTTTTTTAAATCGGTTTATTAATGACGTAGATATGAGTTAACAACCCAAAAAAAACTATTTACCGAATTGAGATCCTCGTCCTATTTCGAAGTCGGTTAAAAGTAAGAGCTATCTATAGGTTGATGTTGAAGTCATGAAATAATCCTATTTTTATTTGTCGAAAATCAAAAACAATAAAGCCTGTAAATATTATGTGACGAGGTACCAGATTATATGACGTAAAAATTTGATGCAATTATCTATTGTGTTTTCATATAAAAAACATTTTTTAAAATCGGTTTATTAATGACGTATATATGAGTTAACAACCCAAAAAAAACTATTTACCGAATTGAGATCCTCGTCCTATTTCGAAGTCGGTTAAAAGTAAGAGCTATCTATTGGTTGATATTGAAGTCATGAAATAATCCGATTTTTATTTGTCGAAAATCAAAAACAATAAAGCCTGTAAATATTATGTGACGAGGTACAAGATTATATGACGTAAAAATTTGATGCAATTATCTATTGTGTTTTCAAAGTGCCAGTGCTTGTTACCATTGATTGTAACAATTATTAAGTACACATTGATTATCTGTTTACGGCATGCTAACGATATCAAAATGGATGACGTAGTAATGAAACAACTCATAGGTGCTTGATTAGAATGGTTATCAATATGCATTTTTCATTTAAATTCAAAATAACTTTGAATTAAAAATGATTCCTCAAATAAGCTACAAGGTAACTTATGAATTGAGTGTAATTTTTCAAATTGACACGTCCTTAGACCTGCTCGACTACTCGACTTAACGAATTGATCAACCAGCTCTCAGGCTCAATGTCGGGGTCAGACGATAGCAAACCCACATGTCAATGAAATACTTTGCTGTGATGGAAATTTTATCACACAAACAAAGTTACTTACCCGAAATTCTAAGGAAATTTTCTTTCTTCGACGAACAAAACTACGAACTATCCTTTGATTTTAGTGCACTACACACACTTGTTGAACTAATTGTTTTGATTGATAAACATACTCTTTATGGTTCGATAAGTTTACGACTCGCCCTGTCGCGAGAATATTTGAGAGAGGCACCGGCGCGACCGCTCGCCTCGACTGCTCTGATCATACTAGCGCTTCTTAGCAGATAAAACTGATAATACTTAGTTCGAAATGCCCTGTAATACATAAGTAGGTATTTATGCGTAAAATCTCTTTAGAACTTTCTTTATAATCAATGTGGTAAAGAAAATTTGTTTCAACAATGTGGTAAATATTACACCTTTAAATAGCATATTTCCTTGATTTTCGTGAACGCATGTTCGCAGGAAATGGGAGGGTCTTTTATGATTCAATTTGCGATAAGAACCTTTGGGTAGCTTATAAAGCTAATTTTTCCATCGCCGAAGTAAGTGGTATTTGCGTAATGGGAAATATCCCAGTGTGGGATCGTACAACAGGCAATTGAGGGTAATTTTCGTGGTCTACGAAAAATCTACTTTCTATATTGCTGGGCTGGTTTTATTAGTGTTTTGATGAAATTGTGTCAGTAGCTCAAGTATTTTACTTTTATTTAATATCTGAACATAGATATTTGATTCAGGCGTGACTTTGCGGAAATCCATTACAAAACATTAAATAGATGGACAAATATTTAGTATTATTCTGCCAATCTATTCTCATTGAGTTAGACACGATGTTGACGCATGCACCTCCCTGAAATTGAAATTGAAGTTGAAAAGCCATGCAAAGCGTTAGTAAAATTGTGTGCGTTTACCTTTTACTAAGGTTTTGTATGCCTTTCAATTGCGGGCGGGAGGGAAGTGCATGCGTCTACATCATGTCTAATTCATTAGGAATAAATTAGTGGAATAGTACTGAATATTTGTCCATCTATTTAATGATCTTTACATAATTATACACACACATATTCACATATTTAACAGAATTGGATACAATAATATAAAACATACGTTAAACAGTTTGCTGTCTAAGTTAAACGGTTTATAGATACCTCAACTGATCTAGATCACTTAGGGCAGCGTCCCTATACACTGGTGGCATTGCCACGTTGAATGGCAATTCTAATACACTAAGCGAGATAAGTGCCAGTGAAGCCAGTTTAATGTGGGCGCAGAATATACCTGTTAGGCACCACAAGAGAAAAATATAAACTCTTAATATGTGCAATTTGGCCTACCTACTCTATCTAATAATTTATTTATTTGTTTCTCTCTGTCTGTATCTTTTTTCGTGTTGTTTTTCAAATAAACCATTATTGACGTGATAACGTCTTATTAATCGATATACGCCGGCTTACGTACGAAAAATTGTCACGTTCTGCTTGAGCCGAGCGTGTAAGCGAGAGCACGGAACAAGCGATAGAGAGGCACGATTATCCTAAGCGATCGGCTTGTGACGCATCTTAATAGGTTAAAACTATGAAATTTTTCATCAGTTTTCTTATAACGTTATAATTATCGTCTTTAAACCGACTCTACAGATAACCATTTTTTATTTTATTCTGAATAGCTGGGATTTATTCGCATAATTTCTACATGTTTTGTTCGCACCATATCTTCCGACTTTAAAGACACGTGTATTGTGTATGCAAGAGTTTAAGTTAGGAGAAGGGACGCTTTGACCTAATTTAATATTCAATTTGCATTATGCCATAATGCAAATTAGGGCGATTGACCTTTTACGGCTTTTGTTTTTCTTTGCTTCCCTCTGAATAATTAACTTGGAGCGCGTTTGGAATAATAATGTGCTTATTACAAAACATAAGTTGTTTAATAACATGTATTGTATTTCAGATAGGCTTAGATTAGAACCCTTAGATTAGAATAAAGTTTAGAATGAAAATACATTTAGATTAGATAAGAATAAGTTTATCACTTAACACTGATAATAAATAATTATTGATTATAATATAAGTGTGAATGTTTAGCATGTTAAGCATGTTTTCATTTTTCGATATATGAAATTTTTCGATATTATATCGATAGGTTATGATTATGTCCTGCGGGGCGATTATGGAATTCTGATACTATCAAAACTTTGATACTAATCTCTTTCAGTTACTATTGATGTATTGGTATAACGGAAGGTTGATGTTGATTGTCATACATGCCGGCATATGAATAGAAACCTCAGACCAAATAAATATTAAGACGGAGCACCACGATCAACTATAACAAATAAATTATTTTTATCGTTTTGGAACGTTTTATCTTGACCTTGATCTTGATCTTGATCTAGGCCAGTCAAAATAGACGTTTTTTTTGGTCAACTTTGCACTAAATTTCCGATCCAAATTGATTTTTTTATACGGTTTAGGATCACTTACTGAGCATAAAATCACAAAAGCTGACAGATCCAGGTGATGCTTCAAGCGCCATCTTAAAAAAATTTTTTGGCCGATATCTCGAAAACTATGCACTTTAGGGCAAAAGTTATTAAGACCATTATTGTAGAAAATAAACTTTGCATCTTTTGTTTATTGTAAACTTTTATATAAAACTTACCGTTTACGATTTATGGCCCATTTAATGAACCAGTTTTTCTATCGCGGCTGATAACTTTTGAAATATTAGATTAATCAATAAAATGCACCATATAATTTTTAAAGATCAGTTTATTTTCCACAACTTTTGTTTCAATTTTATTTTTCTAATGTCTATACTTTTTGAGTTATAGGACATTTAATGTTGGACTACCGGGCGTAAATTTTAAAATTTCAAGATACGCATAGAATATAATGGTACAAATTCAATAAATACATTTATAAAAATATCCCGATTGTTTATATAGTAAAAAATTTATAGTTCAATTTCTTCGAGATGTTTATTACAATTTTAAGGACAGCCCTCTAGGCTCGTTCATGTTTAAGCATCCCGGTTTTAACACAGCCACCCCAATAAGGGATACAGTAAGTAAGAACAGATTGACCTAAACTATAATAAATAGATTTAAGTCACAAAGATCACTTGTATATATAAGTAATGAGGTAGGTTCAATGACGCTACCTTGGGGAACACCAAAGGAATAGATTCTTTCCCTCTCATGAGTCAGTTTAGTACTAAAGTTTCTTAGGTTATTATTTATGTAGTGGTTTATAGACTAAATAAAAAAACTAATTTCTTTCTTTAAAATCTTTTTGGCATACAAATCGCAATACAATATAATAACACTTTCAAAACTTTCGTAAGTTGTACTATACATTTTGACAAACACGGGCTTTACTCACGTATTATTTTGTCGATGGAGGCACCGACATTGTTTCGATTCATCTAGAGAATCTTCATCAGGGTGAGATTGATCCGCGGTCCGCTCGTTGCCGCTCGAGCTCACGGTTCGCACTGCGGGTGAGGTATCTTGCGGCGCGAGTCGTACGTGCGGGTAGAGGTGGAAACGTTGTCACGGCAGGCGGTAACAAATTTGGTGCTAGTACTGGCTCTTTGACTTCGCCACTCGTGCCCACAACATTGGGAACCGTCAAAAATACAGCACTGACACAATCACTAACCGGTTCCAAATCGTAAATACCTATTAAAATCTCTGGATCTCTGGTTTTTTCTACATAAACCACTTGCTGGGGCACTACTTTTATTAGGTAGTTACTGATTTGACGACCTCTATGTTGCAGTGAGCCAAGGCTCGGTGAGACGCAGAAGGTTGTGGGTTCTATTCCCGCTGCGGGACAAATTTTGTATGATCTGCAAGTATTTGTCTCGGGTCTGGGTGTTTCTATGCATAATATGTATGTGTTTATTAAAAAAAAAAGTATATTAGTAATATATCAGTCATGTGGTTCCCAAATACAAGCTCTGCTTACTTTGGGGCCAGATGATACTGTGTCAAATGTTCGGCATTATTTATTTATTTATACAGGTTTTAAAGTAGACAACACGTGTCCATTCATTGACAGTTTAGACATGATTTTATTAGTGACAGGCTCCTGCCCACAGTTTCGCAAGCAGGTATCTACATAAAAAGTAGCGTATATCTGAACCCAAAATACAATCTATCTTCGTCTACCAAATTATATCAAGATCCGTTCAGCCGTTTAGCCGATGAAAAGGTAACAAATTAACAAATAACACTTTATGATTTATAGTAAACTAGATGGAACGCTTGCGACTTCGTCCGCGCATTTATTTATCTGACTTAAAGAGTATAAGAAACATGTAGTACATTATTAAAGATTGTCTAGAAGAAACCGCTCCCTTAACGATAAGACCGCCAATTGTACATATATTTTTAGGTATTCTTAGTTGTCAAATTGTTTATGTGTCAATTTTATGGTGTACAATAAAGTGTTTTCATTCATCCAATCCTTTTTTTTATGTATCATCAATACTTTTCGTAGCGCACGCCAATTAGATGGATAGAAAATACTTTATTGCACACCACAAATACATTGGACTATTATAAGAAACAATGTTTAACTACACGGTAGTACAATGAACGGTCTTATTGCTAGTAAGCGATCTCTGCCAGATAACCTTGATAGCAGCTATATAGCTCGTCTGTATATTCTCCACGTTGATCTTGCTGCGATTGATCAGCCATCGCAGCAAGGTCATCTAGCTTTATGTCCTGTGCCACTGATAATACGGGTACGAACTGCCATTGGCAATCTTGCGATACACAACCGTCTGAGTGCTTCTGTAGAAACCTGCGTGTTGGACGCTAATGCACACATTCTCCTCAAAAGTTGTGATGAACATGGCGTTCCTAAATCCATTTACCAAACAGTTTATTAAATTGCTTCTCTGCGCTCTTTTCGTTGGCCAAAAGTAATCTAGATTTAATCGTCTAGGATTGCTACATTAGTGCAGTTTTCGAAGGGTTTTCTAATTAAATTGAAAATAGAAATTGACCCAGCGCTTGACTACGCACAGTGAAGGTTTTCAAAGTCAGTAAGGGAAGGGAGGCTGTTACCCAAAATCTAGGCCTTACTACCCATGCTGTTTTTTACTTGTAATATGATGATATATCCAAGCAGGAAAGCAGGAAACACGCACTGATATCTATCAAAACTGCCCACTTCAAAGCATAATATTTACCAAACGAGTATCTGTATCGAAAGAATGTTCAAGAAACCTTATAGTATCTTCAAAAGACCTATCCAATGATATGCTATATGATTAAGAAGTAAAATAAAAAAATCTGCCTGTACAATGCATCCCTAAAGATATTTTTTTCAAAGTTTCATTTTAACTCTGTCTGCTAATACGTATTACCGTGCTAAATAAATCACGATAAAACTATTAGTAGAGCTCTGTTTAGGGGCTGACAGACCGACAGACGGACATAGGCAAACTATAAAGGTTCCTTGTGGACTTCAAACTCTAAAAACAGGTTGAATACACGCTGATAATGTAGCTTTCTATAAGTGAAATAATTTTAAAACAGATTGAGTCCGATTAGATAATAACGGATTTACATTTTATGTTTATTACCTATAATATTATAAGCTTATGCCAAATATTGTGGCGATAAAGAACGCTCTTAAGTATTTTAATCGCCAGGAGTTGTATTAGTATGGATTGTGCGTTCTCATCTCACGCCATTTTAGCGGAAACCTTGTAGAAACACAACCTTGATTTTTTTTTTGAGGGTGAAACCCTCGTTGTCACTTTCAGACAGAAGTAACATTTTTTTATTTCTCCAACGAGAACCTCGCTCTTAAAGCTGTGGAGTGGAGACAGAGGCTGTCCCTTACATTATTATTGACACGGAAAGTGACACTCCACAGATCAAGGCAACGGAGCCCCACGAGTAAATTGATACAGTCAGTACGTGTGAGCTAGAACATGGATTTCTTAGGAAAGTATGAAAATTTTATTGGTGAAAATAAAATTCAAACACCTACATAACCCAATATTTTTTTTATCTACCTCTTTGATAAACAAATAAATACTGGCAATCTTTTTAGTAAATTATGTTTTTAAACAATAAAAACACTCTTTTGTCAACGAAAAAAAATTGTAACCGTAGTAATCATTGGTTGTGTGTCCTGCATAGTAGTCCACGAGCTTTTACTGTGTAACGGAGCGTCGTCATCTTACCACTGTACCGTCGTTAACTGTAGGGATGCTAGAAAATGAAAACAGTCAAGCCTATGTTTCCCGGCATTCAGGTGTTCATCAAAGCGTAATTTGCCGGCTCTGGAGGCGTTATTGTGACACAGGGGATCCCCTGTGTCACAATAACGCCTCCAGTCTGAACAGCACCTAGGCCGAGGGCGTAGTACCACTCGTCGTCAAGACCGACACATGCAGGTAACACGTAGACGTGAGCAAAGCTGTTCGCCCAAGAGATCGCATCAAGGCTACAGAATGCTGATGGTCCAACCATTTGTCTCAAAACTGTGCGAAACAGACTGTAAAAGTATGGTCTACGTGCACGTCGTCCAATCAGATGCCTACAGATCCGTCACGAAAATTAAGAAACCGAGGAGGAAACACGCTGTATTAGCTTTAATTAAAAATTCCCAGAGGAAGGTTTAACGCAGAAGTCATCATCATCTTCCTGCCCTTTTCCCACATTATGTGGGGTCGACACAACATGTGTTCTTCTTTCATTCTCCTCTATCAGCCGTCATCTCAACACTCACTCCTTTCTTACTCATGTCATCCTTCACACAATCCATCCATCTTTTCTTTGGCCTACCTCTACTCGTAAATCCATCAACATTCATACCAAGCACTCTCCTAGTTACGTGCCATTCTTCCCTTCTCATTACATGCCCATACCATGCTAGCTTGTTACGCCTCATCTTTTCATTAACTGGCGCCACTTTCACACTTCCTCTTATGTACTCATTCCTTACTCTGTCCATTCGCGTCACTCCACACATCCACCTCAGCTTTCGCATCTCAGCCACGTACACTTTTTGTTCATCCGTCCCTTTTGTTGCCCAACACTCAGATCCATACAATAAGACAGGTCTTACGATCGTTTTATATATTTTCCCCTTAAGCTTAAGGGGCATACGTGGATCGCAAATTGTTCCTGAGACCTGTCGCCATTTCATCCATCCCGCATTTATTCGACTTCTTACATCCTTCTCTATCTCACCATCATTTTGTACTACTGAACTGAGGTACCGAAAATCGGAACAGACTGGTAGGTGTTCACCATCTAAGGCAATATGGGCAAAACTGGATGGACCACCGAAGTCGCAGAACATGTGCTCGGTTTTTGCCTTGCTTATCTTCAGTCCGACACTCTCTAATTTGCCCTGCCATTTTCCCAGACTGTTCTGGACCTTGGTTGCGTCTTCTCCGATGAGAACAATGTCGTCGGCAAAAAGCATGCACCTAGGTGCCTCCTCCTGTATGTCCGATGTCAGAGTATCCATTATCAGAAGAAACAAATAAAAGCTTAAAGCCGACCCCTGGTGCAAACCTACAGCCACATTGAACTCACCAGTGACGCCAGTTTCGGACCGAACATGGGTACAAGGTCAACTGTACATGGCCTTTCTCTTTCATTGCCCACCACAGAACCTTTTGGGGAACCCTGTCGTATGCCTTCTCGAGATCTATAAACACCATGTGCAAGTTCCTGTGCACGCACCGGTACTTCTCGTTTAGTTGGCGGATGGCAAATATGGCGTCTGTTGTTCCTCTTCCAGGCATAAATCCGAGTTGGTTCTGTGATACCTCACTCTCTTCTCTCATTCTTCTCGCTATCACTTTTTCCCAAACTTTCATACCATGTGACATGAGCTTAATTCCTCTATAGTTGTTGCAGTCCTGTACATCACCCTTGTTTTTAAAGATGAGCACCAGGGAACTGTTACACCATTCATCCGGGATCGCCTCTTCTTGCAACAACTTATTAAAGAATAAGGTCAGCCACTTCCGTCCATCCGCTTTCAAAAACTTCCATACTTCCACTGGAATTCCATCAGGGCCAATTGGCCCTTGGTAAAGCAATTGCTTTACCATTCTTCATATCCTGCACGGCTTTCTTGACTTCATCTACACATATATCTTTCACAACACCTATATTTACTGGCACTTTTTCTAACACTCCACTCCACCGTTCTCTTCATTCATCAACTTTTCAAAATACCTTTTCCATCTTTCTTTTATGTCCTCATCATTCGTCAAAATTTTTCCCGTCCTTAATACATTTTACATGCACAATATCCCTTGCATTCTTTTCTCTTTCTTTGGCTATTCTATACAAGTCTTTCTGTCCGTTGGGGCTTTCTAATGAGTGGTACAGCTTGTCTTGCACCTTAGCCCTTGCGACAGCGACTACTTTCTTAGCCTTCCTTTTACACTCCATGTATACACTTCTTTTCATCTCTTTCAATTCATCATCACCACTGTCAATGTTCTTCCATTCTTTAAATGCACACTTTTTATCTTTCAAAACCTTCTAACGCAGAAGTCATATTTTTGTTTATTTAACCATTATTATATAATACAAATTCTTACCCAGATTCACAGCAAACTTTTATTTGTAAATATATTTTTTTTAAATAAATTTATCGTGCTTAATATACAAATACATTTTATTTAAAAATAAAAGAAATAAAATCAATCTATAAAATTAAAAAATTTTGATACAAACAAAACATTTATAATATATAACGAATACCTACTGAAATTTTTCATCACACCGTATCTAGCTCTCGTGGCAATCAATTGAAACAATGCCTATACGATAAACCAAATCCCTTGTAGTGAATAGAAATTGATAGAAATGTATTGTATTACGAAATCCATAATAGTAGTACCCACTGAACAGATAAATTGGTAGCACTCTAAAGAGATATTCTTCTATTCTTTCTATTGGCTCGTGTCTACTAAATTCACGTGATACTCGCTGCTGCCCCCGTCTTTGCACACTTGGTACCTACAAAAAAGTTAACTTCGTTAACCCCGAGATACACTCTTTATCTCTTTACAAAATTTCATCAAGATCCGATCAGCCGTGAAAAGGTAAAAAACAAACAGACATACGGAGAAACTTTACTTAAGGATAGTCTCATAAAGAGCGTAGCTAAACACTCCATCTTGCTTGTATATTTAGACAAAGGTATTTGTGCAATTTACACTACTTCGTCTAAACGCTCAACTTAAGGAGATAGACTGCGCAAACATAAATATATATTCTGCCTCAAGTGGTGTGTGCAACCACTACTGTGTTTACGTTTGAAGGTCACTAGAGTAAGATAAATTACTGGGCAACGTCTTTGTGCTTGGTCAGACTGGAAGCGCGGGGCGGGCAGCAGCGCGGATGCGGCAACGCGCGCGTTTGTGCCTGTCCGCAGTAGAGCGCAGCTTCGTTCCGAGTGTTGTCGTGTCCAGTGTTTGTCAAAATATAATATAGATGACGAAGACTTATTTTTACTGGAAAACTCTTACATTAAATGGTATTTTTTAAATGAAATTAAAATTGCGAGAGCAACCTCCAACCAACCCGCCCCGAGTTTGCCGCGCCGCGCCCGCCCCGCGCCCGCGTTTGCAGTCTGGCCAAGCACTTAAGGTTAGCAATGTGCATTTGCTACCTCCAGTTTTGATAGTGCCCTTACGTTACGGTATCCATTTATCAAAAGGTAGTACATATACTTATTGGCGACTCGATTGTATTAAAAAATCTACTTTGTGTAGTGCCTTGTTTGTTTTTTTGGCCATATTTCCATTATACCTAGAATGGTGTCGTTCAAAAACGCACATAAAATTTATAAACTACGTATTAAATCAACTTTTATTGAAATCAAATTTGTGTGACCAAATGACTAATTTGCGATGCATTTCTTCTCATGCGTTCAGAAGTTTCCGATATTAATCATGTTATCTATCATCAGATATATATTCTGCAGGGTTTTTGTGAAATAGTGATCTTCATAGAATCAATACTAGAAACAGAAACCAATTATACATATCTAGGTTTCGACTAGAATGAGTAAATAAGTCTTATATGGGGAATACGATGCGCTTCTATAAAAAGCTTCCTGAAAATGAAACTAAACTATTAAGAAATTGAAAGCTTACATACAGATCGCGCTCGCGTAGCTTTTTATCAGCGCACTTGTCGCTCCGCTCAGAGTCGCGTTGGGCGAGCGGAGGAGGCGCGGGTGCTGCGCGTGTGCGACTCTTGTGCGAAGCGGTTTCTATTCGGGTTCTGAGCGTGCGCTTGTACATTAATATCGATAAAATAGGTACTCTATGTGAATGACATAAACTGTAAATTCTAAAGTTTCTGAGGAGCAAGCAGCGCTTACGTGACTCACGCACGGTGTCGCGCCGAAAAAAATCGCACTCGTGTGATCGTGCGCTTAGGTCAAATTGACCCTTGAGATTGTATTGAGTATATATGAGATTGAGTTTGAGATCCTCATCAGACTCATATTCTGATCCTAAAGAGGGGACTACTTCGAAGGTACACTCTTTAGGATTCAAAAAAAATCATAAAATCGGATATTCATTGGCGGAGATACCAGGTAACATACATACAACTAAATAAATACGAATTGAAAACCTGTATTTTTTTAAAGCCGATTAAAAAGAGACTATTGGGCGTCGTTTTCACTAAAGTAGGCCACAAAATTTTACTTTGTCTACATTTTGATAAACACGGGCTTTACTCAAGTATTATTTTGTCGATGGAGGCTGTCGGTGTCTGTTTTAATTCATCTAGAGAATCTTCATCAGGATGAGTTTGATCCGCGGTCCGCTCGTTGCCGCTCGAGTTTATGGTTCGCACTCAACCGTGCCTCCATCGACATAATAATACACTCACGAAAGTTTTGAAACTTTGTCTTCGTTTCTACGGTATAGGTTTAAAGTAGTTTTATAAAGCTTTCTTACTGTTAGTTATTTACTCGAGTGGCTAAGCTCTTGAACAGGGTCGCTGTTGAGAGAGCGACTGAATGACCCGTATACTGTCGATTTTCTGACAAAAGCATTTTTCAGTAACATTTCAAGTGGATGGAGGAACTTACAAACCTTTTTGGAGAACTTTAAAAGGTATTGCGTACTTGCATGCTCATGTTATTGCATGTTATTTAGAACTAAGTTAGGTATAAGCTGTATTATATAAAGCGCTCGTGTTTAACTAAGTTGTTACATAAAGCTTACATAAATGGTAGTCTTTTGAAGAAGTATTAGCGTATTTTATTATAAATTACTATATTATTGATAGGAATGCCTGACTTATATGTTGCTCTGCCCTCAGACGGTTAATTGACAGATTTGAAATGTATAAATTCTGTAATTATATTAGTTTTTCATAATTAAGCTAGTTATAAGATTGATCATACAAAAAAGCGCTAGGACTAGGACAAAAAATCCTGAAACACGTGTCCATTTATTTTGCTTTTTAAGTATCCAAACCATGTTTCTAAGAAATCACACCACCCACCCGTTAAAAAGTTCCCATACATACTTTGAAACCCTATTTTACCCCTTTGTTCGAGTTATTTTGAAAAATCCTGAAGTACGTGTCCATTTATTTTTCATTTTATTTATACATATCAAGTTTTAAGCAAATCGCATCACGCGTTAAAAAGTTTCATACATTCGTTTTTACCCCTTTCCACCCTCTTAGGGGATGAATTTCAAAAAAACATTTATTTATTTATTCCGCTTTAGTGGGTGGTTTTAATGTAAAAGAAAGCTACCTTCTAAATTTCAGCTTTATAGCTTCAACGGTTTCCGGTCGGCGATGATGAATCAGTCAGTCGGTCAGGTTAAGCTCTTTTATAGGTATAGATATAAATACTAATCAAATAAGGAACTATCCTCACCAGTTTCCACTTATGTCAGACAATGTGGCACGAAACAGAGGTGAAAATAAGCTGTGCTTACTGGGATCTAAGACTGCATTGTTACGTAAAATTATGGCATTAATAAGTTATAATAAAATACCAAAAATTTACCAGAAATTATTAATTTTACAAATAAATTTAAAAAATATTAATGAATAAATGCTATTATATCATTGACGACTTCATAAATGTATCTTTGTGTAACTGTACTATTTTATTTTATTGCTTGACATTATCCTAATACAGGGGCGGCAACCGGCGGCCCGCGGGCCGCATGCGGCCCGTAGACTATCTCGGTGCGGCCCGCAACCCTGAGGTCCGTAAGAAAAAAATAAAAAGGCCATATAAATTCACTAGAATTTATACGGCCATGCTGCTGGGCCATGAGAGTATTCTTGAAAGCTCGCTCCCACGCGGGGTGATAAAAATGTACCTCTATTTCATTTCTTAAGAACTGTTTATCAAGACTGTGATGTTATGTATTGTTTCTACCGAAAATAAATATTTGCTGTACTTATTCAATTCTTGGCAATTTCTTTTGCGTTTATCCGCCGCACGTGCGGCGGCGGGCGGCTCCTTTGAGACAATAGGCGGGGCGGCAGTCTTTGATTAGACGCAGGTGTGCGGCGGCGAAAAAATTCAAAGCGACCGGTTTTAGTTAAAATCACAGCCGCGCGCAGCTCTCGCCACATTCGGTTGTGGAAATTCGCCGGAAACTCACGTCTCATCTGGTTGCTAGCTACGCGTTTCGTTTCACCTTTCTTCCCTTCGCTGATAGCTTCTCACGCACGACGTATGAGGTAAGTTGTATGCACTCGCGAGCATTTTGTTTTATTTTATTTACTGCTTGTTAATGTGAACCTTCAGATTGATGGGTAAATGTTATAAGGACGGGGATAGTAGTTACATGACATGAAGTTAGTTACGAGTGTGTCATGTTTTAATTATTATTTGAATGTGGAGTTGAATTTGTAGGTGCTAACTGGAACATATAATTTTACAACGAATTAAATTTTTTTCATTATTGTTACAGAATAATTATATAGACATGGCTTCAAGAAAAAGGAAGATAGAAGAAGAAAAAAGAGTTTTTAACGAATTATGGACAGAATTATACTTTTTTATCGAGTTTAAAGGAAAACCGTTATGCTTGATTTGTCAAAAGAGTATTTCTGTAGTAAAGGAATATAACCTGAAGCGACATTACGACACCGAGCACAAAGCTAAATTTGACTGTCTTGAAGGAGAAATACGGAAAAGGAAAATTTCCACTTTGAAATCGTCATTACAAAATCAACAAAACATATTTAAGGTTGTGGCAGACAACAGCGAATCGAATGTTCGGGCCAGTTACAGGGTAGCAGAGATTCTTGCAAAAAGTGGACGTCCGTTTACCGATAGTGAATTAGTAAAAGAGTGTGTCTTAGCTATCGCAGAAGAAATATGCCCAGAGCAGAAAAAAATGTTTGAAAGTCTTAGTCTCTCTGCAAGAACTTGCACCCGACGTACTGAAGACTTGGGTGCTAATTTGTGTGAACAACTCAGGGATAAGGCGCAGTCTTTCGACTGCTTCTCTTTAGCGATGGATGAAAGTACGGACGTGTCGGATACAGCACAGTTACTAATATTTGTACGCGGCATTGACGAAAACTTTACTGTTTACGAAGAGCTTGTGAAAATGTGCAGTTTGAAAGGTACAACTACGGGAGAAGATTTATTTCACCATGTGGAACAAGCTCTGGATTCATTGCAATTAAGCTGGGAAAAGTTAACAAGTGTCACTACCGATGGAGGCAAGAACATGAGCGGTCAAAACAAAGGTGTTGTTGGGAGAATCATCAGCAAAGTGAAAGATTCTGGATCTACTGTGCCATTGATTTTTCACTGTATTGTCCATCAAGAGGCATTGTGCTCCAAAGTTATATCCTGGAAAGAAATAATGGATACTGTAACATCCACTGTTAATTTTATAAGAAGAAATGGGCTCACACACCGTCAGTTCCAAAAGTTTTTGGAAGATCTGGAAGCTGAACATGGTGACGTGGTTTACTACTGTGAAGTGAGGTGGCTCAGTCGAGGTGCCGTTTTGGAACGGTTTTTTGATTTGAGGAAAGAAATTGGCAACTTCATGGAGATGAATGGAAAGCCAGTAGAAGAGCTTACTAACAAACAGTGGATTATCGATCTTGGTTTTTTGACTGATTTGACTAAGGAACTGAATCAGCTCAACAAACGCTTGCAGGGAAAAAATAAATTGATTTGCGATATGTATACAGATGTAAAGTCATTTGAAATGAAACTGAAACTGTTTATCAAGCATATTGATGAAAAAAAGCTTGACCATTTTCCTAATTGCAAGAAAGCCGTGGAAGAAGCTGGAGATAATTTTGTGTGGCAAAATATTACAATGAGAAACGTGTTGACACAACTACAAACTGAGTTTGTAAATCGATTCACCGACTTTAAAAAGAGCTCCCTTAACATGGAAATATTCCAAAACCCTTTTGCAATTGATATTAGTGAGATACCAAGCAATTTGCAAATGAACATAGTAGATTTGCAAAGTAATAGCACACTTAAAACGGCATTTAAGGAAAGCACTGACTTGATACAGTTCTACGGAGGTTTGAGTTCTGAAAACTTCAAAGAATTGAAAAAGTTTGCTCAGCAGATAATAACTATGTTTGGTAGTACATATTTGTGTGAGCAGACTTTTTCAATTCTCAACTACCGCAAAAATAAGAATTGTTCGCGGTTAACGGATGAACATTTAGACGCGATACTGCGCGTGTCTACTACTAAAATGAAAGCAGACGTTAAAAAACTTGCAAGTCAAATGCAGCCTCAAAAATCTCACTAGTTCTTACTTTTATGTTAGTATAGTAGTTCAATTAAAAAAGACATAATTGTATGAATATATATGCGTTTTATTTCAAATATTAAAAATACATGCCCGAACATATAAATATAAGTGCGGCCCGCACTGATACTCTGGCAACATATGTATATATATAGCATAAGGTTGCCGACCCCTGTCCTAATATATAAATATTTTGAATGGCGTGCTAAAATGTAATATCTTTAGCACACCATTCTCTCGGTTTGTACACCGAAATCAGTAAAACATCGGTAAAACAAGCAAACATACAATTATCATCCTATCCCAAATAAATCATCTTTATTTTTATACATACATTAATAGAAACTTATGTATATAAAACACATGCAAAAAACATGAGCTGTTTGAACCAGTTCAAACAATGCAATGTCGTCAGCGTTTCGGTACGCTGCCCTCTAGCAGTAATAATTATGAACATAAACTAAAATGAACTCATCCAAATATTATTAATTCTGCAAGTCCCACGATACACTAAGGACACTGGTATAATATACTATTATTATTGTATAATATACTAATATACAATAATAATAACATTAATATTAGTGAACAATTCACACAATACCATCCAGTCTTAAATTTGTACTAGCTTGTACGATATGAACATCTGGTTCTGGACTGATAAAAATATATGTGTGATGAACACAGGTGTGTGTTTTAAGTCTGGGTGTTACAAAGTATCATAAATATGTATTTAAATAAATTAATAAATATATACAAAGTACTCTATCTGTCATCTGGTCACTATAATACAAGCTATGCTTAGTTTGGGGCTAGATGGTGTTGTGTGTATTGTCCACCCATATTTATTTATTTGTATTTTTTAATATAGTATACGTATAATGCTTTACAATTATAACACACATCTACGTTCATTATAAAATAATTTATTATGAATGAGGATCGACCTACAGTGGACCTACAGTGCAGAAGGCAAAACTGCTACCAAATGATTTGAGAAGCCAGTCAATCCCTACTAGTATTATAAATTCGAAAGTAACTCTGTCTGTGTGTCACGTTTTTACGCCTAAACCGCTGAGCTGATTTTGATGAATTTTGGTATAAAGATACTTGGAGAAGGACATAGTAGGCTACTTTTTAGGTACGCGTGCGAAGCCGCGGGCAGCAGCTAGTGTAATATAATTACATTTTAATACGTTTGTTCAATAAGTCTTTGGGTAATGAGTGAACATACAAATAATAAAAAGATTCCGACGAATTGAGAACTTCCTCCTTTTTTAAGTCGGTTAAAAATGATGAATTGCAAAAGTATAGTATCAAAAACATTCTAAAAACAGCAAATACTTACTTACTCACTTACTTACATTGTGTATTGGGATAATAGGTAGGTACTTATTGGCAACAGAATAAATATTAGTGCCTACTACGACTTGGCGTAGCACGCTACGACGTAGCCGCTGGGAAATCTAAATTATAAAACGGATTAAGGTATCGAAAAATGATACCGACAAAAGGAATTGGCTTTTGTTTAATTACAATCTTACTTATACTAGTGGTCCCCCATTGGTCGAAATTCGACCATAATCAAATTAAATGTATGTTTTTATGCATAAATTTTAAAAAATATTAGCATCCTGCACTCCTCTATATAAACTACAATGTGCGAAATTTCATAATCCTTGTGATTGCATTAAATATATAAAAATTGCCTAGCGCATGTGTCAATGAAGACTTCCGATGTGAGTATAGTTACGAATGACTAGAAATCCGGTCCCAAGCGAAATAATTACCATCCAGTTAGAAAAACAAAAAAATATTTAGGTGTCTTTGAATTTCGACCTCAACTAAAAATGGCTTTAGTAGCCTAAAGTAGGTTAAAAGTAGCTTAATATCTTTATCAAAAAACTGTTTAAGAAACCTCGTAATATCTTTAAATGAGCTAACGATAGGAAACCATTAACAAAATATTAACCCCAATTTACATGTTAGCTATCTCTAAAACATATTTTCAAAGTTTGTATTTCATTAAATTTTTAAGGGCCACTATACATATTACGTTGTCAAGATTAAGGGCGGACAGGCAGACGGACATAGTGAAACTATAAAGGCTCCTGGTGGACTTCGGAACCCGAAAAACTATAGTTTTTTGTTTGTTTGTGACTCAATAGCACCTTAACGTCTGAACGAATTTGGATAAACTTTACTCGAGAGCATAGAAATCGCACATAGGGGAATTTTCCTGCATTTTGATTTCGACACTTGTTTTTATTTTAATTAAAGGTTGGTTGCAAATATAACTTAAATTCAATTAAAATACACACTGTTAGCTTCCTAAAAACCCATAATGTCTGGCCTTGACCTTCCAAATCATAGCAGTGGCGACTTAACAATGGAATGGCCTAAATTCGGTAAATAAAATTCAGGTAGCGTGGTTTGTGGGACTTCGAGCAGGTATAAGAAGTAAAAAAAAAGCGGCCAAGTGCGAGTGCAAAGTGCGAGAGTGCGAGAGACTCGCCTATGAAAGGTTCCGTAGCAGCAAATAACATAATATAAAAGTTTTTGTAGTTCGTTGTAACTTTGATCGATGTTTTAATAATAGTGTATATTTTTTAAATTAATTTATTGATAAGTAAACATTATAATTAGGTACCTAAATGATGGGATTTAGATCTAACTATATGCGAGCCTATATAGGCATGTGATAGTTAAACAAGCTAATATATATTCTAGTTTGACAAAAAAAAATTCCAAAAATATTATCAATTTGTGTGCCTCCTCGCGTAGTTGGACAAGGTGGTAATAAGATCTTGTATCCAGCGTTCTGCATGAATGACAGTATACAATTGTCTATTAAGAAATCTTCGTTGAAGTCTCCAAAAAGTAGTGTTGGCATATTGTTGTTGCAAAAAACATATTTGTTGAACTCCATGAAAGTTTTGTTTGTACAACTGGCGATACCGATCAAGCCACGCCCCGCGCGAATTATAATTATTATTTACTTAGGCACCTATTACTGATTTATTATTAGAAAATAATGGTTCACGGTTTATGCAAAAGGTTTATGTTTATGAAATTAAATGTATTTAATTTCAAAAACATTTATATTGTATATATTTGAGTTGATTGAATGAAAGATAAACTGCGGTTTACGATTTATGACGTATTAAAAAAAACTACTAACTAGATCTTGTTCAAACCAATTTTCGGTGGAAGTTTGCATAGTAATGTACATCATATATTTTTTTTTAGTTATATCATTCTCTTATTTTAGAAGTTACAAGGGAGGGCGACACACATTTTACCACTTTGGAAGTGTCTCTCGCGCGAACTATTCAGTTTAGAAAAAAATGATATTAGAAACCTCAATATCATTTTTGAAGATCTATCTATAGATAGCCCACACGTATGGGTTTGAAGAAAAAAAAATTTGAATTTCAGTTCTAAGTATGGGGAACCCCAAAAATTAATAGTTTATTTTTTCTATTTTTGTGTGAAAATCTTAATGCGGTTCACAGAATACATCTACTTATCAAGTTTCAACAGTATAGTTATTATAGTTTCGGAAATAAGTGGCTGTGGCATACGGACGGACAGACAGACAGACAGTCAGACAGACATGACGAATCTATAAGGGTTCTGTTTTTTGCCATTTGGCTACGGAACACTAAAAACAATAAATTTGGGAATGTAACGATTTATGAATACGAGGTATTGCCTCGCCTAGCCTGAATAACAGCTTCCATTCGATGTTACATTGAAGAAATCATTTTTTTTACGAAATCCTGCGGTATGCTGTCCCATTCTTCCTTGATCGCGGTTTGGAGCTCTCTGAGACTCGTAGGCACTGCGTTTCTGGCTCTTGCTCATTTCTTTAGTTTGTCCCATAAGTGCTCAATGGGATTGAGATCTGGGCTTCGAGCAGACCACTCCATAACGAGTACTTCAACCTCCTCCAAGTACTGGCGTACTATAGCAGCGGTGTGTGGTCTAGCGTTGTCCTGCATAAAAACGAAGTTTTCGCCGATAAATCTCGAAAAGGGCACAACATGTTCTTGCAGGATCTCCTCGACGTAACGTTAGAAAGTCAATCCACGCGATCGACGGTCGGTATCGGGCCCTGTGATGAAGACATGTTCGGTTTTCGCTTCCAGTGAAATGCCTCCCCAGAACATACACGAACCACCGCCGTATGCGACCCGTTCGGAGATGCAGCATTGAGCAAAACGCTCACCGGATCTTCGGTAGACTCTACCCCGTCCGTTACCATGGAAAAACAGCCTGCACTCGCCGGAGAAGAGGACTGCCTGCCATTGATCCATAGTCCAATTAACGTGATTTCGAGCAAACTGAAGGCGTGCTTGTCTGTGCGCTGGGTTCAATTTTGGGCCAGTTGCTGGTCTGTGCGCTGTCAGACCTCCTTCGGCTAGTCTTCTTCTCACCGTCCACCGACTGACTTCCACTTCTCTAACTTCCTGGAGCTGCTGTCTGAGTTGAACTGCATTCAACCGGCGATTTCGTAGTGATGTATTCACAAGAAAACGGTCAACGCGCGGTGTTGTCGCACGTTTTGGGCCTGTTCCTGGTTGCCTGGTATAGCCACCAGTTTGCTGATATCGCTGGTATACACGTCGAACAGCATATCTGCTCAAATTTAATTGACGAGCCACTTGACTTTGGTTCTGTCCAGCTTCAATTAGTGCAACCACTTGAGACGCTGTTTCTGGTGTGGTATCCATTTTCTTGTTTAGAGAGATGACGTATTTGTTAAAGGACCTTTCTGACTGGGAGTTGGTATGCAAATGATGTCATTTCAATCATCCCTTATCGTTTTATACCTGCTCCTTTACCTGCTACCTTTAAGTCCTACAAACCGCGCTACCTGAAACGAGCGAATTTAGGCCATTCCATTGTTAAGCCGCCACTGCTATGATTTGGAAGGTCAAGGCCAGACATTATGGGTTTTTAGGAAGCTCACAGTGTGTACCTTAATTGAATTTAAGTTATATTTGCAACCAACCTTTAATTTAAAAAAAAAAAACAAGTGTCGAAATCAAAATGCAGGAAAATTCCCCTATGTGCGATTTCTATGCTCTCGAGTTTATATATAAATCTTCTGTGCGTGTGTTTGTACCTCAACTCCTCCTAAGCGGCTGGACCGATTTTGATAGAATTTTTTGTGTGTGTTCAAGTGGATTCAAAAATGGTTTAGATTTCTTTTTTTTAAAACGCGCGCACGAAGTCGCGAACGGGACAGCTAGCACGGTATAAAATTAGACCTAGAATACCATATACATGTACTTTTTATGTAGATTGATAACCATCTCGCGAAACAACTAACAGAAGTTTAATTATATAACCTTTAATTCTAAATTTAAAGGTTTGTATGTTTATTACCTCATCATTTACGGCTAAACAGTTCATAGGATTTTGATTAAAGGGTTCATAGATATTTTATTTTGCATAAAACATAGCCTAATGTTTATGAAGGTATAAAGCTTGCAAAACCGCGGGCAATACCATAGTAATTAGTAAAAATACTATAAATTTATTTGATTCTATTCTAAGCTTCACTGTTAAGTGGGTCGGATTACCGTGTTGATAGTGTTTGCACGCTCCGGGCGACAATGCGTTTGCTAGGAATAGACTAGTTAAGCACCTATCTACCTGAAGAAACTAGATCGCTTCACCTTTAGCCAACGAGATAATGAACTTAAACAAGCAAGACTAATTTTACACAATTAATTATCAGACCTTTCTGTGTTGTAGGTACAAGGAAATGAAGAACCGCTTTAGGCCGCTATGGGGTACCCCGCTAACTAATTTGTAAAGGCTGGACAGAGGGACGACCTCTGTGGCGCAGTGAGCTAAGCTTCGGCAGAGACGCCAAAGGTTGCGGGTTTGATTCCCGCCGCGGGACAAATGCTTGTATGATCTGCAAGTATTTGTCTCGGGTCTGGGTGGTTCTATGTATAATATGTGTGTATTTACAAAAAAAAGTATATAAGTGGTATATCAATCATGTGGTTCCCATAACACAAGCTCTTTGGGGCCAGATGATGCTAAAAAAAAACAAAGGCTAGAACTCTGTATTGTGGACTTAGCTGATGGTTGAAACGGAGACGAAATGAGAAGCCCAAAGTTGATCATCATCATCATTATCATAAGTCTTTCCACTGATGAACATAGACCTCTCCCATGGCATGTCACTGAGCTCGATCTTCAGCTCTCCTCCTTCAATCCATGCCGCTGCCTTACGAATATCATCGCCCCACCTAGCTACAGGGTTTACACTACACTACGTTTGGCGACACGCGGCCTCCACTCAAGAACCAGTCTAATTCGCGGAGCTCTGTTCTCTGACGAATAATAATAACTAAAGTTCTTTGTAGATAAACAAATAAATATCGCTCGACCATTCACACATCACCATCAAGCCTCAAAGTTTGCAGAAATTGTATTTTGGGTACCACATGACTGAATACTAGTTACATACTATTTTTGTTGATAATACATACATATAATACATAGATGGTTGTGCTTTTTATCGAATTTTACACAGGTACACGGATTAAAGTTTTTTAAACTTACGCGATCAGAACACATTATTATAAATACTAACGGGTATTTATCGCGTTTATTTACCTATTTTTCCCGACGTTTCGACAGGTTTACACTCTGTCGTGGTCACGGGATGACTGGAGTACTGGAGCTACCGCCTCTGCGAAGCGGGGGCAGCATTTTTTGTAACTACCCTCACTTGTTCTTCCGAAATAGAAATGTCCATCTGCACACTCGGACGACACACAACACTAACTGTCGAAACGTCGGGAAAAATAGGTAAATAAACGCGATAAATACCCGTTAGTATTTATAATAAGGTACACGGATTGATAAGAAAGATATATTAAACTGATTTATAAGCATTAACACCAATTAAGTTAAATCGTCATTATTGAGCTGCACTTTCCTAGTAGTACAGAACCCATGTGGTAATAATTTATACTGGAATATAAATAAATAATAAAAATAATGCCGGACATGTCACAAAACATCATCTGTTCCTAAAGTAAGCAGAGCTTGTGTTATTAGTTACACATAACTGATATACTACTTATATACTTTTTTTATAAAAACTTACATATTATACATAGAAACACCCAGACCCGAGACATATACTTGCAGATCATACAAACATTTGTCCCGCGGCGAGAATCAAATCCGCAACCTTTTGCTTCTTAAGCGGGTGTTCCTCTACTGCGCCACAGAGGTCGTCAATAAAATGGTATAGTTAATTGTAAGATGTTGATGCGTGACATGAAGGCTTACAATTAAGGCAATTGTACATGTTAGTTAGTTAGGCAAATGTACACGTCGTTTGTAAGGCAAAAATGCAGAATAGCCGTGTGTCATTTAAACCCGAACATAATTATTACGTGGTACGTAAAGATTATCTTGTTGACGGGAATCTTTTATAATTATGAAACAATTTATTTGGATAAGGATTAATATGATGATTTGATTGACTTATTTGAACAAAAAGCGGTTATGTGACTTAACTTTTTTAGTTAGACATATAGCCTCGAGGACTTTAAGCATGTAGTACATTATTTTATGTATCGTCAATAGTTCTTGCAGCGCACGTTAATAATTACTTTTATAGACCAATTTTGATGTTACATTATTGCAATTATTGTATCTCTAATTTGTAATTCAATATAACGCATGTTGCTCACAGATAATGTATAAATTAAATATTTGTATAAATATATTTAATTTATAATTAGATATTTATAGAAATATTTATAATGATTTAATTTTAAAAATCAATATTTCTATAAATATTTAACTTATGAGTTCATTAAATTTCTATAAATTAAATGCTTTTTAAAATCAGTTATGTTATTTTTTAGTTTATCTTTGACAAACAAACATACAATCTAATCTAAAATCTAATATTTTCTCTATTATAAGTTTTTTTTGTAACAGTTTGTAAGTTAGGTAACGTTGAGGTATAACCAAATGTACTTATACAAGATCGACAGGGACGAGGGTTTGTTGAAAACTGTCTGTTCTCATTACACGGGTAGGTAAGTAGTCAGAAACATATTGGTTTGGTTTCATCCCTTCAGGAACACGTGAGCTCGAGTACTTACGAGTACGAGTACCTTCCCAAACTCATCCTAAACTACGAGTAGTAAAACTTTCTAGACTTGCAAACGTGGTTAGGGTATAACTTTCAACCTAATGGTTATTTACATTCAATTTCACTGTATATATACCATGATTTATTAGTTTTTCTTGTGTCCGATGTCAAGTTGAATTTTAATTTAATAAAATCACAAGGACCACTTTGATTCGTCTTCTTACATGCTAGTGAATCTAGATTCAGATTCCTCCTAATATCAGTTCAAGAAGAATCCTGCAAGTGACTGGTCTGACATTAACACTTGCCGATTTTGTAATGGATGCAGCGTCGAGTTGGAGCAGAATCATCCCAAGCTTTTTTGTCAACAAAATATTCTGTTATTTTTTAATATGCTTTAGGAAATAGTGTCTGTCTTATTACGTTTTTAAATTTGTTTATTGATAATTATCGCTTGAGACATTCTTTATTCTTTATTGTACACAAAAAAACATAATCTAAACTTAATCAATAATGATATGTACACAGGTGAGCTTAAAAGAGTTATCTTCCAGCAAACCTTGGGAATTGGAGATATTAAAAACTAATGGGTGGGTATGAAGTGTACAAAAGAAGGAAAAGAGAATGATTAAATTCATAAAACTAATTCAAATATGAACTAACTAATCGAGAAATACAGATAAATACTATATAAACTAAATATAATTACCTAAAGATTATTGCTAAATATATTATATTATATATAATTATTATATCTACCTAAATGTAATAAACCTACATAAAATAATACACAAATAAATATACCAAAATACTTACAAGGAGAGATAGTGCTCTTTGACTTTTCGCTTGAAAATGCCAAGCGAGGGACTAGCGCGGATAGAATTCCACAAGTTTACAGAGTGGACCGTGAATGAACCACCATAGCGACTAGAAGAGTGTGCAGGTATTTTAAGAAGAAGAGATTTTGCAGTTCTGCATGACTCATCACGGGGAACAAGGAAATCGAAACGCTCATAAAGATAAGAAGGAGAGAGAGGGTTGTTGAGAATGTTAAAAAGAAAGAGATACCACATGCAAATCTCGGCGCCGGCGAATGGGTAGCCATTTTAACTGGGCTCTGAGCATTGAAACATGTTCAAACTTCCGCAGTTCAAATATAAATCGCATGCACAAGTTCTGAAGACGTTCCAGTTTATTAAGGTACTCCTCCGTGGCATCAATGAAACAGCAGTCGGCATAATCTATAAGAGAAGTAACAAAGTTTGAGCTAGAATGACTTTGGTCTCATGAGGTAAAAAATTCTGGAATCGCTTGAGGGACTGGAATGAAAAATGGACTCTTTTACTGATTTCATTGATATGGTTTACCCAAGACAACTGAGAATCAAAAACCGGCCAAGTGCGAGTCGGACTCGCGCTCCGAAGGTTCCGTACAAACCTATAGGTATATAAGTAAAATTTCACCCATCACGACAATCGAGTCATAGTTTGATGATGTAACAAAAAATTTACAGTTTTCGCAATTTTTCCTTTATCAGTGCTATAAGACGTTGCTTCGTACCAAATTTCAAGATTCTGAGTTCACGAGAAGTACCCTGTAGGTTTTGATTCCCTTGCGAGTTGCGAGTTTGAATATATGCGACTTAAATTGCTGTTTCTCTTGATTGCGTTGACATAGAAGTTTGATTTTGTTACAGCTTAAAGGTATTATAGACCTGAGTATTTTGTATGAATTTCAATTAAATACCTCTACGCGTTCATGAGAAAATGGGTAGTATGTTTAAAATTATTAAAAATATGTTTATTATGTGATGTAACTAAAAATGTACGGTTATCGCAATTCATCCTTTATCTGTGCTATAAGACGTTGCTTCCTACGTAAATTTCAAGATTCTGAGTTTACGGGACTTGCGACTGTCGAAAATTTGCGGCATAAACGGCTGTATCTTTTGATTGCGTTGGCTTAGAAGTTTGTTTTTTTCACAGCTTTAAGGGACAGTAGACTTGAGTATTTGATATAAATTTCAGCTTGATACCTCCACGCGTTCCTGAGAACAAGTGTCTTGACAGACAGACGGACGGACGGACGGACAACAAAGTGATCCCCTAAGGGTTCCATTTTTCCTTTCGAGGTACGGAACCCTAAAAATGATACCCAGGTTCTTAACAAATGGGAGAGTCAGCGTACATTAGAGGAGGCAGGGAAGATTTATGTATGAAACTCAGCATATAAGAGCTTCCAAAAATTTACGCCTGAGACTTGGATGGATTAACCAGCAGGCCAAAAGCCTTCGCCCATGAGTAGATATTATTCAGGTCAGCGTTTATTTGGTTAATACCAACAGAGAACTTATTAACTTTAAAATGGTTATAAATTTGCAAGTCATCAGCATAAAGATGATGATTAGAAGAAATGACTTGAGTGATGCCATTAACGAAAACTGAGAAGAGGAGAGGTGAAAGAACACCACCTTGAGGCACGACCCCAGTGATATCACACCAGTCAGAAAAATACTTTTCAGAGCGCACACACTGTGAACGGCCTGAAAGATATGAATCAAACCAAGAGATTGCCTCGGGGGAAACATCAAGAGAGGAAAGAATGGAGAGAAGAATGTCCTAGTCAACCGAATTAAATGCACTGCTTAAATCAAGAAGCACTAAGACAGTAAGATTCTGGTTATTCATTTCCCACCGAATATCATCAGATACCTTGATCAGGGTACTGACGGTACTGTGGCCCGGGCGGAAGCCAGATTGAAAAGAACTGAGGAGTTTATTTTTGTGAAGGAAGAGAGAAAGCTGTTTGTGAACAACCTGCTCCAGGATTTTAGATAAAATGGGTATAATAGATATTGGTCTAAATTGGGATGCAGTGGAGGGGTTAGAGGTTTTAGGCAGGAGAATAACGAAAGATTTATTAACTTTAGCGAGCCTAACTGTAGGAACAGCGAGTTTATCTTTATATTTAGTATTCATACTATGAAAAAAAAAACTATTTTTTAATAGCGACACTATTGTAAAAAAACGTTTTTTTTGTGAACATACATTAGATTTTCATATAAATATCATATTCTCAGTATGATATTTATTTCTTTAATGTTAAAAATTTCACGAATAGCCCTCTTCTGCAACACAAATATATCTGCAACACTCCCCCACAACAGAATGCCGTAAGACCTTATCCTATGAAAGTAGCTGAAGTAAACGAGTCTAGCGGTTTCTACGTCGATAAAGTGACGGACTTTTTAACAGCGTATCTTTTCGTTTTTAATGAACATAGCTTTCATTTCTATAACATTGAGAAGTATAATATGAATGCATTTCGTTTTTTTCTCGTTTAGTAATAGGTTGTTTACATTGTACCATGTTACAACTTTAGAGATTGCATTGTTTACATTTACATCGTCTAAACTAGTAAGTCGTTGTTTTAATTTAAATAAAAGTGATGTGTCATTAGTAAACAGTACAATCTCGTGATCATCAATCAGCAATCTGGAATCCTTTTGCAAAATTGTGTAATGGCCACAAAAGTGATGTTCTAACCACACGCTCTGATACCGTTAGTATTGTCTGTCGTGATCGAGTTGTATATGACAACGAAACTGGTGATAGTATCACTCGTAGTAAAAAAGTGTGAAAAAGGGTATATAATAAACAATATTTTTAGGATCTACTCACAAAGACTTTAGTTTCTCCCGTAATCATCCCGTGATCTCCCGTGATCAATATCGGGAACAAAACTCATAAATCATTATAAATATCCCGTTTATAAAAAATATATGTGAATTTATTTACTACTTTTGTTGTATCTCTCAAAAGGTGAAGAAAAAAATCGTGAGAAGGACGACATGCCAGTCGTGGAACCTGAAAAGTTTGCGGACATAATATTATAGTGCCAAGTGCATGAAAAGAGCCTCGGCACACTCTAATCTTTTCACTACACTGGTTCAAAATAACTAGTGACACTAAAAGAAGAAGAAGTACTTTCGTATGAGCCCTATTTCTGTGGTATTGCCAGATTTTCAAAATTTTCGTAAAATTTGAATTATTCTATTTAGTTTGTTCCAAAATCTAAATAATAGCAAAATATTTTATAAAGTTTTGTAATAAATCAAAGTTAACTTTTTTGAATTGATATTTATTGAATATAAATTTGTAAGGGTTCTCCTCAATTTTATTCAACACCAATTTGCATGGCGACTAAAATGAGCAAAAACACGTCAATCGTGCAACGAAATAGTAGATATATAATCACTAGGTGCTGCCCGTGGCTTTGCGCGCGTGGTATCTACATAAAAAGTAGCCTATGCCCTTCTCCAAGGTCCCATCAATCTCTATACCAAAATTCTTCAAAATCGGTTCAGTGGTTTTGGCGTGAAAACGTGACAGACAGAGTTACTTTCGCTTTTTTATTATTAGTAGTTAGAGATGTAGTCAATCTAACTGTCGTTTCAAAATGTTACTCAAATTTAGAATTTGGCGCAAACAAAATAAAACCGATAGAATTTTAAAATATTTTAGTTAGTCTGGTCAAACAATAAAATCAGTGGCAGTGGCTAACTCTACTTAAGAAGTTAATAGGCAGCCGGAGGCCTCCGTCCTGGCCTTATATAAGAAGTTGCGGTTTTCTGTCACTGCGGTTACTCATCCAAGAATTTACCTCGCTGAAGGTTGCTTAACTATTTTTATCTGTTTGGCCAACAAAGTCAACTATACCACTAGCACTTCACGAGAAATAATATACTGAACATAATATTGAAAGCCGGAATATTTAAATTGGCGATAAATAAATAAATATTAGTGGGCAATTGACACAACACCATCTAGACCTAAACTAAACATAGCTTGAACTATGAGAACAAGATGACTAATGAATATTTTTATATAAAAACCTAAAGATACATTATAACACCCAAAGAGACAGAATACACATATATGTATATAACACAAATGTTTGTCTTGTTAGAGAATCGTACCACAGTCATCATCACCTACAGTGCAGCAGGCAGAGCTACTACCAACTGAGCTGAGAGTCCAGTCAGGCCTTTAACTACTAAAACAATATAAGAATTCTGATAGCAAAAATTTCAGATGTACTATTGATAATAGTTTATCTTATCTGGATAGATACAAAGTTTTAATTCACTCGGACCTATGACTTTGAAGTTAATCAAGTACTTTTATGGTGTCCTAAGACAGGACCCAACTTAGAAGGTTCAGGACTCCTGTACCTTCTGAGGTGGGTGGGACGAGTACACCCTGAAGGTGATCCGAAGCGCCTAGGCTTTCTGACATGTCCCATCTAGATAAAATAAAAGTTCAAAAGGTTTATAGAGAGAAAACTAATTTTAACTTTCAATGTAGAGTATTAAACTCATCGTAAAGTTCCTCTACTCTACTAAAATGAGAGTGCACTGCGTTTTAAAAACAACTATAAACATATAGATACGAGACTCGTCAACATGAAACCTGTTTGATTTCATGCTATTCGCCCATCGATATAATTTAGAAGAAAGCACAGCGATTAGCCCATGTCGCGATTACAAGAGTTATATTGTTGTGAATGCAGTTTTATTATTTACTTACAACTACCCCGGCTTTGCACGAGTGAATTATATACTTAAACGATAACGATAATTAATTGTTTATTGTTTATTGAGCACCTTAGCTAACAATAAGTACAAGTTAGAGATATACATAATTTCTTAACCTAAGGAAGTTACAAGGTACATAATGTGATACAACTGACACCTAAACTAAGATAATAAAAATCCTGTATGATAGGTATCAGCGCGTATCAGCACTTAAACGTTCCTCATAAATCACTGCATCCATTAATAAATACCGTATGAAAATCCGTTTGGTACTTTTTGAATTTATTGCGTTTAGACAAACGCGGCGAGGGGACTTTGTTTTATAATATGACAATCACAGGGACCTCTTTGAATAGTTTACCTGCTAAATAGGTTTAAGTTAAATAAAAAAAAAAAAAGTGCCGATTCTTTTTAAGCCAGTCCGTAAAGAATAAGATAAGAAACTGTGTAAGAAGGATCATACAATATTCAGCAAGGTCTCTATATTTCGTATTGATTCTTTTATCATTACTTTATTTAATATGTTAACGTAAATTAGCCATATAACTTTTTAAAACTATCATGGTTTTGCACAATTGTCTGGAGCCTGGAACCCTGTGGTGAGGATGTGTGGAAATCGTAAAAGTGAGGTACCAGTTATGCGTCCAGATACCGTGAGTGTTGTGTGTCGTAATCGTGATCGAGTTGTTAGTGACAGTGAAACCGGTAGTAGGGGTAATGTTCGCAGTAAAAGCCTGAGAAAGAGGGTAGACCGTTTTGTCTGCCAATAACATCCACCCGCAAAGACTTCAGTTTATCTCGTGATCATGGCGCATGCAACTGTGCCGAAATATCGAGAAGCAGAAAAACTCATATATCATGGTAAATATCCCGTTTTGAGTGAAAATTATGTGCATCATGATAGTTTTAAAAGTTATATCGCTAACCGGTACGGGCCGGATATAGTTAAAATGGTGAAAGACCTAGAACGTTTGCGGAAAAAGTGTGAATGTCTACGTGCATCGCTGGATTTTTTAGTGAAGTGTCGGGATACAGACCTAATACCAGTGTGTGTGCGTATCAAATCTCGTGATGACATTCCGGGATCCGCAAATATTCTACGACAAGCGAGTGTCAAATTACTGCGAAAAACAATACGGAACAATAGACACCGGTTTCATACATTGCAAGTAGAATTATATAAAATACATTTCAAGTGCATT
Source organism: Lampropteryx suffumata (assembly GCA_948098915.1). Lineage (NCBI taxonomy): Eukaryota > Metazoa > Arthropoda > Insecta > Lepidoptera > Geometridae > Lampropteryx > Lampropteryx suffumata. The sequence continues at coordinate 9,554,101 of OX402552.1, forward strand.
AGTGTGTATTACATACATGCAAGCTCAGCGCTCTGGAGATCAAAGTTCATATAAACAGAACCGTAAGTTAGAATCCATGTTGAAAACACAAAAGCGAGTTGTCCCCTACCAGACACATGCAGACATTAACTCACAAAAAACTCGAACGGTTATTAATTTGTCTGACAAGGTTTTGAATGATTCTGCTCTCAGAGTGTTAGAGAAGGGTCTAAATTTTGCCCCTACCACGAAACGCATCCCTTATGAGAAAGTGATCGGTAATGTGGAGGAGGTCATTCGTTATAATAGGATACCAGGAAGTGACGCGGAGTGTCTAAGACAGGACATTGCATTTATATTACGTCATACTAAACCTCCAGAACCCAACATTACTAAGGATGAGTTGATGGCGTTAAAAGAGTTCCGCCAAGATACCAACTTGTTGGTCCTTAAGGCTGATAAGGGGAACGCTACGGTAGTTATGAACGTCACAGAATACGAGGATAAAATCCTGAACTTGTTGAAAGACACTAACACATACAAACTGGTGAATTACAATCCGACGGCTAGAATACATCGTAGTACCCAGAAAATTATAAAGGAGTGCCAATACGCTATAGGAGAGGAACTAACAAAATACCTGTTGCGCCCTAAAAACATCCAGCCACCTAAACTGTATGGTCTACCTAAAGTGCATAAACAGAATGCTCCGCTGCGACCCATCGTTAGTCAGATTGACTCACCTACTTATGAGTTGGCGAAGCATGTAGCGGGTGTGTTGCAACCTTCTGTAGGCCTGACATCATCTTTCGTGAAAGACTCACGTCACTTCATACAGATTCTTCAGCAGACAACGGTTGGTGAGAGTGAGGTGATGGTTAGTTTTGATGTGGAATCCCTCTTTACAAACGTCCCTATAGCCGACTGTATGAAGGTGATAGAGACTAGAATACAGAGAAATGGTATCCCAGCAGAATATGCCAAGCTTTTATACCATATTCTGGCCACAAACTATTTCTTGTATAAGGAAAATTACTACCTACAAATTGATGGTGTTGTCATGGGAAGTCCCGTCGCTCCCGTAGTGGCCAATATATGGATGGAGTATTTTGAGAACCTGGCTATATGCTCTGCCCCCTTGCCAATGAAGTTGTGGAAAAGGTACGTTGATGATGTTTTCTGTATTGTAAGAGGCAATAAACATGAGATTGAACTCCTTCTGGCATACCTAAATGGCGTACATACCAAGATGCGGTTTACGTATGAAATGGAAAGTGATCGAAGCTTGGCTTTCCTGGACGTGATGGTACAGATTCGTGATGATGGTAATTTAGGCTATTCGGTTTATAGGAAGCCGACCCATACGGATCGATATCTCCATGCTGATTCACACCATCACCCTCGGCAGCTTAACTCGGTTGTAATGTCTCTCACGAACCGTGCTTTCGACCTATGTGATGAGTACTCCATAAAGTGTGAGCTAGCTCATGTTCAGCATGTCCTACGTAAAAATGGATATAAGCTTCGATCTTTTCCAGTTAGACAAAGGCCTAAACCCCACAGATGTATAGTAGAACGAAAACCTGCTTTTCTACCGTACATCAAAGGAGTGACGGACAAAATTGCGAAAGCCCTGCAGAAATTGTCCATAAAAACAATTTTTACTCCATTAAAGAAGATCTCACACTACCTGCGCTCACCTAAAGATAAGATTCCTCTTCAAACACCAGGAGTGTACAAGATTGACTGCAGCTGTGGGAGCTCTTACATCGGCCAAACAAAACGTACCATAGCTTGACGAGTGACAGAACACATCCGGGCGGTCAAAAATATGGACACACAAAAGTCGGCCATAGCTACACATCTACTAGAATCTGGCTCAAACCACTGGATCGAGTTACACAATCCACAGGTAATCTCAACTGAAAAACATTACATCCCAAGATTGGTACAAGAGGCAAAAGAGATTACCAAACACAGGAATTTCAATCGAGAAGACGGTTTTCAATTGTCTGGAGCCTGGAACCCTGTGGTGAGGATGTGTGGAAATCGTAAAAGTGAGGTACCAGTTATGCGTCCAGATACCGTGAGTGTTGTGTGTCGTAATCGTGATCGAGTTGTTAGTGACAGTGAAACCGGTAGTAGGGGTAATGTTCGCAGTAAAAGACTGAGAAAGAGGGTAGACCGTTTTGTCTGCCAATAACATCCACCCGCAAAGACTTCAGTTTATCTCGTGATCATGGCGCATGCAACTGTGCCGAAATATCGAGAAGCAGAAAAACTCATATATCATGGTAAATATCCCGTTTTGAGTGAAAATTATATAAATTAGCCAGTTTAACTGAGTTATATGATGCAGTGAAAGTTTGACTGCCATTTGTGATTCAATGAGTGGATTGGAGACGATAATTCCCAGTAGTACGGTTGTGTCAAACGAACACTAATAAACGATATGCGAAGCACTTTCTCGGTTTAATCAATCTACAAGCTCATTTCTATACCATCAGTTCTAAACAATAGATAGGTAGGTAAGGGCTTAGTAAGGATAGTCGCGTCCATACGACACGTGTTAATGTCGTAGGTTCTTTTTAGGGTTCCGCATTTCGAAAGGAATAAAATATTCCTTTTAAGATTACTTTGTTATGCGTCTGTTTGTCTGTATGTCAAGACCATTTTTCTCAAGAACGCGTAGAGGCATCAAGTTGAAATTCATATCAAATACTAAGGTCTACAGTCTGTCGGAGTTGTAAATCAAGTTTCTAAGTCAACGTAAATAATTACGTTTTAAAAACTGAAAAGACAACCTACTTCATGTAAATGTATATACAAGGTAGCTACTGTAAAACGTTAAGGAGTTCCCTTGACTGTCCTTCGTCTTCATCATCATAGCCCTAATGACAGTCACAAGCCATCTAGGTGTAAAGTTCTCATCAATACAAATTAATCAAAACGTTCCTCATAAATCACTGCATCCATTGATAAATACCGTATGAAAATCCGAATGGTACTTTTTGAATTTATTGCGTTTAGACATACGCGGCGAGGGGACTTTGTTTTATAATATGAGAATCACAGGGACCCCTTTGAATCGTTTACCTGCTAAATGGGTTTAAGTTAAATAAAAAAAAAAAAAAAAGTGCGGATTCCTTCTAAGCCAGTCCGTAAAGAATCACATAAGAAACTTGTCTGGGTAAGAAGGATAATACAATATTCAGCAAGGTCTCTATTTCGTATTGCTTCTTACGTAAGTGTGTTTCGCATCTATGATTTTATTATTACTTTATTTAAAATGTTAACGTACATTAGCCAGTTTAACTGAGTTATATGATGCAGTGAAAGTTTGACTGCCATTTGTGATTCAATGAGTGGATTGGAGACGATAATTCCCAGTAGTACGGTTGTGTCAAAGGTCCACTAATAAACGATATGCGAAGCACTTTCTCGGTTTAATCAATCTACAAGCTCATTTCTATACCAACAGTTCTAAACAATAGATAGGTAGGTAAAGACTTAGTAAAGATAGTCACGTCCATACGACACGTGTTAATGTCGTAGGTTCTTTTTAGGGTTCCGTATCTCAAAAGGAAAAAAATATTCCTTTTAAGATTACTTTAGATATTTGACAGATGAAGCTATTTCAACATATATGCAGTCGCATAATAATGTAGAGGAACATGAATGAGCGGAAAGTTTAGCCATAATAGAGTTGGGTTGGGTAGCTGAGTTAGGCGAAAAGGTAACTTGTTTTGTTTTACAGAGATTTAGGGTGAGAAGGTTTAAGGACAGCCAAGACGTTTTTTTATTTTACAATTGTCGGTCCAAATTTAAAAATGCCAGACAAAAAACGATATTATTTTAATATTTTTTGAGATTTTTTTTTACTTAAATGTCATAAACAAAAGTTATGAAACTTGGCTTGCAGATTATTGTAAAAACATAATCGTTTTCTTAGTTCTCCAACAATGCATAACAACTAGGCACTTATTCCAAAGAAACTGAAAAAAGGCGCAGAATCAGGCGGAAATTCGTATTCGTATTCGGGAGTGACGTCACAAACGCGTAACTACTCGTTTCGTGTCCGTAACATTATATTTTATTGTGAAGGAATTAACGATCAGTACACCCTGTGGTTTTCTAATATTATTAATTGTTGTCTGTTACGTGTGCGTGAGTGTTTGTGAGACAGTGGTAACCTGGGAAAGCTTTTCAAATAGGGAAAATAACTATAGTCTGTCTAGCCACCATTTTATATCTGAGGGTAGCCTAGCGTGGCCGAATCGAATTAGTCTGCACCAAATATACTATCAGCGCCATCTACCGACGAGTAGTAGTAACTTTCAACGAGTCGATAGAAGGACTGTCCTGCCATCTACGAGAATTATGGCGTCGAAACCGAAGTGCTCTGCTTGCGGAAAATTCGTCCCAGCGACAGGTGTCGCTAACTGTAGCGTATGTCCTTCTTTATATCACAAGGGCTGTGTATCGATGCCTGAGTCATCACCCGTTAGCACCCGTTGGGTGTGTCCCCAATGCGTAACAAGGACTCGCAAGGGCGACAACACCCCTGTGAGATCTACAGCACCAGATGCCTTGGCACAGAGCGCCGCTGGTGCCGCTACCACCACTGTATTGCGCGCAAACTCGCCCGCCGCACCATCTTGCGATCTGCAGGAAGTGCGACAGGAACTATCCGATTGGATGGTGGAGATCCGGGAGTTTCGCCGTGAGATGGCGGAGTTTCGTTCTTCTGTTGCGGGCTTATCATCACGCATGGACTCCATAGAACTGCGGCTCGAGACAATGGAGCTGAGGCGCGAGGAGTGTCCTCCGGAGATCGCTGAACTAAAGTGCAAGGTTGCGCTGCTCCAGCAAGAGCTCTACGACAGAGACCAGGATGCTCTTTTATCGGACCTGGAGCTAGGTCATCTACCGGAGGAAAAGGGTGAGAACTTGGTGCATACTATTTCCTTGCTGGCCTCCAAGGTCGGAGTGGTACTTGACGAGCGAGAGATAGTGTTTGCGGAGCGCGTAGGCGTGGTGCAGGGCGCGGGGTCTGGGGGCGAAGCACCGCGCGAGCGTCGCGTCATTGTTCGCCTGGCGAGGCGTCACGTCCGTGACCAGCTGCTGCAGGCTGCGCGAGTGCGTCGCACCCTAACCATCGCCAAAGAAGGCCGTGATGGTGCACGACCGCAGGCTCGTATTTATATTAATGAGCGCCTCACGCGAACCAATCGCCAACTGTTCCACCGGGCTCGCGAGGAGTGCCGTAAGCTTCAGTGGCGGTACTCTTGGACTCGGCGTGGCAGAGTCTTCGTGCGGCAGGCGGATAACATGCAGGCGTATCCGATCAAATCACAGGCGGATTTGGAACGTGTTTTTGGTCTTGGCTCCGTTTGATTTTGTTGAATGCTGGAATTGTATTACTTGTGTTAATGTATTTTACTTGCTATATTATTATGTAAACGGTTCCGCTTATCTTTGTACTAGCATTGTTATGTTGTGTATCTATAACTATATTTATTTTTGGGCACCAACTGCTCTCGCCTGTGTGATGTTTGTTTGTGAAGTATATATTTATACACAAATAAAACTAACTTATTTATTATTTTATCACTATTTACCTACTCCAGTTATATTATATTTTTATAATTATCATTTTTATTACTTTCTATTTTATATTCAACATTCCTGCAATTTAACATATCTGACATTGAGTCTGGGCAAATATAACATATCTTACATTGAATTAGTATTTAAAAATAATCATTCTATGATTTCTGTGTTAAGAGTTACATTGCATTGCGTAAGTGGTGTAACAATTAATTACCACTTCCTTTAAATCATTTGAAGGTTGGTCTTTTTAACCCGGGTTCTCTACACACAGGTCAGGATGAGTTTTTAGTGGCTGTGGGAGAGTTAAATCCTGACATATTGGCAATTAATGAAACCTGGGTAAAAAGAGGGCAAGACGGCAGGGCGCCCGCCATTTCGGGTTATCGTTTCGTCCATCAGCCAAGACACAGCCACATTAAGGAAGGACGTGGTGGTGGGGTGGGTTTTTACATACGGAAGGGGATTAATGCGCGTGTCTGCCCTCACCCTGTTGTGACTACAGTGGAACAAATGTGGTTGCGTCTTAGCGTAGTTGGCAAGACCGTAATTGTAGGCACAGCTTATCGAGCACCATGGCAAGATGCAATTGTATACTTTGATGCCATTACTGAATCAATTGCCTCCTTTCCAAAGTGTGACAATCTGATCCTAGTTGGTGATTTCAATATTAACATGCTTGTACCTAGCAATAGTAAATGTGTCTTACTTCAGCAATTTCTGCATAGTCTGGATCTTGAACAAATTATTACTGAACCCACCCATTTTCAAGATGATTATACCCAGACTTTAATAGATATTGTCTGTACAAACACCCCTGTCAGGAAAGTAGTAGTGAAACAGACCCCTGATCTTGGTCGCCATGCAATGTTGGTTGTTGAGCTCTACATTAAAAAAGAAAAACCGTCCCCACGATATGTTTCTTACAGACCTCTAAAAAATATTATCATGGATTTATTTTCTAAAGATTTAAATTCTATTTCTTGGGATTGTGTAGATTCATCTTTGGACATTGATTACCGGGTAAGAGTTCTAACTTCTTTTATTATTACACTGTTCGACCTACACGCTCCGCTTAAAACATGCAAATTTAAGGGCCCCCCTCACCCATGGATAACTGAGACTGTAAAAGTAATGATGGGAGTCAGGGATGACTATCATATAAGATACAAGAAACATAAGACGGATACCCTCAAAAACTGCTACAAAAGCATGAAACACATTGTGGTGGCCGCAATTGAGAGTGAGAAAACAGCTTTCTTTACTCAAAATATAAATAAAAATATCTGTAATCCTAAGAAATTGTGGAAGAACTTAAAAAATAATATCCTAGCTAATAAAAATAGAGCAGATGAATTACCTATACAGTTTGATGATCCAGATTTAATAAATTCCCATTTTCTTAATGTCCCAGGAAATGGTATTGTCCAAATGTCCCAACTAACTTACTTTGCGAATAACCGGTACAGTTCAGATTCAATCTGTTTTTCTTTTCAGCCTGTAGATGAATATTCAATACTCAAAATTCTGCAGAGTTTCAAATCAAATGCGCAAGGCATTGATGGCATATCTTTGGATATGGTACTAATGACCCTTCCGCAATCACTCTCTGTAATTACGGCTATCATCAATCAGTCTTTATCTAGTGGTGTCTTCCCTGAGTCTTGGAAGGTGGCAATCGTCAAACCCATCCCCAAAAATAACCAACCCTCTACCATGAGTGATCTTAGACCAATTAGTTTACTGCCATGCCTCTCAAAGTTATTGGAAAGAGTGGTCTGTATACAGCTGACCAAGTATCTTGAGGAGCACCTTATCCTTCCGCAGCTTCAATCAGGCTTCCGCCGAGGATTTAGTACCTCAACTGCTCTATTAGACGTGGTTGATAACTTGCTGGTTGCTCAGGATCAGGGTAAGTGTAGTATTCTAGTCCTCCTTGACTACTCGCGTGCCTTTGATTGTATCAGCCTTCCACTGCTTCTTTCGAAACTGGCTTACTATGGACTGGATGCAAACTCAATAAATTGGTTCACTAGTTATTTGGTCCAGAGAAAACAATGTGTGGAAATCAAGATTCCCAATGGTCAGACACTTCGATCCTCATTAAAATCAGTACCACGAGGGGTCCCACAAGGATCTATTTTAGGACCAATTTTATTCATACTTTTTAGTGCAGACATTACCCAGGCCATTACACACTGTAAATTTCACCTTTATGCAGACGATGTGCAGTTGTACTACTCTTTTTTGCCGCACGACTCTCCCGACGCCGTGAACAAGATTAACAGTGATTTAGCCCAAGTCCTGCATTGGTCAGAATCAAATTCTCTTGTGCTTAACCCTAAAAAAACAAAGTACATGTTGTTAGGTACTAAAGCTAAGCTTGATAAACTAGACACCTCACAATTTAATATTCGTATGGGCGGGCAAGATGTTGAATGTGTCACAGAGGCTAAAAGTCTTGGGCTGATTCTGGACAGACACCTTCGCTTCGAGAGCCATATTGCTGAATCTGTGCGAAACTGCTTTTATAGGTTGAGATGTCTGTATAACATTAGACCCTATATCAGTGAAGAAGTTCGTATAACGCTATGTGAGTCTCTTGTTCTGTCCAAACTGAACTATTGTGATGTAGTATATGGTTCTTGTTTGCTGGCAAGGACTGAAAAGCTGGTTCAGCGAGTGCAGAATGCATGCGCTCGTTTTTGTTTTAAAATTCCCCCTCGTACGCATGTGACTCCTTATCTAAACTCATTTAACCTGCTTAAAATGAAAGCACGCATGAAGCTTCACCTTGCCACCCTTTTGTTTGGAATAATTAAGAATAAAACGCCTACCTACTTATTTCAAAAGCTAAAATGGGTACAAGAATACTCTCGCTACACAGTAAGGGACTGTACTCACGTTGTCCTTATAACTCCTCGGCATAAACTGGTTACCTTTCGTGGATCTTTCAGTTTTGCAGCGTCTCGTTGCTGGAATGACCTGCCCCCACCAATTCGTGCTCTTAAAACACTAAATACTTTTAAAATCAGATATAAAAAAATATTGCTGTCTTATCAAATTAACCATTAGATCACCAATTGAGTTTCACTATCCGCACTTTTGTCACTATTTACATCACATCTCAATCGATTCTTAGCATTCTCAAGCCACAATAATATAATTTAAATTTACTATTTATATATTTTAATCTTGTACGTATAATATTGCTTGGTTGAGTTTGGTACGTCTCCGGCTATTCAGTCCGTCACACTGGGGGCAAGCACCGATATCCGATAATTGACCCGACATTTGATTAAACAATAAAACTAGCACTCTTGACTCTTGACTTTATTGATTGTTGAACAAATAAATTCAATAATGATATTTCTGTTTTTAAAATAGTTTTGCCCATTTCGTTTTAAATAAATATCACGCATTTATTATAATTAATTATTATTATTTTATTTTTTATATTTGTAACATTATTTATATTTATATACCTACCATACAATTTCTATATATTTACACTCAGCCGGATAAACATTTATATACCTAATCAATACATAATAATGATTTACTATTGTGGTTATGGTATTTGTGAGGTCACTATTTCCAGGCCCTGACTGAAAACCAGCGCAGCTATACATGGTAGGTAGCCACTATCAACCATGTAGAGCAGCTTTTATGCTGAGTTCAGGACCTGTTTGGCTGCGCACACAGAGCGGGACTAGTTAGTGCTTACACGATGTAGATTGTGTTATATAGTTTATTGTTTTTATCTTTAAAGATTGTTTTTAATTTTTTATATCTTTTTGTTTGCTTTTTTTTTGTTGTTTTTTATGTTGTTATCCTATATTGTTATTTTTTAATGTTTTTTATTGATCCGCTCTGTAATGTGTTGTCAAATAAACAAATTTTCTTTCTTTCTTTCTTTCTATTCGAACTAAATTTCAATTCACTGTTTGAATATCTTGTAAATTGGTTTAATGCGTACCTAAACTAATGCAGGAAGCAAACTGGCAGGTGAGAAAAATAAAAAATAAATCATTATTATTTCAATAAAATATTGAAATAATATCGTTTTTCGTCACGCATTTTTAAAGTTGGACCGATAATTGTTATTTTAATAGTGATAATTAATCAGTGTTTAATCGTTTTTATAAATCAGAAGAATAAAATTCATTTAAATTGATACTTTTTTTTTAAATAAATTTTTGATATTGCATTTTTGACTTACTTTGAAAAAAACTAAAATACATGATAACTCAAAAATGGTTTACTTGTGCATAATTCCTATGGGGTTAAAATTATCGCAAATAGTCACCCCTATCACCTCCTAACGGATATACGTCGAATTACCAATAACCCTGTATATATTTTTTATATGTATACTAAAAATTTAACGATAATACTATAAAGTAATTAGTTAAAGCTAGAGATTTGCCAATGTTGGCAAAGTAACTATTTATAGTATTATCAGATGCAGAGGCTGAGTTAGATAGGTTCAATAATAATCTGCCGATGACGTTTGTTTAATTGGTAAATTGGACATTTTCTTGATAAGGTTCCATGCTACCTTGGGATCTCTCTTAGCTTTTAGAAATTAATTACGCACGTATTCTATTTTAAGTTGTTTTCAGAAATTTCTGTACCGCGTGAAAGAAACTTAAAGAAGTTTATTATCAGGATCCTTTTTTAAGATAAGATACAGCTTGTGCTTGTCTCAAATGCACCTCAAAATACTCGGAGTGATCCAGGGTTTTATAATCTTTTTGCGACTGGAAGATTTTAGTATGGCTTTTAACAGAAGTTGATAATATTTCGCGAGATGAGTGCTGCCAAGTCAACGCGCTTGGTAGCACGCGTATTTATTGTATGTATTTAGGGCGATTTTAAGATCGAAGCTGACAACAATTGGTGCATGATCAGTGATGTGAGAATCAAGACCAGTGTGGTTACTGGATTTGGAGCTCGAATCATCATATGGTCCAGACTACGATCTAGTCTCGTGGGCAATTGATGAGCGGGGAGCATACCATGCGAAGCGAGAAGATTCAGGTAATCGTTCACATCATTATGGTTCGACTAAAGGTTAATATTAATATTTATATCACCGGATGATAAACACTATCTTAAAAGACTTTAACATATCGAGTATAGAGTTCAAGCTTTGAAGAAATGGTTGGATATTGTTATATGAAGGTCAGCGGTATATTCCTAGTATACAAAAATTTTTGACTGACTTAATCAATACACAGTTCCTGTCCTAACGTATGCCACGTTATGATTTTTATAACTAGACGTTTGATTTCAGAAACCATCGATGACAAAGAATAAATGGACACTTGCTTAGCTTACCATTCAGTAAAGATAATTATATCCAATTGGATCTTCATGGATTGAATTAGTAAGTGCAGCTTATTAATATTGCAATTAAGACTTCTTATATTAACATGAAAAACTCTTAATTGATGAAGGTTATTACTATTGAAGGAGCTGATTAGTTCTGCAGAGCAGACAGATGAACTTGAGACTTCGATATTTTCGATATCATTAGCAAGTGTATTAAAATTATTGTAATCGCTTAGATTAAGCAGTGGTGTATAAGCATGTGAGTTGCCCGGAAGCGTGTTCCGAAGTGTCGGAGTTAAAGAGAGTACTAAGAGCAATCTGCGCACAGAGGTTTTAATCAAATATATGCAATTCAGTACCCATACATTTTGATAAATACGGGCTTTACTCACGTATTATTTTGTCGATGGAGGAACCGACACTGTTTCGATTCATATAGAGAATCTTCATCAGGGTGAGTTTGATCCGCGTCCCGCTCGTTGCCGCTCGAGTTTACGGTTCGCACTCAAAAAATTAATACATCCATCGACAAAATAATACGTGAGTAATGCCCGTGTTTATCAATATGTATAGTACAACTCACGAAAGTTTTGAAAGTGAAATTCAGTACCATTATAGGACATAAGTAGGACATACAGACATACCTACTTGTATAAAATACCAACTGTATGACGGCAGGTCAAAATTACGCATATTATATATACATGCAATTGTGTGTGAAGTGTGTAGAGTGTGTAAAGTGTGTGTGGTGTGTAAGTATGTGTATGTTTTGTGTAAGTGTGATCGTGGTGGTTTTTATACAAATTTCCCAACAAACTATTTAGATTTTCGATAGTTCCCCTTGATTTCCCTAGGATGCCATCATCAGATCCTAGTTTCCTTTTCATAGTACCACCCTTGGATATCTCCTTTCCAATTAAAAAAGAATCATTAAAATCCGTTCATAAACGACGAAGTTATCCGCGAACACACATAAAAAAAATATAAACGGTCGAAATGAGAAACCGAATTTTTTTGAAGTCGGTTTAAAAGTACAACCTAAATACGGTCACATTAGGTCACATATTTCGAACTTGCCAGTTGATAAAAACCCCATGGTCATTCACGTTGACCTAGAATCATGAAATTTGGCAGATACAAGATCTCACAACAATAAAAACTGTTGATTTGTACTTATCATTATTATTATCTGCCCACACTGTCTCACTGGCAAAGGCCCCCCATTCTCTCCATTTATCCTTCCCCCGCGCTAAGATGGTTGGTGAAATTTTGTGAGCCCTCCAACTGGTTCGCGGTCAGGTGCGACCACGTCGTGCCGTATCAGGGCACCACTCCATGGTCTGTTTGGCCAACTGGTCTCCCGACATGACGAGCCGCGTCCCATTTGAATTTGACGGCTTTTGTAGTCATCAACGTTCTGTGTTAAGAAACAAAGAAATACGTGTTTGAACGTTTTTGTAAAATCATCCCCGAAGGGGGTAAAATAAGGCATTAAACATATGAGATGCACAGAGTGCATACCTTACAAAAATAAAAATATAGGTTCTAAGCATACGCGTATGAAGTCGGGTAACAGCTAGTATTATAGAGAGACAAGTACTTGCTGATCATACAAACATTTGTTCCGCGGCGGAATCGCACCAGCAACCTACGTCTCAACCCGGCCTTGGCCTACTGCGCCACAGAGGTCGTCCGATGGTAAAAGAGACACCATGATGGGTATCATTCCTATCGATGATTTTCTGAAAATAATCAATAGGTTTCACTTATCATTTTTCATTTCAATTGACAAAAAATATATAAAAATAAAAAAGTTCATATAAAACCAAAAAGCCTAATACGAAACATTAGCGACTGTCCCATTAAAAACACCAGACCCATTAAAATTCTAAACCGGCTCAAATCTTCCCAATAATGGGTCCCTTACCAACTGATAAAGTCGCAATGTTCCGCATCAGGTTGTATTAATTGTTTTATGTGTGTATCTATTATTTCAATGGTTAATTAGAAAATTATTCAATAATAATTAACATAATTCTTGACTGCTAAACTTGTTTTATTCATTTTAGCTTTATTTTAAATTCATTTTTTCGCAGTCGGTTTTTTTTAATCTACTTTTATTATTAAGGTCTTACAATTTATATATGCAGCATCCTAAATATCTTATATTAGAGTAACACTAAGATCGAAAACAGTCTATTGATTATATGAGATTTTTGAATTAGTCGATGCATACAGTTTGGCTCATAAAGTATTATTATTAAGATCACGACCATGCCATAAAGATATACATTATACTAGTACTTCAACATTAACATAATCGATCGTAGTTGTAATATTACTGTTATTTAAAACTAGAAGACAATGGCTAGCTGTTTGTCATTGTGTTGCTTATTGTAGTACTAATGTACATACATAGTATACATGTATTGCTATATACAATGTGTGTGTTGATACGCATGACTACACTAAGAGAACGATATAGGTACTGGGCTAGCTATCTACGTAGATAGGTACTGTCACTGCCAGGTATAATTAATCTAATTCCACCATCTCCTTTTTACAATAGGACAAGCAGACGTACCGCTCAATACCATCCATACCTTGTCAGCCTATAACCCTTACGAACAAAGCACTTTGCTTCCACATTTATAATGCGTACAGCCAAGGGTTGGAATGCTTTGCCGTCGTTTATCTTTCCTGAAAACTACAATCTGGGTCTCTTCAAGTCTCGAGTAAATAGGTGTCTTCAAGACCTGCGTGCCCCATCGTCAGCAATAACGTCGCTTAAGTTGCAGTCTAGCAAAATTCACTCGCGGCGAATTATTTGCGCAACTTTGTATTTTTTCTAAACAAAAGTAATGAAATAAAATGAAACTTTATAATTGCACATAAATGATCACAATATAATAAATAGCAATTTTTTTTAAGTGCATTTAGGTGGATTATGTTAGGTAAATCAAGCGATGAATACAGCTCTTTCGCGCCTTACCACATTTCGAGGTATGTTTGGGTACTTGCTTTCTCGCATTAAACAATTAATTTAAAAATCTGTTCAGCGCATAGTTAGCTCAACATTCTCGTCTTCAAAATGCGCTGATTAGTTTTTTCTAATTTTCTTTTCTTAATTCGGAGGTCACAATGTCATCAAAATTCTATGTTTTTATCTTTTAATAAACGGTTTTTTTTTTTCATAATAACAAGGCATCGTATGTATGTAATAATTAGATTATTTTAATGCCAAGAGTTTAATAAAGAAAATACAAAAAAAAAATGCACTTAAGTCGCCTTGACTAAAAATAATGTTAATTTCAAAAAATCTACGAAAAAGAGTTTATAAACAAGAATTGCGAGGGAAATTCCTTAGTGGCCGCTGCACGGGCGGAACGTTCAGACGTGTGGTCCACGAGGAATTTAAATTGTTCCCTCTCACTCTAACAAAGCTCTTGCCCTAACGAAGGTTGCGCACTGTTATGTGTTTTTTGTATATAATATTTAGAGTGTTTTGTAAATACTTGTGTTTTAGTAATCGTTTTTGTAAATATTTGTGTATCACTAATAGTCAAAGTCAAAGTCAAAAGATGATTTATTCAATACAATCACAAAGATCACTTTGAAATGTCTTACATACTAGGTGAATTTAGGTGCCAATTCATCCTAACCCAAGCTCGAGAAGAATTGGCAAGAAACTCGTCTTGGTCCTAGCGCTTTTTTATAATGATCCATCTTATAACTACCTTAACTACGAAAAACTAATACAAGAGAGTTTATACATTTCAAGTGTGTCGGTTAACTGTCTGACGGCAGAGCGACATGAGGCCATGCTTTCTTATCAATAATATAGTCATCTATATTATAATAAGCTTTCTTCAAAAGACTACCTTTAATGTATGCTTTAAATATGATATTATGAAGGTCACTATTTTGCTGAATCCCATCTCTATTTTTATGTGTATATAACAAATATATATATATTGTGAAGCTATTGTGAGAATATTAATTTCTTTGAATATTTCTCTCAAAGATTCTCGTGGTTTCATTTTATAAATGGCACGTATTGGTGGCAATTCAGTTGGTTCATTTCTAAAATTAGGAATTGTCTAAAATATATTTAGTTAGTCATAGCATTTGTAAAACCTATTCGGTTGGTACCATCTAACTAAATTAGGAACGCTTAATTAAGTTAGATAAAATTAAATAAGGATAAGTTGGTAGCAGCAGAATACCAAAGGTTAATTTGACAGTACAAAACCTAATTTTAGCTAAAATTAGTTAGGTTGGTGCCAACAGAATTGAGGCCATTGCCCTTTTTTGAATTACAAATATTTTACCAATATCAGCTGCTTTCCCCCAGAGAATGATGCCGTATGACATAACACTATGGAAGTAACTGAAATAAACTAGTCTAGCTGTAGCTTCATCAGTAAGCCACCGTATCGCACGAACTGCATATGCGGAACTAAGCCTACCAGCAAGTGTTTCAATTTGTGGTCCCCACTGTAGTTTTGCATCAATATTAAGACCTAGGAAGATCGTGGAATTTACAAGATTAATTGCCTCTCCATTTATTTCAATGATGTTAAAGTCGATAGTCAGGTCAAATTGTAAATCCAAGATGGCAGCTGCGAAAATTTTCTAATTTTTCATCATAGGTGTCATTTTCATAGTTTTCGAGGGTGCTAAAGCCGATACTAATGTCAAAATGTAAATCAAAGATGGCGGTCCAAAAATTTATTAATTTTTCGTCATGAGTGTCGTTTTCATGGTTTTCGAGTGTGCTAAAGTCGATAGTTAGGTCAAAATGTAAATCTAAGATGGCGGCTCCGAAAATTTTATTTTTGTTTTAATTTTGTCAATATTTTAGGTGTTTATGTAAGTATGTATCGCTAGTCTAATATATTTTGATCAAATTAATATTCTGATTGCGATTTGCGTGTGTGTATGTTTCCTCTAAACTCCGTTATGGCTGAATTAATAGAGATAAAATGTTATAAGGAGGTAGCCTGAGACCTAGATTATACATTGGCTACATTTTCGCAGCAGAAGAAACCGCTGGGTGCTGCTACGTAATATTAGTATTATGATGTTTTTTTACTAACACTTCTGAAAACTCTTTTAAAAATATGACTTATTTATTTTCACAGGTCCCCTTCTGGCCCTCGTCAACCATTGTCAGATGTTAGCAACCTGCCAATGGTTGACGAGGGCCAGAAGCCCAAAATATGAATCGAGGCAGGATTCATATTTTGGGCTTCTACTACGGGAAATGTAACAAACTCACATAAGAAAATGAACCGGAAACGAAAAATTGAGGAGGCTTTTCTTTTCCGCCGAATTTTAATAAGGAAACGGCAACCACCTGTAATTATTAGTGACGACCAACAGCTACAAATTGAATATGAAACAGAAATTACCAATGATGACAAACTGTTTTGCATAGAAGGACGCAAAATCGTATCGATCAGATATTTTTTAGAAATCTTGGGGCAGATTGCTGATCATTACGAAAAATCTTTTGGATGCAGGTATAGAAATCTAAAATGTATCGGTGAGCGACGTAAAGGTTTTATATCGAAACTGCGCTTCAAGTATGAACTCTGTAATTCCGAATTTGACATAAACACTGAAGATCCGTCTAACACCTGTGATGTAAATCACGGTATAGTTGCAGGTATTATTAGTAGTGGCTGTGGGTTGGGAAATTTGAATTAATTAGCAGGTAATACTGATATACCTGGTATGTCAAAACATGTATACGCTAAAACAAGCAAAAAAGTTTACGAATGGTTCCATAAGACGGCAGTAAATGAAATGGCTAAGGCAGGTATTGAAGAGGCTGAACATGCAAAAGAAATTGACAGTGTCGACTGTGAAGGTACACCAATGATTGATGTAATAGCTGACGGGTGTTGGTCTAAAAGATCCTTTCGTAATAACTATTCAGCATCATCTGGTGCAGCAGCAATAATCGGCGCATACACTGGTAAAATTTTATATCTTGGTGTAAAAAACAAATACTGCATAGGATGTGCAAAAGCTGAAAACAAAAAAATTAAACCAGCAAATCACGCTATATAGCCAATATGCTATAAGAATTATTTGGGTAGCTCTTCCACTATGGAGTCAACATCGCTTGTTGAAGGATTTGGTAACTCTCTTGAAACTCATGGTTTAATATATGCTAGATTAATATCAGATGGTGATTCAAGTACTCATAAAAAAATATTAGAAAGCAATCCATATAAAAACTGCAAGGTACAGAAGATCGAGTGCAGAAATCATCTGCTGAGAAATCTTTGTAACAAACTGAGAGCGCTTAATAAAGATACTCATATTCCTATTCAACTAAGGAAACTTTTAACTGACTTCAAAATCATGAAGTTACAGATACACAGTGCGGGCTATAAAGTTAAGGAAACACGACGATGTTTCTGACAGTCAAAAATGGTTAAACTTCGTACAGATATTTTGAATGCATTACACCATTCTTTTGGTAGTCACTCTGATTGTGATGACGCTATATGCCCCGCAACTGACAAAACTGACCGAAATACGGCACTTGATTTAGCTAACACAGTTTTGTGGAGGAAAATGAGTCAAATTGTCTTGTTTTTAGCTGCAAACGCTAAAAGTCTCATTTTTGACGTTGATAGCAATCCTGCTGAGACATTCAATTCAGTGATTGCCAAATATGTGGGGGGCAAACGTATTAATTATACACTTAAAAATTCATACCAGGAGAGGTGTTCCGCTTCAGCTATTTCCTTTAACACCAATCAACCAATAAACGCTATCTATAAATGCATATTTAGTAAACCTACTGGCAAATACACAAATATATATGAGGTCCAAAAAGCGAAAAGAAAACTTTACAAAAGATCATTCGAAAAAAAATCCGTAGAAATATGGATGATCCAGATTATGGACCGAAAGCTCAAAGACCAGATATGACCAATGAAGATTTTTAGATGACAAAAAATGATTTTCTTAAACAAATGGAACTTTCTGACCAACAAAGAGACGAACTACAGAAACAGACGGTGGACCAAAGTTCTAGTCAAGAATGGTCAGATAACAGAAAAAACTGATTAACCGCGTCTATATTTGGTAAAGTATGTAAACGGAAAGAAAACATCAGCTGCGCTCCTTTAGTAAAAGCTATTGTGAAACAGCAAAACTTGTTAAATTTCCCATCGATCACATATGGTAGAGATTATGAACAAACAGCATTGGCCCAGTTATCTCTGCAAGAAAATGTTACAATTGTCCGCTGCGGTCTTTATATTCATAAAACACTCCAATATTAAGGAGCCAGTCCCAATGGTATTTATAAAGACAAAGATGGAAAAACAGGACTGGTAGAAGTAAAATGCCCATTTTCTGCAAAAAAACATGCAAGCTGAAGAAGCTATAACAGCAAAAAAAAAAATTTTGGAAATGTAACACAAGAAAAAATACGTTTGTGATTGACAAAAACTACGATTATTATATTCAAATTCAGGGCCAATTAAATATTACGGAGATGAATATGTGCTTATTTGCCATATGGACTGGAGAGGAGTACTCTATGAAAATAGAATATATAAAAAGAGACCCTACGTTCTGGCACGACAAAATGGTAGGTCCATTGTCAAAATTTTATTTGCATTGTGTGCTCCTTGAGCTAATTGATTCCCGCATCCGCATCGATGCCAATAAAAGACCCGCCATATATCATGCTATTGAGAAAAAAGAAAAAATAATAAGAACGCGTCCACGTTTTCTGCCCCAAACCCTGTCGTACAAGAAAAGTAATTCCTGTATAGAGTAATCGTTACACAGAGTTACTTACAGTTTGAGAAATAAGAAACAATAATTTTGGGTTTTGTAACTACATATTTCATGAAAAATAATAATAAACGTTCTTCACACAAAAATATGGAGTATTCTTTTAACCTTAAAAATATCGCTTCACACTCGCATTCATAGGTTTTGCCACTATGATTTTCTATGTCGGAGATACTAAAGATCACACAAAAACACTGACTCAAGCCCCTACCACAAATAATATAATACTAGCATACCCCTACCATTCAAATATAAATAAATATTGAATAATTCTTAGTAGAGCAACTTTCCAACCGTGTCAAATATTGTATAATAAATTACGCTAAGTAGGATGAATGCGGGGAGCTTGCGTTCAGACGCTCGGCGCGTTGTCTCGCCGCACGATTCTTAAATTGTGCAGGCTAGGCACTTAACAACAGGTGAGATCGTGGTCAAACGTAGGTTTATCGATAATAAAAAAAAATGGTCAATCGTACTCCGCAATTTAGGTACGAAGTTACAAGTACATGCGCACTTTACATGTTGGACGAACTCGAAGAGTGACGCGCCAGACGAGATAGAGTTACGAGATAGAAAGATAGTCACAATGTAAGTCAATATAATGTTTTTGTGCGAGCTGAATTGTACTTTGTTATGTCGTAGGAAAAGTCGCTATTTATATAAATGTTTTCGTGAAGACCGCCTTCTCTACTCTATATCGTAGAGTGACAAGTTTATTAACCTCTACTTAGATAGTATCATTAGGTACTTTTACTATCTAATCTAGCTTAGTTAGAAAGGTGTTTGTAATAAGTAAGTAGTTGATTGCATGAGGCGTAATGGCAGGGTTTACGGGCGTCACTGCATGACGTCTTCAGCGTAAGTAAGTAGGTATTATGTCGTATAGTGAAGGTAGATTTCGTTTTGTAGAGTGTGTAATGAACAACGAAAAAATCAACGTAATGGGAAAGGGACAAAAACAAGTACTCTTGACTTCCGAAACAGTGCATGTTACAAAGTAGAACATTCGTGCATTGCAAGTCGAACTGTGAAAAAATATCTCATTTCTGACGTAAGATCCAAGGCCGTATTGCAAAACCTTCGTGAAAACTCGTAACACTTTATAAACGTATCCCATGTAAAATCTGTTTCCTATTAAATTTAATAGCCTCTTTTAAACAAGAGCACAATATGTTTGGTTGTACGTTTCTTTAAACACGTTCCTATAAGTGTATTGGACGTTTTTAGTCTCCCTGTTTTCTAAAGAAAATTGAAAATTGCTCTTATTGAAAAGGCTTGCTACACAAAAATACCGAGATGATAAGATAATAATTACTTGACTTGACAATGTATAAATTATGACTACAGCTTATGTTGTTTGCAAAATGAAACTGTACACAAATTACGATCTGTTACTTGCCTATTTTACGCAAAAAATAACTTTGATTTGATTTGACCTTATTCAAATTCAAATCAAAGGGCTAAGCATGTTTTTAAGACAGTCCAGAGTATCTAACATCGACTTATGATTGTGTATCGTAATTTTAAATTTAGACGCAGACTCAGGATGACCTTGTTATTCAACCTAGGATGACCATAAACAAGGATGACCTTGTTATTCAACCTAGGATGTAACTCGCTCAATGCGCTGCGTCGTCGTAAACAGACACCAAACTTCAAAATGAAACCCGAACGGAAATTCGGAGAACGCCCCTGAATGTAAAACTGATATATGCTTACGTCGAATCGAGTCGAGTTTGAGCGTGGTAATGGAATATCGCCCTAAGGCGGTACTAAAGCGGTGTATTCACAGGCGAAACTAAACGTAAACTAACACTGCCGTTTGACAAAATTTCGTGTAATACGTAAGTTTGAGATTACTCCAGAGCGTAATAACGGGTTGTTCCCAAATTACTCCATTCTTTTGTTTTTTTTTGTCATTTTTTTAAGTACTTTTTTGCCGTGGAGCAGTTTGGGAAATAATCTTGAAGTACTTTGGGAATAAGCCGTCATAGCACAGAATCTGTCTATTAAAGCAAATTATAAAATATTAGAATATTTAGATGACAAAAAGCTTGGGATGAATCTGCTCCAACTCGACTCGGCATCCGTAACAAAATTGGCAAGGATCATACAAAAAAGTGTAAAGACGAAACGAGTTTCTTGCCAGATTATTCTTAAACTGAT
This sequence comes from Lampropteryx suffumata, assembly GCA_948098915.1. Classification (NCBI taxonomy): domain Eukaryota; kingdom Metazoa; phylum Arthropoda; class Insecta; order Lepidoptera; family Geometridae; genus Lampropteryx; species Lampropteryx suffumata. The sequence continues at coordinate 9,575,020 of OX402552.1, forward strand.
GTTAGGAGGAACCGGCACCTAGATTCACTAGCGTGTAAGAAGACAATTCAAAAAGATTTTATTGTATAAAGAATGTTTTGACTTTGACTCTAACTTTGCCTTTTTCTCTACTATCTTAATGTCTTAGTAAAAACTGCCGTTAAAAAAAGAATACGACTATTAGAAGCACCCAAGTTCCGCTACGCAAAAACGTGTTTATCGTAATGGATTTATTTAGGTCAAGTGTGTGACACAAATTAGGGTGAGCACACATTACAGTTGGTAGCTCCATTGGGCCCACAGCGCGTACTCGCCTCGGCCAATTAAGCTTAAGCTATGGTTTCAAAAGCGATCAATGATGGTCAAGTTGCGGAACACTTTTAACACAAAATAAAAAACATAGTAAAATTCAATCAAAATATTAGCGTTTTAGCATTGCCATTCAACGTGGCAATGCCGCCAGTGTCTTGGGAACGCTGCTCTCTGGCAGTGATATGGATCAGCTGAGCTATCTATAGATCGTTTTAAACGGTCCTTAGATAGCTCAATTGTTTCACATGTATTTCATATTATTTTGTACATTTCTGTAATTATTTTTGTAAATAATTGTATATTTATACAATACACAAGTAGAAATTAAACAAAATTATAAAATATAACAACCCATTTCACATAATACATTTCACACAGCATCAGCTGGCCCCAAAGTAAGCAGAGCTTGTGTTACGGGTACCACATGACTTATATACTACTTATATACTTTTTTTTTGTAAATACATACATATTATACATAGAAACACCCAGACCCAGAAATACTAAAAGCCCTGACATAAAAACAACAGATTATATATATCGTTTAAATAAATATTAATAGATAATCCACTAACACTATCCAACCCCACAAGCATGGGTTGTATTATGGGAACCAGATGACATATAAAAAACTAATACATTTTTTAATTCATACTTGCCTGAAAACTACAATCTAGGTCTCTTCAAGTCTCGAGTAAATAGGTGTCTTCTAGACCTGCGTGCCCCATCGTCGGCCACATCGTCGCTTATCATCAGGCGAGATCGTGGTCAAAGGTTGGTTTATCGATAATAAAAAAAACATATATCATAAAGAAAATTATCACGGCTAGTAAGCTTAATTTTAACTAAAGCTTATATTGGCTTTTGGTTATAAATTAAAGTTTTGTGTATTCTATTTTAAGAGCTGTGGATTTTCTACAACTATAAATAAAATAAATATAAAAAAATTATAACCGGTTCAAAACATTATATATATCAATCGAATATCTGTATTCAGAAATTATTCTAGAACCCTCTTTATATCTACATAAGACAAACCTAACGATATGCTACACGATTGAGTAGAAAAATAAATAAATTTGAACCCCACTTTACATGTAAAGGAGGTTCCCCTAAAATCATTTTTTCAGTTTTTTTATAATTTTGTATTAGCTACTAATATGTAATACCGTGCAAATTCATTATGTCAAAACTAGTCTGATAGCAAGAGCTCTAATTAGAGGCGGACAGACAGATAAACCCTCGTAATGTGCGTAGGGAACTATTAGGGTTCCTTATGGATTTCAGGACCCTAAAAATGGCAAAAAAATTGCAGCGACTAAACCGTATTTCCATATTTAAAAATAGTAGCAGTAGTGAGTAATCGTTTTTATTCCTAACTTACTCATTCCATAGGTAAGTTAATAGTATTTATGAAATTAAAATATATTTAATCGCATACTTAGACGATATATTATTCTTCTGACTTTAAAGTCGAATACTTTGGCTCCGATATAAGGTACGGCGTATTTTGTTTTCTATAATAAAGATACAGGTGTAGTACTTAAATTCAACACATTTTGCATCAGTAGTCTCATTAAAAAAAATAACGCCATACAAACTTACCCAAAGCCCTTTGATGATTGAAGGTAAATTAAATCTGCCTTTTCCAGATTATGAGTAACTTCCTGATTTGTAAACATTAACAATCATAAAAGCTCCATATTAAATAGTTGTAGTTTGCCAACTAGATGGCGTTAATTTGGTTTGTGACAACTAGTTATTCCTATCCTTAATGACTTCAGAAGCCTTCGCTGTACGTAATGCGACACACTTGACCAATTTTTTACTAAGAAAGTGTATGTTTACCTAGAAATTTACGATCGTCTTATGTTTGTCACAGCTTTTTAGATACCCAACGCTTAACTACATTCTCGTAAAAATATACACGAGTGGTCAATATACACAAGTAAATATTGCTTTTTTGTCCAAAAATAAATATCAGAGCACATTAATAAAATGATCCGTTTATTTTGCCAGACCCAATTTATGTATTTACGCGCCGCTTCGTCACCAGAGATTACAATCATAATACTTGTATATGTCTGACTGACAATCAACCGAATTTAAACTCGGAAGTTATGCAGCGATCGAATATAATAAATTACATTACGCGAGCAAATTCTTGAAAGATTCATAAGTATTCTCATAACTTGTATAGTGAAGTTTTAATAGCACGTTATAGACACTTGGCGAAAGATTGTAAGATTTCGGCAAATACCAAATTTGAAATAAAAAAACGATACTATGACGACGACTACGACCTGTTGATTAATTTCGCACAGAGGTTAACGTCACGTTAGCTACTCGATGGAGAACGCGACTGTCACTGGAGCCCAGTTGTAACCCAACGTACTAAGTATTTTTGATAAATAACTATTTAACAGACTTCGACCAATCGTGTTTAAATTTGATAAAAAAATACAACCCCTAAGAATGAAAAAATAGGAGGAGAAATGTTGTATTGGATTTTTTATTTAGGAAATGAATTAACGAGGGATTACGGATACAAATATATACATGTCGGCGAAAACAATAATTTAGTACTATTCCGCCAACGTATTCTTCAAAAAGAAATTCGAGACGTGTTACGCCTCTCCACGAGGCATCCTCAGGAACAATCAACACGCTCCGCACTGTAACGAAAAAACACCAATACTCTACAGAGTTGTTGCTTCGCCGAGCGCTGGCATGGAAGAATCCTTCCAGAAGAAAGATAGTTCATTCCATTTCTTTTTTAAGAATAGATTGGCAGAATTGTACTAAATATTTGTCTATCTGATTAATGTTTTTCAATGGATTTCCGCAAAGTGACGCCTAAATCAATTATCTGCATATATCGGCTGATAAGACTTAGAATTGTCTCTCTATGGAGATATTGACTACATTCGTCTGGGTCAAACAACCCTGGCGGGCCCTCTGAACACACGGAAATTTGAGAAATGGTTGTCTGTAAAGTCGGTTTACGGACGATAATTTAACGTGATAACGTCATAAGAAAACATTGTTGAACCGATCGTGCCTCTCTATCGCTTGCTCCGCGCTCTCGTTTGCACGCTCGGCTCAAACGGAACGTGACAATGAGTCAGGCTTTTTCGTGCGTGCAGCCGGCGATCTTTTTATAAGACGTTATCACGTCAAAAAATTGGGACATCCCTAAGGGTGATAAAACAAGCGATGCATTTTTATGGGCACAAATTTTATAATTTTACAAACTAAATTTTTCGTTTTAGTTTTTAAAGCTTAATTTAATTTAATTTTGTATAATCAGTGTGTTGACATCAATTAATTTTATGATTTTCAACTTCGTTTCCACCGAGTGTCCCACGGCACTTCTCATCTGTGCTACCAGCAGCCTATTGGGTATCCGGAGCGTGTCTTCTGGGTATTATCCGCGTATTACCCACTTAATCGAGTTAGGAACCACTCTAACGCACTTGCATTGAAATTAAGCCTACTTTGAAACCGCATTCAATAGTAATTGAGTTACTGTATGCTACGATACTTCGCTTGTTACTTGCTGCCCACGGCTTTGCTCACGTTACGTTGCCTTTATGTTACATATGTGGTGTAGTGTTGTTGAGTGGTGGTGGCGTGTGGTGTACATCTATTTGAATACTAAGTTTTATCCAAATCATATCAGCCATTATTGTGTAGTTGAGTAACAAACAGACATCGAAAATTTTTTAATAACACTTTTAATACATCTACACCTGCAACCGAACCGACACCACCAGTTCAGTACGTCCTCTTTCCTGCGGAAAGGTAGTGTGGGTTCCTGAGAAGGCCTGCGCTATCAAACTAAATCCCAGGCAGAATGGCGTCAGTGGAGAGGAAACTTCACCCACCTCAGCTTGCTGGAGTGGATCCATGAACGAAAGTTATCAATTACAAATAACTGCTCTGTAACTTGACTGACGTCACCTAAATCATCTTCAACAAATGAACTAAGGCCAATGATGATGATGATTAATACGAGGATTGTACACAAAATGAGATATCTGAGATATACTAAAGGATGCATAATCTTTTGTTAAAAATGTTCCTCCACATATGTGAACTAACTTTAGTATGTATTTAGTATGTAGTAATATTGAATTTTATTTCATTGTATTTGAATCTACAATTCTATGAATAAATTATAATAAATTTACACAAAAAGTTAAATTAAGATTGCTACAGTTTCGAGGATATTTAATATTATGTAATGTATGTATGTGTATAAAAAAGTTTATAAGTAGTAATATCAGTCATGTGGTATCTATAACACAAGCTGTGCTAATTTTGGGGACAGGTGATGGTGTGTGAAATGTTGGGCATTGTGATTATCATTTACTTGAAATTCTATGATTCCAAGACACCCGTTCATTCTTACGTCATTTCCGTTAAACTTTTCGGTTGAATATTGATTTGATTTGTTGGTATTCGAATATTCGGATTTTTTATCTGTGCTGCAATAAAATTAGATGGAAGTTATTTTTCCGGTGCTGTTAAAAAAATATATGGAGGTTTCATTTCTTGGAATGGAAATAGCCACAGATAATCAATCAGAATTTCGATCTTTTTGTAAACAGATAATTTTTACCCGCCATTTTGTTTGTTTCGTAATAACTTATTGACTATGTCAAATTAATACACTTTATGTGTAAATAGTTTCTAAAAGGAAATTACATTAAGATTCTTCGGGAGAGATGCTGTGACGAATACAGTAAATATAATTAAAATTGAACTTGTAGTAATGGACGGCTATTTTCTGGTGAAGCAGTAGCGCTGATATAGTACATTAAAGTTATGTATTACGCAACTAAAGTGGTTAAAAAATAGATATATAAGCAAAATTACACAATAACATATAGTAATAATCTTACTTAATAATATAAATGTGAATGTAAGTTTGTTACGCTTTCACGTAAAAACTACTTAACCGATCATCATAAAACTTTTTACACATATTCTTGGAGGTATTAGAAGTAACATGGGATACTTTTTATGAAAAACAAAAAAAAATTACGAAACATATTTATATGACAAAACAACGTTTGCCGGGTCAGCTATTAATACAAACATATATATTGTTGGACAGTGCACACAACACCATCTATCCCCAAACTAAGCATAGCTTGTATTATGGTGACCAGATAGCTGATAGAACTCTTATATATTTTTAATACATACTTATAATACTTAATAGCATCCAGACACGGAACAAACACTAATGTTCATCACACAAACGTTTATCCTGGGAATGAATCGAACCCTCGACCTACAGCGCAGAAGGCAGTGCTACCAACTGAGTTGACAGACTAGTCAATAATAGTAATTATAAAGTCAGGATACTTATGCATTTAAGATGTCAAATAATTATATTCTGCTGCATTCTATTTTATTCTTAAGAGATAGATAAGGACCATACTTAGGTATTTAAGGTGATGAAATTGTGGGATTCCGGTTTAGAAACATATTTCTTCCATTTCCTCGCTATTCAGGTTGCGGAACTGTGAAGGGCGCTAATGGATAAACTACTATGGACATTTAATATTGACTATTGACAGGAATATTTTTTTTGTGTAGCTCTTCAGCTAGCCATATTTTACTTTCTATCCTTATGTGGATATTTGAATAGTTAAAACTTGGATGTAGTCTGGAAAAACTTAATAGGCTACTTTTATGTAGGTAACACCCGTATGAAGCCACGGGCAGATGCTATCTATACCTATAAAAGAGTTCCCTGACTGACCTGACTGACTGACTGATTCATCATCACCGAGCCGAAACCGCTGAAGCTAGAAAGCTGAAATTTGGAAGGTAGCTTTCTTTTACAGTAAAATCACCCACTAAGGCGGGATTTTTTTAAATTAAAGCCCTAAGTGGGTCAAAAGGGGTGAAAATTATTTTATTTTTTTATTTTATTTTATTGAAAAGATCAACAGCTACAAAAAATTACAATGGGTAAACTTAATTAATATACTAGAAACAGCCAATTATAGGTCTCTCTTGATAGTACAAAATATACAAAAGTCCTACAATGTTGTTTTAAGACATTAAATATTTAAGCCGAAAGGTGCATACATAATTTTCACTATATATGTATAGAACAATATTGTTTGTATGAAATAATTATAAAAGAGCTGGTATTATACCTACAGGGATTAATGATTAATGTATGAAACTTTTAACGCGTGGTGCGATTTGCTTGGAACTTGATATAAATAAATAAAATGCAAAATAAATGGACACGTGTTTCAGGATATTTCAAAATAACCCTAACAAAGAAACTTCTTATCTCTTCGCAGAAATCATAGCTAGGTACCAAATACCTACTTACGAATAGCCAACTTACCAAAAGTTCCCGGCACGTCCATTTTGATGGGGAAGCGTTCATTCTACTATCGATTACCTTGTATTGCATTTCACTTTTCGTTTCTCACCTCTTTCACCTCATTTCACCAAAACAATTTTAATTTTATGTAGTCCAGTTTGTTCCCAGTCATTTTAGTTAGTTATTTTAGTTGTGTGAGTATAAATGTATTTTGCTATTTATATATATATTGTTATCCTTTTAACTAAGTAATATTTTAAGTTTTCTTATTTTTTTTTGTTTACTCCTGTTCTAATTTTAAAATTGTTCGTTTTGTCGCGGCATGATGTCACCCTCCTTGTTCGGCGCAGTCTGAAAACCAGCGCTATTTCGCACTGTGTGAAATAGCATAAAGCTGAGACTGTGCTTTTTTGACAAACGCAGACTAGGTTTGGAACAAGGTGGGTACACGTAGGTTTAGTATTAGTTAGTTAGTTAGTTAGTATTGGTTGGATCTGTGTACCTACTATATTATCGTAACTTTTATCAGTGTGTGTGTGTCAAAATAAATTTATTTCATTTCATTTTATTTCATTTCATTTTCATTTCATTTCATTTTCATTTCATTTCATTTCAAAGTGTAACCCTATAAAAGTAAACTGGGGTGTAAAAGTAAAAGTTTGTATGAGAACTTTTTAAAGGAAAACTTATCATTAAAAATTGGCAAGGAGATAAATTGCACCGTGGGAAAAGATTTAAGCTACAATTCCTTTGAAAGTTGCGAGCAACAGCTAGTTATATATAATTACAGACTGATGTCAATAAAAGAGATTTTTACTTCAATTGTACAAAACTGTAAAACCTGCATAGGTACATAGGTAAAACCTAATAAAAACTAATTATGATCACGATGCTCGAGATCATGATGCCGATGATGGTGAAATGAGACGATGACGAGAGATGAGTGCCGATAGACACTCATCTCATCTCAAGTTACTTAGATTTTGGAGGATGTCTACAAAAACACCAACTTCAGGAAAAAAACAGTTTTCGTATATTCAATAACATTTACAAAGAAATTGTCATCCGCTTGATGTTCTTCTGAAACCTTCAAAGGTCATGTTATAAAGCACGAAGTGCAAATTGATCGAAAACGAAGTCTTGTAACGCTCGTTTTAGTTTGCTTTTCCGTCAATAACAGTAGACTGAATCATAGATCTATCACAAAACTTATTTAGGTTTCTACTGTAAAAACATCAAGAGATTTTTTTAAACAGCTTTTGTGACGAATGGTTTTATAATTGGTTAAAATGTATAACTAAAATATATTTTAGATCCATTACGAATATAAACCCTACAATAGACCCTACGGCCGTAGACTCCACAGACGTAGACCCTACAGTTGTAGACCCTACAGTCGTAGACCCTACAGTCGTAGACTCTACAATCGTAGACCCTACAGTCGTAGACTCTAAAGTCGTAGACCCTACAGTGTTAGGTAGTGGTATGCTGATATAGGCAGTGCTACGCGGCGCTACCTGTGTACGCAAAATCGTTTTTCACTATTATTATTGGTCCCTGTAATAATTGCAATGTTATATTTATTTTATAAGCCAAATGCATCAACATTTGCGATTTAAGGAATTTGCTTCTAATTTAGCGACAAAACAAATTTTAGAAAATTATGCATATGTAGTGGTTTCTCTCTCAATTAGATAAATAAATAGTGGATATTTTACACATCACAATCAAGCCCCAAACTAAGCATAGCTTGCTCTATGGAGACTAGATTACTGTTAAAATGTACCTACGGTTTGTATTTTAATCCGGTAACGCGTTTACAAGTTTGTAAATAAAAGACAACATCCATTATTTTTATAGGGAGCTTGGGAGTGCTCACCTCTTGAAATAACTTCCCGAAGAAACCCTTTGAAAAAACAATGAGATGCAAAATTTTTTTTATTACCGTCTGAAGCGAAAGTGTTTGTGGTTACTTATTAGATATTACGGTCGACGGTATAATAAATATGTTTTTTATGAGCCAGTTTAGTGTAACGAGTTTCTATGGTTCTTTATTTAGGTTTGATGCGAAAGAAGGTTGAATATAAATTTATTTTATCAATTATTATTAAGTAATAAGATTTACCGATAAAAAATGTGTCGTGGAACACTCGGTTAGAACGAAGTTCCTATCGTAGTATATTATTACTATATATATATTATTGATTAACAAATACAAATGAATGAATTACTAGCGTCTGAGAGCAATTAAATTAAAATTATAAGACGACCTCTGTGGCGCAGTGGGCTAAGATCCGGCTGAAACGCAGAAGGTTGCGGGTTCGATTCCCGCCGCGGGACAAATGTTTGTATGATCGGCCAGTATTTGTCTCGGGTCTGGGTATTTCTATGTATAATATGTATGTATTTACAAAAAAAAAAATATATAAGTAGTGTATCAGTCATGTGGTACCCATAACACAAGCTCTGCTTACTTTGGGGCCAGATGATGCTGTGTGAAATGTCCGGGATAATTTATTTATTTTATTTAAATAAAACGCAGAAATAACTAATAAATTGAATGGAATGGTAGGAAATTTCGTAATTAATATATTTTTTCGAGTTGTGAATATATTTTTTTTATTACATTTTAGTACATCATTCAATTCATCTAATTCATTCGTACATCTTATTAATTCATTCGTGTCACCCTATGGATAACCGTCTACACTAAAGAAAGAGTCGTGACGGAAATTCGTGAAAAATCTTACATTTTTCTGCCAAGTCCGTACCGTGTGATAAGGTACTTCGTTCCAATAATATTTATATCTTTAACACGGGTACATAGTATCAAGTTAACTAATGAAGAGTACTTGCCACTAGAGTATAATTTTTATTGGCCGGTCCAGCGCCCATTCATCATTAGATGCACGTGTTTTGTCCATTTTTTTTAAAATTTTTTTAGGGTTAAAAAACGTTTAGGGTTCTGTAGTTCACAAGAAAGTCATATAATTTCTATGCTATGTTTCTTTGTTTGTCTGTCCTCCCTTAATCAAAGCTCTTGCACTGACTAGTGTTATCGTGATGAATATTTCCAAGTTAATACATGTATTATGACCCTACATTATGTTTTTATTTGATTATTAATGTACAGCCTGATGTGTAAACCTTAAAAATAATAATAATAATGTTGGACATAGCATCAGCTAGCTAGCTAGTGTTTTGGGTACCACATGACTAATATACTACTTATATATATATATATATTGGAAATACATACATATTATACATGTGAACACCCAGACCCGAGACAAATACTTGCAGATCATACAAACATTTGTCTTTTAACCTGAAGTTACTAAACAATATACCTACAAAAAACACGTATACTAACATAAACAAATAATATACTAACTAAATGACTATATTATTGGTAAGAATGCATGGCCTCATGTTGCTCTGCTCTCAGACAATTAACCGACACATTCGAAATGTATAAACTATAAACGGACGAGTTTCTTGTCAGTTCTTCTCGGGCTTGGGTTAGGAGGAATTGGCACCTAAATTCACCTAGTATGTAAGACGTTCCAAAGAGATCCATGTCATTTTATTGAATGAAATATCTTTTAACTTTGACTTTGACAGCATTTATACACATGACTATTAATGAATTACTTGCAAGTCAACTATATTTTGTTAATAATAACTAGTGCTAGCTCCACATCGCTTGGTTTGTAATTCGTGCCCGGCGGCGGCGATGGCTGTATCGCATAAACTGAATAAATATATAAGATAAAAGCTTTCAAACCCTTTGATGAAATATTCAGGAAAGCTACGGAATGTTTGAATCGAGAAATGGAAGGCATTTACTGTGAATGGCTTCTGATTCTGCAATGCTTTGAATGAAAAGGTTATAAAGGTATTCGACCTCGTACCTTCATAGAAACAAATTTTGTCATAATAATTATCCACTTAATCAATTTTATTTTCTTACAATTGTACCCGTTAACCTCGCTTCGCAGAACCGATGGCCGTTGGGGCAGACTGGTTCTTGAGTGGAGGCCGCGTGTCGGCAAACGTAGTGTAGGGCGCCCTGTAGCTAGGTGGGGCGATGATATTCGTAAGGCAGCGGGCAAGGATTGGAGGAGGAGAGCTGAAGATCGAGCTAAATGGCGTGCCATGGGAGAGGCCTATGTCCAGCAGTGGACTGACACGGGCTGATGATGATGATGATGATGATGAACCTCGCTTTAAATTGTTTTGACATGATAACTTCTTATAAATCGTTGAACGCCGGCTGCACGCACGAAAAAATGTCACGTTCCGCCTGAGACGAGCGTGCAAGCGAGAGCGCAGAACAAGCGATAGAGAGGCACGATCGGCCTAAGCGTTCGGCTTGTGACGCATCTTAATAGGTTAAAAACGTTTTATGACGTTATCACGTAAAATTATCGTCCGTAAACCGACTTTACAGACAACCATATTTTTTTATAAAATTTAGCCACCAAAATAAGCATACGGCTCATAAGAAGTGGTTACCGTATACCGTACGCTTGCAATACGGAGGCATCGTAAGCGCATTGTCGGCGTAAGATATATGGAAATTACTTGCTCCGATGCAATTCAAACCTAAATATATGATTGCACACTACTTGGACGCAGAATATCTTATTTATCTGCCTATTAGAAAGAAATAAAAAGTTTATTTCGTGTTACATTCTGATATCATACGTATCTAAAACCTTTAAACTAAGAATATATGTAGATATATATATAATCTGAATCTCTGAAACAGCTCGAACGATTTCACTTACAAAACATTCATGAGTGTTTATCAAAATATATAGTACAAACTATACATTTTGATTAACACGGGCTTTACTCACGTATTATTTTGTCAATGGAGGCACCGACACTGTTCGTGAACTCGAGCGGCAACGAGCGGATCGCGGATCAAACTCACCCTGATGAAGATTCTCTAGATGAATCGAAACAGAGTCGGTGTCTCCATCGACAAAATAATACGTGAGTAAAGCCCGTGTTTATCAAAATGTAAAGCTCCATTTTATGAAATTTTGTATGCAAAGGGTTTCGGGGGCGATAAATCGATCTAGCTAGGTTTCATTTTTATAAAACGTCGTTTTATCCGTGTTTTATACCATACAAAGCTCGGTCAACCAGGTACTAAGTACTTATGAACTAACAAGTAAGTAAATTGACAGAAAAATCAGTCGTCACTCAGCATGTTATAATAGCATTTAGAACGCTCTTATAGCGCTTGTTTTCCGTGACGCCACGTCTGTAAATATGTATATACAAGAATTGCTCGTTTAAAGGTATTAGATAGATGAACTAATAAGTAAGTAAATTGACATAAAAATCGGTTGTCACTCAGCATGTGTTAAAGTAGCGTTTAGAACGCTCTTATAGCTCTGGTCTTCCGTGACGTACCTGGTATGCGCATCGGCACTTTGTTAGCGCACTGTCGTCGTGTACCATTATAATTGCAACTAATGTAAACTTACAATAAGTGCAGTAAAAACTAAAATATATATAATTATGTAAAGTTAACTTAGTTACAATATTTAAATTTAAAATAAACGGATACAATAGAAAATAAAACAAAAATATTTAATGATAACAAAAGAAAATACGGACAAAAGTCTAGAGACTAGGCACTGAACTGAAGTCTGAAACAATTACCTGCACGTATGTGCAAGTTAGTTATTATTATATTTCAATGGCCTACTCTAGCTTCCTTTAAAAGATCGTTCGTCCATAGTTGTTTAAAATTGTATAATTGTAATTATAGCATGTAGTTTAAAAGTGTGACGGCAATGGCGAGTAACATAAGACACATTTCTCACCGGACAAGCGTCCATCACGACGCGTGATTTATCTTCGTTCAACCAATTCAAGTAAAAGGTTTCTAGGAATGAAATTTTTCCATTTAGTCGAGATAATTTTACATTTTGTCACTGACACATCAATCATTACAACAGTAAAGAACATACGACTTTCCATTTTGATAAACACGGGTTTTAGTCACGTATTATAATATAAATGACTATATTATTGATAAGGATGCATGGCCTCATGTTGCTCTGCCCTCAGACAGTTAACCGACACATTTGAAATGTATAAACTCTCTTGTATTCGTTTTTCGTAGTTAAGGTGGATCATTTAAAAAAGCGCTAGGACCAGGACGAGTTTCTTGCCAGTTCTTCTCGGACTTGGCTTAGGAGAAATCGGCACATAAATTCACCTAGTATGTAAGACGTTTCAAAGTGATCCTTGTGATTGTATCGAATAAAATATCTTTTGACTTTGACTTATTATTTTGTCGATAGAGGCACTGACACTGTTTCGATTCATCGAGAGAATCTTCATCAGAGTGAGTTTGATCCACGGTCCGTGAGTTGCCGCTCGAGTTCACGTCTCACACACAAATGTTATCAAAATGTATAGTACAACTCAAACTCATGTACCAGTTTGGAAACCTTGAACTTATAAACAGGCCATTATAACAAAAGCCTTTATGAGTTTTAAACAAAATAAAATCGAACAACAAAGTGTACTTGCTATGAAACTTTAGATAGAAATGAATAAAAATAATAATGTTTTTAATTAACCTTGCCGCACTTTGCTCAAACAGGGTTATATCAGAGAGTCTTAAAATGCTTGTGGGGTTTGTAAGGGCGGTGGTAGATGGTGGGTAGGTATTGTAACATGTTAAGTAATATAAAATACAATGTAAGTACTTACTATTATAGAGATATCCTTTTTGTTTTAATCAAATGATTTTATAAGCACGAATCCCGTATATACAATAACGACCTCTATGTCGAAGTGGGCCTAGGCTCAGCTGAGACGCCGAAGGTTACGGGTTCGAATAGAACCGCGTTTGTATGTTTGTATGAACTGCAAATATTTATCTCGGAACTGGGTGTTTCTATGTATAATATGTATGTATTAGTGTACTGATAAACTACTTAATACTTGTTGTGAGTTTGTAAACACTTACATATTATACATAGAAACACCAGGACCCGAGACAAATACTTACAGTTCAAACAAACATATCCCGCGGGTTATGGGTAGGTACTACATGAATGATCATGTGGTACCCATAACGTAGGCTCTGCTAACTTTGGGGGTGTATGATGCTGAGTGAAATGTCTGACATTATTTATTTATTCTTTCAGATGTGAAAATATAAACGTACGGCTATTCAAATGACTTATTCATTATGAGAATGGTCCAGGATCACTTTCACAAATTAATAAGATTTCAGAGGTCAAATATTTTCAACTATTTTATACAAATAATAAATCAAATATTTGAATAAATAATTGATCACAATAGAAATAAAATTGCAAAAATACGTACTAAATATGTATATGTGTATTATGTACCTAGGTTTCATAATTATTAATACCCGTGGTCGCCCACTGGTCGAAATTTGACCATAATTAATTAATAATTAATGTATTTTTTATGCATAATTATAAAAAATATTAGCATTCTGCACTCCTCTAAAAAAAAGTAAAAAGGGGTACAAAGTTTTTGCTTCACGTATTAATATATAGATTTATTTTCATACACAATAGTTTATTATTTTGCAAAGTATATTTTTGGCACTTTTATTTTTGTTACTTACTTACTCTATTATATGTCCTTAAGGCAAAATTTTCTGTCTGCTTATAAACATTATCTTTAAAATGTTAATCCATTATTCGCCTTAAGTTTAGCTTACTTTTAACTTATTGTTATTTTTTAAGTTTAACTTATTGAATTTTGTTTAATAAATAAAATAAAATAAAATGAATAAATACATATTATTATAAATGTATATAAAGGTCCGACTGAGATGCAAAAGGTTGCGGGTTCGATTACCACCGCGGGACAAACGTTTGTATGTATTGTAATCTGCAAGTATTTACCTTGAGTCTGGGTGTTTCTATGTTTATTATGTATGCAATTACAAAAAAAAGTATATAAAGTAGTATATCAGTCATGTGGTACCCATAACACAAGCTCTGCTTACTTTTGGACCAGATGATGTTGTGGGAAATGTCCGGCATTATTATTATTATTATCATCATATTATAAAATCAATAAGTTTGTATCGGAAATCTAGTAACAATAGAAAATACAGCACAATTAGAGTGATATCACTTTTTCATTTCTACAATAGAATGTCAATATGTTCAGCAAAGCAGCAAAGTTTCTTGCTTGGACTATTTGTCAAGGCGTTAGTTTCAACAGCTTTCCAGACAGCGACAGAAAAAGACAAATTATTTGCGACTGACGATATATTTCCTTGGATGATATAGCCACGTATTTTAAACCGCACGAAATATATGTATATTTATACATGTACATGTATATTAACAACTTAATGTTTGGTATGATTAAATACTCACCCTAAGATAGAAAAGTTCAGGCATGTGCGTATGTCGGGCCAGAAAAGGTTAAGGCACCTACTTTATTATTTCAGCATTGTGGTTATTTTACCATCGGTTACTGTTACTAATTAAATTATATCGTCATAAACTATGATATCACCGAACAATGTTTTTACGTTAGAAATCACAAAAATATATTTCATTATGTGAAAGTAGGCATTGCTTGTACTGATGACCAGATGCGACTACTGATTACTCAAGCTCAGTAAATGTCTCAGTCTTTAAAAAACAAAGATGCTCACTGTTATCCACGGGCTCTGAAGACACCTGAAGTCTGTAAGATCTTTGAGGATGTTTAAAAGGGGTAGTCAGAAGCAACCTACAACAAAATATTAAAATTGGTACATACAACTTGGCCTACGCTTTATACAGTAGTATTTCGTATTTGACAAGTCGCAAGTCCATCGCTGCTTATAGGAATACAATGACACAACTCTTATACTATTATTTACCTCGTAAGATGTGTGTCAACCTTCAAATTTTTTAGGTCGATGTGCTGGTTTTCCTTTGTCGTTTGAGTAAACAGAAAAACTCCATGAGTGCCCGACCAGGTTCGAACACACGATCTTATGATCGGAAGGATTACCCCTAAACCAAGTGTTAAGTGCTCAGTGAACCAAGTTAAGTGCTCATGCTTGTATAGGAACGCAGAACCGGCAAGAGGTCACCTCACGATGTTTGAACGCAGAAGGTTGCAGGTGCGATTCCTGCTGCGGGATAAATGTTCGTATGATCTGCAAGTATTTGTCTTGGGTGTTTCTATGTCTTGGTTGTTTCTATGTAGTTTGTCAGTCATGTGGTATCCATAACACAAGCTCTGCTTACTTTGATGCTCTGAAAAATGTCCGGCATTATTTTTTATTTATCTCTACGTGAAATAAAATCTACGAAACCTCGTAGCCCGTAGCCTTTCGTAGCAGCGCGAATGGCTTTATATTGAATTTGCAAGCATGTAAATAACTATGTTAGCGGAGAGGAAGTGTGTAGACTGCGTTGACAACCGAAGTAGGTGATTCAATCGATAGTAACGAAGTTGCGTAGGATATTGCAGCCACCGCATAGCAGGCACCGGAAGTCGGCTTACGGGTGATGGTTTTACGCACAAGGGTACAAGGTACCTACTAAAACAAACAATACATTTTGGTAATTTAAACATGTGTACATTGTTTTCAGGTTTTCGCGCCAACGGTGCCAACGGTACTTTAGGGACAACATGAAGACGTTAGGCCACCTGTCTGTCATTCTTCTTCTTCTTATTGTGTCACTTGTTCTTGTGGCAGAAAAAAGAAAGTTGTGAAAGGATTACAGTGTAAAGTGCCTCAGAGGCTCCTTTCCTTCACATGTCTTCGAACGTTTTAGGTTCTACGACACGCAGAGTTCCTCACGATGTTTTCTGCTTTAAATTACGAACATATTCACCTACTGCATAATTTTATTTTTCGTTGATCACAATTCTTTGTGGTTATTTTATAAACAGTTTGCAGCACTAACTATCCTGTTTGAAACTGTATTACTTCGAAAGTCACTTTTAAAGTAGTTCAAGAGATGTATGCTGTATTGATTTACTACAAAAGGCAAACTAAAAAGTGCCTTAAATTTTTTGACGCGTGATTTATGGGGTTTGCTCTTCTATTCTTATTTATCTCGATGAACATAGCCCTTAAAATTATAAATTCGTTTTTTAGTCGTGTTTTTCACACTTTATTAGGTAATCATAACGGAACTTTACAGAATACGCACAAGTCAAAACAATTGAATTTTGTTATTGGAGCTTCTTGCTTGGCCCAGATTGAGATTAAAAGAATTTAATATCGTGCTAGGTACCACATGGTTTACTCAATGAGTCGCCATATGTCGCTGTCCCCATACACCGCCTCCTTACTCTACCTCCTTGAATTAGCGACGGATGCCTTGCAAAGCTAGTACTCTTTTGAACAACGTGTAATTGCGAACTGCGAATATTGATAATAATACGATGCAATAGCCCGCTCTTTGGACGTCTGAGGTCTATAAATAATTATATATAATGTTGTATATGATGCATAGCATTGTGCGATGAGAAATACAAGAAAATTCGAGTCGGCCATTCCGCGATGACGCTTAGAAGAAACAAATGGCGAGTGAATTCGACTTACTGACTATATTATGTCAAAACAATCACTTGACACTGGCAAAGTTGTCATCAAGACACCTTTTATATCACACGCATAGGTACACATGAGAAGTGTCATTATAGGAAGAAAAGATGTAGATGAGTTAGAATAGTGAAAACCGGGATTAATTTACAACTCACGAATGTTTTGATAGTGATATGGTAATGTCCTTTTAAAAAAATGAGTTCATGAGTTTAAATACTTTAAGATAACATTTGATTATGTATGGCTGTCTTGCAAAGCAAACATTGCGCTCTTTTTTTTTTTTTTTTTTTTTTTTTTTTTCTGCACTCACGCTCGTAAAAGGATAACTCATTGTCCCGTTACGCTCATTGTAACGTTACGATCGGAGCGAGAGCATTAAACTATCGTTCTTAAACCGACTTTACAGAAAACAATTTTATTTTCGAGTTATTTCGGGTTTCCTTAGTGATTTTGGTGATTTTATTCAAATAGAATAATTTCAATAAAAGTTTTGTGTTTTTTTGTGATTTGACAAAAAGTTAACTGTAAATTATTTAATACAAAAACCAACTATTTTATATAAAATTACAAATCACGGACGATAATAAACGACTTTGAGACGTCTCACTATAACATTTAATCACTTGACATGGCATTAAAAAGAAGATACAAAAGATATTTGGGTTTCATCATTGTATTATTTTGTCGATGAAAGCACTGACAGAGACAGAATCTTCATCAGGGTGACTTTGATCCGCGGGTCGCAATTCTCAGTGTCGGTGCCTTCATCCACATACTAAGTAAAAACCCATGTTTCTCAATAGGTATGTGTGTAGAAAGTTGAATATTAAGAAAACATCTCGCTAAAAAAACATTACGCAGCTGCGAGAACGTTGCTCGTTGCTAGGGTAGTTTATCGGCCATCGTATAAGGACAGGTAGTTTTTTCTACAAAGTAAAATTATACCTTTGGGTAAAGGCTGATATATTATTATTACCTAAAGGTAAGTTAAGCAGAAGGCAATAGGCTTATCTCAGTAGGATAGACCCATTGATCCTATCCCGACCCTATCGAGGTGGGATTATAGGTGTTTATTGCTTTTGATTGGGTATAGCCGGTCGGTTTGCTTGATATCGAGTAACGCGGGAGTTATCTGATGCTAGTGGATGAATTAATTTATTGCTGTAAGTACCTTAGTACCCCACACACATACAAAGCCTATACAATCGCTCACACAGTATGGCAGATTGCTGTACTATCGTTTTATAAAAAAACTAACCTTAACTTTATACCTTTTATTGTTTAAAGCTCAATTGAGTTAATTGTAATGACTTGCCAAGAACATAACTTTCAGAACTTTCGTGAGTACTATACATTTTCATAAAAACGGGTCTAATCACGTATTATTTTGTCGATGGAGGGACCAACCCCGTTTTGAGTTATATAGAGAACTCAGTGTGAACCGTGAAAGCGAGCGGCAGCGAGAGGACCGCGGATCAAACTCACCCTAATGAAGATTCTCTAGATGAATCAAAACAGTGTCGGTGCCTCCATCGACAAAATAATTAACAGCAAGTCAGCTGTGGTGGAAGGCTCTTATGACTTGTATTGGTTATGCAGAAACTATCACAGGTTTGATACACAGTTGTTCCATCTCGCGAAGGCGGGTTGGTCTTAATTGTGTGTGTAGATGCACATGCAGGTATGTAAGAAGCTGGTACACCAGCTTCTTACATAGTGGGTACCTACATCTTCAAGTCCATTAATATTGTGTGCAAATTAATTTGGCATTACACTTTATCTGATACTTTGCAACGAGAAATAAATAAATTGATTATTATTCCAGAGTATATTGGGCAAGAGCGTGCTGGACCACGTACAATGAAGGCTTCCAAACAAAGGATAAAACGACTCATTGTCAGGTCCCAAAAAAACGAAACAGCATCTAGCTAGTGAAATCAAAGAATTTAGTTGAGAGACAAACAGTTGTTCTGACGGTAGAGTGACAGAACAACTGTTGAACAACCTAACCTGTTACTGTGTACAGTGGGGCCACAGGATTTTATTAAAAATTACCACTTCGAAGCTTATTAATAATCAGACTAATTTATGGACTTTGACTAATATTTAATTTGAAAAAAGAATTACTTCAATGGTCTTTTGTTTCTGGCTTTCATTTGTGTTTTCGTTTATTTGTTATTTTCACTAGTCTATTGGAATAACTTTGCTCACGTATGCGTATGAATTTCATAAAATCTGTTTTTTTTTTCAAGTTATTTTTTACAAAAACGTATCGCAATAGTGGTACTTACACATAAATGAATACCTGAAGACACAATGCCGGCACAATAATGCAAAAAGGCACAATATTATCCACAACGAAATTATAAAGCCGTACTTGCCAGCTAGTAGCTAGTAGCTCGGGCTAACTTTGCTCGCTCATACCAAAATTTTAATAATGATGACTGGGGGAAAGTATTGTTTACTGACGAGTCTAGGTAAGTGACAATGTTTGGAGACGACTCGGTGAAAAAGACGCTCAGTGTAACATTGTCGGAAGAAAGTCATATGGTGGAGGGTCAGTGATGGTATGGGGTGGCATTTGCAAAGGGGCACATACGGAGTTACACATCGTAAAAAATGGATCCCTGACTGCGGCTTGGCACGTAAATGACATCTTAGAACCGATTGTCATGCCTTTTGCCCTATACATCGGAGATAGTTTTCAATTAATGCAGGACAATGCGCGGCCCACACTGCAGCGATAGTTTCGGGGTGTCTTCAAGAGGTCGAAATTGACGTTTTGCCGTGGCCAACACGCTCGTCAAGACTTAAATCCCATCGAACATGTTTGGGATAAACTTGGCAACAAGTAAAACAGCGGGATCCAACACCAACGAACATAGAAGATCTGAAAAGGGTACTGGAAGATGAGCATAATCGAATACCACAAGATTTCATTGATAACTTAATCAAAAGCACATTTAACAGCTAGAGGGGGTAATATCAAGTAATGAATGTACTCAAACACTCAACAAAAAGTTTTTATAAGTTTAATGTCATAACACAATCACGTTTTCAATGTGATGATTTAAGGGTTAATTCATCAAAACATCATTTTTAACATTTCTGTTCATTAGTCCTGTGTTTTTTACTGAAGTAAGTTTTATTTTAATTAAAATGGTAAAGTTGGTAAGGATCTTTATATAATTTATTTAATACATACAAAAATAATCCGATCTGTCTTTATTTTGTTCCGTTCCTCAAATTATGTCCATGAGTGTATTACAATAAACATTTTTATATATATTATTTATTTTTGTAATTATTTCATAACTCTGTAAGAGCTATTAATACCGTGCAAACTTTAATCACGATAAATGTAGTATATAATAGTATATATATACAATAATTGTCTACGACTAAAAACTCTGACAAGGGGCAAACAGACGGACAGATGGCAGATGGATATGGCAAAACTGTAAATAAATAAAGAATCCCGGACATTTCACACAACATCATCTGGCCCCAATGTAAGCAGAGCTTGTGTGGGTAACACATAGCTGATGTACAACTTTTAAAATACATACATATTATAAATTGAAACACCTAGACCCAAGACAAATATTTGCAGATCATACAAACATTTTGTCTCCGGCGGGAATCGCACGCGCAATCTTCTGTGTCTCAGTAAGGGTTCTTTGTGGTCTTGGGAACCCTAGAAAGGAACAATACAGCCGTTTTATAAGTCAGAAGTCCGCTTTCTTCTTCTATCTATATCTTGTTTTATATCTACCAATCCCGTAATCCCGTTTTTTTTTTTAGTTTCCCTAGGTCAACAGAGAGGCGTACGCAGCTCAACACATAACTAATCTCAAAGGATAATATTTTAATCACTTTATCAATTCCCAAATAACGTAAGGAACTGGGGTAGGTACTATGAACAGAACTATTCCCATAATGTAACTATAATTATGACGACCTCAGTGGGCCAAGACCCGGCTGAGACGCGGAAAAATGTTTGTATGATCTGCAAGAATTTGTGTCTGCGTGTTTCTATGTATAATATATGTATTTAACCCATTATGAGCTAGAGGTGCCGTACGGCAACGCCTTAGCGTAGTTGGGATTTTCGCGATTATTTTGATAAGTGTGCAATTTAGGTAACTAACAACTTGCTGTTTCGAAGCTAGACAGATTATATTCTTTCATTTCAACTGAAATTAGCAACTTATCATCGAATAATTATTAGGTTGAACAGTAGTAGATTGATTGATTGACAATAGTAGGTTGATTTGAAGTTCACGGTGAAAATATTCGAGGCAAAATGGACGTGCGCTTCAAGTAAGTAATTCATATGACGACCTCTGTGGCGCAGTGGGCTTAGGTCCGGCTGAGACGCAAAAGGTTGCGGGTTCGATTCCCGCCGTGGGACAAATGTTTGTATGATCTGCAAGTATTTGCCTCGGGTCTGGGTGTTTCTATTTATAATATGTATGTATTTACAAAAAAAAGTATATAAGTAGTATATCAGTCATGTGGTACTCATAACACAAGCTCTGCTTACTTTGGGGCCAAATGATGCTGTGTGAAATGTTCGGTATTATTATTATTATTATTATTATATTTATTTATTTAATTGTGTTACATGGTGGTTATTTGTGTAATAATAATCTCAAAAGACACTATAATGGTAAGGTAATTCAAAACGCGTTAATTTTTTTTTGGATTTCCTGAATTTTAGTGCTAAACTATGACAGTGCCAAACGGCATCGCTAGCCCAATATCATGTCTTTTCGAAATGTATTGCAGTCGTTTTCAAAATACGTTTAGGTAATAATCGACATCGATTTTCAAAATAATTTTGTTTTTATTCTCGACTTAGGGATTGTACGCTTCACGAAGCATTAGCAGTTCTCGAAGATGCTGAAAGTTTAGAACCGTTGTCGGTGTTTATTGAACCCCCGGGAGCCAAGACTCGGCAGATGAAGACCTACGTCTTCAACAGGTCTTGGGTCTTGAGGTCTTGTCAACAACCTCACTGGTCGACAGCTTTATGCTGATTGGCTCCATGACCTTCACAGCAAGATGGCATAGCCGAGGATACTTTTACTGGATACTGAATATCCAGCAGAGTCATTGCCCCTCATCCAGTCAATGTCATAAATATAAGTGCTCGTGGTCAAACTGGACGTTGTACTCGTGGTAGTCTCCGTGGTGGTCGCAGTTCTTGTAGTAGGAGCAGAGGAGCAAACCAAACCACTCAAGTATCAAAGTCAGTATCTGCCAATTAGATTTTCGGAGACAAATAGTGCAGACGTACCTTATGAGATACCAAACGATAACTCGTGGTGGAGTACGTCCAGGATTCTCCAGATCGTCTGTGTCTCAACACAGACTGTCAGACGACATTCGATTTGACGGCTTGAATTACCTGTTGTTACCTACGCAAGAATGGAAAACGCCGGAGATGTGCCCTGGAGTCATGCAAGAGCCAAACCAGAACAGAGTGTTCCAAAGGGAGTGTAAGTGTGGTGTTTGGCCTATGTGTTACTTGCAACTACCAATTCCACATATAGGTATATAAAATTATAAATAATAAAATACATTACTACCTATTTCGTAATTTTTGTGTTTTATTGATAGAATATCTCTAATATTAATGTTTTAAAACACTTTCTACTGAGAAACCTGATTTTGTTAAGAAATGTAAAAGTACCACATAAGTGGCTAGCGGTCCTATACGGCATCATCATTTTTTCCAAAAACTGTTAGATATTTTTTTTTATTTTCATCTTTTTTACATTCAGAGGGTCCATATTTACAACATATGTAAAGCTCATAAATAAAAAGGACCATAAATTAATTTAGCACATAATGGGTTAAAAAAAAAAGGATATAAGTAGTCTGTAGTAGTAGTAAGTCTGTCATGTGGTACCCATAACACAAGCTCTGCTTACTTTGGGGCCAGATGATATTGTGTGAAATGTCCGGAATTATTTGTTTATTTACAGTTACAGGCATTATTTATTAATTTATTATGGATACTATTACCAGTGTTACTTCACTACCATACAATTATGGGAATAATTGTATTATATTATTGTGAATGATTAGTATCGTAAGTAATAACACAATTCCTAAATATAGATAAGACACCTAAAGATAATTTGTTGAATAACATATTTCAATGGCGTTTTCACCTGATCCTTAAATCTACTCGTACACACCACTGATAGCAATAATGTTTGTGTGAGATGCTCTCAAACAATATTGCTATCAGTGTTGACTTGACTAAATCCGCCATTTAAATTATAAAACGATAATACAAAAACACTTGACTTGTTTAGCCTCCAAACTAAACATAGATAGATAGATAGAAAATACTTTATTGCACACCACAAATACATTAGACTATTATAAGAAACAGTGTTTAGCTACATGGTAGTTCAATGGGCGGTCTTATCTCTAGATAGCGATCTCTGCCAGATCTTGGGATGGATAGAAATCAATATAGCTGAATATGGGGTGATGAAAATAATACAAGTGATTTATGATAAAAATAATATGTACATACATATTTACAGGATAACAAAAAGTGAAATACAACAATACCTAATATTACAAAAATGATTAAATAATGTTAAATACAATATGATAAAGTAAATAACGAATACATATCTATATATAAACCTAAATAATGTTAAGAAATAAGCAATAGTTAACAACAGGACAAATAGTGTTCCCTGAACATAATATATCTTGTATGAGAAAGAAAATAATGAAAGAAAAGTTTATTTCGTGTCAAATTGTGATATCATATAAATACTTATGAACTATCAAGTAAGTAAATAAAATATGTAGGTAAATACGACCATGTTTCAGAATTTCGCATGAAGCTCAAGTGGCTCCCTATTCGTTGTCGCCGGAATGTTTATATCCTGTCGCAGTTATTCAACATCCTTTTTCTGTCTTCGTTTCCCTACTATTTAAAGCAATGTATTATTTTTCTGCAACAGGCAAACGATCGTGATCTATTCATATAAAGTTTTATATATAGTAAGTAGTAGTAGTAAGTTTTATATATATTTAAAGTCAAAGTCCTTGACTTTGACTTTAAATATATGAGATTTAGATGAGCGAATAGATAAAGGTACGGAGTCCATAAGTGTACAACTTGAACAGTAAAGGATTCACCATACATAGCTGAACTATGGACAGGAGTAAAGAGTTGGAGAGTGTCAGACGAACGCAGATCACGATCGTTTGCCTGTTGGAGAAAAATAACCTTTATCTATCTTTATCTGGGAACTGCTAACTGGTTGTTAGCTTGTATCTCTATAGAAAGTTGTTTGTTGGTATGTATGTTATCTTTTTTTTAGATTTAATTATAGGCGTTGTTATAGTTATTATTAAATTGTGTATTTTTATGTATTAGATCATTAAGTATAGGAAACTTTTTTGTACACCGCCGACTTTTTGTCTTTTGACTTTTTATCCTGTCCATCCAAAGATTGCCATTCAAAGGAAGAGATTGCTTTTAGCGATAAGGCCGCCCATTGTACAACTGTATTGCAGATATATTTTTTGTGTGTTCTTTTGTTTACAATAAAGTGTTTATCTATCTATGTATCTATCTAAATTGACAATAAAATTCGTCGTCACTCAGCATGTGTTATGGTAGAGTTTAGGACGCTCTTGTAACGCTGGTCTTTTGTGACGCCGCGGTAGTATGCGCATCGGCACTGTGGTGGCGCACCCAGACCTGTGACAAATACTTGCAGATCATAAAAACATTTTCAAACACGCAACCTTCTGCGTCTCAGCCATCTGTCTCAATGCTACATAATCTACTTACCTACTTTTGTCGTACTTTTGATCTTATAATAATCCTTGTACCCTCCTTGTACAAGTCCAAGTATGTTGCATGGACTGTAATGTGACTCTCTAAACTCGACAAGAACGTTAACAAGAGTCTACTTACACGTAACATAATAGCATTATGTAAACAGCTCAAAGAAAATGTACCTATGCCATTCGTTGATACAAATATCGTATTTCGAGACATGACCGTAGTAACATCAAAACAAACGATTGTCTTACAACTGCTTTATTAACTCCCATATCGTGTCACTAGTCATTGCGGACCAGTGTGGTGAAAGTATTAAAGTGCGACTCAGAGGCTCCACTCACATGACTTGGAACATCTCTTCAAAATTCATAGGTTCTACGACATGCCGGTTTCTGCAATGTTTTCTTTCACAGTTTGAGAGTGCCTACTCTAGCAACCATACATATTTTGAAAAAAAACGTGTGCGTCTCGGGACGCCTGACATAAGTGATAACTCAAACTAATCTAACTAGCGCTGTGGGTTAGAGTGAGAGAGGAGGAGCCAGCTGACCGCTGCCGTATGCGTGAGAGAAAGGGAAGCCAGACAGACTGGCGCCGTAACGCGTTACGTAACGAAGCGGTTTACCCTCCCATAAGAGTTATGGGAGTTATAAGTTTGTTTGTTTTTATATTTGTTTGTCGCTATGAAATTTGATATATCATCGGTAATAGCATAACAGACTACTTTGTATGTATTTAGCATTTGTGTGAAGCTATTAATAACAGGTATTTATTTAGCTGTTCTATAGCACTTTCCATTAAAATTTATGGAATACGTTACGTCATTTTAGCAGTGCGGCGCAAACAGCACGCAACATCAACGATGTATACGGAGCAAACACTGCAAACGAATGCGATCGTGCGTTGGTTTGAATAGTTCCGTTCTAGAAATTTGAACTATGGTCGACAAGGAAGAATTAAAAGCGATTGGCCTAGACCTAGATAATGCCCTTAACGAAAACATACCTCAAAAAAATGATGGTCACTGTTTGGTGGTTCAGTGCCGGTAAGACTCATCACAGCTCCTCACCAAACGGCAGGAGCATAATTGCGAATGTATACTTGTGAAGAACTGAACTCAAAGATGCAGAAGCTTGCAAATCTCTAACCAACTTCGGTCAATCCCTCGTCCCTGCTGCGTCTGAACGACAGCGCACGACCCCACACTGCACAACAGACGGCCTCCAAGCTACAAAAGCTAGAGTTCGAAGTACTCCGTCATCTACCATTCTTACCTGTCCTTGCGCTTCTAGACTACTACCTTTTCCAGAATTTAACGACTTTTTAGCAAGAAAAAAATCAATACCCGAGAGGCAGTGTAAAATGCCTTTCAAGAGTTAGTTGCCTCACGTCCAGCTGACTTTTTCGAATAAGACATTGATAAATTGCTACTGTGCTGGTCAAGATGTATCGATTGTATTGGTGAATACTTCAATTATTATAAATAAATGATACGCGTATATAAAAAAAATACTCGAAATTTTTCGTACAAAACGGAAAATTCATGGGTAACCTATGGTAACTTTTTGGTGGTCACTAGATGGTAAAAATCACTACAGCTTCCTTATTTATTTAATCCTTTATTCCACAAACAAATATGTATAAATGTACAATAGGTGGGCTTTATGCTAGTAGCATTTTCTACCAGCCAACCTGCAAGGTAGAGAAAATAAATTAAAATAAATTAAATTAAAATTACAATAAATTAAAATTCGCACCACACAAAACAAGTGCTATGTTGATTACTAATAAACTAAAGTACGATACCCCTCACCTGCACATGGGCGGGATTGACATCACAATGTCGAACGATATCAGGATTTTGGGGCTCATCATAGATCGGAAGCTGACCTTCAACAAGCACGCCGCCTATGTATGCCAAAAAGCGCTTGGCATTTACAAGCAACTCTCAAAGGCGGCAAAGGTCAGCTGGGGGCTCCACCCTGATATCGTCCGATCTATCTATATGGCTGCGGTAGAACCGATTATTCTATACGCGGCAAGCGCTTGGGCACCGGCATCGGACAAAGTGTGCATCAAGAAAAAATTTAATATGGTTCAACGTGGCTTTGCACAGAAACTCTGCAGAGCGTATCGCACTGTCTCGCTGAACGCTGCGCTGGTACTGGCCGGGATACTCCCTCTTGACCTAAGACTGCAGGAAGCTGCATCTCTGTATGTGGCCAAGAAAGGAGTGTCCGAGCCTGGACTAGGCGCGGAGGAGGTCGAGTGTTTGGTGAGACATGGTGATACGCCGCATCCAGCCGAACGGATGACGCTTCGGTATGACGGTCTGGTAGACGAAGCTACTGGCAACGTGGAAACACATGCCACATCTACAATTCACATCTACACCGACGGCAGTAAAATTGAGGGGAAAGTAGGGGCGGCTCTCTCAATCTGGAAGAACCAAACCGAAATAAAATCCCGTAAACTCAAACTGTCGTCGTACTGCACCGTATACCAGGCCGAAATGTTGGCCATCCGTGAGGCCATAAAAGAGTCGATGCAGAGCCGCGAAACGACTTTCACAATATACAGTGACTCACGCGCATCTCTGGACACCCTGTGTAACTCCACCTCTCCCCACCCTATAGCAAATAGCATCAGAAGAGACATTGCAACATGTCACGCACAGAACAAGCAGATCCGCCTGTTCTGGGTGAAAGCCCACGCCGGTCTGTTGGGCAATGAGCGGGCGGACAAATTAGCCAAAGAGGCCGCGCTTAACCTCAAAAAAAGACCTGACTACGACCTGTGCCCGGTTTCAGCTGTCAAGCGACAAATCCGCTTGGACACGCTGGACAGATGGAACCGGAGGTATAATGAAGGAACAACAGCTGCAACGACGAAGATTTTCCTCCCAGACGCGATTAAGGCATACCAAATTGTCCGCAAGATTGAACCAACTAGTTCAAGTCCATTAATATTGTGTGCAAATTAATTTGGCATTACACTTTATCTGATACTTTGCAACGAGAAATAAATAAATTGATTATTATTCCAGAGTATATTGGGCAAGAGCGTGCTGGACCACGTACAATGAAGGCTTCCAAACAAAGGATAAAACGACTCATTGTCAGGTCCCAAAAAAACGAAACAGCATCTAGCTAGTGAAATCAAAGAATTTAGTTGAGAGACAAACAGTTGTTCTGACGGTAGAGTGACAGAACAACTGTTGAACAACCTAACCTGTTACTGTGTACAGTGGGGCCACAGGATTTTATTAAAAATTACCACTTCGAAGCTTATTAATAATCAGACTAATTTATGTATAGAAAAACTACTTAATATCATCGAAATCAAATTCAAATAACAAAAATGAAAAATAATTATTTGACACAACACAAAATATACATAAAGGTTACGGTGGTAAATGACACAGATAAGTTAAAAAAAAACCTAAATAACTATTCAACGTTATACCACACGATGGCGTAGGGAAATTAAAATATAAAACATTATACATGTATGTATGTATATACACTCATGGACTTATTTAGAGGAACGCTTTATCAATCAAAGAAAATACTAAAACATGTACTTGAGGTCGAAATTGACGTTTTGCCGTGGCCAACACGCTCGTCAAGACTTAAATCCCATCGAACATGTTTGGGATAAACTTGGCAACAAGTAAAACAGCGGGATCCAACACCAACGAACATAGAAGATCTGAAAAGGGTACTGGAAGATGAGCATAATCGAATACCACAAGATTTCATTGATAACTTAATCAAAAGCACATTTAACAGCTAGAGGGGGTAATATCAAGTAATGAATGTACTCAAACACTCAACAAAAAGTTTTTATAAGTTTAATGTCATAACACAATCACGTTTTCAATGTGATGATTTAAGGGTTAATTCATCAAAACATCATTTTTAACATTTCTGTTCATTAGTCCTGTGTTTTTTACTGAAGTAAGTTTTATTTTAATTAAAATGGTAAAGTTGGTAAGGATCTTTATATAATTTATTTAATACATACAAAAATAATCCGATCTGTCTTTATTTTGTTCCGTTCCTCAAATTATGTCCATGAGTGTATTACAATAAACATTTTTATATATATTATTTATTTTTGTAATTATTTCATAACTCTGTAAGAGCTATTAATACCGTGCAAACTTTAATCACGATAAATGTAGTATATAATAGTATATATATACAATAATTGTCTACGACTAAAAACTCTGACAAGGGGCAAACAGACGGACAGATGGCAGATGGATATGGCAAAACTGTAAATAAATAAAGAATCCCGGACATTTCACACAACATCATCTGGCCCCAATGTAAGCAGAGCTTGTGTGGGTAACACATAGCTGATGTACAACTTTTAAAATACATACATATTATAAATTGAAACACCTAGACCCAAGACAAATATTTGCAGATCATACAAACATTTTGTCTCCGGCGGGAATCGCACGCGCAATCTTCTGTGTCTCAGTAAGGGTTCTTTGTGGTCTTGGGAACCCTAGAAAGGAACAATACAGCCGTTTTATAAGTCAGAAGTCCGCTTTCTTCTTCTATCTATATCTTGTTTTATATCTACCAATCCCGTAATCCCGTTTTTTTTTTTAGTTTCCCTAGGTCAACAGAGAGGCGTACGCAGCTCAACACATAACTAATCTCAAAGGATAATATTTTAATCACTTTATCAATTCCCAAATAACGTAAGGAACTGGGGTAGGTACTATGAACAGAACTATTCCCATAATGTAACTATAATTATGACGACCTCAGTGGGCCAAGACCCGGCTGAGACGCGGAAAAATGTTTGTATGATCTGCAAGAATTTGTGTCTGCGTGTTTCTATGTATAATATATGTATTTAACCCATTATGAGCTAGAGGTGCCGTACGGCAACGCCTTAGCGTAGTTGGGATTTTCGCGATTATTTTGATAAGTGTGCAATTTAGGTAACTAACAACTTGCTGTTTCGAAGCTAGACAGATTATATTCTTTCATTTCAACTGAAATTAGCAACTTATCATCGAATAATTATTAGGTTGAACAGTAGTAGATTGATTGATTGACAATAGTAGGTTGATTTGAAGTTCACGGTGAAAATATTCGAGGCAAAATGGACGTGCGCTTCAAGTAAGTAATTCATATGACGACCTCTGTGGCGCAGTGGGCTTAGGTCCGGCTGAGACGCAAAAGGTTGCGGGTTCGATTCCCGCCGTGGGACAAATGTTTGTATGATCTGCAAGTATTTGCCTCGGGTCTGGGTGTTTCTATTTATAATATGTATGTATTTACAAAAAAAAGTATATAAGTAGTATATCAGTCATGTGGTACTCATAACACAAGCTCTGCTTACTTTGGGGCCAAATGATGCTGTGTGAAATGTTCGGTATTATTATTATTATTATTATTATATTTATTTATTTAATTGTGTTACATGGTGGTTATTTGTGTAATAATAATCTCAAAAGACACTATAATGGTAAGGTAATTCAAAACGCGTTAATTTTTTTTTGGATTTCCTGAATTTTAGTGCTAAACTATGACAGTGCCAAACGGCATCGCTAGCCCAATATCATGTCTTTTCGAAATGTATTGCAGTCGTTTTCAAAATACGTTTAGGTAATAATCGACATCGATTTTCAAAATAATTTTGTTTTTATTCTCGACTTAGGGATTGTACGCTTCACGAAGCATTAGCAGTTCTCGAAGATGCTGAAAGTTTAGAACCGTTGTCGGTGTTTATTGAACCCCCGGGAGCCAAGACTCGGCAGATGAAGACCTACGTCTTCAACAGGTCTTGGGTCTTGAGGTCTTGTCAACAACCTCACTGGTCGACAGCTTTATGCTGATTGGCTCCATGACCTTCACAGCAAGATGGCATAGCCGAGGATACTTTTACTGGATACTGAATATCCAGCAGAGTCATTGCCCCTCATCCAGTCAATGTCATAAATATAAGTGCTCGTGGTCAAACTGGACGTTGTACTCGTGGTAGTCTCCGTGGTGGTCGCAGTTCTTGTAGTAGGAGCAGAGGAGCAAACCAAACCACTCAAGTATCAAAGTCAGTATCTGCCAATTAGATTTTCGGAGACAAATAGTGCAGACGTACCTTATGAGATACCAAACGATAACTCGTGGTGGAGTACGTCCAGGATTCTCCAGATCGTCTGTGTCTCAACACAGACTGTCAGACGACATTCGATTTGACGGCTTGAATTACCTGTTGTTACCTACGCAAGAATGGAAAACGCCGGAGATGTGCCCTGGAGTCATGCAAGAGCCAAACCAGAACAGAGTGTTCCAAAGGGAGTGTAAGTGTGGTGTTTGGCCTATGTGTTACTTGCAACTACCAATTCCACATATAGGTATATAAAATTATAAATAATAAAATACATTACTACCTATTTCGTAATTTTTGTGTTTTATTGATAGAATATCTCTAATATTAATGTTTTAAAACACTTTCTACTGAGAAACCTGATTTTGTTAAGAAATGTAAAAGTACCACATAAGTGGCTAGCGGTCCTATACGGCATCATCATTTTTTCCAAAAACTGTTAGATATTTTTTTTTATTTTCATCTTTTTTACATTCAGAGGGTCCATATTTACAACATATGTAAAGCTCATAAATAAAAAGGACCATAAATTAATTTAGCACATAATGGGTTAAAAAAAAAAGGATATAAGTAGTCTGTAGTAGTAGTAAGTCTGTCATGTGGTACCCATAACACAAGCTCTGCTTACTTTGGGGCCAGATGATATTGTGTGAAATGTCCGGAATTATTTGTTTATTTACAGTTACAGGCATTATTTATTAATTTATTATGGATACTATTACCAGTGTTACTTCACTACCATACAATTATGGGAATAATTGTATTATATTATTGTGAATGATTAGTATCGTAAGTAATAACACAATTCCTAAATATAGATAAGACACCTAAAGATAATTTGTTGAATAACATATTTCAATGGCGTTTTCACCTGATCCTTAAATCTACTCGTACACACCACTGATAGCAATAATGTTTGTGTGAGATGCTCTCAAACAATATTGCTATCAGTGTTGACTTGACTAAATCCGCCATTTAAATTATAAAACGATAATACAAAAACACTTGACTTGTTTAGCCTCCAAACTAAACATAGATAGATAGATAGAAAATACTTTATTGCACACCACAAATACATTAGACTATTATAAGAAACAGTGTTTAGCTACATGGTAGTTCAATGGGCGGTCTTATCTCTAGATAGCGATCTCTGCCAGATCTTGGGATGGATAGAAATCAATATAGCTGAATATGGGGTGATGAAAATAATACAAGTGATTTATGATAAAAATAATATGTACATACATATTTACAGGATAACAAAAAGTGAAATACAACAATACCTAATATTACAAAAATGATTAAATAATGTTAAATACAATATGATAAAGTAAATAACGAATACATATCTATATATAAACCTAAATAATGTTAAGAAATAAGCAATAGTTAACAACAGGACAAATAGTGTTCCCTGAACATAATATATCTTGTATGAGAAAGAAAATAATGAAAGAAAAGTTTATTTCGTGTCAAATTGTGATATCATATAAATACTTATGAACTATCAAGTAAGTAAATAAAATATGTAGGTAAATACGACCATGTTTCAGAATTTCGCATGAAGCTCAAGTGGCTCCCTATTCGTTGTCGCCGGAATGTTTATATCCTGTCGCAGTTATTCAACATCCTTTTTCTGTCTTCGTTTCCCTACTATTTAAAGCAATGTATTATTTTTCTGCAACAGGCAAACGATCGTGATCTATTCATATAAAGTTTTATATATAGTAAGTAGTAGTAGTAAGTTTTATATATATTTAAAGTCAAAGTCCTTGACTTTGACTTTAAATATATGAGATTTAGATGAGCGAATAGATAAAGGTACGGAGTCCATAAGTGTACAACTTGAACAGTAAAGGATTCACCATACATAGCTGAACTATGGACAGGAGTAAAGAGTTGGAGAGTGTCAGACGAACGCAGATCACGATCGTTTGCCTGTTGGAGAAAAATAACCTTTATCTATCTTTATCTGGGAACTGCTAACTGGTTGTTAGCTTGTATCTCTATAGAAAGTTGTTTGTTGGTATGTATGTTATCTTTTTTTTAGATTTAATTATAGGCGTTGTTATAGTTATTATTAAATTGTGTATTTTTATGTATTAGATCATTAAGTATAGGAAACTTTTTTGTACACCGCCGACTTTTTGTCTTTTGACTTTTTATCCTGTCCATCCAAAGATTGCCATTCAAAGGAAGAGATTGCTTTTAGCGATAAGGCCGCCCATTGTACAACTGTATTGCAGATATATTTTTTGTGTGTTCTTTTGTTTACAATAAAGTGTTTATCTATCTATGTATCTATCTAAATTGACAATAAAATTCGTCGTCACTCAGCATGTGTTATGGTAGAGTTTAGGACGCTCTTGTAACGCTGGTCTTTTGTGACGCCGCGGTAGTATGCGCATCGGCACTGTGGTGGCGCACCCAGACCTGTGACAAATACTTGCAGATCATAAAAACATTTTCAAACACGCAACCTTCTGCGTCTCAGCCATCTGTCTCAATGCTACATAATCTACTTACCTACTTTTGTCGTACTTTTGATCTTATAATAATCCTTGTACCCTCCTTGTACAAGTCCAAGTATGTTGCATGGACTGTAATGTGACTCTCTAAACTCGACAAGAACGTTAACAAGAGTCTACTTACACGTAACATAATAGCATTATGTAAACAGCTCAAAGAAAATGTACCTATGCCATTCGTTGATACAAATATCGTATTTCGAGACATGACCGTAGTAACATCAAAACAAACGATTGTCTTACAACTGCTTTATTAACTCCCATATCGTGTCACTAGTCATTGCGGACCAGTGTGGTGAAAGTATTAAAGTGCGACTCAGAGGCTCCACTCACATGACTTGGAACATCTCTTCAAAATTCATAGGTTCTACGACATGCCGGTTTCTGCAATGTTTTCTTTCACAGTTTGAGAGTGCCTACTCTAGCAACCATACATATTTTGAAAAAAAACGTGTGCGTCTCGGGACGCCTGACATAAGTGATAACTCAAACTAATCTAACTAGCGCTGTGGGTTAGAGTGAGAGAGGAGGAGCCAGCTGACCGCTGCCGTATGCGTGAGAGAAAGGGAAGCCAGACAGACTGGCGCCGTAACGCGTTACGTAACGAAGCGGTTTACCCTCCCATAAGAGTTATGGGAGTTATAAGTTTGTTTGTTTTTATATTTGTTTGTCGCTATGAAATTTGATATATCATCGGTAATAGCATAACAGACTACTTTGTATGTATTTAGCATTTGTGTGAAGCTATTAATAACAGGTATTTATTTAGCTGTTCTATAGCACTTTCCATTAAAATTTATGGAATACGTTACGTCATTTTAGCAGTGCGGCGCAAACAGCACGCAACATCAACGATGTATACGGAGCAAACACTGCAAACGAATGCGATCGTGCGTTGGTTTGAATAGTTCCGTTCTAGAAATTTGAACTATGGTCGACAAGGAAGAATTAAAAGCGATTGGCCTAGACCTAGATAATGCCCTTAACGAAAACATACCTCAAAAAAATGATGGTCACTGTTTGGTGGTTCAGTGCCGGTAAGACTCATCACAGCTCCTCACCAAACGGCAGGAGCATAATTGCGAATGTATACTTGTGAAGAACTGAACTCAAAGATGCAGAAGCTTGCAAATCTCTAACCAACTTCGGTCAATCCCTCGTCCCTGCTGCGTCTGAACGACAGCGCACGACCCCACACTGCACAACAGACGGCCTCCAAGCTACAAAAGCTAGAGTTCGAAGTACTCCGTCATCTACCATTCTTACCTGTCCTTGCGCTTCTAGACTACTACCTTTTCCAGAATTTAACGACTTTTTAGCAAGAAAAAAATCAATACCCGAGAGGCAGTGTAAAATGCCTTTCAAGAGTTAGTTGCCTCACGTCCAGCTGACTTTTTCGAATAAGACATTGATAAATTGCTACTGTGCTGGTCAAGATGTATCGATTGTATTGGTGAATACTTCAATTATTATAAATAAATGATACGCGTATATAAAAAAAATACTCGAAATTTTTCGTACAAAACGGAAAATTCATGGGTAACCTATGGTAACTTTTTGGTGGTCACTAGATGGTAAAAATCACTACAGCTTCCTTATTTATTTAATCCTTTATTCCACAAACAAATATGTATAAATGTACAATAGGTGGGCTTTATGCTAGTAGCATTTTCTACCAGCCAACCTGCAAGGTAGAGAAAATAAATTAAAATAAATTAAATTAAAATTACAATAAATTAAAATTCGCACCACACAAAACAAGTGCTATGTTGATTACTAATAAACTAAAGTACGATACCCCTCACCTGCACATGGGCGGGATTGACATCACAATGTCGAACGATATCAGGATTTTGGGGCTCATCATAGATCGGAAGCTGACCTTCAACAAGCACGCCGCCTATGTATGCCAAAAAGCGCTTGGCATTTACAAGCAACTCTCAAAGGCGGCAAAGGTCAGCTGGGGGCTCCACCCTGATATCGTCCGATCTATCTATATGGCTGCGGTAGAACCGATTATTCTATACGCGGCAAGCGCTTGGGCACCGGCATCGGACAAAGTGTGCATCAAGAAAAAATTTAATATGGTTCAACGTGGCTTTGCACAGAAACTCTGCAGAGCGTATCGCACTGTCTCGCTGAACGCTGCGCTGGTACTGGCCGGGATACTCCCTCTTGACCTAAGACTGCAGGAAGCTGCATCTCTGTATGTGGCCAAGAAAGGAGTGTCCGAGCCTGGACTAGGCGCGGAGGAGGTCGAGTGTTTGGTGAGACATGGTGATACGCCGCATCCAGCCGAACGGATGACGCTTCGGTATGACGGTCTGGTAGACGAAGCTACTGGCAACGTGGAAACACATGCCACATCTACAATTCACATCTACACCGACGGCAGTAAAATTGAGGGGAAAGTAGGGGCGGCTCTCTCAATCTGGAAGAACCAAACCGAAATAAAATCCCGTAAACTCAAACTGTCGTCGTACTGCACCGTATACCAGGCCGAAATGTTGGCCATCCGTGAGGCCATAAAAGAGTCGATGCAGAGCCGCGAAACGACTTTCACAATATACAGTGACTCACGCGCATCTCTGGACACCCTGTGTAACTCCACCTCTCCCCACCCTATAGCAAATAGCATCAGAAGAGACATTGCAACATGTCACGCACAGAACAAGCAGATCCGCCTGTTCTGGGTGAAAGCCCACGCCGGTCTGTTGGGCAATGAGCGGGCGGACAAATTAGCCAAAGAGGCCGCGCTTAACCTCAAAAAAAGACCTGACTACGACCTGTGCCCGGTTTCAGCTGTCAAGCGACAAATCCGCTTGGACACGCTGGACAGATGGAACCGGAGGTATAATGAAGGAACAACAGCTGCAACGACGAAGATTTTCCTCCCAGACGCGATTAAGGCATACCAAATTGTCCGCAAGATTGAACCAACTAGTGTCATCACCCAGGCAATGACCGGACATGGTGGGTTCTCGGCGTACCTAACCGGTTTCAAACGAAAAGAGGACCCATCTTGTATTTGTGAGCCTGGAGTGAACGAAACAGCGACACATGTCATTTTCGACTGCCCCGTGTTCGGGAGGGAAAGATTCGACACAGGGCAAGCGTTGGACCTTGAGGTTAGGCGCGAAAACGCGCCAGACATAATGGCAGACGCTAAGCTGAGAGTTGCGTTTCTGAACTACTGTAAGCAACTGACTAACCGTGTGATAACTAGAAATAAGTAGTTAAGTTATGTTTTATCGTATTTTGTGTAATACGTTTACTAATCATAAATAAAACCTAGTTATTAAAACATGTTAGATTTAACCTAGTATTAATCCTGACCTTAAATGTTAGTTTTAACCCATGTCGCCCAATGTGGGCTTCGATTTTGTAAAAAGTAGTCAAAAACCATGTAATGTTGAGCAAAGTCTCTGATCACGTCAGAGGACATCACGCACAGGGGTTAGGGTTTTAGTCGGTAAGAGTCCGACATAACCCGCAAGGGCATCCATGAGGATTTCCCCCCCCTAAAGCAAAAAAAAAAAAAAAAAAAAAAAAAAAAAAAAGGTAGAGAAAATAAAAAGTAGGCGTGCTAACACAATCTAAGAATAAGGAAATATAAAAAATTTAATAAGGAAATATAAAATAATATTATATATATTATTATTAGATATGTTGTGTATATTAGGTTGGGGGGAAAAGTCTTTTCGCATTATAGTATGTATGAACTAGTAATAAAATCTCTTTGGCTATACTCTTTGTATCTGGCTGGTTTTGGTATCATTAAAAGTTTAAATTTTAAAGAACATAATTCCAAATTCAAATTAGGAAAATGTGTGATTTTTATTTGTTTTTCGTACTGTCAAGATGAGTGAATCTAATGAAGAAATTCGATATATTTTAAAATTTTACTACAATAAAGATAAAAATGCAACGCAAGCCTCGAAAAAAATTTGCGATGTTTATGGACATAGTGCAGTGTCTGTGAGATTATTACAAATTTGGTTTAAGCGTTTTCAATCCGGAAATTTTGATGTCAAAGATGCACGTCGCTCTGGTCTCCCTATTATGGATAAAATGGATGCCATTTTTAAAAAAGTGGAGCAATATCGGCATATCAGTAGTTACGACCTAGCTGAAGAACTGGGAATTGAGCACAAAACAGTTTTGGCGCATTTGAAAAAAACTGGGTACACAAAAAAGCTCGATGTTTGGGTACCTCAAGAGCTCACTGAAAGAAACCTAATGAACCGTGTACTCATTTGTGATTCTTTATTACGACGTAATGAAACCGAATCATTTTTAAAGAAGCTGATAACTGGTGATGAAAAGTGGATCACGTACGACAAGATCGTGCGAAAAAGGTCGTGGTCAAAGGTCGGTCAGGCCTTACAGACTGTGGCGAAACCCGGGTTAACTCGCAACAAGGTGATGCTGTGTGTTGTGGGATTGGAAGGGCATTATTCATTATGAGCTGTTACCACCAGGCAGGACCATCGATTCTAAACTCTACTGCGAACAACTGATGAGATTAAAGCAAGAAGTTGAGAGAAAGCGGCCGCAATTAATCAACAGAAGGGGTGTGGTTTTTCATCATGATAACGCGAGACCTCACACATCTTTAGCCACTCAGCAAAAATTAAGAGAGTTTGGCTGGGAGGTGTTAATGCATCCGCCGTAAAGTCCTGACCTTGCACCTTCAGATTTCCACCTGTTTCGGTCTCTTCAGAATTCTTTAGGCAGTGTCAGGTTTCAAAGTGATCCTTGTGATTGTATTGAATAAATCATCTTTTGACTTTGACTTTGACTTTAACATCACGAGAGGACTACCAAAACCACTTGTCGCGGTATTTTGATCAGAAGTCCCAAAATTTCTATAGCAATGGAATCATGTCCCTACCTACAAGATGGCAAAAAGTTATCGAACAAAATGGTACCTACATACTTAAGTTAAATGTAAATAAACTATATAAAAAAAATGTTTTGAATTTCCTTAAAAAATGCGAAGAAACTTTTTCCCCAACCTATTATATGTTTTGTATTTCCTTTTTCGTAGATTGTGTTAGCACGCCTATAAATATGAATAGATATTATATATATAGTAAAATATAGCAATAAATAAGATACATTTCAAAAACACAGGACATAATGTAGTCGTCAATCTATCTTTCCCATTATTGCTCCACCATCATCATTGGCCTTAGTTCATATGTTGAAGATGATTTAGGTGGCGACAGTCAAGTTACGGAGCAGTTATTTGTAATTGAAAACTTTCATTCGTGGATCCACTCCAGCAAACTGAGGGGGGTGAAGTTTCCTCTCCACTTACGTCACTCTGCCTGGGATTCTGTTTGATAGCGCAGGCCTTCCCAGGTACCTACACTAACCTCTCGACCTTGCCGACAGGACCCGCAGGAAAGACGAGTCAGTCGGCGTCGTTTTGGTCGCAGGTGCATATCGGCTGGCACCGAGTCGGGTTTGTTTCAAGTTTTCCTTCTCTGTTGCTAGCTTTTCTATTAGTCATTATTGCTCCACGATAACGCAAGACCTCCTGCGTTACTGCTGCTCGAGAAACTTTAACACTACATGACCTGCCGTTACTGCCGTAACTTGGCCCCAGCCGCCTTCCATTTTTTCCGCTACTGAATGCCTTTACACAATTTGTTGTGTCCAAATTCCCGGAGTTCTATCGTAAAGGTTTAAATGATCGTCCTATGAGATGGCAAAAATGTATAGATAGTGAGGGTAAATACATTGATTAAATATATATAATAAATCTTTGAAAATAAATGTTTAAATTTAAAACGGCATTTTCATACCTTAATCCATATATTATAAAAAGGTGAATGTTTGTGAGGAGTTGGTTGTTTTTTGTTGTTGATTTGAACCTGGTTTTTGTTGTTGAATAACTACATTTAAATGCAATTTTTTATCTACGTAGCACACGGGCAAAACCAAGGACAGAAGCTAGTAAATAATACACTTAAGTGTCGTTTTTGTTTATTCACTAATCTTTATTTGTACCTTGATAACAGAACATTGAACTTTAATCACCTAAACAAATATTGAGATACATTAGATATTTTATGTCTTGAAATAATTATAAATCTTTTATGGCTCTTTTATGGACATGTTTTGCACCAAGATGGGTAATCCCACTCTTGCATAACACAGAAATCGAACCCGCACTCCTCTTGTATCAGTCAACAAGCCGTCAGGAATGTAAATAGAAATAAGTAAGTACCTATATTATCTTAAAACAAAATTTATAAATAAATATTGGTCCACCATTTCACACAACACCAATTAGCCTCAAACTAAGCATAGTATGTACATTGGAGCCAAATGACTGATAGAATACTTATGTATTCTATCTGTCATCATATTATGTTACATGCGTAAGATACTTGACTCATACACAAAGGCTTGGCCTTCAGGGAATTGAACACTCAACCTACAGCGCAGAAGGCAGATCTACTACCAACAAGCAGTCAAAACAAGACAAATCTTGCGCAAGATTACGAGGTAAATATCCCACATTTGTGAGAGTAAAAGAGAACCAGTAAAACAAAAAAGCGGCCAAGTGCGAGTCAGACTCGCCCATGAAGATTTCCGTAGCAGCAAGTAACACAATATAAAAGTTCTTGTAGTTGTTGTAACTTGTTGTAACTTTGATCGATGTTTTTATAATAGTTATTGATATTTACGATTTATGACGTATTAAAAAAAAACTACTTACTAGATCTCGTTCAAACCAATTTTCGGTGGAAGTTTGTATAGTAAAGTACATCATATATTTTTTTTAGTTTTATCATTCTCTTATTTTAGAAGTTACAGGGGGGGGGACACATTTTACCACTTTGGAAGTGTCTCTCGCACAAACTATTCAGTTTAGAAAAAAATGATATTAGAAACCTCAATATCATTTTTGAAGACCTATCCACAGATACTCCAAGCTTATGGGTTTGATGAAAAAAACATTTTTGAATTTCAGTTCTAAGTATGGGGAACCCCAAAAATTTATTGGTTTTTTTCTATTTTTGTGTGAAAATCTTAATGCGGTTCACAGAATACATCTACTTACCAAATTTCAACAGTATAGTTCTTATAGTTTCGGAAAAAAGTGGCAGTGACATACGGACGGACAGACAGACAGACAGACAGACAGACAGACATGACGAATCTATAAGGGTTCGTGCCATTTGGCTACGGAACCCTAAAAATTATACCTATTGTAACTAAAATCGAGAAGCTTTGTTTGATCGTGCGTATTCTTCTTTACTACTTGGATCCTTGACGATGATTAAGTCTCTTCGTTCGACTAGGAGGTAGATGAATCTGTAACAAGCAGTAGACATTGATTAGACAATTTGGTTAGACAATCGATAGACATTAACAATAGGTAGACAGAAGACAGGTTGACATAATCATAGGTAGACAGGTAGTACAGTAGAAAATAGGTGCGGCGGCTGATTGTGCCGAGGACCTCAATAGGCGCAAATATGCCAGTGTTGATAGAGTCTACATATTTGAGCCTCTTAGAGTCGAGACCTTGTGGCCGTGGGGATGAGAAGTTTCGCGTTGTCAAAATTATTTCAAGGCGTTTAGAAAAACATCCTACCGGTCCAGCGTCTTAGCACTGCCAACAACGTGGCTAGCAACGTGGCAATGCCGCCAGAGCATTATAATTACCATAAGCATTCAATTTCCAGAGTTAAAATGTCAAGTTATCTATTACTAGCGTCTATCCCATCTCCCATCTCCCATCTCCCATCTCCCATCTCCCATCTCCCATCTCCCATCTCCCATCTCCCATCTCCCATCTCCCATCTCCCATCTCCCATCTCCCATCTCCCATCTCCCATCTCCCATCTCACATCTCCCATCTCCCATCTCCCATCTCCCATCTCCCATCTCCCATCTCCCATCTCCCATCTCCCATCTCCCATCTCCCATCTCCCATCTCCCATCTCCCATCTCCCATCTCCCATCTCCCATCTCCCATCTCCCATCTCCCATCTCCCATCTCCCATCTCCCATCTCCCATCTCCCATCTCCCATCTCCCATCTCCCATCTCCCATCTCCCATCCCCCATCCCCCATCCCCCATCCCCCATCCCCCATCTCCCATCCCCCATCTCCCATCTCCCATCTCCCTTCTCCCGTCTCCTATCTCCCATCTTTTTGTCTGGCTGCAACACACACGTGGATTAATAGGACACCTATGTAAAAGTTTTTATTTCTTTGTGTAGTTTATGTTTGTATCTACCAACCTAAATTCCTTCTCTTTCTGTTTTTGTTTTATGTTATGTGTGTGATTGTATCTACGTGGAATGAAACATTTATCTCTTAGGTTAAGGACCTTGTTATACCTACTGCCTATATAAATACTTACGTGAATAAGCTCAGTGCAAAGACAGTGAGCGTTGCGTCGAATATGTAAAAAGCGCCTGGGAAGGTTTCAATAGTCTTCATGTAGATATAACTAGACGCAGGCATGTAGATTGAAGGCGCGATCGCTTCCGTCACTCCAATCAATGCGTTTAGTTTCGCTGGAATATATAATATAACAATTAATAGAACTTTATTTACAAATGTGTATAGAATAATACCATACCAAACCAAACCATAAAAAATAATCTCTTAGTAAGTTAGCTTTCTGACAGTTTTATGTATACAATTAGAACTACATTTTCAGCATAAACACCGGAGTGACCGACACTGTTTCGATGCATCTAGAGAATCTTCATCAGGGTGGGTTTGATCTGCGATTCGCTCGTTGCCGCTCGATTTCACGGATCGCACTTAAATCGTGGAACTCGAGCGGCAATGAGCGGATCGCGGATTTCATGAGTTATATTCACGAAAATTTTGAAAATAGAACTAAAATTGTAGAATTCTGCTCAGTTTGTTTCATCTTTTGGATAACGTCTTACCTACATCCTCCGTGGGAACACTCTTAGAAGCTATCGACCGGACCGCAGTCAGCCCTGTATGGCTGAAGATGTTCAGCGCCGGAGCAGTATAGAACAACTGCCTGGAAGGCGCAAAGGCGAACATGCAGGATGCAGCTATCCTGCTCACTCCTGCTAGAACACCTATAGCGCTGTCTTGCACGTTCAGTCTTTTGCTCAGAATTGATATGCAGAAAACCATTCCTGAAAGTATAAATCTATATATTAATACGTGAAGCAAAAACTTTATACCCCTTTTTAGGAAAATTGCGCGGAAGGAAATTTCGCACACTTATTGTTTATATAGAGAAGGAGTGCAGAATGCTATTTTTTTTAATTATGCGTAAAAATACATTAAATTTAATTATGGTGGAATTTCGACCAATGGGCGACCACTAGTAAAACATAAAAATACATCTGACACACAAAAACCATCTATACATTGAGACAATTCCAATGAGCCCAAACAATATATATCTGATATATTTCTTTCTTCTCTAAGTTGTTGAGGTGTTGACAATCCTGCAGATTCCAGGTTGTTCTTGCAATATTGTTGAAGTAACAAGATAACAAATTTCGAAACGATCAGACATGTGGAAGTTGCTTACAACCAGAATCAACTTCATCAATTAGATGATCTTCAAATGGCTGAACAGACCTTCTTGAATCATAACTAAGAGCATTCTAAATCAAGTCACCCTTCAAACAAAATGTCTGTTTTGTAATTTTTGTCTATTTATTTCTTGTTTATTTATATTGTAATTATCGTTTCATGTCCGCTAAACAGAATTGGTCCTAACGGAAGACCAGCGCGGATTGTTGACACTGCAACCCGCATATGCTGAGTTAGGGTCCATTTTGCGGCAACCATTAATTTTGTTTTTTTTATTTTTATTGTATATTTGTCTGTGTTGTTGCAAATAAACACTTTTTCTATTTCTATTCTATTTCTATTTCTAAAATCTAAATCGCATCATTCGTTGGGACTTACGCCACTAACAGACGCACACATAAATAGATACCTACTTATAACACCGCTACGCGCTAAACGTACTTATTATGACCTCTATGTTTGCTTTGGGGGTAATAACACTGGTCTAGTGGTAGTGATCCTTTTGATCCTAAGGTCGTCGGTTCGTATCCAGTCATGCACAAATGGATTTTTCTGATAAAATAATTGATGTGTGCAATTACCAGTACCTACTTACTCTCAAAAAGAAAACATCGTAAGTAAACCGGCATGTCGTATATTCTTAAATGTATGAAACCAAGTGCACGAAAGGAGCCTTTGAAGTGCACTTTAATCCTTTCACAACAGATATATTTCTTTCAAAATAATAAGCTTTGAAGAGGGTTTGATGGTACATTAAATGAAACGTGCGCGTCTCGGGACGCCCGACAAAAGTGATAACATAAGCTAATCTAACTAGCGCTGTGGGATAGAGTGAGAAAGGAGGAGCCTGCCTGTCGCTGCCGCATGCGTGAGAGAAAGGAAAGCCAGACAGACTGGCGCCGTAACGCGTTACGTAACGAAGCGGTTTACATAAGACCTCATTAGATTATGAGTAATAGTCTGATTTGTAAACCTTAAACAAAAGGAAAAAACTATATTTTATACTTATTTTGCTTACTAAATGGTGTAGGTAGAACTGGTTTGGGACTTGACTACTAGTCATTCACCTTCACTGTGCGATACACGCTACACTGTACACGCGTTTGGTCAATTTTATTATTGTTATCAAATACATTTATTTACAAAAATAATTACAGAAATGTACAGAATATACAATAATATAAAATACATGTGAAACAGTTAAGCTGTCTAAGGACCGTTTAAGACGATCTATAGATAGCTCAACTGATCCAGATCACTGTCAGAGGGCAGCGTTCCCAAGACACTGTCGACGTTGCCACGTTCAATGGCAATGCCAATACGCTGAGCCAGATAGGAAACAGCTCTTGGGTCACACAATGTAGATACATAGCGTGACCCAAGAGATAGATACGAGTAGATAGATACCAGACGCCGTAAGATAATTTTGAAAATGCGGTGGTCAAATTCGTTTTGTTTCTTCTTCGGTACTTTTTTTGCTTCGTTTTTTTTTCTTAATCACCATAAAACTATACAACAACTTTGTATGAATCAGAGCCTAATTATAAATCTTTAAATCCGGCATCCCTCTAAATATGAATC
Organism: Lampropteryx suffumata; assembly: GCA_948098915.1. Lineage (NCBI taxonomy): Eukaryota > Metazoa > Arthropoda > Insecta > Lepidoptera > Geometridae > Lampropteryx > Lampropteryx suffumata. The sequence continues at coordinate 9,619,887 of OX402552.1, forward strand.
ACCAGAACAAAGAGCACTAAGGTTAGAAACAAGAAGAAAAGATTTAGAGAACCCTCAATGTCCGAGGTTAGAAGTTGTTAAGCATGGGTGTCAATTTCAAGCGGTTAGATTATACAATTCTCTGCCTGTTGAATTGAAAACTATTAATAGGCCAAGTATATTTAAAAATAAGCTTAAAAAGCTCTTGCTGGAAGGGTGCTTTTATACCGTGGACGAACTCCAACTGTAGTTGTTATTAAAATTATATTAATATTTATTTTTATTTTCTTTAATTTAATTGTACTTATTTTATTGTTTGTTTTTTAATATCTATTTTAATTATGTGTAATTTTAGGCCAATTCAATGTAATATATTCAAATACAATGTAATATTGTTAAATGAATAAATAAATCAATCAATTAAAATCATGTGTATGAGTCTTTGCCGCTCACCATTACTTCTAGCGATGATAATGCTTTATGTTTAATGCCTAGAAGTGCAAGGGAATTGAACCCGCACTTATCGAGTACTAGCCAACCTAGCGGGAGTCTTATCAAGGAAACAAAAGAGAAGTAAGTACCTTCTTAATTATAATAATAGGAACGCAATTATGTAAACACTATATAAGATAGTTCCGATATTAGAATCGTATTCTGTTACGATTAAAGTCAATAAGACGTATTCAACCTGGTTCGATAATAATAATTAATATTAACATTGTTTTTATATTCAATATTCAGCCTTAATCATTAATACGGTAGCGTTTGTTTTTCTGCAGCAATTTGTATGCATTCATTATCAAGTACAAACCTTGACCTAGGCTGATAAGCGCAGAGTTGAACTATCACGCAACGAAACGCATTAAATACATACATTCATATTATTTTTTGTTGTTTTCTGCTCTTAATGCGTGAGGTGACTTTGAGAAATGTTATCTTAGACCGGTTATAAATGTTATTATAATATCGACACACGCACGTAATCCCAGTAATGGATTCAATAGATAATTATTGTATTTCATAATAATAATTGTTAATAATGCCGGAGAATTTCGCACGGCATCATCCTGGCTCCTAAGTAAGCAGAGCTTGGTTATGGGTACCAACATGACTTATATACTACTTATATACATAGAAACACCCAGATCCGAGACAAATACCTACTTGCTGTCATACAAACATTTGTACCGCGGCGGGAATCGAACCCGCAACTTTCTGCGTCTCAGCCGGGCCTTGGTGTACTGCGCCACAGAGGTCATAATTTATCATTTATCTCTTTTTAATTAAAAATTAAAAAGTGTAATGTTGTTTGCCTGTTTATGTCTGTTTTTTTGTAACCCTTTCACAGCTTACGCTAAACGGAACTTGATGAAATTTCAATTTTCATTGGTTCATTTCTAAAATTAGGAATTGTCTAAAATATATTTAGTTAGTCATAGCATTTGTAAAACCTATTCGGTTGGTACCATCTAACTAAATTAGGAACGCTTAATTAAGTTACATAAAATTAAATTAGGATAAGTTGGTAGCAGCAGAATACCAAAGGTATACTTGACAGTTCAAAACCTAATCTATATATATAAAAATGTTATGTTGGTTTGTGTACGCTTCAAAAACTCAAAAAGTTCTGCACCGATCGAGCTGAAATTTTAGTATGATATACAATCCGCATCAAGGATTGTTTTTATCATTTTTTTTGTGCCACAACGAAGCGTGTCGGGGTAGTTATAAATAAAATTAGTTAGGTTGGTGCTAACAGAATTGAGGCCAATTTCAGATGTACCATAAACAGACGCACATAACGGAACTGTATCTAGTTAGTAAACTTAGTGAACTAATGAATAAGTATAGTAAACAGCCAGTAAATTATTTGAAACCGTCTTCTGCCAACGGATATTAAAATAAGATTTAAAAAATTATAATGTTGTTAATGATTTTGATGTCTTGTCGGTACATAACCAAGCCGTTTGAGTTAGTGCAGTGTAACAGTGAAAGAAAGTGAAAATGACAATACAATATATTCATAAAGAACACATTAACAAAGTGTCTCCCCTTAACTAGAGACAATAAGAAAAGTGCTATTGGACACATTCTTAGGCATAGTTTACGTTATACAAATAAGTCATAGTTAAATTACTCATTGGCCTACTTTGCTAGATTGTAATAATATTAGAGTATAATTTTTTAAGAATTATACACTAATTAAAAAAAAAAAAAAAAAAAAAAAATGATTTTGATGTAGCATTTCTAACCTAAAACAAATAAAAATTGTTGCTGTCCTTTTCTTAATATATTTACATTACTCTTTCATTTGATTTATTTTTTATAAGCCGTGATAGTTTAATGTAATAATAGTTCTAATAGTTCCTGCTGTTCTGTTTTTCCTATTTTTACGCATTAGATGGTATCTGTAATGTTAAAAAAAGCTGTAAATAAACTGAATTTAAACTTGGAATTTTTTTTTTGAAATTTCCACAACCATTCACCACAATAATCTGTATATAGCTATCAAAATATTTTGTAATAATTTAAATAGGAAAAAATGCACAAAAAGTAAATATACCTACTTACTATCAGATCTGACAGGTAAACACCCTTTAAAAATAAACCAATAAATGTATACTAAATGGCGGCATAAGAGCTCCATTACTGTTAAAGGTCGATTAAAAAATATAATTGTAAAGGTGGCAACACACTGTCAAATGAGATTGCAATAACTTTAATTTTATTGTTACAGTAACAAGGGTGGTTGGCATTTTATTTGTAAGTTTTGTAGAATTTGTTAAGTTACTTAGATTTTAATATATATATGTGAATTTGAATTTTGTGTTTTTTTTTATATATACAACGTGGAGCTACAATGGCGACATTAAATCAACACCCGTGTATTCGTGGAGCTTTAAATCAGTAATCAAAAATATATATTTTAATTGAAATTAATAAACTAAAGGATAATAAAACAAAAATATGACGGATAAAAAAGATGGCGGATAATAATGGATTCTAGGTCACTCCTTTTAAATACCAATGCAACTGACAAGTCATTTGTAACCTGCGAGTAATTTAAATGCCCTCCAGTCTAAAGCCACCTTAAGGAATTTATAGGTACTAATTAACATACCGAATAAACCGAGAACGATGTTGATTGTCCCATAAATGCTGTATTCGACTTCGGTGAAGTTGAATTTTTTGATTGTATATAAGTATGATACTTGAGAGTCACCTGAAACAAGAAAACCACCATAATTATCATATAATTTCTATGTATAGTATGTATGTATTTACAAAAAAAGTATATAAGTAGATAAGCCATGTGGTATCTATAACACAAACTCTGCTTACTTTGGGGCCAAATGATGCTGTGTGAAATGTTCGGGATTATTTATTTCATCATCATCATCATCATTCAGCCCGATTGCACCCACTGCTGGGTATAGGCTTCCTCTTTACTGTGTCACTCATTTCCGTCCCTAGCAATGATTAATATTGAAATTAAATAAATAAATATTCGTGGACTCATATAATGCACAAAAAACTATTTAACCCCAAAGGAAGCATAGCTTGTTTTATGGTGACCAGATGACTGATAGAATACTTATTTTTAAATACATACTTATGATACTCTAAAATATTTTAATACCAGTTGCCCGCGGCTTCGCACGTGTGTAGCTACATAAGGAGTAGTGTATGCCCGTCTCTAATATACAAACAATCAAGAAAAAAAACTCATCAAGATCCGTTCAGCCGTTTTGTCGTGATAAGGTACCAAACAAACAGACAGTTTCAGTACTTTAGAATCTATATATAATTTGATAAAACTTAGCAGTACCTATAAACATAATATATAACACGATTATTTTTTGGAATTTGTGTCAGTGGATCCGATTGCACACGATTGGCTTGAATATTACTAAAGCAATTAGGATAAGAATTTCAATTTATGCTAGCTTATACTCCAAATAAATTTCTGAGGTATGTTTCATAACGCCTCTGCCCCGAAAATGGGGCAAAAAAAGGGGTTGGTATCAGAACTTTTAACGAGTGGTGTGATTTGCATGAAATTTGATTTGGATACATCAAAAATAAGTAAATGACAACGTGTTTCAGGTGTGTGTGTTTTAAAAAAACCTATTAAAGGGGAAAAGAAAGGGGTTAAAGTTTTAATAATTAATCTTTATAATTGATATTTAAGCTACGCATGCATGAAGGCTCATTATTATAACTAGTATTTTTCTGTAAGTGAGTTTGTAATTCTTGTAAGAAATAAATTCTTAAAACACTTAAAAAAGTACTTCGTAAAGCTACTTCAAACTTTATTAATAGAATGTTAGAACATAATTTATAAACACCTTCTAGATTTCAAAATAAATAGATTTTTATAGCATTTTTAAAACCTAGTTATTGTTTCAAAGAAATTCAAGCATTTCGCGCCTAAAAGTCCCAAATTTGTAATATAATATGTACATATATAGTGCATGGTATGTATATGATATGGATGTGGGTTAGTGGAAAATTTTAACACAACTAAGCAAACTTTTAACCTTAATTATGGAAACTAGATGACTGATAGAGTTCTTATATACTTGCTTCTTTCCGCGGCTTTGCACGCGTGGTACCATTAAAAAAAGAAGCCTATCTCCTTCCCAAATATACAAGAAATCTCCTTGTCAAATTGAATCAAAATACATTCAGTCTAACAAAGGCCATTTATCAATAAACTAATGGTTAGTCAACCTTCACTTTTATAGTTTTTAATAAGTAATTTTCGTAGAACGTTTGATAGTTTTTGTTACGCGTACAAGATAGAAACTTCGCAAAACCCTTGGCCCTCCACGCTGAAACCTCAAAGGTCGTCAATAATGAGTCTGTTACCTTCACCTGTACTACATAAGTACAGTTGATGGCAGAAGTAGCTTAACAAGCTGTACAGTTTTCAAAATAATAAACAATTATATAAAATACACGTGAAACAGTTGAGCTATCTAACGATCGTTTAAATTTATAAGCTGATCCAGATCACAGAGGGCAGCGTCCCCGAGACACTGGCGGCATTGCCACGTTGAATAGCAATGCTACTGGGCCAGACAGGAGCCAGCCACCGACGCCATCTGTGGCGCAGTGGGGTAAGGTCCAGCTGAGATGCAGAAGGTTGCAGGTTCGATTCCCGACAAATTTTGTATAATCTGCAAATTATTTGTCTTAGGTCCGGGTGTTTCTATGTATAATATGTATGTATCATGTCAGTCATGTGGTACCCATAACACAAGCTCTGCTTACTTTGGGGGCAGATGATGTGTGAAATGTCTGGCATTATTATTATTATTATTAATTATATTTAGTAAATTAATTCGATAATTTTATATTTAAGGATAAACATTTGTGTGATGTTCCGTTTCTGGGTATAATAAAGTATGACAAGTATACATTTAAAAATGTATAAGTATTCTATCAGAGTCAGATGACTGATAGAATACATATTCTGGTTCTAGCTCTGGTTCTGATGACTAGATGGTCACTATAATACAAGCTAAACCTAGGTTGAGGCTAGATGACGTTGTGTGCATTGTCCACCAATATTTATTTATTTATTTGTTATTCTACCTATTAATGTTAACTATATTCTGGTTCTAGCTCTGGTTCTGATGACTAGACGGTCACTATAATACAAGCTAAACCTAGGTTGAGCCTAGATGATGTTGTGTGCATTGTCCACCAATATTTATTTATTTATTTGTTATTCTACCTATTAATGTTAACTGTAGGTAAGTTAAAACGACTTAAATAATATTAGTTAAAATTTTAAGCATTATTTCAATTAAATTTCAGAATTAACAAAAATTTAGGACATAATTTGAAAGGAAATTGAAGTCAAAATATGAAAATATATATATTTGAATAATAATTATTTTTACGGGTCACTTAATAGTGTCAAAACAGGACATTTTTCTCCCAATAAAATGTAATTTGCTACTGGTACCGTCATAAGAGTAAAAATCTGTTGAGATGCGATAAAAGTTCTGCTGGCGACTGTACTAAACATATTTCATTGTGTCAATGGTACGTGTCGTTACTGTTGGTCACGGTCGGAGTCTGTAAAATACGTGGAGAAATTTCGAATTATGTTGTTACACGTAAGACATTAATGTAATATAACGCAATAACATGCCACACGTATTATGTTACTAGCTTTAGCCCGCGTGATTGCTTGCCTACATAAAAGTAGCCTATATGCTGATCACAGACTATATCTCGTACCAAATTACAAGTTTTAATAAATAAAATAATATATATTGGCGGACAATGCACACAACACCACCAAGTCAAAGTCAAATTCAAAAGATATTCAATATTAATATTTATTCAATACAATCACAAGGATTACTTTGAAATGTGTCACATAGTGAATTGAAGTGCCAATTCCTCCTAATCCAAGCCCGAGAAGAATTGGCGAGAAACTCGTCCTGGTCCTACAGCTTTTTTACATGATCAAAAAACTAATACAAGAGAGTTTATACATTTCAAATATACCGGTTAACTGTCTGAGGGCAGAGCAACATGACAACATTGTATTATATTGACCAGATGACTGATAGAATACTTATATACTTTTAAATACATACTTCTGATACTTTATAACATCCAGACACAGAACAAACACCTGTGTTCATCACCACAAATGCTTATTCCGGGAGGGAGTCGATCCCTCAACCTACAGCACATAAAGCAGAGCTGAAGAACTGAGCTGACAGACCAGTTAAAACTAAAAGTAAACAAAATTAAACAACGTCTGGTGACTTCAAATTAGACACAGTGGCGACTACTAACTTAACTTATCATTTTATAAGCGTAATTACATAACCACAATTGACTTAGTTGTATTGCAAACTTCTTCAATTTATTGACAACTTGTAGATAACCCGTAGGAGTGTCTACGATGCATTTCTAAAATGATATTATATATTTAGGGTTAAAGGAACTATATTTTTTAGGGTTTTCTGTAAGTCTGTCTGTTTGTCTGTGTTTATGTTAATACCCTTTTTCTCGGGAATGCGTGGTTGTATTAAGTTGAATTGATATGAAACACTCAATTCAGATGTCCCTTCGAGCTCGATTATTTATGTCGCATACTTCGACAATCGCCGAAATCGACAAATTAAATAAAAAGCTTTGGGATACTTCGCGTTGCCCTAGAATCATAAAATTTGCCAAGAAGCAAGGTTTTGTACTTAAAGTTGTTTAATACAAAAAATTTTGGTTCTTCATAAAGCAAAAAGTAAAAAAAAAAATTCTAAAATTTTTTTTTTAAACCCGATGGGCTCCTGTTCCCCGCGGTCGCATAGTCTCATATCTAATAGGCTATTTGCGCTATTTGCGCCTTTTGAGGTACTCTGCACTGTAAAGTAATTCTAGTAATAGTAACAGTTAGTAAAATAACCATGTTGCTAAAAAAAATATGGTTGTCTGTAAAGTCGGTTTACGAACGATAATTTTACGTGATAACGTTGTAAGGAAACATTGATGAAAAATTGTATACTATTAACCAATTAAGATGCGCCACAAGCCGACGCTTAGGCTGATCGTGCCTCTCTATCGCTTGTTCCGCGCTCTTGCTTGCTCGCTCGGCTCAGGCGGAACGTGACAATTTTTCGTGCGTGCAGCCGGCGTTCATCGACTTATAAGACGTTATCACGCCAAAAGTAGGTTGGTATCGCGACTCTCGCACTTCACTGATTTATATTTTTGTTAATTTTAGTTAAATCTAACACTGTTTCTCGAACACTTTCTAGTCTTTCTAGGGTTTGAAAAATGGCGGCAGTTGAGCCAATTCCTTGATGGAATGGTTACCAAGAATACTAGCTATGGCCAGACTACATCGCCGTTTATACCTAGAGCTATTTAGAAAAATATAACATCCAGCGGGCCTAGCACGGCACGAGGAGAAATAGTCTTTCCCCCGTTTTTATCCACCTGTGGTGGACAGGTGGTGGTGTATTTCCACTGACAGGTGGATAAAAAGGTGGAAAGACTATTTCTCCTCGTGCCCGTGCTAGGCCCGCAGAGATGTTGAATGACTTCTTCTTCTTCTTTGTTTATGGCATGTGACATAATAATGCCAATTTTGCCAGTGTCAAGTGTTTGTATTTGTTTATGGTCAATTTGTTTAATAAAGTCTTAGTCGATGGTCAATTGTCAATTTTAGACGTCACGCGGAATGGCGTCTAAAATTTTCTTGGGATTCCTCGTCGTTCATATCACATTGCATCACAACACACATTTAATTCAATTCTCCATACCCGTCTTGTAGTCACAATTTATTCATTAAAATTCCGCCATTATTACTGAATAAAACATGCAATAAAACGAATAAAACAATATTAAATTAGCAGAGCCATGCTACTTCATGAAATGACAAACGAGATGTTGAATGACAAAGAGAGGTTGTCAAATGTTCGTTTTTTTTGTACCAACTTTTTTAAGTTCTATATATGACAATCTATAAGCCTTTACAGAAAGAAGGAATTGTATGATAATTGTATGGTTGTATGATCTGCAAGTATTTGTCTCGGGTTGTGTGTTTCTATGTAATATGTGCTTATGTATAATTATCCTGTACTTTTCTGTATATTATATGTACTTACGACAAAAAATACTTATTTAACTTATTTATATAATAAAAAAGTCGGTATAAGTAGTATAGCATAAAACACAAGCTCTGTTTATTTTGTGGTAGATGATGCTGTGTGAAATGTCTGGCATTTTAAATTAATTTACAAAAATAATAATCAAAAATATCTTATTTTCGGTTCGATTTATTTCATAACCGGGCTTTGAACCAACAAATTTAATATCGAGAGACAGAGGTGCAAGTACAACCACTGCTCCTAAAACCCTGGAAGCGTTTGATGTAGAGCAAATCTGTGTTTCCTTGGTAATTATGCCCGTAAGTTATGCTCTGAGGCGCCTCGTCTATTTCTAAATGCTTTGCTCAATAAGCTGCAACACAACATCTAAAGGTGGCTATTAATGATACCTCCAGACGTCCAAATGGCTTAGATTTATTTAACAATCGATTTATTTTTCAGCAAGCGACCAAGCGTCCGTCTTCGTGGTAGTGCGGTATTCTACCGCCAAAGTGCAGAAAGGTAGGTAACCTGTTTCAGTTAACTTCAGTTAATACTTCAGTTAATAAAAATCAAGTAAAAAGAGTCAAAGTCAAAAGTTATTTTATTCAATACAATCACGAGGATCACATTGAAACGTCTTACATACTAGGTGAATAGTGTAAATCCCTCCTAACCCAAGCCCGAGAAGAACTGGCCAGAAACTCGTCCTGAGTCTAGCGCTTTTTTGCATGATCCACCTTATAACTACCTTAACTACAAAAAAGCGACCAAGTGCGAGTCGGACTCGCACATGAAGGGTTCCGTAGCAGCAAGTAACATTTTATATTTGAGTTGATTGAATGAAAGGTAAATTGCGGTTTACGATTTATGACGTATTAAAAAAAACTACTTACTAGATCTCGTTCAAACCAATTTTCGGTGGAAGTTTGCATACCAGTAATGTACATCATATATTCTTTTTAGTTATATCATTCTCTTATTTTAGAATTTACAAGGGTAAAATGTGTGTCCCCACATTTTACCACTTTGGAAGTGTCTCTCGCGCAAACTATGAAGTTAAAAAAAAATGATATTAGAAACCTCAATATTATTTTTGAAGAACTATCCATAGATACCCCACACGTATGGGTTTGATGTAAAAAAAATGTTGAGTTTTAGTTTTAAGTATGGGGAACCCCCAAAATTTATTGTTTTTTTTCTATTTTTGTGTGAAAATCTTAATGCGGTTCACAGAATACATCTACTTAACAAATTTCAACAGTATAGTTCTTATAGTTTCGGAAAAAAATGGCTGTGACATACGGACGGACAGACAGACAGACAGACAGACAGACATGACGAATCCATAAGGGTTCCGTTTTTTGCCATTTGGCTACGGAACCCTAAAAACGAATACATTAGAGTTTATACATTTCAAATGTGTCGGTTAACTGTCTGAGGGCAGAGCATTTTGAGGCCATGCATTCTTAAGCATGTGCTTAAGAATTTTACACGGTTTGAAACCGCAGTTTCTACCAAGGTCACCTTGGTAGAAAATGCGGTTGCAAACCAAATTTCGCATGAACTTTAAATGCCCTTGGTAGACAGGCTTGCCCAGCAAACCACTGGCAGAAGCGGTGGTTTCAAACTTGTTTCAAACTTGTTTCAAACCGTCTAGCCGCTTGTTTAAAACCACGCGTACCACAGTCGCGCCACTGCACGCATCGAGCGCGGACGTATTGCGCGCACGCACGGTATTATGGAAAAATAACGTGAGGTTATCACTGAATTCATCGAGTTATTTAGAGACCTACCCTGTCTCTGGGACATAACGTCTAAGGAGTACAAAGATTTCACCCAAAAAACATGTTTTTTTTTTATCAAATGCACACAAAATTGCCATACAAACTCCAAACTTTAGAAATTTTGATAAATAAGGAGCCATGGCGTCTTTGTAAATTGTAATAGTGCATTACAACGTGCATTGCAACGTGCTGAATAGACGTGTGCATCCTGCACACGTCTATTCAGCACGAGCTTTTTAAACACACTGGGTTTGTTTGCAAACCGTGTAGACAGAAAACGTTCTACCAAGGTCACCTTGATAGAAACTGTGGTTTCAAACCGTGTAGCGCATGCTTTATCAGTAATATAGTAATTTATATTATAGTACGCTTTCTTTATTGCTCGAACAGCATGATTTAATACTTAAAAGTTTTAATTATATTTCATTTGACATCTTTACTGATACTTAATACACAGTAAAGTTATCAAATTAAGTATCTATGAATACAATCATGATAAAACTCGTGAACTATCCGATTATCTTTCCTTACAAATATTGAAGGAGGGTCATTCCACCGTCTGATGTTGAACAACCAAAACTAAGAGTCATAATATTAATACGTGAAGCAAAAACTTTGTACCCCTTTTAACGAAAATTGCGCGGACGGAGGAGTAAGAAATTTCGCACACTTATAGTTTATATAGAGGAGTGCGGATTTTTTTTTTAAATGGTGCATAAAAAATACATTAATTATTAATTAATTATGGTTGATTTTCGACCAGTGGGCGACCACTAGTTATAACAATTTGTCGCGTCAGAATCTTAGTTTGTAACAGAATGCAAATAAAAATATGGGTTTGATAGATACACGCCTCATTAGAATCGCATTTCGTATTTCGCAATCGCACATGCAGATTTAAGTTCAACTTTGGACTTTAATAAATAACGAACGGAATACGAAAACTCCAAAATAATTACAATACAAGCATAGTTTATCTATTCAAGAGTTCAAATAACTTTGTTTTCAATAGATACATTCAATAGAATTTTCATGTTTATATTTTTACGAGATTGTTTTATTTACAAATCAGTCTCATCATTACATAGTACAAAACAAAGTCGCTTCCCGCTGTCTGTCGATCCCTTTGTATGCTTAGATCTTTAAAACTACGCAACGGATTTTGATGCGGTTTTTTTTAATAGATAGAGTGATTCAAGAGGAAGTTTTATATGTATGATACATGCACAATATAGTAGAGAAACACTGATATATTTAGAGGTTTCTAATGACATTAGATATTCTGTAGTATATTCAGTATCAGCATTGCACCCATGCGAAGCCGGGGCGGGTCGCTAGTTTAATATATGATTACAAATCTTAATCATACTATCTCCTTATCGCTCATTACTATTCTACGTGTATGTCTATGGTTTTCTCGCACCTTTGTACGAGGTCAGTGCCTACTTGGACAAGCTATAGGTCCTGGCTTTTCCTTTGACTTTTTGATGCCTGTATATTGTAACGTATACTCCATTACCAGAGTTAGCTGACTATAGCTGATACCGATGTCGACGAAAACTTCGCTACGATCATATCAACGATCGATATAAAAACCAGTTTTAATGCTTGTTGTCACTTAAGTTCGAGCTAAGGGGTAGACTGAAATCAGCCCTGCGTAAAACATGTTTGCGCAGATATAGTGCTGAGTCTACTCCAATTGCTAAATTACTCCCAGAACTGTATAAATGTTTTAGTACGTGTTCCTGTAAAATATTTTTTAGCTATAAACCTTTTTGTATTTGTATATGATAAGTTTATTTGTGTATATGTGTATCGCCTGTGGCATCGTGCTGTTTGGATCGTTGAAAGGTGACTTGATCGAGAGTGTTCAGAAAATCTGTTCATTCATTTGAAGATCTATGCCTGTGGCATCGTACAGTTTGTTTCGTTGAAATGTGACTTGATCGAAAGTGTTTTTAACGATAATTTAAGAAATGATATGATCTGTTCAGTCATTTGAAGATCCGTGCCTGTGGCATCGTGCAGTTTGTTTCGTTGAAAGGTGACTTGATCGAAAGTGTTTTTAACGATAATTTAGGAAATGATATGATCTGTTCATTCATTTGAAGATCCATACCTGTGGCATCGTGCAGTTTGTTTCGTTGAAAGGTGACTTGATCGAAAGTGTTTTTAACGATAATTTAAGAAATTATATGATCAGTTCAGTCATTTGAAGGTATTTAGCTCTTTTCTAGTTGATGAAGAAATGTTAGCAAATTACCATAACCTTTATCAGTCTTTATCTGGAAACTGCTAACTGGTCGTTAGCTTCTATCACTCTAGAAAGTTGTTAGTTGGTATGTTTGTTATATTTCTTTGTAATTTTTTTCTTATGTAGGTTTATTTGTAGGCATTGTTACAGTTATTATTATATTTAGAATTGTTATGTGCCTGATTATTAAGTATAGTAGGTAACTTTTCGTACACCGGCGACTTTTTTTTTTGTCTATCCTGTCCATCCAAAGGTTGCCTGGAAGATCACTTTTAGCGATAAAGCCGCCCATTGTACAACTGTATTGCGTACCATTATTTTTTTGTGTTTTCTTGTGTACAATAAAGTCTTTATCTATCTACCTATCTATCAAATTCCACAGGTCTGATCGATTCAAAATTTGGTACTCCGTTACTTCAATGATTGCAAGGGTTGGATAACCTTGCCCATGTGCTGCAGTATAATTTGGAGTATGCAGGATATCCAACTCTTCACCAACTTACCGGAAAGTTGGTGAAGAGTTAGTGATAACTTCTTATGGGAGGGTAAACTGCTTTGTTACGTAACGCGTTACGGCGCCATTATGCATGGCTTTCCTTTCCCTCACGCATACGGCAGCGGTAGGCTCCCCCTCTCTCACTCTAATCCACAGCGCTAGTTAGATTAGTTTAAGTTATCACTTCTGTCGGGCGTCTAGAGACGCACACGTTTTGTTTTTATTTATAATCACTTTTCGATGAATCTGACATCCATATTGTAATGCATCCAAATGGTCCCCTCGTAGGCGGGTGGCTTTAGTCGTCTAAGTATTGCGTTGCTTTCGTTTGCTATCGCAAGATTAGGAAACAAGTTGCATGTGTGTATAATAAATATCATAGATTTACTAGTCCCTACTATTTCATACATGTTAATGATTGTATCTTGCCAGTTTCTTTTGTATCCTGTTTTTATTTTTGTATCCAACAAAAAAGTGCCAAAATAAATATTTCAATAGTAAATACTAAGATCTCGTTGCCACGTTGCAACTCAATGCTTGTTTCTTATATTTATACTTATTTTCCATCTTATATAGGCTTATAGACCTATACAGGCTTTTATATCAGTCTTTTTGCAACTAATTTTTTTGGGACAAAGTTCCTTATCGCGGGATGGTGAGCCGAGAAAAAATGTAACAGGTTACGAAAAACCGTAAGAGAAAGAGAGAACAAAGGAGACCGATAACTAGTCTACTTTTTAGTTATTTATTGCATCAATAATCAAAATTTAAGAGAGCAGTGGATAGAGAGAATGAGAGCTTGGCACGTTAAATTATGCCAACCCTGCATACGAAAGGGACTTCGTTCCAAACGCGTGTCCCGGGACACGTAATTTTTTTCGAAGTGAAAACTTCTTTTAGCGCGGTACACATATTTTTAGATGAGGTAAAACCTCTGGATTCGCGACACCGTTACCGTGGGCGAGGCGCAGCCGGCTGCCGCGCTCGCCCCATTTGATTATAAACCTTAATTCACTCGTTTACTGTCTACTTTTGTAGGGAGAAATTTACTGAGTTAGGTTCTTTGATATATTATCTATATTTTGAACAAAAAAATCATCTGTGTTCGTTTAGTATTTGATTGGCAGTCGCCATAATTATTGATTTTAAAGTAATTTATTACTAAAATCTAACGCGCCAAAATAAGTTTCCATTTCTGTCGGCACTCCCGGAATGCAACCAGATTTTTTTATTGAATTCTAGCTTCTGCCCGTGGTTTTGCACGCGTGTTAACCTGTTACCTACCTACAATGTAGACTAGATGCTCCAGGTCACAGACTATACCTACCAAGTTTGATCAAAATACCTTCAGCCGATAAAGGCGTTTTTGAGTCAAAAAAAAACACATAAAACATTCAAAATCCAAATATTCAATCATAAAAACTTTACGCACTTATAGGTAACTAGCTACCTGCCCCGGCTTCTAACGAGTAAAACATACACCTAAAGCTCATGTCATGACTCACTCCGTCCATTGGTGAAAAGCATATAAAAATCCATTCTCTAATTTTTGAGTATATCGCATCAGACAGACACGACGGGGGTATTTTACTTTATAATATGTACTGATAAATAAATAAGATATACCTAAGTAAATAAGTAATTCAAGTAAGTGTTATATAGATGCCTACCTATATAGGTAGGTTTTATTATATCTTTGTAGTTTCAATGAGCAGTTTTATTACAGGTCAATGTCTTGCTCCTGTTATTGCAAGTGTTATCTGATAACAAGATATGTGAGGTTGGATGGGATGAACTGATGAACAAACACATTGACAGTTCCTGCACAAGACTAGCTTGATTGACGATTCTTGCTTGAGATAATTCTAGAATAAGTTATCGAGATAGAAAGTTAGTAAATCAATGGTTACTTATATGACTACAAGTAAATCAATGGTTGGTTGAACCCATATCAATTGGGTTATCAACTCCTGTTTTTAATTCAGATCATTGTACCTAATTAGGTAAACTTTGTTATTTAATAAACAAATAATATAATGAAGCTGGATATTACACACAGCATCATCTATCTACATCTACACCACAGAGGTTATTTTCAAGGAATTATTTTTTTTGTTAATTTTTACCATCATCTATTGTTTATCAAAACCATGTACATAGGTGTTAATAAATGTCTGAACTTGTCCAAGGTTGCAAAAAGATTAATGTCAATCACGATTTTTACGTATATTTTGTTATGTTGATGTAAAAACACATCACGCCTTCGTTATAATAAATTACACTTACTAACTACAAATTTCGTTTATGCTACAGACAGACATGTACGTGACAGAGTTAATAGGCATAAGCCTACGTTATAGCATAACTAATTTCGATAAGGGACTGATTACGTGCCCTCCAAAACTGCACTCAGCTGAAATACCATTTTGGTCACCCATCCAAATACTTACAAATACACAACGTTGCTTCGTTGATTATAAAATATCAGATTATTTAGATGACAAAAAAGCTTGGTATGAATCTGCTCCAACACAATTTGGCATCCATAACAAAACAGAAAAGAATTATTCCAAAAATTATTAAGACCTGACGAATTTATTGCCGGATTCTTCTTGAACTGGGGTTATGAGGGACAGGCACAAGTATGTAAGAAGACGATTCAAAGTTGTCCTTTGAAAGAATGTTTTGACTTTGACTTTGACGTTTATCTGATAGAAGCGAATAAAATGAGCGCTTCAATAAAAAAAATGCTTAGTCATTATCAAGATAATTTTTACTATCAAATTACTTATTAATAAGTAAGGCAGTATATTACTACCTAATATAATAACCAACATGGAACAGAATACATCCACTATTAAGTAATCGTAAAACTTGCCCGAAACACAACACCACTCTTTAAAATTTTTGTGACCATTTTTAACTGTCTACAACCTCACAATCAAAAACTTTGTTTGAAAGAACGTTTGAGAGAGAAGCTCTTCTTTAATTGAGAGCAGTTAATAATTTTCCAAACAAAAGCTAAGTTTTGTGAAGCAGGTAGCCATTAACCATTGATTTAATAACAACTTTACAACTCAGATACTTATTGGAAATCTATATTCCAAGATTTCGGAAAAGTTTTTTCAGTTTTTGTTAATAGTAATCCCAATAATAGATACATATTTAATAAAAAAATTGTGTTTTAAAAATGTTAAATGCATGAACACAACTAAAAAAAACCAATAAAAAATACAATAAAAAAAATGCTAATTTGATAATAAGGAATGTATATCCCTATAATATAAACAAAACTAATCAAGGTTTATTAAAATGTATAAACATTAGAATTAGTGTTGGCTATAGGAGGATGAAATAAATAAATAAAACAAAAACACTTTTCAATAACTTGAAAAGTTTTAGGAAGAGTTCAAACAATCTTACCTGTCCTTGTTTCTTGCCTTTCTTCAGTTGAATAGATAGTATTTATTGAATAAAAAGTTTTTTTTTAATAATAGAGACTGCTGTGTCTAAAAATGTTTACAACGATACAACGGATGACGATGAGCGTCATCTATGTACACAAGAGAAGAGTCATTGATAATTGAGAAACACTGGAAATTTTAGAGGTTTCCAATGTAGTGTCGTAAATAAACACATTTTTTGCGCTTACATTGCAAACGCTGGCTGAACCCTACGAGATAGATTAAAATAATGTACTACAGTATTGTACACCTTAAAAAGGTCTACACAAAAGTCCGCAATGGTATATGTCTATCTCTTAGTCTATGTTATTCTCTTAGATAACGTTGTAGATATATGAAGACATTCTGTAGTATATTTAGTATCAGCATTGCACCCGTGCGAAGCTAGGGCGGGTCGCTAGTATAAAATAAAATGAATAAATAAATATAGCCGACAATTCACACAACATCAACTAGTCCCAAACTAAGCATAGCATGTATTATGGTGACCAGATAACTGATATATTACTTGTAATTTTAAATAGATACTAAATACTACCAACTAAGCTGATAGGCCAGTATTATAGATTTGGAGACAAAGAACTTAATCGATGCAGAAAACAAGGATAACTAATGAAAAAACTGACCTTTGTTGCCAATTAAAAACTTTCAGTCGTTTCTTTAGAATATTCTGGACATAATAAAAGGATTCATAGACGATTGATAGATTGATTTTATAGGTTCAAGGACATAGCAATCACAGATTCAAAAACTTTGACAAACAATACACTTAATTTATATAAAAGTATACATTATACAAGTGTACTAAGAATAGTATACTATATACTCAATCCTATGTTTTTGGTTTTGATCCTATGAAACTTTGTCCCCCAAATTTACTAGCGAATTTGTAACAAGTTAGAAGGTAAGAAACAATTATGATAACAACTGATTAACGCATGTTTCACGTCTCAGTCAAATATTTACATACTATCCCACTTCTGTCACTGAGGTCATGAATGTACAATAATTTCCGTATGTAAAACATTTGCGAAATTGTAATAAATTTTTACGGATTGCTAAAAAAGTAGCTGGGAGTATGCAAGAGCCATTCCATATTGAAAGGCTTGACCGACAGAGCAAAGTACTTTAGGCTCATTCCTATGTAGGTACAAAGAAGTCAAGGTATTCCAGTTACTAGCACGGAATAAGACAGCTAAAGGTCCTAATACACTGTACTATCTTCGAGCAATTTATCAATATCTTTGTCCCCACTCCGAGCATTTTTACAATGCTTCGCAGTGGTGTCTAAGACCCTTATCACTGGTTTACCTTGTTGATGCTACTAAGTGAAATGAACATTATACCGACGTGCTTAACAACTAGCAATTAGGATTCTTGTTATACAAAAATACAGAGATAATGTTTTAATTATCTTAGCTCTTTTTGTAGCTAATAAGTATTGCGTTCGTATGTGGCACCTCTAGGATAGTAACATAAAAATAACTTTACACTATGTAACATACGCTGTAGTAGCTCTACAATATTAAGAAACTAACAAAAAAATAACAAGGTCCCTTAATAGATTAGATAGTAGGTAAGTATATACTCAACTCGATGAACATACTCATTTGAAGGAAGTAAATTATATCTACACAGTTTAAACCAATCTTTCCGAAAAAACGCAAGGTCACCAGAAACAAAGAAAAGAAGTGTGAAGTAGACAAAAATCAACATACCATAAAGGGGTCCCACCATTAGCAGATACAAGACCAATACACAAAATATTTGCGTTCTTCCCGACATCACTCGAGGCTGCAACGCTACCATCACAGTGTTCCCTACTAGCTGTAAAACTTCCCGCGATAATTTCTTACACTTATTCCCATTCGCATCATCATCACGTTTCACTTCATCACTCGGCACAATATCTTCGAGCTTAAACAAGCCATATAGGAAAGAGAAAGTGTATAACGCGAGCAGTAAGGAGAACACTCCATAATATCCAAGAGTCCTCAATAAAATACCGCTTAGTGCGGTCCCGGATGGCGTCCCCAATGTTACACATATCGTCACTAGTCCCAAGCGAAACGTCCTGTTCTCTATTGTGGTGCGATCTGCCATAAAACTGAACATTCCCATAAACACTATTATGTAACTGCCAGAAAACGCGGCTGGCAGCGCCTCTATCAGCACCGTCGTCGTCAGGGGTATTTCTCTGAAGTAGTAAGTCGCAATCAACAATCCAATATTTGCAAACATCTCCCCGATGAACGGAAAGAGGATACATATTTTTCTCTTTTTGTATTTATCACTCCATGCCCCGACAAATATCACCATCACGGCGGGAATGGCAGTCTGCAAAGGGAACTTCCACGCAACCACTTTAGCGACTAGCGAATGAATTTGCACCACTTTATTTTCAAGGCCAGTCGTGTTGCGGTCCCTGATGCGGTCGCAAATATCTTCGCCGAAGTCGAAATTTACTCTGCAGGCTTTCTCTAAGTGCATATTCTGGACTGCAAACGAAGATATAGCCGTGCAGAGCATGTACGTAAACAGACATGGCTCTACCGTTGTCTCTCGCAGGACATTTTTGATATATTTTAAAACACTTTTAGATTTCTCCTTCAAAGTCTTTCGTTTCGAGTGTCCAGTGAGCTGTATATTCGAGTCAGTTAGGCCGTTATTTCCGCAGGTATTTTCAGTCGCAATCATGTTTGTAAAAGTGAGAGTCAGTAAAAGTCTTCGATAACTTGCTGCACGCACAACACTTCGCCAGCGGCGATCGGTGGGGACTATACACTTAATCCGTGGCTTTTTGACTGTAGTTTCCAAAAACCTGAGCAGTAAATGTTGGGTTGTAAAATCGAGCGCGATATGAGTGCGTCGGCGCATACGAGTCGCTCTCATCTCGACGGCTACGATAACACAGGTCTCACAGTCGACACCACTTTTAATAAATATGTAGCTCATTTATCTTGTGCCTTAAGTTACGCCGTATTAACTACCATTGTGCGCTGATACGCCACTCGTTACGTAGCTGTACAGACTGAACGCTAATATTTAAACAATGGCGCATTCGTTGTCAACACTGGTTCGATTTTAGTCACATTGCGTCAGGTCAGTAAACCTGTGACTGTAAACTACCTATGTTTCTACCTTCCTAATTGACTAAATAAATAATTTTCAACTTTGTGATTATAGCTGGAACGTGCCCGATTTCCTTGAGCTGTTTCAATAATATACGAGTATCTGCAATCACTTTCACCATTCTTTATCCTCTAACCGCAGAAGATCGTTATAATTTTAACATGAGATATGTATGTAAATCTGTGTTTGTGTCTGTCTGTGACGTCATAGATCCCAAACAGATAAACCGATTGCTACTGTTTTTTGTCCGAAAAGTGACTTAATCGAGAGTGTTCTTACTAGTAGTTATAATTTGAGAAAACCTGTTAATCCATGTGAACATCATCTTCTCTCCTAGTTTATGGTGAACACAGGTCTAATCGATTTGAAATTTGTCAAAAATATTTTATTTAAATAAATCACCAACGTCCCTCATACTAGGAGAATTAAGGTGCCAATTCCTCATAACCCAAGTCCGAGAAAATTTACAAGAAACCCGTCCTGGTCTTATTGTATTTTTATATGAGCCTTCTTTTATATTATTTACGAAACACATTAAACATCAGTTTATACATTTCAAATCTGTTAGTAAACTGTCTGAGGGCAGAGCAACATGAGGACATGCATTATTATCAACAATCAGTCTACACTAACACTTTAGATTTGTTAACAATTATAATTAATTATATTCTTATTAATTAATAATTATTCAATTATAACAACACAAAAGTATACCAACGTAGATACAAAAATACCCACTAAATCAATCTGAATAGGTATCAACTCAATCTACACAAACATGAATCTGTTGCATGGACCTCTGCTGAGTAATGAGGTTATCAACCTTTTTTATGACCAAATAACTATCAAAGGATGAAGTTTTAGAGTAGATCTATTAAGTATTTTATTTTAAAATTGTCAGGTACGCGTGGTGCCTGAGATCAAAAGTTACATAATTCTCATAGTAACTACCTACCACTAGTAACATCCATTTTGAAATCCAAATTCCTTAAGCCGTTCGGAACTGATTGAACTTACTCGTACGAACATTCACACAAACTTATCTTTTATAGTTATTATATATTGTCTTAGAAGGTCACCAGTAGGACGACATAAACGGGTAGTTAGGTAGGTAAAGTAAAAATCATTATCTAGGTAGTGCCTAGGCACCTACCAGGTAGTAGGTACTTAGGTATATACTTAAAAAAAATGTACGTAGGTACGCATTTACATAGTAAGTATAGATATGTTACAGATAAGTAAATATTTAAGCTAGCTGCTGCCCGCAGCTTCGCGTGCGTTTTACTTATATAAGTAGCCTATGTCCGTCGGGTAAAAGTCCGGTAAAAATAGGTAAAAAACAGGCAGATAGACACACTTCGAATTTATTGATACGTATTTAATGTACTTAATTTATTATTCATTATTATAAGGTTTACACAACACTCCACACAAATATCTCACAGACTTTTAGTCGAAGCTGTTAATAGAATACCAGCGCATTGCAACTTCCCAGTGGCGAGGCATATTATACAGAGACAATGGTGACAATTCGGTTGGTTCATTTCTAAAATAAGGAATTGTCTAAAATATCTTTTATTTAGTCATAGCATTTGTAAAACCTATTCGGTTGGTACCATCTAACTAAATTAGGAACGCTTAATTAAATGAGATAAAATTTAATTAGAATAAGTTGGTAGCAGCAGAATACCAAAGTTTCATTAGACAGTTCTAACCTTAATTTTAGCTAAAATTTGTTAGGTTGGTGCCAACAGAATTGAGGCCAATGTATTATATTACTGTGTCATAAACTTTATAACATGCTTTAGTTCTATTTAAGTCTTATTTCGTTCTATATTCAAATGTTATTCTTTGTAGTCATATATGTCATATTGTTTGCACAATGAATAAAGTCGGTTCGTTTTAATGTTAACTTAAATACTGGAAACAAAAAACTATTATGGCATGTCCAACGAAAAATGTATAACCCTTCAGTTTAAAAGATGATTATCCCTTTGGTTTAACATAAAAATGTCACGAAAATTTAGTCGACAAAATAGTTTTAGTACCTATAATGCTAGATAACTTCTATGGGTTACTGTCTTTTCTCTAGTTTTAAACAGCCTTAGTACCTTTTTTTGTGCAGCGCAAGTGTAAGTAAGAACATGTATGTTAAAGCGACTTCCTGATCAAATGATCTTGACTTGATTATTATCAGAAAACATTCAAATAAAGAATTTGTGTTTAGTAATTATGGACAGAGTAAGGAATGAGTACATAAGAGGAAGTGTGAAAGTAGCGCCAGTGTATGAAAAGGTGAGGAGCAACAGGCTAGCATGGTATGGGCATGTATTGAGAAGGGAAGAGTGGCATGTGACTAGTAGAGTGCTTGGTATGAATGTTGATGGATTTACGAGTAGAGGTAGGCCGAAGAAAAGATGGATGGATTCTGTGAAGGATGACATGAGTAAGAAAGGAGTGAGTGTTGAGATGACGGCTGATAGAGGAGAATGGAAGAAGAACATACATATGTTGTGCCAACCCCACATAATGTGGGAAAAGGGCTGGAAGATGATGAAGATGATGTTTCAAATAATGAATTCCGAAAAAAACTTAACGGGTGTTGTTTTAATTAGGTTACTTTCCACCTATAAGTTGCAAGTTAAAACGACGTCAACTTTAGGAGAAAATGATGATTATTGCATTTAGACATTATTTCATAATCAAATTACAAAACTTACAAATATTTTGAAACGAGGAAATAGAAGGCAAAATATTGAAAATCCATACCAAATATATGTTTAGTATAAATATATATTAATACGTGAACCAAAAACTTTGTACCACTTTTTACGCAAATTGCGCGGACGGAGGAGTATGAAATTTCGCACACCTATAGTTTATATAGAGGAATGCAGAATGATAATATTTTTTTTTTTAATTATGCATAAAAAATACATTAATTATTAATTTATTATGGTCGAATTTTGATCAGTGGGCGACCACTGGTTATTATTGTTATTTTAATTAACGAATAGATAACCATTAAATTGCGGTAAAAAAAACTTGTTTTTACAAACAAAAGATAATTTGCTGTGAGCCACTGTCTTAAGGATTACATTCCTTTATACTTGTGTCTAGTAAGATAGGTACTGTTCAACATTTCTATTAATTAAATGTGTCTATGAGTAACATTATAAAACCTATGTCTAAAAATTATTATGTGCAGAGTGTAGGTATCTATTATAGTGTTTAAGATTATCAATATCCATGTGTCTAAGATGACGAGCTCTTTACTTTTACTTATGACGTCGGAATGTATTATATTACATCACCGGTATCCAAAACCGGTGACAGTCTCCGCATGGTAATGGGCCTTTACGAGGAGTTGCATCAGGGACGGTTTATCGACCCCGGGATATTGTTGATCTGCAGGGCTATTACGAGTTTTTGACAGATTCTGAACCGAGGCGACTCACTCCGATCTCGATTAGATTGAAGTGATTCACTTCTTTTTGAAAACTATCAAAAACTCATAGTCAGTTCTTACTTTGTTGTTAATTTTACATCAAATATGAATAATACGGTAGGCATATGTAAACATGATAACGTCCAAACATAGAAAAACCCTTTTTAAACATCCTGGTTACCGGTATCTAAGACGCTTGCAATACCAAGACCAAGAAGTATACCAGGAGGTATCATAAAAGTAGACATAAAGTCATGTTTGTTTGATTCCACTTGTTCTAATGCCCTTCAAATCTTAACAAATTATGATTGCTTCTACACTACTGCTAAATAGTCTTGCTGTAGAGTAGAGTAACCTACCACCAAACATAATAATAATAGTACTTTTTTTATTATAATATAGCCCTACTTTTGATGTTGCCTGGTGGTAAGCGTCGATGCGGCCGATGATGGACACTTATTAACTCTTGACTTGAAGAGACTCAGATTGTAGTTTTCAGGTAAGACATACGATGGCAAAGTATTCCAATCCTTGGCTGTACGCATTATAAATATGGAAGTAAATCAGAACACATTATTATAAATATTAATGGGTATTTATCGCGTTTATTTACCTATTTTTCCCGACGTTTCGACAGGTTTACACTCTGTCGTGGTCACGGGATGACTACATAATGGAAGCAAATCGCTTTGTTCGAAGAGTGGTAAATTGACAAGGTATGGATGGTATTGTGCGGTATTGCTTGTTCTGTTGTGAAAAGATGGTGAGTTTATTTGACCTTTAAATGTTACAAATATACTTCAAGTAGGCATTAGATACATAGTTATAGTTTTATAAACAAGTCATTTCATAGTACATCCTCGAACTTGGCTCACACAAACAATACATAATTACGGTACTTATATGTAGTATTAGGTTGGCAGGCATACATTGTAAGCTTGGTCTGCGATAAACGATGTACATGGCTGAATCCCAACTCCCAGGATTCCCTGTATATGGAACGTAGACGTAGGTATCTCCCAAGGCACGCGTCTGAGCCTGATATTCTTCCTTAACGTCTTGTTAGCTACGTTGCGCACATAGCCGCTCTTTCTAGCCGGAGGGCATCCTACACGCTTGCCTAACCAGTACCTCTCTAGAAGACGTTGAACCCAGCGATTATCGGTGTATATGAAGGTCAAAAACTCATTGTAATTACATACATATACAATACATAATACATTATACATAATACATTACATATACAATATACAATAAACATATATGTATACAATGAACATCAAATATCACGGAAAACCAGCGCAGGTCACATCCAGCATAATGTTAAGTATATGCCACATTTGCCCTAGATCCTGCTGCGCACAAATATTTGTTTTCTTTTTTTATGTACTTACTCTTAGGTTATTATGTATGTGGTACTTTTTAGGACAAAAAAAATTTTTTTCTTTCTTAGTTCATCATCATCATACCTCAAAAAGAAAAAAACCTTATATGTCTGCCTGTGTGTATGTCAATACCCTTTTTCTCAGGATCGCACAGAGGTATCGAGTTAAAATTAATGTCAAATACTAAGGTCTAACCGTCAATGCTTTCATAGTATATAAAGCTACTAGCTGGTGCCTGCGACGTCGTCTGCGCAGGGTTAGTAGGTACTTCGAGTAGCTTATTTTCATCTCCAATGTCCTATCTATCTTTATACCAAAATTCATCAAAATAGGTTCTGCGGTTTAGCCGTGAAGGCGTACAGACAGACATAGTTTTTTTGAGAGACCCTTGTTATATGTACCCTACACAATAAATGTAATGTAATGTAATGTATGTATTAAAAAAATATAAAAGTATTCCATTATCTGGTCACCATAATATAAGCTACGGCTTGGGGCTAGATGTTGTTGATGGATTGACCATCAATATTTACGTATATCATTTATTTCTTAACGAGCTGCTGAAAAGTAGCCTATGTCCTTCCCCCAGATACAATTTTTTTTACTTATTAAATTGCATTAAGATTCGTTTAGCCGTGAAAACGTAACAATAAACAGACAGATCAACTTCCGAATTTATAATATTAGAATTATTTTTAAGCATTATGAAACTTACCTTAAAGGGAGAAAATATTTTTTTTATTTACCATATATAATTATAAAATGAGTAATATATGATAGAGTATATAATATTAATAGAACTGGGTACAGGACTGCATGTCAAAGTTTATTTTGTCACATGTAAGGTACCTATATATGTATTATATATTACGCAATGTACCTATGTGTATATACCTACATTACCTTCTGAGCTGTAGGATTAGAGTCCGGTTCCTTACCAGGACAAACAGTTGTGTGATGTACACAGGTGTTTCTTCCATGTCTGGATGTTACAAAATATCATGAGTATTTTAAAATTTATAAGTATTCTATCAATCATTTTGGTTACTATAATACAAGCTAGTTTGTAGATTAGTTTGGGGCTAGACGGTGTTGTGTGTGTCAGAAATAGTCTAGAGTTATATCGAAAACATACCAAATACTACCTATTCACTACCTACTTAATAAGTGGGGAAACGTAGGTTGATAAATTTAAATGCAACTTTATGGACATTATTTATTCAATTAACAATAATGTAGATAGATCAAAGTTCCAATACATTTAAAGACATACCTATTACACCATAGCACACATAGCTAGTACATAAGTACTAGGAAAATTATAGTTACCTCCACGTAAAACTATAGCACATCAAGTTATAAAACATTACACACTGACAGGTAACAACATAATAAGTAACTGATACAAATGTGTGTAGTTTACAAAGATAAAATAGTTTTAAAGCCTGAGATAGTTACCAAACAGAGAACAACACATTAATTACACACAAAATATACATTAGTACAATATTATAACAAGGTACTTATCTTTCTAGTTCGGTGGTCACTCTCAATATATCTGTTTTAGGCTTTTACATCGCCTTTTATACATTTTGGCATGACAACGTCTAATAAATAGATGAACACCGGCTGCACGCACGAAAAAGGATAATTCATTGTCCCATTATGCTCATTGTCCCGTTATGATGTTGTCACGTTAAACTATCGTCCGTAAACCGACTTCACAGACAACCAATTTTTTTTTAATGTTTACTAAACCATATATTTCGGTACATTATGTTTAAATACTAAATCTATTATTAAAAAAATATGTAGAAACATAATTAAGATATTGTAACATATGTGTTACAGTTATTTGGGTTCGATTCCCGCCACGAGACAAATGTTTGTATGATCTGCAAGTATTGGTCTTGGGTCTGGGTGTTTCTATGTATACTATGTATGTATTAACAAAAAAAATAAGCATTTAAGTAGTATATCAGTCCTGTGGTACCCATAACACAAGCTCTGCTTACTTTCGGGCCAGATGATGCTGTGTGAAATGTCCGGCATTATTTATTTATATATTTATTTATTATTCTACCCGCGTTTATATTGACTGGTTTGAATAAAAACTGATTATTGTTACATGTAGATAGATAGATAGATAAACACTTTATTGTACACAAGAGAACATACAAAAAAAATAATGATTAGCAGTACAGTGTACAATGGGCGGCCTTATCGCTAAAAGCGATGTAATAGTTACATGTAATAGTTAGACAAGTAGCCTTGTGGACTATTTTGTGGGTAATGGTGAGTACCATAAACATTATAGTACATTATTATTAGTGGCTCTAGGAGCTGTAGACCTCGCGAACATTTTTGAAATTACTGAAATATAACTTTTTCTACGCTTTTAAACCCGTAAAAAAAACATTACACAAGCTCTCGAGCTGTTTGTCTCAAATTTTATTTTTAACGCCGAAATTTCAATTTAAAACCATTACTTTACGAGTCGATCAATAAAATAAACATTTTTATATGTTTGTGAAAGCCGTTTTACGCGGCCCGCGGCACCCAAATGTTTTCACTTTACGTAGAGCGGTAAAAGGATACGACAAGCAATATTTGATAATTAATGAAATTATTTCGTGAGGGTAGCACAAAAGCACATTATTGTAGGGCCTGTCATTATTTGAACAAAGCACATTTTGTAGCCCCCTTGCGCTTTTATCATTCTCGAGGTTATGTAAAACAAGTTGCTGCTTGCGGCTTTGTCACATACGTTGATAAAAACTAACCTTGAAATAATGTTAATCCACATTCAGTTCTACAACTATACCAAGTTCTAATTTCTCATCGTCTAAAATCGTTACTTCGTAATAAACAAACATCCTCTGTGGCGCAGTGGGATAAGGTACTGAGACGCAGAAAATTATATCGATTATCACCGCGGTACAAATTTTTGTTTCTATGTATAATATATATGTATTTACAATAACAAAAAAGTATATAAGTATATCAGTCACATGATCCATAACACAAGCATTGCTTAATTTGGGGCCAGATGATGCTGTGTGAAATGTCCGGCATAATATTCGGCACAAATATTCAAACTTCAATTCGAATCGTTCATTATCATATATCATTAGATAAATTGGATAAGTGCATGTTAGCATGTTAGTATGGATGAGTGACTAGTGGTCAGGTCTCAAGCCGATTCAATACCATCTAAATGAAAAAACAGAAATAAAGTATATATTTTTTTGTATTTGTTTTAGATTTACAAATAGAGGTATTAAATTCTCAAAATTTACTAGTCGTGGCAGTTATCCCTTAGGTATGTTTTTTGTATTTTTTTAAGTTTACAAATCGAGCTATTAAATTCTCGAAATTTAGCCTTACTTGCCGTGGCAGTTATCCCTGCAGTTTAATCATATAGGTATCCAACTATTTTCAAAACCAGAAAGAAACGCTAAAAGCCAGAGACAAGATCCACTTTCTGTTCGTGTTCCCGTCTTCGTTAATGGCATGTGTCATTATAATGTCAATTTTGCCAGTGTCAAGAGTTATTGTTTTTAGTATCTTGTCACAAAGTCGTATCTTGTCATTCGTCATTTGTTATTTTATATAAAATGGCGTCTTTCATATAAAATAACTAGCTGCTGCCCGCGGCTTCGCACGCGTGGTACTTAAAACATAAAACATAAAAACTAGCCTATGCCCTTCTCCAAGGTCCCATCTAACCATACCAAAATTCAACAAAATTGGTTCAGCGGCTTAGGCGTGAAAACGTAACAAACAGACAGACAGACAGTTACATTCGCATTTATAATATTAGTAGGGATGATACGAATAATTTGCTCGAACCACTAAGAAACACAAACCTTTTATTCCAATAATTCACACCCGAGTCAAAAACTCTTAGCATTATTTAAATAAAAACACCAATATTACAAATAAAACTCTAAATAACTCGGGAAAAATAAAATACAAGAGCGCAATGTTTGATTCGGAAGACGGTGAAATGATTTGTATGACATGACAGATGACATCAATACGCAAAACGAAGGGGTCTGTTTGGAGGGCGGAAATCGGGCAACCAGTATCCAGCCTCTGGCTTCTGTGTCCAAACTGGGTGTCCGTTTTGACCATAAAACTCGTTAAGGTTGGGTTCGACACCCAGGGGCTTAATGGCCCCAGGGGAAATCCCTAACACAACTTATTTTTTATCAAGTGTTACAAGCGAGCAAGATTTCTGACTTGACTAGGGATGGACAGACGGGCAGACAGATGGACAGATAGCGAAACTTTAAACGTTTCTTGTGGACTTCGTATTCCACAAATGTTTTCAAGTCGGTGATCAGAGCAAGTGGAGCCAAGTAGGTACCTACATAAGCAATGAAATACATAAATGATTTTAATTGTTGTTTTATGTTTTTTAAACAGCTTACCTACTTACTGAGATGTACCTACCAAAGGTTTATACCTAACGAAAACAGAAAGAGGCAAATGAAAGACGAAACAAAAGAACTTAAACAGAGGTGTCTGAGTTGATGTTCAATTCGTTTTAAAATCCAAGGTTACAAAACAACGCTGTATCATATTGTTATAGTACCTACTTAACGGATATTTTATCCTTTTAATTTATTTCCGACGCAACATAATGGTTTAACATAACCGAAATGTAGGGGATAAATTAAGGCTCTTCTGTGGAACATGGAATTAGTCAGAAGTTGGCGCTCGCACTAGCAAAAAAAAAAGCACGATCTAAATTACATACCTCCAAAATACGCGGATATATTCGTTAGTGCGTTAGGCCTCAAAGGTAATATACGATATAATTATATCAAAACAATATGAATTTTATTTGTGAAAGTTTTAAAAAGATTGTCGCTATATCACATACCAAAGTGGGATACAAACTCGTGTTTTCTCTTTTATATGATTTATCCGCTCAATAAAATCATAAAAAGGTCTATTAATCTAAGTATTCTATGCAGATGAGACTTTTTACTACTTAATTAAAACAAAGTATTTACAATCGAACGCAATGGTGAGTAATTATTACACAAGACAACTGAAAATTGTTTATTTCGTTCTATAATGTATTAGCAACCTGCCCTTGCTTGCGATTGTAATTTTAACATGAAACATAGTTCAAATACCGTCAATAACCAGGTTCTCAATGTTAAACGGTCTGATTCAAATAATTTCAAAAGCATTTTACATGTACATTCAACCTTGACTATCAAACTATTTAACATTATTTAACATTATTTTCAACACACTTGCTCATAAAGTGGCTCTATGGTCACCGCATTTAGGCACAGAATGACACCCATAATCAAACTGTGACTTTTTCATTGCTATAACTCACTAGTGAGTTATAGTTTTTTTTTAAATTTTATTGGTTGAGGTGCTTTAAAAAAGTTTTTATTCAAAAAAAGATCGTGTTCAATAGAACAAATAAATTAATGTTCCTATTGCTTGCTCATTTCATGCAACTTCTTATTAAATAGATAATTTTAACTCGTACGTGTTTAATAAATAAAACTTTCACTCAAATATAAATTTTGTTTTCTCTGTAATAAAAGAAAACTTTAAATTCCCCATTTTGTACGTGGCAGAATAGGCGCAAACCCTATGCGCGGAAAATAAAAAAGAAACCTCATCCCTTTAGTCTGTGGCTGATCGCAATGCGCGCGCATAGGAAAACTGATTAATTTTTCCCGCCATAGCGAATCATTTTTCTCAACTCTCTTTCACTGTTGAAATTATAGTTATTTATTAATTAAAATGTATACAAGTACTAGTTACGAAGAAAATGATTTATGTTGTACACCGTCCGATATAAGATGTGAAGCCCTTAACGTTATGGAAAGTTTACTACCTGAAAACTCCAAGGAAAAATATCTATTAGCGTACCAAAATTTTATAAAATGGTAAAACAGCAAGAATACGCAGTCTTTTTCAGAAAATGTGTTCATGGTGTACTTTAAAGAATTATCTTCTAAGTACAAACCTAGCTCTTTGTGTTGTTTATACTCAATGTTAAAAAGTACAGTCCGAACAAAGAAGTGGACTTAAAAACATACTCTAATTTGTCAGCTTATCTAAAGAGACTACTATCCGATGGATTTAGAAGCAAGAAATCAAAGGTTTTATCGTCTGACGATATTGAAAAATTTATAAAAGATGCTCCTGATAACCAATATCTGGCTACTAAGGTTAGTTAAATTAATTTTAAATATCTCCGCGACTTCAGCCTGTGTTGTGTGTTGAACTTATTTACCTATTGTTTCTTTTTTTTCAGATTGCTTTCATATTTGGTGTAACGGGTGCCTGTAGGATACAAGAATTAACAAATATAACCGTAAGAACATAGAGAACCATGGCCAGATGTTTTTAGTGAAGATACCTATCACGAAAAATAAAATACCGAGGTCATTCACCATACACGGTCCATTCTATTAAATTGTTAAGAAGTATGAAAGTTTGCGGTCACCAAAAGCAAAAACTGACCGTTTCTTTCTAAATTACCAGAATGATAAATGTACCTGTCAGCCTATAGGTATACACAAATTTGGTTCTATGCCTAAAAAAATCGCTAAGTTTTTAGGTTTCGCAGATGCTGAGAGCTACACTGGACATAGTTTCAGAAGAACTTCAGCTACATTGCTGGCTAATTCAGGAGCTGATATAATGACTTTGAAGCGTCATGGTGGGTGGCGATCTAGCAATGTAGCAGAATCATACGTAGAAGATTCCATACAAAACAAGAAGGAAATTTGTGCAAAAATCACAAAAAGAATTAAACTTGATTCTGAGGCGCTTCCTACTGACGAAACACCAAGTACATCCAATGATTGGATTTCACCTACCTACACGAATAATGAGCCATCTCAAATTACAATAGAACATGAAAGTATTTCAATAAATAATCTATCTGATGAGACCGCTAAGCCATCAAAAACGGTTAATTATAATTTTACTAACTGCACATTTACTAATTGTTTCTCTAAATTAAGTTTTTATCTACTAAATAAAATGAGTTTTCATTGTTATTTTATTCACAAGTGTGTTGAAAAACGTCGTATGATACACGTGTGTATTGATGATTACCGTCCTCGGCTCTCTTAAGACTCAGCGGTAATCACCAACATTACACACTAGTACCATAATGTACTATAAAATTAGTACCTACGTACCTATATTGTTGGAGCTTCACTCAAACTGTAGTCTAAAATGTTATTATTATTATCTCTCAATTTTTTTATTTATTATTTAAGTTTCTCAGTGTGTAACGTCGTGTTTTGATTAACATAGTTAGGGTTTCCGCGATAAGGGCTCGACCTAGTGCGGAACTCACTATTAAAACTGTAAATAGATTGTAATTTTGGGGAAATAAAACATTTATTATTATTATTTAGTTACCTAAATAAGGATTAATATCTTGATACGACCTCTGTAGCGCAGTGGGCTAAGGTCCAGTACCAATACTCCAGTTCCACTAAAACTAAATTATTAAATACTCCATTTTGTAACAATAATTACTTCGTTTCTTAATATTCTATTATTTACTTTTTAAGATTGTTTCGATATTTGACCGTTTTTATATAGCAAACAGAGGAGGTATTTTTCTATCACAAATGTTATATTAAAGTTAATTTAAGAAATGTACAGAATACATTTGTGAAACAGTTGAGCTATCTAAGGACCGTTTAAAATTATCTATAGATAGCGCAACTGATCCAGATCACTGCCAAAGGGCGTCCCCAAGACACTGACGGTATTACTACGTTGAATGGCAGTGCTAATCGCTGGGCCAGATTGGAGCCAGCTCTTGGGTCAAGCGATGTTTCTACCAGATGCAGTGAGGTGTGGTAGAGCAGTGTTTAAAGTGTCTATAAAATGTGTGTGTTTGTGTCATCGACACTCCCAACTAGATAAACCTGTTTTAATTAAATTTTTTGAAATGACTGGCTTCCCTTTCTCTCACGCATACTGCAGCGATAGGCAGGCTCCTCCTTTCTTAGTCTAACCCACAGCGCTAGATAGATTAGTTTAAGTTATCACTTCTGGCGGGCGTCCTGAGACACGTTTTTTTTTGTTTCAATAGTGCCTTTATCGTGATTGTTCTTCGCTTTGATTCACTTATGATAGCTTCTCCCACTGTTGTGCAAATACTCATTCTTCAAGACTTTTAAGGCAGGCAAGGCCTAATGTACCAGTTTATTGTTCGCGAATTTGTTATTGATCATCCTGCCTTCCGCCATCAATAAAATCTATATCCATATCCTTCCCTACTAATATTATAAATGCGAAAGTAACTGTGTCTTTCTGTCTGTTTGTTTTTTACGTTATCACGCCTAAATCGCTGAACTGATTTTAATGAATTTTGGTCTAGAGATAGATGGGAACGTGGAGAAGGACATATGCTACTTTTTATATAGGTACCACGCGTGCGAAGCCGCGGACAGCAGCTAGTACTAATTTAAACTAATATCCATACTAAATAAATTTGAAAGTGTTTCTGCCTGTCGTCTGTTGATAGAAGAATATCTGTGGTGTCTAATGATGACACTGTGGATCACTCATTTACGTCGATACAATCAGATCTAAATGCAAGAAGCCTACCAGACTTATCAACAGATTTTCAAGAAACTAATACATACTCATTTAATGAGAATTTGCTCATTAAATGAGCAAATTCAAAATCTAAAATTGAAGCTCGAAGAAGCAACAAGGAAAATAAAGGAATTTACTTCTAAAAATGTTTCACGTCAGAGGCAACTAGATGGTAAACAAAGAATTCACCTAAAACATCCCAATAAGAAAAGGATACTGTTCGGAGTTTTTTGGAGCAAGGGTCACAAGATGGCGCTGTAATAAATTCAGAAATACACATAGAAAATGATAATATTATTGATCAATCAATTTTCACAAAAAATTGTGATGCTGCTATGATTAAGAAATCTGTGTTGGAAAAATCAAAACCACGCTTACTGATTTTAGGAAGTCAACAACTTATCGGACTTTCTACAAAGTTAGCTAATATAAGATAATGCGTAAAATGTTATGAGGACTATAGTATTTTTTCATTTCTTAAACCCTATGCTAAATCGGATGAAATTCTAAAGTCATATTATGATAACCAAGTTTAAATTTAAATGAAAATGACCAAATTGTTTTGTGTGTGGGAGAGCATGATACGAACCCCACAATTTTACTATATGAATTGTCAGGTGCAATAAAGGCATTACACAAGTGTAATATTATAATAGTAAATGTGAATTATAATAAGACTTTAAATACTGGTACGTTAAATAACTGTTTAAAAAATCTATGTACCTACTCAATTGCCAAATTGTAATTTCATCTCCATAGAAACACCATTTCTGTTATCACACTCAGAGTGTAGAAAGATATACATATTTGTATAGAAAGATAAATTTTATAGTGGATTCTAGATATTATGATAAAAAATATCTTACTGGTTTATTGGAACAACATAAAAATAATTTGTGTAATTACTATAAAAGGATAAGTCAACCAAAAAGTTTTACTATACCCTACTATTGAAAAAAAATGTGGAATTAAATGTTTCACAATCTGAAAATACAGCCATCCCCTAACTAGAGGCAACATCAACTGGGATAAAGTCAAGTCGTCTTTTTCGTGCCAAATCAATGTAATAAAACGAATATAATAAATCTTTTACATCAAAATATAGCTGGCCTACTTAATAAACTGGAGCCGCTAGCAGTGTGTTTAGATGAGCTGTCAGCAAAAAATCAGAAACCTGATATTATTTGCCTCATAGAAACAAATATTATGTCAGGTAGTGAATCTAATATCATCTATACTCACGCACCTTTATCTATGTTACACGAGGCGGTAGATGCCACTAATTTTAACTTGCGTTGCGTTTCAAACTGGAGCAAATCATATAGTCTCTCTATAAATCCAGATAAAACGCAAATTATTATAATAGGTAGCTCCAGAATGATATCCAAAATTGACTGGTTCCATCTCCCTCAGGTGATCTTCGACGGCAAATGTCTTCAACTGAGTGACTCGGTAAAAAACTTAGGCGTACGCATAGACAAGCAACTTTCGTGGCGACCGCACTTGGCTGAAGTCAGTCGAAAAGTGTTTGCTGCTGGAGCTTCTCTCAGAAGGCTTCGAAATTTTCTCCCTACCGCTACTAAAATTGCGCTTGCACAATCCCTCCTTCTTCCAATCCTTGATTATGCTGACGCCTGCTATCTCGACATCACTGAAGAGCAACTTTATAAGCTTGAGCGTCTCCAAAATTACTGTATACCATTCATATTTCGTTTACGCAAATATGATCACATTTCTGAATTTCGCAATAAACTCAAGTGGTTGCCAATCCGTTTTCGCCGGAATGCTCACATTCTCAATCTTCTCTTTAATATTCTGTTCTCTCCTTCAACGCCCTCTTATCTCAAGGAACGATTTGAATTTCTCTATCTCTCTAAGCCTCGACTCTTACGCTCCTCAGATACCAAACAACTCAAAATTCCTGTTCACTCCTCTACCTTCTATGGAAAGTCATTTACAGTGCAGGCTGTCCGTTTGTGGAACGCGTTGCCTGTAGATATCAGAAAGGCAAAGACTCTTCCCATCTTCAAAAACTTGGTCATGAAACATTATTTGTCGTGCTGTTATACGTAGTCATTTCTGTATTGTTGATTTTTTATACTGTTTATCTTTATATGTATATATATTTTATATTTATATATATATATATCTATTGAGTTCATGTGTATGTATATATTTATATCAGTATTTGTTTAGTTTATACATATATGTAAGTATGTAATTATATAAATACACCACACCTACATGCCCCTTCTCTGTCTATTTATAGTCCAGTCCATCCAACGGTTGCCTGGTAGAGATCGCTATTAGCGATAAGGCCACCCATTGTATTGCCTTAAATAAGTTTAGTTTTTTGTTACTGTAATATTCTGTGTGGTAGTCAATAAAGTGTTTTCTATCTATCTCTATCTATCTAATATCTACCTCAAATACTTCACATTAGTTAGTTTTTTTCTCAAGAAAAAAATTAAAACGTGTAGGAGTATATATTCTAGTTAGGAACACACTAGGGTTCATAAAGCTTGATATTGATAAGAGTATGGCAATTGAAAAGTAATTTGAAATATGTGGTGTAAAGATCCGTTCAATTAACTGTGTCGTATTATGTATCTATCGGACTCCTAATAGTGACATTAATATTTTCTTTGATAAACTGGACATTATATTGAATAAATTTGTAATTAAATTATCTAGAAAAATAATAATTGCTGGGGACCTTAACATTAATTTATTGAGAAATGATACTGCAGCGTCACGTTTAAAGCAGCTGGCATTGAATTATAAACTCACATTTCACATTACTACGCCAACAAAACTAAACAGCTGCATTGATCACATCATCAGCAATATAGATAAAGCTATCGGTTGCACATATAAAATGCATCTATCTGAAATAAATGTAAAGCTGCATGGAACATTATTAAGGATAAAGTAGATGATGAACTAAGTTGTGATACTATTGAGGCAGTAAATTATGGTGTCAAAACAATTCAAGAACCCTTCGATATAGCAGAGTCTTTTAATAAGTTTTTTATTGAATTAACCAATAAGTCTTTACCTTTACCATTACCAAATAATTTCTATCTTCCAAAGATACAGCATTGTGGTGCCAGTTTGTTTATTGGTCCACTAACTAACAATGAAGTCGTCAAAATCGTCTATTCATTAAATAATACAAAATCTGTAGGATTAAAGCTTTCGGTAGGTGGACCTCGACACAAAAAATATGACATGAAGGATTTGAATAATTATCGACCAATCACTTAAATTTACATATTTGCTAAATTATTTGAAAAAGCAATGTATATGCGTCTTGTTAGTTTTATAGATAGATTTAAAATAATTAAGGAAGAGCAGAACGGTTATCAAAAGAATAAGTCAACGACCTTAGCTGCTTTCCAATTAATATTGAGTATTATTGAAAATTTTGATAAACGTATTCCTGTTTTAGTTATATTTTTTGATATGAGCAAGGCGTTTGATTTTGTAAATCATAATATTTTGTTACAGAAATGTGAAAAATATGGTATTAAAGGTCACGCTTTAAATTGGCTAAAGAGTTATCTTGAAAATCGTATACAATATGTAGAAATTAAAAGTTTAAACGAAGATCTCATGACAACAGCTTTCAATTCTAGTAGTCTTAATAATTTTGGAGTGCCTCAAGGAAGCATACTGGGACCATTATTATTTTAATTATAAATAAACGACTGACCTTTGATCACTAAATGTCAATGTGTTCTATTTGCAGATGATATTTCAATAGTTGTTTCTAATAATAGTAAACATATTAGTTATGTAGAGTCAATTAATGCTGAGGTTTAATTAATTCTTAATTGGTTAGAATATAAAAATTTGCGAGCTAATATATCTAAGACAAAATTTATTCATTTTCAAAATTACAATAATGTGATGAATTCGAAGATAATGTTAATGAAATATTTTTTTTAGGTTTAAAGTTAGACAAACACTGTAACTGGAAGTCACACACATTGACTTCACATGCAAAAAAAATATTGTTTTGTTTTTGCAATAAAGACATTGCGCCGAACATCAGGTCAAAAAACGGCTTTGACTGCGTACGATGGTTATGTTGCTTCGGTATTGAGGTATGGTTTGTTAATTTGGGGTAATTCGACTCACATCAATATGGCCTTCATTGTCCAAAAAAAATTCATTAGAGCTGTGTATGGTGCTGGTCCACTCGACTTATGCAAACCATTACATCTTTATAAAATTAAAGTTGCTTACGTTGCCCAGTCTATATATATTTCAGGTATGCTGTTTTGTTGTTGAGCACAACAAATTCTATGACAAATATGAGGATCAGATAAATTCAAAAATAAAATTGAGCGACCCCACTAGACTATTCGTTCCAGTTCGAATAACAACCATAAGTCATAAAAATAGCTACATAATGTGTATAAAAATATTTAATAGAATACTTAGATCTATAAGAGAATTACCATACAATAAATTTAAAACAAAAATGCTTACAACGAGCCAGTTATTGACAATTAATGTTTATATAGTGTCAAAGAATTTCTAAATTAACGTTCCGTTTGCTATGGTAAAAACTGTTATGTAATTCATACCTAAATTTAATTATTCGAGATTGTAATGTTTATTTAATTTGTTTAAAAATGTAGTCTTTAATTTTATTATCATATGTAACTTCTTAATTTTTGCATGATGGGTTTCCTAGCGAAATGTGTGGATCTAATTATGTATTTAAGTTCTCTGCATTTCACGCAAATAAATCATTTCAATTTCAAATTTTAAAATGTCAAATTTCATTTCAATTTAATTTCAAATTTCAATAAATGTCAAATTTTGTTACCTTTTCACGGCGAAATGGCTGAACCGATCTTAATGAAATTAGGTAAGCAGATAGATTGTATTTTAGGGACCGACATAGGCTACTTTTTATATAGGTAACATGCGTGCAAAGCCACCGGCAGCAACTAGTAAATTATAAATAAATAAATGGGTAACTAAATGTAGGTTCATGTGTGATTTACACGTAGCAAATTAATACATGTTTTGACTCTACATTTGAGTATAATACGAGTGTATCACTATTTTCTTACATTACATACCGAATTTTTACTAATTTGTTAATAACTTAATAACCCACTAGCTAATTCGTCAAGCGTTTAATTTTTAATTTTGAAAAAGAGGGTTTTTTAAGTTTCTAGCGTGTATAGTACCGAGATGTATAATATAAACACCGAGACCCGTAATAAATACTTGCAGATCATACAAACGTTTGCCGGCGCCGGGAGTCGAACTCGCCATTTTCTATCTTAAGCTGACTAAGAATAATTTAACAGAGCAGTGGGAGAAATCAGGCTTTATTTGACGAGGATGATGACAACGTGCTATATATTACATCATCGTTGATCAGGATGATGAAGATGATGATAGTGTATAGCACATCGTCATCGTCATCGTCCACAACTGATTATTCATCAAAGCGAAGCCTATCTTTTTCTAAACGCATCGATAGCGCGTTCTAGGATTTCACTTGTTTAACAGCGCCATCTAGTTCTGAATTATGAAAACATAACACAGTCACACAATTTCCTTGAATTATATTTAAGTACTGTAGGCTTCTGCAGACGATGAAATTGGTTATGTGTTATACAATACATAATTATCTTCATCGCCCAAAACTCATTATTCATCTAAGCAAAGCCCATCTTTTTCAAATAGCAGCGCCATCTTGTTCTGAATTATGAAAACTTAACAGTCACACAATTCCCTAGGCTTTCTGCAGACGATGAAAATGGTGATGTGCTGTACAAATACATCATTATCTTCAACGCCCAAAACTTAATATCCATCAAAGCGAAGCCTATCTTTTTTAAAATTAACATAGTCACACAGTTCCCGGGAATCATTTTTAGGTATAAGTACATAGGTAACATATAATCACGGTTTTTCGATGGGGTAGCTAGAGACTACCAATTTTCACATGGTTCATTTGATTTACTCCCATCACATTCCTTATAGTAGTACCTACTTGCGCTTTGGTTTGGTGTAGGTACTCTTGAACTGGCCCTTTTTCTTTTCATTTAAATAGGCTACTTATTACGGATATATATCCATATATATCCATATTTATATCCATAATAAGTACCAATAGGCACCGTACCAATATCATCATACAAATTATGCAACTGAAAATGTTGTAGGCATGTTGTACTTACCTACTATACCTACTTTACAAAATAAAACGTACAAAATAAATCCTAAAACGAGAAAACCGAAGATGTTTTATCCATTTCTACTAAAACATATGTTTGAAAAGTTTGATTTGAAGTCGATATGCGAATATTATACCGAATCTTTCCCTACTCCGCGAATGAAGCTCCATAAAATGACGCTGTTGCGCTGTAGTCGAGCTACGAAATCCTTTAGGTAGGCAGGTAGGTAGCTACCATGCCTATACTTACTTTTGTAAATCAAAAATGGAGCCTTTGAGGCGCACTCAAATCCTTTAACCACACTGGTAGAAGAAGAAGAAGTAAATTAAAAATTCTTATATTCAAAATTATTGTATTAAACAAATCACAGATAGGTAGGTATATCATAAGATAGATCAGTGATTTGTTTAATTGCATTTCCATTCAATATAATTTCGACTGCATTGAATGATTAGGTCAACATCGTAATTAAATATATGGGTATATATTAATACGTATCGACGCTTGAAAGGCAATAATTACTAAGCGACATATTGGCAACTTTACACCAGAGCATTTTAAAGTTTTTTTTTTTTGGAAAAAAATTCGTCATAAATCGCCTATTAATCATAGCTACTCGATTCTAACGAATTTTGAATGCAGTTTAAAAGCTTTATAAACTGGCATTTAAAGATTATGAAATTTCTCAATTCTTTAAGAAATACTGTCGGTTAGTAAAATTTTAATCAAAATCACAAACAGGTAAAAATTACTTACCGACAACAAAACTTTATTATAAAACATGTAAAATTAACTAAACACCAGTATTTTATAATTGTGTTTGAAGCAAAATGATGCATCCAGAAGTAACAGATGTTTGACACATAGGTAAAATGATCGAATTAAAAACCAAAAAACTTTTCTGCCAGGCAATTTTAAATTTTAAATTTTAAATAAGGTAAGTGTAGGCCTGTTTTGAACAAGTAACAAAGAATTTAGGTTTCAGTACACAAAATTAAAGATTTTCAGAGAAAGGTTTTCAATGGATGTCGTCATCATCAACATCAAAACAGCCCTTGTAGTAATTTACAATCACTCACTACTGAGTATGGGCCTCCATCTGACGAGGGACGAATTAGAGCATACTCCGCCACGCTGCTCTAG
Source organism: Lampropteryx suffumata (assembly GCA_948098915.1). Classification (NCBI taxonomy): domain Eukaryota; kingdom Metazoa; phylum Arthropoda; class Insecta; order Lepidoptera; family Geometridae; genus Lampropteryx; species Lampropteryx suffumata. The sequence goes on from OX402552.1 coordinate 9,660,418, forward strand.
TGCAGGTTGGTGTAAGTGTTAGGCCTGCCTAACCCTATGTTAATGACGTCTATATGAGCCTTCAATATACGAATATTGCAGTCAAGTCTCTCGCAAAGTGGATAGCTGATTTTATAAAGAACATATAAGCTGCCGTTCTAAATAACAGAGGCATTTTATATTTATACATAGCATTTATTAAAAATTTCAAAATCAGTACATATAGGTTGGTAAAATGCAATTTTAATGAAGAACAAAATTGAAAGTTACCAAAAAATTCAAAGTTGGAATGGGTTTCTGGGACCTACCTATTCATTACCTAATTAAACCAAATTTTAATCAACCACATCAAGTGTTTATGTTTCAGATCAGCCTTCTACAGCAGTCTTACAGTATTATTAATTGGAAATGCAAATTAGAACTACCTACAATACTAATAACAGTTTTTTCAGAAATTCTTTACGCTTGATCTCTTCTTTCTGCGATATATGTACATACTTACTAACAAGTCTTTACGACGATTTCCCGAGAGTCCCGAAAAATGATCAAATACCTTCTGCCTATTTCCAGGTTCAATATTTTCAGTTATTTCAATTTTGTTTTCTAATGCATAGGTTGAATACGAGTAGATTTATGTTTGATAATTTTACCAGCACCTCGCACATATTCCTGTCCAGCAATTCTTTTTTGTTACCGTTCTCTTCTCTTATCTATTTTTTTTGTTCTCAAGCCCTTTTCTTTTGTGAAGAAAGTGTTGTTCTTCATTAATATCATCCAAACATGTATTTTGCTTTTAAGATATTGTCTTTTTATTTATTTTTTTCTTCGTGGTTGCTGTTTTTTAAACTACTTCCACTTCTTCATTATGATGAAGAAGTGGAAGTTTATATTTAGATTTAGATCCTAACCATTCATCTGAAATTGTAACTTCTTCACAATCGATAGAAGTTGTTATGTAATATGTAACTATTATTATTATCTGATATGTAATCAATGTATATTAGTTGTGATGTATTGATTCAGAGCATCCCACAATGGTAAAACTTGGCAATTACTTCGATGTTGCTTGCAGTATATATATCTGGTGTAGTCTTTCCATCTTCATGCACATGCAGTAAACGTTTCCGGTGTAGTCAAATCAATCTCCATGTTTGTAAGTTCTTTCAACATCAGCCCGTGTCAGTCCACTGCTGGACATAGGCCTCTCCCATGGCACGCCACTTAGCTCGGTCTTCAGTTCTTCTAGTCCAATCCTCGCCCACTGCCTTACGAAAATCATCACCCCACCTAGCTACAGGGCGCCCTACACTACGTTGGCCGATACGCGGACTCCACTCAAGAATCAGTCTGCCCCAACGGCCATCGGCTCTGCGGTATATGTGACCTGCCCACTGCCACTTCAGCTTGCTTATTCGCTGAGCTATGTCGGTGACCTTAGTTCTCTGAAGAATATTTTCGTTTCGTATTCGATCCCTACGAGAAACTCCACGCATAGCTCTCTCCATAGCTCGCTGAGCAACCTTGAACTGGTGGACCAGTCGCACGGTGAGTGGCCACGTTTCGGCTCCGTATATCATTATTTTGTATGTAAGTGTAAGATAGATAATTGATTCAGGCGTGACTTTGCGGAAATCCATTACAAAACATTAAACAATTCCGCCAATCTAGATTGGCAAATCTATTGTATGAATTGTACTAAATATTTGTCCATCTGTTTAATGTTTTGTAAGTGTAAGCTCTTTGTCTGGTTAATTTTCTGGTATTCCTTGATCTGCGGGTACAATTTCCAGTATAGGACAAAATAAGCCACCACCAATTTCATCTAATAATTGATTATAATTTATTGGGCCAGTTTTCTCAGAGTTATTGCCAGCAGTTAAGGTCTCAGAAGTACATGCAAGGGATATCATTGAAGGGAATTCCTATGAAAGTGTAACACCCTGAAAAATAATAAATTTGATAATAAAAATAATAATATATACCTATTACACATTGAGCTATTTGTTTACAAAGTGTAAAAACATCATTATGGTGGCACTTCACATGGCTATTTGTATTTGTGTATTTGGCATATTTGGCAAACAAGTACCAGTTTATTTGACAAAGTGTTCGCCTTATTTGCCTATTTGACAATAAAAGCCAATAGCAAATACGCGTTACCGTGGCACCGTGGCGTTTTTTGAGGCACATCAAAGCAGTCAAATAGGCAAATACGCAAATACGCCGTCCAATACGCCGACAATAGCCACATTCAGAAGCGCACGCGTCGTGGACCTGTACGGACGTGCAGTATCTTTGTGTCTGTGTTGTGAGCGAGAACGGAACAACATACCGATTAATATTAAAGACAATTTGGGGGTTCCTTGCACTGTAACAGATATAAAAAAGAAAAAAGAGTCCTTAATGTCGGCCTACAGAAATTACAAGACTAAAATAAAGAAATCTGAAAGATCAGGATCAAGTTCAAGTGAAATTTACCAACCGAGTTGGTTTGCATTTTCATGCATGGATGGTTTTTTGGGATCAGTTTACACATCCAACCCAACTAAAAGTACGGAGGTTTGTACCTATTGAAACAATATTTATAGTTTATAACCTTTATTTATTTAATTACAATATAATTTTATAAGTACAGGTAGGTAGGTAGGTTTTTTAATCATCGATAAAAGTAATTAGCATACTCATTTCTGATGTCTACTGGATTTCTCGGAGATCTTATAGGAATATTAGGAACAGTACGCAGAGCTGGATTGGTGGGTACATCGGCCCTCCATGACCCCTGAACTATTAGATTGTCTCCATCATATACGTCAAATGTCCCAGGTGGATTATATCTATGTGAGGAACGTCCACTTTTTCTTAAAAAGTTGTGCAATACTATACATGCCATAACAACTTGTATTGCTGGTTCTGGTTGTAGAAGCAGGGGATTACGTAGCACTCTAAATACAGAGGACAGGACTCCAAAGACATTTTCGACTACAACACGGGTTGATGACAGCTTCTTGTTGAAAATTCTTTCTTTAGTGCCTTCTTGATGTGCGCCTGGATATGGTTTCATTAAATTATTGTGTAGGGCAAATGCTCCATCACCCAAAAACATATATGGTAGGTCAATAGTTCCATTTTATAGAGGGCTCGGTGAAGGTAATCTCAACAGATTATTGCTCATTTTTTTTATTCAATGTTTTAGCACATCGCCATCGCTTATCCTCCCTTGGCATCCTACGTCAGCAAACATGAAGCAGTAGTTACTATTAACTAGGGCTAATAAAACTATGCTAAAAGATTTTTTATAGTTGTAGTATTCTGAGCCACTGTTAATTGGTGCTTGTAAGACTACATGCTTTCCATCTATTGCACCAACACAATGAGGAAAACGCTGGTGGAAGCCACTTTCTACGGCTAGCCAGTCTTTTTCTACTGCTGGCAACTGTAAAAAACAAATAGGTTATTATACTTAGACATAATAGATGACGCATTATAATAAAGATAAAGCCGTAATATAGTTATATCCCTAGGGATATAAATAATATTCCTTGACATAGTTTGGATTTAGTAGGGATGTGATTCATTACTATCTTACGGTCGCAATTTAGTAATATTATCTGACTAAACTAATCTAGCTTTAAATAGGTACATTGTTTTAAAAATCTACCATCACATTTTTTATTTTATAATTTTTTTAATATGAATTTGTGTTTATTTCAGGATGAAGAAACCATTGAAAATACAGATACAACTAACACGATTGTATTAACTGATGAACTTAATGAACCAAACCCAACCATATCAAATCAAGAATCGTCGTCCATGAACCCCACACCACCAGTTAGAAGGAGACAGAAAAATCCACCAGAGTTGATGGAAGCTAAACAACATATGGAGCAAGCATTTAATTTCATGAAACAGGTTTCCCAGCAACATGATCACCCAAAAAATTTAGATGATGAATGCACCATCTTTGGGCAACTTATATCAAGGAAGTTACGAAAACTATCTGAAGAGCGTAGAGATGTCATGATGGTAAAAATAAACCAGCTATTTGTGGATGAACATAATATGCTGATTTCTCCCAGACGCCCACATTCTTCAACAACAACTTATACACCATCGCCACCAATATACCAAGAAGTGTATTCTTCTCAATCGGAGACTGAAACAGCCCCAATAGAAGAATTTCACACCACTGTTGATTTTCCTTCTTTTAACACAAGAGAGTATAATCCAAACCCTATTGATGATGGGTCGGCTGATCCCTTGTACACACAAACATCACCAGTAGAAAAAGCCAGCACTTCAGTTGAAGAATATTCACATTCTAATACAAGGACGTACAGTACAAGGGAGTTTATAATTCCCAACACTATCTATAACGGTCCAGCTAATTCATTGAAAGATTTTGTAATATTTAAACCGAAATAGTTACTTTAATTTCAACGGTAATTGTAACATTATTTCTAAATCTTTCATTAATAAAAGTTGATTGAAATTAAACATTTGTTTACCTTAACTTCCTCTTTTAGAATCTGGTACAGAGCAGCGCACACTTCCATAACAATTTTTGATATGATTTGGCTTGATGTTTTAAAGGTAAGATGAAGGCTTTTGTAACTATCTCCTGAAGCTAAGAATCTCAAAGTAACTGCCAGTCTCACTTTTGAAGGAATAGAATCTCTCCACTTTGTGTTCTTTTTATAGATTAGAGGTCTAATTTTTTGCAATAGAAATTCGAAATCTGTAATTGACATTCGGCAGCAATTATTAAATTCTTTTGAGGGCTCTGCTAACATTTCATGAAACAATTCTCCATAGATTCCCTGGAATAAGAAATATATATGTAGGTATTTTATTAGTTTAACAAATTGTGATAATAACAATCTAGAATCAGTATAATTTTGTCATATTTATGTTATCTACGAAAATTACTAACCGGGTTCGATTTTTCTGCATAGTCAGCATCCACCAGCGCCTTGTTCTCCATGGTCTTTTCAATACTTTGTATTTTCTGACGCATAGCATGTAATAGTAACATGCATTTAAATAATAAAATCTCGCTGCAAGTTGTAGCACGTCCATATTGTTGGTAAGTCTGCTGCCAAATGTTTGTCTGTTTGTTATTTGAGTGCCATGTGTGGATGGTCGTATTTGCCTCTTTTTGCATGTTCGTTTGAACGTCATATATTTTGCCAAATACAACAAACACCCAATAGCGAACACAAATAGTCGTGTGAAGTGCCACCATTAAATTCAAGTTTTTGCGAACTTTGTCCAATTGTTGTAGACTTTCATCTTTATTATTTTAAGTACGAGAATATCCTCGATATCTTGGCCCCTAGAAATTACGATTTTATTATTAGTTGTTTCTATTAATTACGATTGAAAGAATAAATGAATTAAATATTTAACTAAGCAGTTACATTACCAAGGTCAAATCCCTGCTATCCACATAGTTTGCTTGAGGCGTTTGACATAGCTCGCTTAATGATGTTATTTACTCACTTATTTCGATTAATTACAAATCATAAACAATAAATTAAAATCAATACAAAATGCGCATTATAAATAATTTTACACATAAAATCATTACATTGCACTTACCAAGTACACTTCAAGCTACGCGATGAAGCACTATGTCCGATGCGCGTGAGTGCGCGGGTTGCCTAAGCGACACTTCGATGAAGACTAAATCATTATTTTGTTACCAACAGCCACTCAAAATCTGCTTTAGAGTGTTGATAAGTGACTAAACAAAATACGTGCATCAGGGATAAGCTCAGTTTTATACAAATTTAATTTTAAAAATAGTTATCTAAGTAACAGAAACAATAAAAAAAACGGTAGATAAAAAATTACCAAACGACAAAATATATCCTTTTTAGGCAGGTAAATATTACTTCTTTACTTTTTTAAGTCCATTGTATTTAGGTAAAAAGCACTAAATGAAAATTAATACATCATTAATGTGTGTTAAAAAGTCTTAAATTACGAGAAAAAAAAAATTCAATCAGGTAAAATTTCTAAATCAATGTTTATAATCTTAGTATCGCATGTCAAAAAATACTTTATGTTTAAAAGCATTATTTCGAGTCTAGGCAAAAATTACTAAGTGTAAAAAGTAAAAATCGAATATGTATATATTCGATTTTTACTTTACTAAGTAAAAGTTATTCATAAATTGGTAAAATTATAGTCGCTTGGACGCCGAAAACTAAGAAAATTTGTTTTTTTCAGAGTTACCAAGCAACAACAAACTTCTTACTAGCGGCATGAGAGTAGGACCAATAAACGCAGATTTTTTTTTCTGATTTCAACGATATATAAAACTCAATATCGCCAAAATGTCGCTTGGTAATTATTGCCTTTCAAGCGTCGATACATATTTTTTTTTATCATAGATAGACCTACGTTTGACCACGAACTCGCCTGATGATAAGCGCCGATGTGGCCGACGACGGCGCACGCAGGTCTGGAAGATACTTATTCACTCTTGACTTGAAGAGACCCAAATTGTAGTTTTCAGGAAAGACATACGATGGCAAAAAATTCCAATCCTTGGCTGTACGCATTATAAATGTGGAAGCAAAGCGCTTTGTTCGTAAGGGTGGTAGCTGACAAGGTATGGATGGGTATTGAGCGGTGCGTCTGCTTGATTATAATAATAATAGTAGCTGTTGCCCGCGACGTTACAACGTGGATAAATTGAGAAGATACTAATTGCTATTACGATATTGATCTAACCATTAAATGCAATCGAAATTTCTATCTTGATATAAAATAATTATTCCTTCACATGTAACCACGCATAATGGGTAAGTAGGAAATCTTCAGTAAAACCGTTGTTTATCAAAATGTATAGTACAACACACGAAAGTATGGAGTTGTCATGAATTTGTTTTTAGTTTTACAAATCAGGCTGATACTCATAACATAATCTTTAGCAAGACCCCCCATACTCGCTAAACCAAAACTTACAGTTTCAAAGCTTATTTATCAAACGAATATATGTATTGAAAAGCTGTTTAAAAAACCTCTAATATCTTTGAAAGACTATCCAACAGTATGCCACACGATGGGGAAGTAAAATATTCTCTACAAGGGTAAAAGGGTTCTCTACACTTCTCAACTCAACAAAAATAACCAGGAGGGGGCTCCTGGTTATTTTTGTTGATGCATCCAAATGATCTCCGATCTAACATTTCGTCATCACATGAGAGCTGTGTGTGCTAAATCATTTAGGAATCTGGGTTTTATTTTAATTTCAGGATTTAAAAGTACAAACGAAATAAAAATGTAGTGCAATGTCCTAGTATGAATTCATTTGGAAACCTCACGAAGCTGAGTCCTGCCATATGTTAGTGATAATTCAAAATAAATTTGTCTTTATAAAGTTTTCTTTATTAAAAAGAGTACGGAGTACCCATAACTTTTATAAATAAAAAAACTGCAATACCTTACTCTGCTATAATTGATTGGTAGTTTATAGCACACAAATGTATATAAATAAAAACACCGCCAACAATCTATTATGTAGTACATTACATACTAACCATATATGATCGGATTCTGCAGCCAGGAGAATGGCGCTGTTCAACCTCATAACAAAAAATATTGAGGAGGTTTAACATAAACATTGTAAATAAAAAAAAAGATTCATATTACCGCCTATTCATTTAGACGTCTACAACATCGACATATTGTAATAATTCCCTAAATTTGGGTAGGAAATTTAATAAACTTTAAATCTTTTTGATATCACTTGAAACCTAACAAAATAGTTAACTGCATAGAAATTGTAAAAAAATGTCTTGTTCAACTCGCGATGAAGCGATTTCAGTTTAAAGCTCGCGGGTTTATTATTATTATCTATATATTAATACGTGAGGCAAAAACTTTGTAACCCTTTTTACGAAAATTGCGCGGATGGAGGAGTATGAAATTTCGCACACTTACAGTTTATGTAAAGAAGGAGTGCAGAGGGCTAACATTTTTTTAAAATTATGTATAAAAAAATACATTAAATTGAATTACCGTCGAATTCCGACCAATGGGCGACCACTAGTTCTGATTATTCTGTCAATTTGACTACCTGAACTCCATTTGTCGAGTATGACTGGAGCGTGTTTAGAGCACAGTCTTTGATTCCTATTGCTTCCAGTTTCTTTATTAGCAATCTATTACTTAAGATGCCTAGCTCACTCATTCCTTAATCTAAGTTTGATTGAAACTTTGTTACAAGGTCTGAATTAGCTGAATTATTATTGTGTTGATTTTGGTCTAATTCTATATTTCTTTTCATACATAAAATTATATTCAATGTAACAACATTTTGTTTTAAATTACGTTTATTATGTTGTTATCGAATTAAGTATCAGTGTATGCTACTACAGCAAATTGCTTATAATCTATTAAACGTATCATCTCTCATCTCGCATCTCTGAAGCAGCATCTCGATGTCATCGATCCGTAACGTTTCCAATTAATTTTACCATATTCAATATTGATGTAAGGATTAGCTCCACTTGCGTACTCAATCAATATTGGCGTGCACAACTCCAGTAGAGCCTGAGGAACAAATTATATCTATCAGATGTACGAGTAGTTAAACAATACATGTGTTTTTTTGATTTTGTTTAAATTATAAATATGAATATAAATATTGGTGGACAATACACACAACATCATCTAGCCCCATACTAAGATACTACTGTATTTTGTATTGTTTTATTAACATATCAACCTATAGTTTCTCACCACATGAATTTTATTTGTTTTTTACTAAAATATGTCGGCGTCTCAATCCACTGCAACAATTAATAAAATATTTTTCCGTTTCAACCCCAAATAGTTTTGTTTCATACCACAGCCAAAATTATAAATGTTGTACAGGTGGACAAACAGCAAAGCAAACAAAGTGTTTTATCATAACTTAACCTTTTTTAGATAACACATTTTCATGGTTTACCTTTACACGATACTTTAATGTTTCGTTTCCTTAGATTTCTTTACTTGCAGTGCCCTTAGCGGATACTTTGAAGAACTAAAATCGGTAGTATAGCAATGATCTGTTTTGTCCAAAACGATTCCTGAAATACCTTATGTATTGATATATACAGTATTTCAGGAAATATATTTAAGAAATACCGTTGATGCAGCTGCTGCTGCGGCAGAAGTTCTCAAGAGGCGGAAATATACATCCATTAGCAATGTTTATATATTTCTGCCTTTAGGGGTAGAAACTTAAGACCCGTGGGGACTAGAGGCGTGGCTCGTATTCAGAGTTATCCAAGAGATTGGTGGTTAGTCAACGAGATAACGTTGCCAGCCTTTGAGCACTTTACCTGCGGTCAGAGAACTGAACGGTTCACTGGTCTGTTTTTTATCCTTAAGTAATTATCTACGGCTAGTAGAATACAAACCAAACCAAAGTCGCTGACGTAGCGCTCAACTTTGCAAGTTGAAGTGGCAATGGGCAGGCCATATAGCTCGCAGAACTGATAACCGTTGGGGAGTAAAAGTTCTCGAATGGCGACCAAGGACAGGAAAACGAAGCGTAGGACGACCCCTCACCCGATGGACTGACGACATTGTAAAGATCGCAGGAAGTCGGTGGATGGAGAGGGCTCAAAATCGTTCTTCCTGGAAATCTATTGGGGAGGCCTATGTCCAGCAGTGGCCTTCATAAAAGCGGATATGATGATGATGATGAGTAGAATATAGAATACATAGTTTTAAATATATTAGTATAGAATAACTAAGTTACTTTGTTAATTGTTTGTAAGCTTGTTAAATGAAATATACAATTTATTAATATCAAACAGGTGATCCACATAGACTTACATTTATTTACTTCAAAGCACAAGAAATGAACATGATATTGATGAACAGATGTGTAGAAAACTCTCTATTCGCTCTTCCAAGAGCAGAAAATTAAACTGATTGGATACTAAGTAAAACATACATCTCACCAAACAATGCCTGTAGCTCGCACTTGCCAGTAAACATCATTTATATCAAAACCTCTGTAGTAATATACACTACTCGTAAGTAAATATCGTTCCCAATTACAAACCATCTAAACTATGTTTGGTTCTCGAACTTTTTGTACGCATTTCGTACAAAAAGTTCGAGAAAGAATTTCCAGATTTTTTGAAAGAACCTGAAAGCTGCATAGAATTTCTCAAGAAAATAACATCACGCAAAGAAATCACAGGATTTCCTTTAATAATAGTATTAACAGCCATAAACCAGCTGTTCTCGGGCCGAAACGATCTGATACGTGATAATGGTAAGAGGCCCTATGATATAACTTGTATCTTGGGAGATGGGTAGGCATTTGGTATGGGAAGCCACTTGCGCCCTGACTGCATGCTAATTGTCGGGGACTTCCGTTAGAGCTGGTAAGGCGACTGATTGTGCCTGAAAAAGTGGAACTATACTGGTCTCGGTATGGCCTACATATCAAAGCCATTTGAGAGCCGCCGTTGCCATTCAACGTGGCAATGCCGCAAGTTTCTTGGGGACGCTTGCCTCTGGCAGTGATCTGGATCAGTTAAACTATCTATAGATCATTTTAAACAGTCCATAGATAGCTCAACTGTTTCAACAGTAAGCTACACAATGGCCGCTTAAAACGATTTATACCTCAATTATAAAAGTTTATTCAATTTGATGTGAAATGTTTGCGCAATATCAAACTTATTCAGAGCAACCCGCATTCACACCTATGGTTATTTTGCTCGATAAAATGAAAAGGAGGATACGGGCATTCCCTATAATAAGCGTACCCTACTAAGTTACCAATTAAGTAACTTAGGTATTTATTTCATTCATAAATAGCTTCTGTTCGCATATATGCTAATTCAGGTCACAAACAATCCCTAATAAATAAGTGACTAAATTATTTGACTCTGTCATTTTAATGTCAATGAATAAAGATATCAACATATTTAAACATGGATTCTTCGTTTGTGATATCATGAACATAACTCTGCTAATTTAATATTTTTTACTCGTTTTATTGCATGTTTTATTCAGTAATCTTGCGGAATTTTAATGAATAAATTGTGACTACATAGGACAAGTTTGAACAATTGAATTTTATGTGTATTATGGTGCAATGTGATTTGAACGACGAGGAATCCCAAGAAAATTCAAGACGGCTATTCCACGACGACTTGACAATTGACCATCGACTAAGACTTTATTAACAAACAAATTGACTATAAACAAATATAAACACTTGACAATGGCAAAATTGACACTTTTATGTCACATGCCATTAACAAAGAAGATGAAGAATATTTAAACAACACTTTAGCTACTGTGAGATTCAAAAATAGACCCTACAGCTATACAGCGTTTGATTCAAATCGGTTCAGTCATTATTGAATTATTGAATAGGTTCTAAACTTACATACAAGCTTCTCAACATCCATCCTCCTTTTTTTTAATAACCTTTACCTACTGAATCTAGGAATTCTGAGTATCTTGTTCAAAGCCGTAACGCACTCTCCTGGTTTCTGCGGAAGATCAGTGTTGTATTTAGTAGTACTACTGAACGCAACATCATGCTGAGTCGGACACCACTTTGTGATGTCTTCCCATGGATTGACAGACATAACATTTATTTATTATTTATAAAAAGTACTTACACTATTTTTACAGGGGCCCCTAACGCAATAGTGTAAAACACCTATAAAAATAATCATAGCATAAGTATTTTTCAGACTTAAATAATATATAATTACGTTTTAAAAACTAAAAAGACAACCGACTTCATGTATGCACAAGGTATACACAAGGTAGCTACTGTAAAACGTTGAGGAGTTCTCTTGACTGTCCTTCGTTTTCATCATCAGACCCCTAATGACAGTCACAACCCATCTAGGTGTACAGTTCTCATCAATACAAATGAATCAAGCCCTAACACCAAGTAATTGCTGTAAATCGTTGAGGAGTTCCCTCGACTGTCTATCGGCTCTATCATCAGATCGTCTTCATACCTTCATTAAATAGTAGTGCTTTAAAATACTTTAATAAAAAATAAACAAACGCACTAGTCGATACTATGATTTTAGAAAGTTCCCCTCGATTTCTCTGGGATGCCATCATCAGATCCTGGTTTCCTCATTATGGTACCACCCTTGGGATAACTCCTTTCCAACAAAAGAAGAATCATCAAAATCAGTTCATAAACGACGAAGTTATCCGCGAACACACATAAAAAAAAATATACAAATCGAATTGAGTGCCTTTTTTAAAAATGAATTAAAATTTAAAAGTTACACAATAAAAAATAAAAAACATATCATCAAATTTATAATGTTATTAGGCTTTGCGTTTTTTTTTCATTGTCCAACTTAATCGTTGTAGTCATACTTGGAATAGGCTAGTTAAAAATAGTTATGTATAAATTCTGATTTAAATAATATTTCATTTATTAACAACATAGTATTATAATGTTAACAAGAACATAAATTTAATTAAGTACACTACTTTACATCTGCCAATAATAATGTAGCTTTAAGGTAAGTAATTTTAATTATCTAATTTAAAGATGAATATTAATCATTATGTACACTTTGTAAGGAAATAACTGAGATTTCTTGTCCTATTAAGGTTAGCCCTTCGCATATGATTAGAATACCTTCAGACTTAGGGCATCTACTCGGCAAACATCGGAACGATTTGTCAAATAAATTGTCATATCGACTGTTATGGAGGATCATGAAATCGATTGTTAAAAGTAATGCCTTCGTCCTTCGTCCAAAACGACTCAAATCAATTTTACTAAGAATAAGGTTATTGAACGATTTCTGTCCCGATATATGACAATATATTAATTGTTTTGTCGAGGATACCCCATGGCAGCAAAATTACTATTTTTCTCCGAAACAATTACGCAAGAAACACCTGTTTTCAACCAGTATGAAGTTGTTTCGTAAGATTCTAACAAAATCTACTCGCTTCACACTTTCAGTTTGCTTTACACTATATTTATACTATAAAGCAGTCACGTCGTTATCATGGGCGTGGATTTCTTTAGCAGCTGGGTTTTTGACAACATCCCTCTCTTGCCGCTTGAATGAATTGTAGAGCACGCTGAAACAAAAATATTACATAATATACAATTTAGGTAAAAAGTAAATATATACACGTTGTAATATATTCACGAAATTGCCCTGACAAGCCAAGCGTGTGTCTGAACTCACACAGGCTTCCGAACTAGTAAATACATGAATGACTAGTGGTCAGTAGGGCGATTATGGAACTCTTGATACAATCAATGTATATCAGTTTCGATTAGCAATAGGCATTATTTCAATCAGTCATATACGATGTATTTAAATGCTTAGTACGCTAAACACGGTTCCTACCACAATCGTACTTTGTAAATTGGTCGAGTTATAGTTTGACACCAACTTCACATTGTAACTAGTAATAGAAGCCGATAGAAATCGCAACGATCCGTAATATCAATTCATCAATAGTAGCTGAAAGCTATTATTATCAATGTTTTGATAGTATCAAAGTTCCATAATCGCTCCACAGGTCCGACCAGCAATTCATCATCATCTGGTTAAAAAACTACTATGGAACTTTATGGAACTAATATGGAACTTTCATGATTTTTTTAAGGTCATCAGGTTGTCAGTCATAATTTAGTAAACCTTTACTAGCTGTGATAAAAACTTTTCAGAAACCAAAACACCCAAACAGCGGTTTAGCCGGTACGGACGGAGGAGGGGACGACGACATTGGACTCTCCAAAACGTTTCATATCTTTGAAAAATATCTATTCATATGTAACGATATCTCGGTGGGGTAGAAAACCTGAAAACTTTTTATTCTGTTTTTATTTCATAACTTTTTAAGGGACCTTAACGAAGAACCTGTAGTGACTCTATTCAGAGAAATTTAATTACAGATTTTGATAATGATGAATTTGATAAACGTCTTTAAAATTATCATTTTATCTTATAACTAGATGAACCGCTCGCGACTTTGTCCGCTCGTATTTGTTTTAAAATGTTTAGGTACATTTATTTTCAACGATATTATCAGCAGCTAGAATTCAACCAAAGCACGGTGCGCTTCTATAATAAGCTTCCTGAAAATGCTACTAAACTACCTATTAAGAAATTTAAAGCATACATAAAAGCATACATTTCTTTTGAAGAAAGCTTATTATAATATAAATGACTATATTATTGATAAGAATGCATGGCCTCATGTCGATCTGCCGTCAGACAGTTAACCGACACACGTGAAATTCATAAACTCTCTTGTATTAGTATTTCGTAGTTAAGGTAGTTATAAGACGGATCATGTAAAAAAGCGCTAGGACCAAGACGAGTTTCTTGCCAGTTCTTCTCGGGCTTGAGTTAGGATGAATTGGCACCTAAATTCACCTAGTATGTAAGACGTTTCAAAGTGATCCTTGTGATTGTATTGAATAAAGTATCCTTTGACTTTGACTTTGCTGTATATTATGTAGACCTTTCTATGTGAGTACTACCCGCCGCGCCGTGAGCCCGTGCTAATTAAGGAATGTTGACAAAATTTCCACAACTAGAAGTTTCATTCGTTCTTATTTCACACTGTTAGTCCCTACACTTCGTCTTCTTTGTTAATAGCATGTGACATAATAATGTCAATTTTGGCAGTGTAAGTGATTATATTTGTTTATAGTCAATTTGTTTGTAAACATCATCGCGGAATGGCCGTCGTCGGCCGTTTTTTTTTTTAAATTACCTACGTTTGACCACGAACTTGCCTGATGTTAAGCGACGATATGGGCGACGATGGGGCACGCAGGTCTAGAAGACACCTATTTACTCGAGACTTGAAGAGACCTAGATTGTAGTTTTCAGGAAAGACAGACGACGGCAAAGCATTCCAATCCTTGGCTGTACGCATTATAAATGTGGAAGCAAAGCGCTTTGTTCGTATGGGTGGTAGGTTGACAAGGTATGGATGGTATTGAGCGGCACGTCTGCTTGTCCTGTGGTGAAAAGGAGATGGTGAAATCAGATCATGTAATTCCTGGGCACATTCTCCGAAATGTATCTTATAAAAGATCGAAAGGCAAGCAACTTTACGACGGTGCTCGAGACTCTGGAACTTAGTCTCAGCGTTAAGCTGTTCACCCATCACCCTCATTGCTCTACGCTTGATCGAGTCCAAGGCAGCCAGCTGGTGTTTGGCTGAATCATCCCATAGATGACAGCAATACTCCATACCCGACCGGACTTGAGCTTTGTATAAAGTGGAAAGCTGTCCAGGTGTGAAGTATCGCCTCACCTTGTTGAGGATACCAAGCTTCATGGCAGCAGTTTTGGCCTTGGACTCGATATAGGAGCCAAAATTGAGAGTCCGTGTAAGTGAAACTCCCAAGAGTTCGAGATGATCTTCTATAGTTACCATTACATTTCGGAAAACCGGGACTTGGAGAAACTCACTTTTTTTCGCCGAAAAGAGAGAATCCCGTCTAGAATTTTCTTGGGATACCTCGTCGTTCAAATCACATTGCACCATAATACATATATAATTCAATTGTCCATACTTGTCCTATGTAGTCACAATTTATTCATTAAAATTCCGCTAAGATTATTGAATAAAACATGAAATAAAACGAGTAAAAAATATTAAATTAACTGAGCTATGTTACTTCATGAAATGACAAACAAAGAACCGTCCCTACACTTACTTTGAATTAAATAACAAACTCAATAGTTTTGCCCGTAGGTATAACACGAGGTTTTGCCCGCGGGTTCTCCCGCAAAAATCAAATCTAAATATTCTTTATCCATTAAATCACAAGGACCACTTTGAATCGTCTTCTTACATGCTAGTCAATCTAGGTGCCGGTTCCCCTTAACCCCAGTTCAAGAAGAATCCGGCAATAAATTCGTCTGGTCTTAACGATTTTTTTGAATGATCCTTGTTCAATTTTGTTAAAATATCATTGAAAAATTGTGTACCTATTCTGGGCTACCTTCTATTTACTCTTCGCAACCAGAATAATCCCACGCACCTACACCCACCCGCAACAAAATAATACCCGTAATATAACCGTGAATTCCATCATGTTATCTCATTAATAGTTGACCAAAAAACGACCTAGACCTTTTGTGATATCTATTGAATACGTGCTGCGGTATTTGAATCATTTTGTTTGTAATTTGTTTATCAAAATTGCTCAATCAGCTGTGTGAAACGAGTTCTTGATTTCGACAAGAATATAATATAATATATTATATTATAGTTATATTATATATAATATAATATAACAAGAATATACTTAATATAATAATGTTAAATATATATATATTTAATATTATATTTGAATTTTCGGACAATAAGAATATAGTTAATTTGTAAACATAATACGTACAGGTACAGAAAACATAATAAATAAATACCTATATAATACCTAAATGGCAAACATATGATCACTTTTGAAAGCGCACAGCTTTACAATAAATTACCCACAAATAAAAAATACAAATTCTTTTACTACATTTAAATCTAAACTATCGAAATATGTGTTTCAAAATTAATTTTAAAATAATCTGCTCGTAAATGTTAATGCAGGATGCACATACTACCTACCTTACCTACTTAAAATGTATCCTACCTTCTAATTCTAATTACCTACCGTCATCCTATACTGCTAATATAATCTACTTAGTCGGACTACGTGACTTTTACCTGTACTGTTTATTATTTTAAGTTAGATTAGTTCTCATGTAAGTGACTCCAGTCTTTTTGAGAATAAATATTTAAGAACTGACATAAAATAAATAAATAATAAATAATGCCGGACATTTCACACCGCATCATCTGGCCCCAAAGTAATCAGAGCTTGTGTTATGGGTACCAGATGAACGATACTTTATTTTTATAACAAACATTTATTTAAACTTTATTTTGTTATAAATGCATACTTATTATACATAAAAAAACACCCATACAAATACTGCTACATTATACAAACATTTGTCCCGGGGCGGGAAACAAACCCGCAAGCTTCTGCGTCTCAGGCAGGCCTTCACTCACTGCGCCACAGATGTTGTATAGTTGTGGACCTAGATTTGTATAGGTTACTTTTAATAGACTCACCATGTGGGTAACGCCGCGAGCAGCTCGTAATTAATGAATAGTCTTTGATAGGTAATTAAAAATATTAAATGCAAAATGAGCAAGTCTCTTCTAGCTTTATTTACAAAACACTATGTGATAAACAATTTATAAACTAACTTATATAGCTTATTAAAACCTATGAACTCTAATTTACACCCGTAATTAGAAAATAGAACAATCTTACATAGACCTACTAAAAAATATCTATAATAACAGCACAGCCACAATTCAACTTGAGAGCTGCGGTCCCTCCTTCAGAATCAGAATCAGAAAAAAGGTGTTAAACAGGGTGACCCTCTGTCTCCGAACCTTTTAACAAGCACCCTAGAGGAAATATTTAAGAAACTAGCGGCATCCTGGCTA
Organism: Lampropteryx suffumata; assembly: GCA_948098915.1. NCBI lineage: Eukaryota > Metazoa > Arthropoda > Insecta > Lepidoptera > Geometridae > Lampropteryx > Lampropteryx suffumata. The sequence goes on from OX402552.1 coordinate 9,677,908, forward strand.
ACATACGGGATCAAAGTCGGAGATAAAAATCTTACAAACCTGCGCTTCGCTGATGATATCGTTCTTTTTCCATCATCAGCGCAGGAGCTCCAGTCAATGCTACAAGAATTAAGCACAGCAAGTCTTGAGGTGAGACTGGCCATGAATCGATCAAAGACTCAAATCATGTCAAATAGCACGAAACGTAATGTCACTGTCGATGGGCAAATAATACAGTACGTCGATGAGTATATCTACTTAGGCCAAGTAGTCTCCTTTAAATGCAAGCAAGACAGAGAAATAAGTCGCCGCATTGAGAACGCATGGAAGAGCTACTGGGCCATGAAGCAGCATATGAAGGGAAACCTTCCTATATCACTAAAGCGAAAACTCATCGACACAGTCACAAAAATCAGACCTCAAGATTTGCCAGAGAGCTATGGAGCGCAATGTTTTGGGAATTAAAAAAACCGATAGCGTCCGAAATACCGAAATCCGATCGAAAACGGGCATAGCGGATGTAGGTACGAGGACTGCATGTTTAAAATGGGACTGGGCAGGTCATGTGACTCAAATGTATTCAGAACGTTGGGCAAAGCTCGTCACTCAGTGGGTGCCCGATAGTCGGAGACGACGCGGCAGACCCAGGGAAAGATGGCGAGACGATCTAGATGCATTCGAGCCAAATTGGCAAACTGTGGCCTTGGAGTGCAAAGAGTGGAAGGTAAAGGGGGAGACCTTTGCCCAGCAGTGGGACACTATGGGTTAAAGAAAAAAAAATAGAAAAATACTTCAAAGGCTTCGAACTCGAACGATTTTATGAACATGACTTTGACAAAATTATAATTATTGCAAGAAAATGAAAAGACGTGTGCGCGATTATTTTGGGCTGTTTTGCGAAGTAAGCATTGCGATCTTATCTTATATATTTTCCCCGAGCTATTTCGGGTTTTATTCGTAATTTTGGTGATTTTATTCAAATAAAGCTAGAGTTGGGTGTGAATAATTAAAATACCAAAGAAATGTAACAAAATTCAAAGATGCGAGTAAAGTATGCAAAACACTGAAATGGAAATGGGCAGGTCATATTATGTTGAGAGAGGATAATGAGAAATGGACAAGAATATTATCAGAGTGGTACCCCAGAGATGCCAAAAGAAGGCCGACAAACAAAAGAGTAGCCGGCCCAGAATGGACTAGAGTAGCAAAGGACAGAGAAAAATGGAAGATTGGGGAGGCCTTTGTCGAAGGACAAGCTGTTCTTCAACCGATCGTCAGTGTAACATTTTAGTTAGTAACATTAAAGCAGTAATAAAGGCTTATATTATATTATTAATTAAAATACCAGGATTGTGTTTCTTTAGTTTTTTATGAAAATGACACCATTTTTTATAAAATTATAAATGACGAACGACAACATACGACTTTGTGCCGTCCTACCATTAAATAACATAAACACTTTGCAAAATTGACTTTATTATGACACATGTCATTAACGAAGAAGAAGTATCTAGAGTGTGTGCGCTCTAGATATCAAAATTAAATAAATTCACCCTTAGTTTGATATTTCACGAAGATCTATTAAATTAATCAGTTTTTCTCGTGTTTCATGATTTCATTTTCATCAATAAATGTCATAAGTATCACAAGTATAGACAATTTAATTTTAAATGTATTTAAAATTCTATTTACTGATAAACTATGTTACTTAAGTTACAGAAATAAAACATTTTGTATGTTTTTGTATTTGTATGTGTACGGTTGTATCATGTTTTAAGTCTTATAGGTATTTTATTTTATTTTCAACCTCTGTGGCACAATGGGCTAAGGTCCGGCTGAGACGCAGAAGGTTGCGGGTTCGATTCCCGCCGCGGGACAAATGTTTGTATGATCTGCAAGTATTAATCTCGGGTCTGGGTGTATCTATGTATAATATGTATGCATTTACAAAAAAAAAACAATATATAACTAGTATATCAGTCATGTGGTACCCATAACACAAGCTCTGCTTACTTTGGGGCCAGATGATGCTGGTGATTGTCCTGGATTATTATTATTATTATAATTATTGTAGTGTAATTGTATGTTAACTGATTGCATAGTATGACAATGATTTTTTTAATTTTATAAAAAAATCTGTAATCTGATAGAAATCAGAATTCAGTATAGTTCTAATGGTTTTTTTATACAATAAATAACTATCAGTATTAATTATGAACAAGAGATTTGTTAGTTATTACGTAGACATTATAATCATAAGTTTGATTGCGACTGGAACCAGTTTTTACAGAGTCTTACCATCGTCTGTATGAATTTGGTATACCTTACGTTCAGTTTCTATTTATATGACAGCATGTGTTACAAACAACATCAATTTTCCGTAATACCAAAATTCATCCATTGAAACGAAGCTGTTCGTATCAATGTTTTGTTCGTCTCAAAATATCATGAACACTGATCAGGATACCTGCATAATCTGTCCGGTTGCGGATTTTCAAACATCGATGTGTCCTTACCATATCGTCAAGATGGGTCGTCAAAAAAGTTAAATTACTGCATCTATTAACATTCCAATAAGAGCAGAAGAATCTCTTTGAAATTGACTACTAGAACTTTTTTAAACATAAAATGGTTTCTGAATCTCCATTCGCGGAAAAAAAAATGGGGGGAAAACAAAAATATGTTTACCATAAATTCGAAATACTACATGTTTCACGATCCACGATTCGTCCGAATCTACGGATTGCTGTCTCTTTGTTACGTCCGATTTGATCGATTTAATTTAAATGCTCTCTCCTTCACTCCGCAGTACCTCGGCGTTCGATATATGATCAACCAGTTGGTTCGATTGGAACCAAACCCTGCATCGAGTTCCATTCTGCACAACCGGTTGGTCGGTTTAGTTGGTCGGAGTGGAAGTACAGAAACTGCGGCTACCGGCTACTTACATCATTTAGTGTAAATTTTAAATTACTTACATAAATATAACGAAGGCTGGAATAGTCATCAACCCACCCAGCAAGTATACCGCTCCGGGCAGTACCGCAATCGTATTGGAGAACATCTGGGTGTACATCGGCGCGTATATCATCGGTATTATGGCCTCCGCAAACCCAATAAGAGAGCACATCTTGCCTGGAAATGAAAGTTGGATTGAGATTCAATATTATATTGATAAACGGTTTTGGGGCGATGAATTTGATCTGTGACATGTCATGGGTCGCGTCTCAAGAGTCGAGTCACAACCACTCATTTACGAAGTCTTGTGAATTTATGAAAATAACCTGAACCTGAACCTGTTTAATTCATCATTATTTTTCTAATTAATTTAGCTAATACTCTATTCTGTACATTCCGTAATTATTTAAAAAAATAATTACAGAATGTACAGAATAAAATACATGTGAAACAGTTGAGCTAGGACCGTTTAAAACGATCTATCGATAGCTCAACTAATCCAGATAACTGTTAGAGGGCAGCGTTTACAAGACACTGGCGGCATTGCCACGTTAAATGGCATTGCTAATACGCTGAGCCAGATAAGAATCAGCTCTTGGGCTATCAAATTAAACGAATATAGTAGTAAAATATAATATTACATACAGATAAAAGGTTGCTTTTTTGTATTTTTCTTTGTAATGGATAAACTCAAAAACTACTTAATCAATTTTAAAAATTATTTCATCTATAGAAAGCTAAATTATCATTCAGCAACATTATGCTGTATTTTATTCAAGAAAAATAGAGATCCTTACCAGAATTGCAATAATGTAACACAGGGTATCAAAAATTTGCGTATCAAAGATATTATTAAGCTTGCGCTGCGAATTTCATAAATGATACATAAAATATTGTACTATAATAATATGCTTGTAGTATTAATCATTATGCTCTAAAAGATTTAGGAGGCTATAGGTACCACTATATTTAGGCAAGCCACAATAACTGATTTTTGTTAAAATTATTCAATTAAAGCACGTGTGGAATCAAAAGATGATTGCAAAACCGGGACGGATCGCTAGCCCACTTCATTGAATATAAAAATATCATAGATGTATACAATTTTTAGATTTTGTTGATTTTTTTAAAACCGCAAGATCGATTTCGATATAATTTAAATGAGACTTGGGAAGTATTTAAAACCAAAAAACCCTTTAAACCCTTTAAAACCAAAATGTATTTTCCAAATCGGTTCAGGAGTTCTTTGAGTAATTGGTGAACATACATAAAAATTAAAAATTGGTTCCGACGAATTGAGAACCTCAACCTTTTTAGAAGACGATTCAAAAAAAATAAAAATGCAGTTTCGTTTCACCAGTTTTGGAAACACCATGTAGGTATCCTTTTTCCAATCCAACCCATTTTAGGGAACTACGAGTCCTGTGACTGTGCAGCATTATTTATTAAACTATATTAAACACCATGTAGGTATCCTTTTCCAATCCAAAGCATTTTAGGGAACTACGAGTCCTATGACTGTGTAGCATTATTTATTAAACTATATTAAGGTTGTCTGGCAGAGATCGCTACATAGCGATAAGACCGCCCATTGTACTACCGACTAGCAAAACATTGTTATTTTTGTTTCTACTTGTATATTTGGTGTGCAATAAAGTATTATCTATCTATCTATATTTTGCTTACAACAAAAATTTTAAACAAATATAACATATAATAAGTACGTAATACCTAACGAATCCGGATGTAAGATCTGCGGTCATAATAACACTTGAAATAGCGAATACCATAAAGCTTACATCATTCCCACGTAAGGTAAAAAATATAAGCAAGCTCTTGTTATTGTTGTATCATTATAATCTAATCAAATACTGATTTTAAATTGTCTGAGATTCTGCAAATCAATTATCTTTGATTAGAATAGACCTTAAACTCTGCCAGTTATGTATTTTAAGATATCATCCGTTTTAACAATCCATGTTCCTTACCAACGTTTTTAGGATCCACTACCTTGGTCCCGAGGGACCGTATCGCCGTCACCCCAGAGTTACCAAAGAAGTCGAACACAGGACCAGAGTAGAACCAGTGTTTAGTTGGTGCCAGTCCGTAGACGAAGCTGGAAGTGGTCTTGCAAGCAGTTGCTATTATACCGAGGGAGGTGTCGTGCATCTTGAGATACTTGCTGAAGACTGTCACTGCTACTGCAGTGCCTGAAAGTAGGGTAAAAAAAGTAGTATCATAAGGTGGTTTAGGTACTTTGTAAAGAGGTCGATGTGTTGTAGGCTGGCTTAAAAGTCAGAGATTGCAGGTTCTTCTTCCGTTGAGAGGCTAATTGTGTTTTAGAGAGAAACGCTCTGCGACTTTGTATGCGTAATTTTATTTTCACACAGGGGTTACATTTCGGCAACTCCTTTCTTAGAGCGCATCTAGTCAAACGAACAAATTTCCCTCTTAAAATTTCAAATCTACGAGCTTCTATTCTAATACAATTGTTTAATATGCAATTAAAGATGAGTTTTATACATATTGTGGTGCTTACCAAATGCACTGTATCCAAAATAAGTTGACAATCCAGTTTTTTTTATTTATAGAAAGGAACTGGCCCCCAAAGAGACGTGTTTCTTGTAGAACAGCTAGAGGTCAAGGTGCCTAAACTTATTATAAGCATTAATATTACTTGTTTGTTGTACAATAATGCTAGCTTTTGCCGACGGCTTTGCGTGATTGAGCCACAAATTAAATAAAAATCTACAAATTCTCATATTTATTATCATCTTCCACGCCAAGCTTACAGTCGTCCCTGTTTTTGTATAATATTTCATTTAAAATAACTTACCAATTGTACCCAGCAGCAAAGAATATGTACTGAATAAACTCAATTCAACGATGTCCATATTATATTTTGCCAATGTGTACTGATACAATATGTAGGCTTCACCTGAAAAGATAGTTATTTTGATAAAAACAACTCAATATGCTGGGTAAGCAACGTAGCAGCAATTTGATTAGGACCAAAAATTGCCTGATTTAAAATTATAATAGCATACCCACAACGGGTCCCACGATGACAATATGTGCACATATTACCAAAATAATTTGCATCTGTTGCCTTCCATGAGATCGAAATATAACGCACGCCGTGTCCCATATATTTTTAGGATGGAAGAACTCTTTTATTTTCTGGAAAACTGTGCCTTCGATGGTTTCCACTCTTTTAACGTCATGAATCCGGAACCAAGTGTGTATGAAACCAATAACATATAATGCAAATCCAATACCGAACACTCCGTAGTAGCCGAGGTTTTGCGTCAAAACACCGCTTATCGAGGTCCCGAATGGAAATCCTAGAGTCACAATAACGGCAACGACGCCGATTCTGAACGTCCTCGATTCCACTGATGTCACATCGGCGATGTAACTGTATGAGCCCATTAGAGCAATCGTCTGTCCTCCCGATAAGGCACTTGGTACGGCTTCTATAAGCGCAGTCACCCACAGAGGCCACTCTAAGAAGAAATATGTCGCTAAAATCAGCCCGATCGATGATATTATCTCGCCGAGTATAGGAATGAGCATCAATGTTTTTCTGTTACCGGTTCGATCGCTCCAAGCCCCTACAAATAACACTACTATCGCTGGAATGCTGCTTTGCACTGGGGACTGCCATGTTTGCATATCAGTCACTAATGTCAGTGCTTCAAGCTGTGCCACTTTTGTAATGTTATCATCGTCCGTATCTCCGTTCAGAGCCTTTGTACAGATTTCCTCGGTATAGTTTAGGTCAACGCGGCATGCTTTCTCCGTATTGAGTTTACTCACTGCAAGCGCTGAAATCGCTATAGGTAACACGTAACACAACAGGAACGGTTCGACAGTGAAGAAGGCGAATATATTTTTAATCCGTTTACAGCATGTGATCGGTGCTTCTTCTGTTTCGGTTCCGTTGATTTCCAGTGTTCCGTTTTTGTTGGTTTCGGTAAGCTCGGTATCGGGTCCTGGTGGTTTCATTTTATAACAATTTTACATCACTGGGTATTTACACGAGTTGAAAAAGGTGAATATGCCTATGTGGAATGTTTATTTGTATACACGGACCGCAGTCGACTGGCAGCCGGCGACTCGTTCTAAAGCTGGGAACTTGTTTTTTGTGAGATCGCCACATAATTATTATGAGTGTTATACGATGAAGCTTGAAAAGACCTTGGAGATGGTAAAGATCGAATTTATATTTTTTTATTATTTATATATATTTTTTTCAATGCTGAGGAGGTATTCGTTTAATTTTAGCACAAGAAAATTAGAGACACGAAGGTATTAAATAAGTACCTACTTAGGTACTAAATTACTTAATTAATTAATAACGATGACGTCTGTGGCACAGTAGGCCAAAGCCCGGCTGAGACGCAGAATGTTGCGGGTTCTATTCCCGCCATGGGACAAATATTTGTATGATCTGCATTCTCTCGGGTGTTGGTGTTTTTATGTATAATATATGTATGTATTCACAAAAGTATACCATACAAAAGATCTGCATACTTTGGGGCTAGTCGATGCATTGTGAAATGTCCGGCATTGTTTTTATTTTTATTATTTATTACTGACTAGCTGACCCGGCCACGCGTTGCTGTAGCTCAATAGTTCTAATACGTTGAACCCATAAACGCTAACCTCTAAAATTATCAGTGTTTCTCTACTATATTATGTAAGTATTATACATATAAACGTTCCTCTTGAATCACTCTATCTATTAAAGAAAACCGCATCAGAATCCGTTGCTTAGTTTTAAAGATCTAAGCATACATAGGGACAGACAGACAGCGGGAAGCGACTTTGTTTTATACTATGTAATGTAATGATAGTGTGTAAAATAAATATTGAATAAAAACAACAGGCAACTAAGTACTAAGTACCTCTCCTCACGAAAATAATCATTTCTTTTAATTGAATTTATGATACCTTTTATGGGTGAGGGATCCTTTTTTAAATATACGGCACCTGTGATAAAGGGTCTCACTCATCAGTACAGGTTATTTTGATCAAAGTTAAGGAATTGAATATAAGTAATATACTCCTTACTAATATTATAAATGCAAAAGTAACTCTATCTGTCTGTTACGTTTTCACGCTAAAACCGCTGAATCGATTTTGGTGAATTTTGGTATAGAGATAAGACCTTGTAAAAGAACATAGGCTACTTTTTATGTAGGTACCACGCGTGCGAAGCCGCGGGCATCAGCTAGTATAAAATAAAGCCAAGTTATATTAATGTTAGTTAAGTATATTAGCTACGAGCATTGCTATTTTAGGATTAGTCTGGTGTGAGTGTGAGTGGGTGCTACTGATCACCAGGATCTCATAAAAGCAAGAGTCTTTCAGGAGCACCCAGGTGTGAGTAGATAAATGTGCGAAGTTTGTGTGTATGTTAGTTTCGAGAAGTTTCTCAGCATCCTCGTAGGTTAGTGTCAAGGGCCATTCACTCAGAGTTTTTTGTATTTATATTTAATCATAGCGTAGACATTGTAAATTTTATTTATAGTGATGATAGTGATTTAGAGGTTATTATTATAAAAATATTACATGTACATAATAATACACAATAATAAAAAATACACGTGGAACAGTAGAGCTATCTAAGAACCGTTTAAAACGATTTTTTAAATAGCTCAACTGGTCCAGATCATTGCTAGAGGGCAGCATTATGACACTGACGGCACTGCCACGTTGAATGGCAATGCTAATACGCTGAGCCACATAGGAGCCAGCTCTTGGGTCAAGCAATGTATTATTTATGTAATATACCTATATGTGGAGGTAGGCCTATTGTGTGGCATAATGTCGCGACGCAAACTGAGACCGGGCCGTAATTTGAGAAGCAACTCTATCTTCTTCGCTTATTAAGTACTTTGAGGTTGTTCTCAAGAGATATATGCAACTTCAGTTCTGCGTTGAGGACTTAGAGTTTGATAGAATTGATAAAAGATCTTAATCTCGGTAGAACATATCTGTAGAGTGAGTATAGGTAGAGCTTAAATTAAGTTCTTAGACCTCGGTGTTCTGAGTTCCATGAACTTTATCTTTGTAGCTACTACCTAGACTTGTATACAATTATTTTGAGATTGATTGTGCAAAAGATTTATAGATTTAGTTAATTAGATCTCTAGGTGCGATGCCGAATATCTTTAAAGGCCTTACGCCTTCGTTTAAAAACTTTTTTAATTTCTGTCAAAACTTAATCACTATTTAAAATAGTGCTATATTTTTTGTAAGATAGTGAGTGACATCTAATCGATCACCTAATCGAATCTTTAGTGGTGTTAAAGTTAGTAAGGAGTTTTTATGTAGGTAAGGCCGCAAGAAAGTATGTATTTTATTGGCATAAGTGATTGTATAGGTTTACTTTTCTTATAGGTAGACAAGTAATTAAAAATACTTAATTATTCAAATAAATAAGTAGGTTCTAATAATTACGTTTATAAAACTAAAAAGAAAACTGATTTAATGAATATATTAAAATATCATCGAGGTATAAAAATTTTAGATTTTTTAAAAACTATTCGACTGATAAAAACTTAAATGGGAACTGGAAGGTGGGTACACTTTCCAGTGAAATTAAAAAAGAATTTTTGAAATCGATTAAGGCGTCTTTGTTTAATCAGTGAACATGCATAAAAAAGTGATTCCGATGAATTAGATAGGTTTGTGGTAGAAATCCGGTTATTTGTTAACATGCAACGCCTTTTCAATTTCATACAGCAAAACATGTTGGTAATTTCGAAATAGCAGCGCCTTAAATATTTTCACTGCAAGGACCATTTTTTGTTGACCATTTTATATAGTCTATCGCACATACAGTTACTGAAGTAATGATTAAAGGATCTTTATAATTACCGACCTACAACTGTTACTGATTTGAGTGTCATTCGATTTATAGTCCGTCTAAAATCATTAGAAAGAAGTTCGTATTATAAAGTGGCTTTATCTTGCACGCCTTTAGGAGTTCTTCGAACGCCTAGAGTCTGAATTCAATCATTCTATCAGGCATCTGGTTTCCAACAAGCTATGCTTAGTTTGGGGCTAAAGGCTGTAGTGCGGATTGTCCACCAATATTTATGAGTATTATTATTAGAATCTATATTTACCTATAAATCTGGGCCCAAATTAGCAGATCATTTTTATAGGTACCACATGACTGATGACCACATGACTAATTCACTTTTTTTTGTAAATACATCTTTATTTATAGGTTTTTTTTTATTTATTTCATCCTTATTCTTTATTTATCTTCTGTGCGTGTGTTTGTAATTAAACACCTTCTAAACTGCTGGACCGATTTTGATGATTTTTTTGTGTGTGTGTTCAAGTGGATTCGAAAATAGTTTAGATTTACAATGTATAAAAAAAATATTTTTTCTTTTTAACAAGCGCGTACGAAGTCGACAACGGGACAGCTAGTAGATATATAGATATACATTTATTTTCTTAAACATTGTCACAAACCTTGGTTAATAATGTTTCTAAGCCTTTAGGTTTGTCTTAACATTAGTTTCTCGTTTAAAAAAGGTAAAATAACATATGCAAGTATAATAAAAAACACGTCCAATATAATAATCAAAGTAATCTATTCTATATATATATATATATATATATATATAAAATATATTTATATATATATATATATAAATTTATTTTATTTCTAGGAGTTTATTTTAAAATATGTTGTCTATATGTGTTATATTTCCTTATTCTTAGATTAAGTTAGCACGCCTACTTTTTATTTTCTCTACCTTGCAGGTTGGCTGGTAGAAAATGCTACTAGCATTAAGCCCACCTATTGTACATTTATACATATTTGTTTCTGCAATAAAGGATTAAATAAATAAATAAACAATCTAAGTAGTTACAAGTAGGAATGATGAGCGACCGTATACTGAATTACGTATTCGCATTTTAATGCCACTGATACGCAATGAACTGAAAACCAGGTAGATACTTCAAGTAATTTATTAAATTAAGTTAAGGTAATTATTTTCCGCAGGAATTTATCTAATAAAGCGTAGATAAGAGCATCACTTGAACTTCGAAATTTAATGAACCTTTAAAACAACTTAGAGGAGTCAACTACCAATTGATTACCATGTGTAATGTTCTCCGTGGTAATATCGATGCTCCCGATCTCCATGATGACTTGGCGAGGCTCTACGTGCCCAACAACTATTGCAGTAACAGAAAGCACCGGATGTTCCAGGAACATTCTTCTCACACGGTTGCGTACGCACAGTCTCCCATTGCACGTACTCTTTCTGCACTAAATGCCCTCTTGAATGAGAACCCTGAATGTGATGTGTTTGCGGACGGATGGAAGGTGATTCTATCTTAATGTTTGAGGTTCTGTGAGAAGTCCGTTTGACTGTGTAGATGCTTACTTTACTATTAGTTATTATTTTTATTTTGTATTATCATTTAAGGTTTCTATTATTGTTCTTTTTTTTAATAGTGTTATTGACATGTTCGTACTAATTAATATATAAATAAACTTATAATATAAGAAACTTCTATAAAATGAGAAGATTTATGATTCTGCGAATGTTATAACGTATTATACTACACTATTACGGCGAAGGCTTTGAACCTATTAATTTGAAACTGGTTTTCAAAGATCCAAAGTTGATATTTACCTAATAATTATGTATTAAAGTATCAAGCCACCATAATGTATTGGAGTCGGTTCAATAAAAATGCTACATTTATGTAATGCTGTTTCACGAACGGTCTTCAATAGGCATGGATTGCATGCAGCAATTGCACCTGGTACATTTTTTCGATCTTTTAAGGTTCTACGACACGCTGGTTTCCCCACGATGTTTTCGTACACCGATTGAGAGTACGGGTATAGTACATACTTTTTTCTAACAGAAAAACACATTGGTGTACGACTGGATTTGAACCCTCGACCTTACGATCGGAAGGTCTCTACCACTATCACCAGTGGCTGATGTCAGGCTATGGATATAAATGCATGCAGCGTGATATGACCACACACATCATAACTACAGTACCTAAGGTTATGTATATACTACTAGGTACTGTCTTTATCTAAATTAGGTTGGTACTGAATAATGGTAGTCATAATTTGATGAATAGTGATCCTAAAACTTAATTATAGCCATGAACTTTAATTGGTGGACGTAGGGCAAGGGCTGCATGCGTACGCACTGACGTTTAGAATATCACGAATACAGCACTAAGCAGGGCAGTGCCAACGCCTGCGTGATAAGGTACAAAATAAACTGAAACCAATCGTTAGCTGATAGGCAGTTACGGATCTACAAGCGAACACAGCAGCCGTACTCCGTGCCAGTATTCGGGTGGCGCACGCGCAGCTGATCGCCCGCTATTTTACACTGTTGATTGTGACATTTTTAATGTAATAAAAAACAATAGAAACAAAAAACGCATAGTGAAAATCTAATAAAAATTAATGTGACGAGCCAAAATCAAAATGACGTTGCGGGTCGAAGTGCCTGATAAAGTTTTGAATACCGACCAATGCAAGTGCAACCCTTATGTTGGTGAGCTCAAGAAAGCGGAGATGAAATGGAACAGACGGCTTAAGCAATACATCAGGGACACATGGCAGTTTAGATCAAAAGTTACAGTGGAACCGTTCGTTGTTTGTTACGTTCTACCTAGTGTTCTAGCCGGCCTAGCTGTGCAGAACTTGTGCTTTGAGAAATCATGTGTAGTAAATCTAAACTACGATGGAAGAACCTGCAGGAATATAATGCAGGGTCATACTGCCAACTACACGGTGCAAGAAAAGAACGTTCAAACTATGGTGGCTACGATGACAGCGTGGAGCTATCCTCTGCAGACGGCCTTGCCTGGAATACTTACATTGTTTCTCGGTGCGTGGAGCGACCGGACAGGCAACAGAAAATCGCTCATGATGCTTCCCATTATCGGGAAGATAATTGCAACTTTGGGTGTCATTTTAAGCACAGTATTCTTTTTCCAAATCGGTTTGAACGAGACAGCCATCATCGAAGGCGTCCCGCCCGCGCTCGCCGGAGGCCGCGTGGCCATGACCATGGCTGTTTATAGTTACATAACAGACATTACAACCGAATCTGAAAGAACTTTTAGACTAGGCATAATAACCGCAATACTGACTCTGAGCAGGCCGATAGGACTCGCCCTTAGCGGCTACATGACACACCGTTTCGGCTACTACGGTATATTTTCAGTTGCGTGTGTATTCTATGTCGTTGGGTTTATTTACATAGTTCTGAGACTGAAGCCGAAGACTCAAAAGACTGTAGAGAATGAAGAGAAACAGAGCTCTCTGTGTTTCTCTATGTTTTGTTTTAGTGACTTAGTTGCAACAGTGAATGTGGCATTTAAGAAGAGAGAAGGCACTCGTCGATTGCAAATATTTTTGATACTATTTGCTTATATGTTTATCGTTGGACCTGTTCTTGGTGAGTATTAATATTCTAAACATTGTAATATTTTTATATAAGGTGTGTCAATAACTTTTCATTGAAGACTTCATATAAATAATAAACTAAACAATGCACACAGCACCATCTAGCCCTCAACTAAGCATAGCTTGTATTATGGTGACCAAATGACTGATAGAATACTTATATATTTTAAAATACATGCATTTGATACTTTATAACGCCCAAATATCTATGTTCATCACACTAATATTTGTCCTGGGAGGAATTCGAATCCTCAACCTCAACCCCAGCGCAGAAGGTAGAGCTACTATTAACAGAGCTGACAGGTCAGTCAAATGGTATTCAATAATTTTACTTAATTGATTGGTTAGATTACTTCGGTTGACGATATATCTATATGTAAACACTTACAGAAAAATATATATTGCTAAATGCTGGCTTCTATTTTGATCAGCAAATTAGCATTACTATACAATGTGGCAAACCTGTCAAGTGTTCTGGACTGACTAGATTAATTTGAATTTTTTCATAAATTATCCATTTAGTTATTGATATAAATTAGTTTACGATACAATAACAGGTAACTGGTAGTTAATTTAATTTATATGTTTTCTTAAACGCAGATATTGATATATTTAATACTCCAACGAGCAAGCTAAAACGCTCTGTGACAAATTCTTTTTTCGACATTCGAATTCGACAAACGAAAAACGAAATGAGTACATGTACTATACAAGTACTCATTTCGTTTTTCGTTTATTTGATCTATGTATTTTTGAACTATTTCTAGTTATTTTCTCTTTTGTTTTACTTTGTATTGTTTAGGTTTTGACCTGTACTGTATTTTTCATTACATATATATACATTTTATATCTATCAGTGTGAACTTATAATTGGCCTTCTGCATACATGTTTTATAAACATGTATTATTTGTAATTCTTATTAATGTACCTAGCTGTAAGTTCTCCGAAAATTCTAAAATAAAATAACATAAAATAATTATAAAGTGCAGATAGAAATTCCATATAAAAAGAAACATTATAATCGAATAATATATAGAGATAGCTGTCCCGTTCGCTACTTCATTCGCGCATTTCAAAGAGAAAAAAAAAATATAATTTTATAGATAAACTATTCTCGAATCCACTTGAAGCCACACAAAAAAATCATCAGCATCGGTCCAGCCGTTTGGGAGGAGTTTAATTACAAACACACGCACAGAAGATTTATACATATAGGTATAAAGATATTACCCCGCGATCCATTAAGGTATGCGGCATACGATGACAGAACAAAGTAGTTACCACAACTGCATATTGCAACAAAGTTAGTGCTCATTCAAGATTGTAATGCTTATTACTTATCTAGTCTTTGTGCTCAGGCACAAAAGACTAAACTACTTAAGCATAAAATTGTCCTTCTTTAACCGTACATGGAAGTAACATTATTTGTAAACCATAAAGGTTTTATTTATTTAAATAAAATGTTTGTCGTTCTTTACAAAACTATGGGGTCTCATTTTGCGCTGAGTTTAAATACCTTTTCACATGCGTACTTTAATTAAAGTATATCTCCAGATAACTTTTTTAATTCTTATATTACTAGTAAAACTCCTTGCGACTTCGTTCGCATAATGTTGTTTCATGCAAAGTTTGACTCACATGTATTGGGTTGGTTAAGGATACACAAGTCAGCGGCACAAACTCGTTAGTGGGCGCAGCTAAAATGCATGCTATTTCACCTAGCTTAGTGTGAGAAAAGGATAGACGTGCACCATAGATAGAGATGAGCAGTAAGGAGATAGCGTGATTATAATTTCGAGTCATATGATCAGATTAATCTATTATTTCTAAATAAAACGATTGCGTAAAAATAATGAATAGATCTTTGGCTCAAGGGTTCTCATGAAAAAACTACTGAATGTATTTATAAAAAAAATAAGTTATTTGAGCTCTTGAATAAATAATCTATGCTTGTATTGGAATAATTTTTTAGTTTGCGTACTCCGTTTGTTATTTATTCACACCTAAATTTGCGCTAAAATCAATGATGAAAAACGTTTTTTTTTGAGTCTTGTATCTTTCAAACCCATATTATTTTTACAATTCTGTATTGATACAAGCATAGATTATGACAAGACAAATTTATATCACTTTTAGTTTTGTTTGTTCATCATCAGACGGTGGTGTGATCACCCTTCGACGTTTATATGGAAAGATACAAACGTCGAAGGGTGGGTCGAACGTCGAATCGACTTGTTCACTCTTAACAAATTTAAATTTGGGTTGAATATCCAAACACTGTAAATAACCGCCCTTCCAATTATAAAGTCTTTACAACAAGTGGATAATGCATTAATGTTGTGCTTATCAGTCAGTCAGGACTTTGATTATACTAAATTAGTTTTAAATGTATTATTGTGTTGATTTAAATGCAATTCAGTTTACCGCTCGAGTGATTACGACGTGTCAAAAATAATCTACTATAGACATGTTCCTAACGACATACAGCAGTTGCAGATAGGACGTTGTGACAGAAGCCGGCTTCACGGCAAATCGCGACAAGTCACGTATTAAAATATTTATAAAGTTAAATGTGATATAACAATTATCTCTAATAATTTAGTTTGAGTATTAAAATCAAATGAACATTCAAGTGACAAGCCAACATCGAAATGACGATGCGGGTTGAAGTGCCCAAAAACGTTTTAAACGCCGATCAGTGCAAGTGCACTTCATACGGTGCAGAACTAAAAAAAAATAGTTTTAAATGGAACAGGCGGCTCAAGCAGTGCATCAAAGAGACATGCAAATTCAGATCCAAAATAACAGTGGAGCCTTTAGTAGTTTGTTATTTCTTACCAAGTTTATTAGCAGGTTTGGCTGTACAGAATTTGTGTTTTGAAAAAGCATGTGCCGTGGACTTAAACTACGATGTACAAACCTGCAAGTTTATTATGCAGGGCCTTACTGCCAACTATACCATGGAAGAAAAAAACGTTCAAACCGAGATGGCTACGATGACAGCGTGGAGCTATCCTCTGCAGACGGCTTTGCCTGGTATACTGACGTTGTTTCTTGGCGCGTGGAGCGACCGGACAGGCAATAGAAAAACACTTATGATGCTTCCTATTATAGGGAAAATAATAGCGACTATCGGTGTATTTTTCAGCACAGTTTTTTTCTACCAAATTGGTTTGAATAAAACTGCTATTATGGAGGGCGTTCCACCCGCGCTCGGCGGAGGACGCGTCGCCATGACCATGGCTGTCTACAGTTACATAACAGACATTACAAACGAAACTGAAAGAACTTTTAGACTAGGCATAGTGACCGCAATACTGACTCTGAGCAGGCCGATAGGACTCGCCCTCAGCGGCTACATGACACACCGTTTCGGCTACTACGGTATATTTTCAGTTGCTTGTGTATTCTATGCTGTCGGGCTTATTTATATAGTTCTGAGACTGAAGCTGAAGATTAAAAAGACTGTAGAGAATGACGAGAAACAGAGCTCTCTGTGTTTCTCTATGTTCTGTTTAAGTGACTTAGTAGCGACTGTGAATGTGGCATTCAAAAGAAGAGAAGGCACTCGTCGATTGCAGATTTTTTTGATACTATTAGCCTATATGTTCAGTGTTGGGCCTGTACATGGTAAGTGTTCAACACTTTGTTGCTGTACTAAATTTAGTTTGATAGTATTGTGGAAGTTCTATTCCGAAGCTGGATTCCGAAGTCACCAAAAAACTCTTATAATTTCGCCATGACTGTCTTTTGACTATTAATAATCTTAATAAAACTTAATAAATATTATCATAGCATAATATTAACTTAATTAAATGTTGCACGGTAACATGCATCAGTGGCCTCTACAACGTTAAATAAAAACATTAAATAATTATATTACTTAAAAACATTAAATAACATAATTTTGAATCAGTGTTGTGAAAGAATTGAAGAGCGTCTCAGAGGCTCCTTTCGTGCTTTTTAAGTGTATCTTCCCTATATATAAGGTGGGGTTCGTTTTTTATTTTACTACTCTATCGTTTAGCATATTGTTGGGTTAGCGGGAGGCTTCGTGAACAGTATTTAGATAAATATTAATAATAAATATTGCTGGACAATGCACACCACATCATCTAGTTCCAAACTAAGCATAGCTTGTGTTATGGTGACTAAATGACTGATAGAATACTTATATATTTTTAAATACATACTTATGATACTTCATAACACTCAGACACAGAGCAAACACCTATGCTTTTCACACAATTGTTTATCCTGGGAGGGAATCGAACCCTCAACCTACAGCACAGAAGGCAGAGCTACTACCAACTGAGCAGACAGGCCAGTCATACACACATACTTTTGATAAATATGTAACTTTAAGTGGTCATACCAGCTCAACCACTCTAGAGAAACACCTGGAAAGTTCCTAAAATAGTATAAATATAGCTATGGCCTAAAATGCCTGGTAAAAATTTACTTGATTATGTGTAACAGCTTTGTAAGCATTCAAAAAATAAAGTTATGTGCTTTATTTTATTTTGCAGGCTGGTGTTGTTGAAATGATTTGGGATCTGATCATAACTTAATCATTGTCATAACTTAATCACTACATAGTTTAAAACAAAGTCGCTTTCCGCTATCTGTCTGTCCCTATGTATGCTTAGATCTTTAAAACTACGCAACGGATTTTGATGCGGTTTTTTTAATTTATAGAGTGATTCAAGAGGAAGGTTTATATTTATAATACATGCATAATATAGTAGAGGAACACTGATAATTTTAGAGGTTAGCTTATATTGGTTCAACGTATTAGAACTACTGAGCTATAGCAACGCGTGGTCGGGTCAGCTAGTTTTCTATAAATTCAACTTTAACAGTTAATATTGTTAAAGTAGTTAACGGATATTAATCGCGTATTATCTTTTAATTTATTCCCAACGTTAAGGTTATGTTATGACCGAAACGTCCGGAATAAATTTAAATTTCATACGCGCTAAGTACCCGTAAACTGCTAAAACAATATGAGTTATTATAGCGAAGTCAATATAATATTATGAACATAAAATAAAATGTTTCTTAATCAGTTGGAAAGTAAATTTATTCATAGACTGAAACTTTGTGCACTTTGTTTGAACTATAATATACTTCACTAGCATTTTTCTGTGCATTGAAGCCCATAAATATCGATTTAGTATATTGTATTGTTGATAGCCTTAGCAAGTATAATACACAAGTTAAAAAGACACAAAGGGCACAAAAGGGTTGCTGTACGTCCTTGACATTTACCGCCAACAACTTTTATAACTAGGCAGGTTAGTCCCTAGACCGATTTGTTGAACACAATCTGGTTCGGTAACAAAAAGATCAGCTGAAGTGGAGCATGTTCGATCGCGTTCATATAAGTTCTCCTTAGTTTTAAACTTCTTACACTTTAAACAAGTATTAAAAGAAGGTTGTATTTGTATGAGCTCGTTTGTGAGCACAAGTTGGGCGTAGGTATGTACAAACTATAGTAGACAACAAATTGCTTATAAGTTATCCAGGTTCAATACTAAATTTTATGAAAATTGGTTCAATAATTTTTGCGTGATTGATTAACATGCAAACATACAAATGTCCTAAACTCAGGATGCATATGTTGTCAAGCTATGCAGGTACAGGTCAGAGCTAGAATATTCGCTTTTATCTTACGTACAATCCCGTGCAGTAAGGCAACGCGACTCGTATTAATGTCGCTCGAATCACGGGATTTTCATCACAAAACATTAAATAATTTTTAGAGAATTTAACGGATAATGTTTTAATTAGCTGCTCTCCACCTATTAGTGCAAGTCAAACTAAATAATTTAGACATTATTTCATAACTAAATTATATAACTAACAATTTGAAACGCCTCCATCGACAAAATAATACCTATGTGAGTAAAGCCCGTGTTTATCAAAATGTATATTACAACTCACGAAAGTTTTGAAAGTGAAATAGAAAGCATAGAAAGAAAAATATTGAAAATACATCTTAAATTTCTTTTATAACAATTTTTTTTCAATTAACGAGCAGATACCACTACATTGCGGTAAAAAAGTTCCATACAAAAGTTAATTAGCTGTGGGCATCGTCTTAAGTAAATATTTTCAAATTTCAAAGTCTATGCAAAGTTTGTTTACTCTGATTGTGTAATTGAACAAAACAAAGGTCACAAACAGGAAACATATTTTTTTCTGAACAAAGTAAATAAGTGATCGAGATAATATTCAGGTACTTAATTCAAATTCAGTCATCACTATCCACATCATAATAATATCCACGTAAAAATGTTAACAAAACAAGCAATCCGGAAAGCGGCATTTTTTATATATGTATACATATGTAGGTATAAGTAGTACATACGAATGGTGTTAAATAAATATTATACAATGTAAACGTCATAATCACTGACACATATATACTCGTAATTACACAGCCAAAACTATAAGTCCTATGAAATTTGGAGGATGTGGTTATTTAATATAGTGTACGCGTACTACTAAGATTGGATTTTAGAAACTTTAACCCCTTAGAGGGTGAAATGGGGTGAAAATGTTTGTATGGGGCGATATGTTTTGATACAAATGATAAAAGACTAATATTTTTTTTCCCTAACCACTCGTATATAAGCTTTCGTCTACGTTCGTAACTAAGATTCCATAACTAGTTATGTATCTGGTTTTTTTTTCATTGTTTCATAACCAGTTATTAAACAAGACTTTATTCCATTTTTATAACGAGAACCTCGTAGTCATGTATGGTCTCCTGGTACACTGGGCAAATTAGCGACCGGACAGAGTAGAGTCAGGAGAAAAAGTTTAATCAGATGGAAACCAGTTAGTTAGGTTATGTTAGAGTATAGAAAACAAAGCGCAAGGCGAGCGAGCAAAGCGAGCGTGCCGCAGCAGCGGCCGCCGAAGCGCCAGAAGTGCCACTACGCATTACCTCAAGAAAGATAAATTTCTCAATATTAATTATTACGAAAAACTACCAGTACCAAGAGGTTCTCATTATAAAAGTCTTGTTTAATAACTGGTTATGATATCTTAGTTACGAACTTGGACAAAATGGGTACCACATGCGAATCCGCGGGTAGAAACAAGTGATGAAATACTTGATGTAATATAAATATCTCATTTATCTAGATAACACAGATGTAAGGGAAAAATACGTGATTTCTTTTGTACATATAATTTATTGTAATTAATGCCTATTGAATATGTATATAATCTAACGCTATACTATTGTACCTTTGCCGGACTAATATGGCAGGCACGGCAATCGTTTTCTCGACTATCTTATTAAGAAACTGACATTTAGCCCATACTTTAATAAATGTCAACTTTTTTGAAGTAATAACTTCTTATGGGAGGGTAAACCTTTTCGTTACATAACGCGTTACGGCGCCAGTCTGTCTGGCTTCCCTTTATCTCACGCATACGCAGGGGTAGGCAGGCTTCTCCTCTCTCACTTTAACCCACAGCGCTAGTTAGATTAATTTAAGTTATCACTCCAGAGACGCTCACGTTTTTTTTATTTATAAAAAAAAAAAAACTTTGTCTGTCCTTTGTTAGTCTAGCAGTGCAATATTATGATCTTATCTCTGTGAGTAATTACAGAAGCTGTATTGATTTACTTATAAATTACGTCGATCAGCTTAAGCCATGAAGATATTTTTTTTAATATTTACACTACATAAAAAAGTAATGCCGGTCATTTCACACAGCATCATCTGGCGCCAAAGAAAGCAAAGCTTGTGTTATGGGTACCACATGACAGATATACTACATAAATACTTTTTTTAGTAAATACATACATATTATACATAGAAACACCCGTACTTGAGACAAGCAGATCATACAAACATTTGTCTCGCGGCGGCGATCGAACCCGCAACCTTCTGCGTCTCAGCCGGGCCTTAGCCCACAGCGTCACAGAGGTCGTCACACTATGAAGATTATTTAAGTAAGCCTGCTATTTAAATATAAATGAAACACACAAAATACGAAATAAGTAAAATAATCGGTGGCTCGATAGTTCTCGATATTATTATGCGTGTAATAAACTATAAAAAAATTACGTCACCTTATCGCTAAACTTGGAACCAAAACGCACAATTCCATTCGATGCGAATTCTCAAACACCAAGTAATAAATTCAACTGGATAAAGATAAAGATATTTATTTATTTACTAGCTGTCCCGTTAGCGACTTTGTCCGCGCAAAAAAATAATCTTAAATATTCTCGAATCTACTTAACCACACGCAAAAAACTACATCGAACTCGGTCCAGCCGTTAAGGAGGAGTTTAATTACAAACACACGCATAAAAGATTTATATATATAAAGATTTTTTATTAAAACAGATCACAATGAACATAGCGTTTCAACTAAAATTCGTTCTAATATATTTAATGATCTAGATTCGTAATCGTAATAGAATCGTAATATGAATGTGACAAAACTACAGTGTTGTTTGTATAAAAGTTATAATACCCAAAACTAAGAATCAACTATAGCAATAAATTATTAGCATCGTGTAAGACATTATAAGCGCTTTCAAAACTTCAGTGCGAACCGTGAGCTCGAGCGGCAACGAGCGGACCGCGGATCAATCTCACCCTGATGAAGATTCTCTAGATGAATCGAAACAATGTCGGTGCCTCCATCGACAAAATAATACGTGAGTAAAGCCCGTGTTTGTCAAAATGTACATTATAAGCGCACTGCTTAAACCTACTGATACAGTTATTAAAGAAATTTTGATTATGAGAAGTAGCCAACTCGTTATAAAGACGACTCATATTTGGGAAGGGACTGTGGAATGAAACATTGCGGATATATAATGTTGACATAATCTCTTCTTGTTGATAGAGCATCAACTATATATTTATTTGCACAATTTATGGACCAAGACAAGCGAGTGTCTCCGTTTTAGCTTAGGCAAAAATGCTTTCGTATGTCTGTGTGTCCGGATGTTCTCCTCTACAGGTCGCATTTCTCAACCGATTCTCGTAAATTTTGTGACCAGGTTCTATCCAACTATAAATATAGATTTTTTTATCGATTCAGTTTTTGGTAACTTTTCAAAATGCCCCCATTTTGAAAACGGTAACGTAAAAAAAGTTATATTTCAGTCATTTCGAAATATGTTTTCGAGGTCTAAAGCTCACAGAACCACTAGTTTATTTGGATGATTACATTGTTACAGTTAGAACCTATGGAGTTAGCGCACTTGTATCTTGATACTTGATCAACTTCCTATATATCAAACAAATTTTCTTTCAACTACGCAGAAATGTTATCATTAATCACTACAAAACCGATCATAAAGGACGTATTTTTTGCTTAGAACCAAAACAGTGCAGTAATGTTATATGAAATCTCATTATTGCACTGTTTTTCATTATTGCACTGTTTGTTACTTTTTATTTTAGATATAAATTTACCACCTGGGTTTAATATCTCCCATTAAGTTTAATATAAAATGTTTGCATTCGATCAAAAAGATACTGGCTGATAATAAAATCGGCTGAATAAAACAGACTTGGTGAAAAAAATAACAAATGGCGCCCATTTTGTACCATTGTAAAACTTTGATTCTTCATATTTTTTGTTTGAGTAGGTATTTTTTATCACAGTAGGTAGATTGGTAGTTGAAAGAAAAGTAAATTACGCACCTCGCTAAAGAGAGTTATTAATGCACTCGTGTTAATTTATTGCCCTCATTTGCGCTCGGGCTCCAACATAACACTCGTGCATTAATAACTCACTTTGCGCCCGGTGCACTCACAAAAATATAATATATGGAATCAAAATCTCGGCGATACTTAAAAACTTTTCCCAACTTCTGTCAAAAGTTCTTATTTTTCTTCTTTATTGGCATGTGTCATAGTAATCACAATTCTGACAATGTCAAGTGTTTATAGTTTATAGTACTTTGTTTGTCATTAGAGTCTTAGTCGATGGTCAATTGTCAATTCTAGACGTCACGCGGAATGGCGTCTAGAATTTTCTTGGGATTCCTCGTCGTTCAAATCACATTGCACCACAATACACGTATAATTCAATTATCGATACCCGCCCTATAGTCACAATTTATTCATTAAAATTCCGCCAAGATTACTGAATAAAACATGCAGTAAAACGGGTAAAAAATATTAAATTAGCAGAGCTATGTTACTCCATGAAATGACAAACGAAGAATCCTGTCAAAAGTTCTTATTTTCCTTCGTTATTGGCATGTGTCATAGTAATCGCAATTTTGCCAGTCACTAGTGTTTATATTGTTTATGGTATGTCACAAAGTCGTATCTTGTCGTTCGTCATTTGTTATTTTACATAAAACTAGCTGCTGCTCGCGACTTCGCCAGCATTTTTTTTAAAGGAATTGTATATTAAATCCTTCCCCAGGATGCTTTTTATCTCCTTGCCAAATTTTATTGATAAGTTTCAAACCAATCACACCCATTAGAAAGTTTCCATACAAACATTCACACCCCATTTTACTCCTTTATGAAAGTTATTTTGAAAAATTCTAAAATACGTGTCCATTTATTTTGCATTTTATTTATTCATATCGAGTTTCAAGCAAATCGCACCACACGTTAAAAAGTTTCATACATTCGTTTTTACCCCTCTTCATTCGCTTAGGGGTTAAATTTAAAAAAATCCCGCCTTAGTGGGTGGTTTTACTGTAAAAGAAAGCTACCTTCCAAATTTAAGCTTCCTAGCTTCAGCGGTTTCGGCTCGGCGATTATGAATCAGTCAGTCAGTCAGTCAGTTAGTCAGTCAGTCAGTCAGGTTAAGCTCTTTTATAGGTATAGATGGTGCTTTTAAAATTAAATAGCTACGGATTATTTTTAAGATTTTATTCAAATTATTCGCACCCGAGTCAACAACTCGAGCTCTATTTAATTAAAAACACCAAAATTACTAATAAAAACCGGAAATAACTGGAGAAAAAATAATAACACCAGAGCGCAATGTTTGCTTCGCAGAAGATAAATAATCTCTTGTCAAAAGATATTCACTGTTTAAAATAGTGCCATCCTTTTTTGTAAGATAGTGTCAAATAGTGACAGAGCGAATCTTAGAAACAGTATTTAGTTGAGAGGCCGAAGAAGTTTAAAACAAAACAAATCTGTAGGTATACATTATCTACATAGGTACATACAATACCAAATGACGCATTAGAAATCGTAGTATAATAATATTTTTTTATAGCAATACTTATCTATCTAAGACGGTGTATACTACGATGTAATAAATTGTGTCAATAATGCATAGCATTGAAATATTTTCGCGTTTCTTATCTTATTTGCTGCAGGATCCCGCGAAGTGGATGTTTGTTTTCAGATGGGAACAAATCACAAAAATGTTTGAATAAGGCTTCATTTTTGTGTCGTCACTGTAACATCTGTATAGGATAACACATGTTTATTATGAGACGGCTGAGACGCAGAAGACTTGACAAATTTTTGTATTTTCTGCAAGTATTTGTCGCGGGTCTGGGTGTTTCTATGTAGTATGTATGTATTTACAAAAAAAAATGTATGTAGAACATCAGTCATTTGGTACTCTAAACACAAACTCTGCTTACCTTGACGCTAGATGACACTGTGTGAAATGGCCGGCATTACCTATTTATTTATTGATAGTTTAAGTGCAACGAGACCGACCCACTATATAAGATCAATCACACAATATAAGATCTGTTTTTATCAGACTTCAAAAAAGGAGGAAGGTTTCAATTCATCGGAATCTTTTTTGTGTTTTTACTTCTTTTTTATGTATGTTCACCGATTACTCAAAGACGTCTGAACCGCTTTGGATTTTTTTTTGGTTTGAAATTGTGTACTTCCCAAGTGGTCATTTCAATTTACATTTAAATTTATCGAATCGATCGAGCGGTTTTTAAAAAATCAACAAAAATCTAAAAAAATTATACTTTGATGATAAAGTTTATTTACATGAAGTCGATTGACTTTTTTGTTTTTTAACTTAATTATACATTTTGTATTAGAACCCTTTGCGTGGAGTCAAGAAACAGAGTTAAGTTCAATAAACAGTCAGTTCAGTAAACTTCTTCTTCGTATAAGTCAGAGACAAACTTTGGTTTCAACATGAAAGCATAGCCCATTTTCAAGAAGCTAGGTTTAACTTCCTGCAGGCTTGCTTTACTGTTGATCCAGACATTTAACGGAAAACTAGGTCTTATAAAACATTTCAGAGTCATAAATTCGTGTCAATGTCATTGTAACAAGGAAACTTGTTAAAATGCGTGAAAACCTATTACAGCTTCAAAGTACTGGACAATGTGCATGGCACCATTTAACCCTTAACTAAGTAGCTTGTATTATGGTGACTTGGTGACTTGGTGACTTAGTGATATATTTATAAAAACATACCGAGGATACTCAATAACACCCAGACACAGAATTTGTTCTCATCTATGTTCATTACACAAATGTTTATTCTGTGAATCGAACCCTCAACCTACAGAAGGCCAACCAACAGCTTTCAGCTTACCAACTAAGCTGAAAGGCCAAGTTTATTTCTATTTTGGACATACCGGATTGTGTCACCAAATCAAACACCAGAGATGGATTACACCAAGTATACAAATTGCTTCTAATTTAACCGACTGTCAGTTAAGGGACATAGGGTCTATCTTTACAAGTGTTTGCGGATAGCCATCGGCTGGCGTGCCTTCAGTATCACTAATACCTGTTTCATTTGGGATTAAGGTGAGGCGCAGATGACGTACTGGTTCACACGCTACAAGTTCAAATTCACCGAAGTGGACTACAGCCTGTTCCTCACATACTCAGTCTTAATTGGCAGTATTGGTAAGTTAACTGGGTTTACTTGAGGGGCTAAGGGGCTACATTTAAAATTAAATTTTCATGTTCGTTACCTCATAAACAATCATAATATGAACCGATTTGGAAAGTTATTTTTTGTTTGGAGTATACTTCCCATATGTTCACATTTATGAAAATACCTAAGGGTAAATAAATAGGTGAAGAAATTTTGTATTGGACTTTTCATTGAGTAATGTATTTATGATGAATTATAGTTATAAATATATACATTTGATATAAAAATAAAATTATTCAGAGAAGTAAAATTAGGAGATGCATTATTTTATGGGCTCATATTTTAGAAGTCGGTTTTCTTTTTAGTTTTTTAATGTAATTAATAATCAAACTTTATCTTGTGTGTAAATTTTAGATCAATCACTTTATATAAGTAGAGACTAAATATGAACAACCATAATATTTTTAACAAATTTTCCTTTGAATTATTTATTTGTGTCTTAGCAGCGAGCGGTGTACATAATTAGTCAGTCATGCGCACAGATAAAACTTCTGTAAACATACACCGGAATTTCAATTACTTCCGTTTATAATTTGTACACCTATTTTTTATCTGTTCGTCATTTCACACGCTAGCTGAATATACTGACGAAAACAAATTTACTTTTTTACAAATTAACACTTAAATTTTTAATCCAACTAATCAAATTTGTTTTTCTAGTTAGTAAGGTGAATATTAATATCAAGCGTTTTCACGAATAGTTTTACGGTAAATCTAAGCAGAAAAAGAATGTCAATTTGTTAGAATTGGGGAAAGTTAAATTGTATGGGGTATTTGAAATCTGTTCAGTATTGAACTTTCTTTGTCCAGGTTCCTTCATAACAATATATTTGTTCACTAAAAGATGGAACATGGAGGACAGCATGATCGGCGTAATCGCGTGTTTGAGCAGGATAGCTGCTAGCGTGGTGTACGCTATAGCCCCTACGAGGACCGTTTACTTTCTGGGACCAGTCTTGGATATGTTCAGCTCGGCAGGTGCTACATCCCTTCGGTCAATGGCTACTAAGCTGGTGCACAGCGATGAAATCGGTAAGTTTATTTTCGTGTTTCTTATTCAATAGCAAGTCAAATACCTACCTACTTTTATTATGTAACAATTGGCTAGTTTATTTGTTTTAAGTAGTTAGATACTTTACTACACAGGCTCGCACAAAATAGTCTTCTTCTTATCATTTAGCTAGTCCTATAAAACCAGTGTGGTAAAAGGATTAAAGTGCGCTTCAGAAGCTCATCTCGTGCACTTCATAGATGTTTTACTTGTCTTGCTTGTCGGTTTCCTCACCATGTTTTCTTTCAACGTATGGGAGCTCAAACATGTTTAAAACAGAAAAGCGTAACTCCTGAACCACTAAGTGCTCTACATAATAATGATAAAATATTCATAAATATATTAATAATATAAATTAATATACCTGTTAGAATTATCACGAACCTACCTAATATTAAAAAAATCTAAACCGGAATTTGATTTAAGGCAAATTTTAAATGGCAAATATATATTTATTGTTAATTTAATATGTATAGAATTTATTAACATAAATAAACTATTTATAACGAAAGTTATTAAATTCCGTTCTTACGACAGGATATGCTAGTAAATACATGAAATATTATTATTGACAAAGAGTTAAACAGGTTTGGTCAGAACCCCAGAAATAAGCCTACGTTCAGAACCAAGACCATAGAAAAAAACACAAGTATAAAATAAATAATAATTAATTAATTCCCGAAGTTTCGCATAAGATGCCACCGTTGTCACGGACTGACTGGATCCTGGGTTGCCGCTTAGTAATATGGGCAGTTTCGGAATTTAAAATCCTAGTGAGGGTAGTTTCCAAAATGTACCCATACTACTCGGCGGCAACTCCTTATTTTGTCCAGTTTGTCCAGTTTATTTGTCCTCCAGTTTTTCCGCGACCACGGTAATTGCAACATCACCGAAACATCGGGAATAAGTTAAAAAGTAATATACAATATTTACGTTAAATAAATAAATATTGTTTTTAAAATGCTTTTAACTATTAAAATATAAATTCCGATCGCGAATATTTATTTATTTAATCTAGAATTCACAGTTATTAATTTAGTTTTATCTTATAAAGTGTAGATATCCCGTATTTAAAATAATTTGTAATGAATAGGTATATACAAAATAGAAGAAAAACAAACAATTCAAACTAAATACTACAGTAAGTAATTGTTAAAAAAACGACCATAAGTAAAAATACTTTCATAGCAATATAATGTTTTAAAATAAGCTTTAAGCTCATTAGATACCAATCGCTTTATATCGCACACAAACACACCCGTGTTTGTGTGAAGTGTTTGTAGTTTAGAAAATATAATGTAAGTAATAGTATAGTAGCTCAGAGTAGCGCAACTTGCTATGGAGAGAACAATGTTGGGTGTTTCACTACGTGATAAAATCCGCAACGAGGAAATCCGTAGAAGAACCAAAGTTACCGACATAGCACTCAAAATTTGCAAGTTGAAGTAGCAATGGGCCGGCCTTATAGCTCGCAGAACTGATAACCGTTGGGGAATAAAAGTTCTCGATTGGCGACCAAGGACAGGGAAACGAAGCGTGAGACGACCCGATGGACCCGATGGACTGACGACATTGTAAAGATCGCAGGAAGTCGATAGATGGAGAGGGCTCAAAATCGTTCTTCCTGGAAATCAATTAGGGAGGCCTATGTTCAGCAGTGGACTTCCTAAAGGCTAATATATAAGTAATAGTATAATATATATGGTCCAAGAAGTAGGGATATTTGCACATGATGTGATTAATTCACAAAAAAAATCGCCCACTATAATCTATTTTGAAAATAAAGCACATTCAAACTATCTAGTACAAATTTTACTGATAAACCAGTCATTATTCCATTGGAAGAATTAGTAAATGATCCAATTGATTGGTTGCTGATTGGAAGTTAACAGACAACTCAATGTTTACTGTACGTAGATTATTGGTAAAACTAATTGAAAGATCGAAATAACGATGAAAAAACAAACTTTAAACCACTAAATTTATTTACAGAAATGTATAATAAATACATGTGAAACAGTTAAGCTATCTAACGACAGCTTAAAACGATCTATAGATACATAGCTCAGCTGATGCAAATAACTCTCAGAGGGCAGCGTCCAAAAGACACTGGCGGCATTGCCACAATGGCCACATTGCCAATTGCCACAATTGCCAAAATGGCAATGCTAATACGCTGGGCCAGATAAGAGCCAGCTGAGTAACGAGATGTTCCTACTACGCCGTAAAATTATTTTATCAACGCGATGGGCTCCTTTTCCCCACTTAAAACATGACAATGGTGATTGGTTATAAGTTGTTTCGTCAGACAAACGATCTTATTTTACTTACACCATTTTGTTTGCTAACAAGCAGCCCTGTCAGTATACAAAGAAATACAATTTACAAACAAGTATTGATGCTGTATGGACTTACGGCATTCAACAGTGGGGTTGTACAAAGAAAAAGTAACATTCTAATCATACAACAATTTCAAAAAGATACTAAGGGACATCGTGAATGCAACCTGGTACGTAAGAAACGAAGGTCTGCATTACGCGAACGTCGAGGCAATCCAGCTCCTCGACAACACGGATACAGTGTAATAGTGAAAAAGTTTATACATTATATAAAGAACACATTAGCAAAGTGTCCTGCCCTTAACTATAGACAGAAGAAAAGTGCTATTGGACACATTCTTCATCATCATTATCATTCAGCCCGATTGAATATACAGGCATCCTCTTTATTATGCCACTCTTTCCTGTTCCTAGCAAGTCTCATCGAATGGTTCCCGACAACGCTGACTATATCGTTCGACCATCGGGCGGGTGGTCTGCTTCTTGGCCGTTGAGCATCCCTTGGCCAACACTCTGTTACCGCCTTTGTCCATCTTCCGTTACCCATTCTTGCCAAGAGTTCCACCTATTTCCACTTCAACCTAACGGTCCGCATACCCACGTCCACGACTTTGGTTCGACGTCTTATTGGGTATGTGATCCAAAAGTGATATTCCGAGCATGGCGAGCTCCATTACCTGTTGAGAGACTCTGATCTTATGCATGTATTCCTTTGTGACATAGTTTGTAACATAGTACTTTATAAAAATAAGTAAGAGTTAAATTATTAATTAGTCTACTTGGCTAGATTATAATTTATGAGAGTATAATTTTATGAATTACCTATACAATAGTTTAGAATGAAAATATTTTTTGCTTTTTCACTCAAAACGGGATATTTATGATATATATGACATATGATATTTATGATATATATGATATATGAGTTTTTCTGCTTCCCGATATTTCGGAAGTTGCAAGCGCCATGATCACGAGATATACTGAAGTCTTTGCCGGTGGATGTTATTGGTAGACAAACCCATGATTTTAGAAGTTTTTGTTTACTACTTCAATTGGCCGTGACTTCTATAGCTATTAGTCAATTAGTCAACCGTTAAAAGTATTATACTGGCATTATGCAAGTTAGTAGTTATCTTTTGCGTCCAACGTCTTATCACTGCGTAGGACAATGTCCACTGTGAACTGCATTTGCAATTTATTCATCTGTTTTGAGTTACTAACTACTTTGCAAAATGTACGCATGTGCCAAGTGTATTTTAACTAATTTTTCGGCGTGCCTCTACTACCTTAATTAAACTAAAGTACGTGACAAGAGATTTTGTTAAGATATATGTCTATTTACTAAGCCTGGAGATGCGATAAGCCAAATATTTTTGATGTGATAACTTCTTATGGGTGGGTAAACTGCTTCGTAGGCAGGCTCCTCCTCTCTTACTCTAATCCACAGCGCTAGTTAGATTAGTTTAAGTTATCACTTCTGTCTAGCGGCGTCCCGAGACGCACACGTTTTTGACGTGACAGCGTCTAATAAATCGATGAACACCGGCTGCACGCACGAAAAAGAAAGACGCATTGTCCCGTTACGCTCATTGTCCCGTTACGTTCATTATCCCTTTACGATCGTAGCATCGTAAAGGATGCGGCTTGCACCGCATCTATCTGTTTTGTTATGACGTTGTCACGTTATACTATCGTCTGTAAACTGACTTTACAGACAACCAATTTTTTTATATATATAAAAATGTTAACTGTTTCTTTAACAGTTTTTTTTAAATAAAAATGTTAATGGTTATTTGCCATAACTCACATGCTAACTCATATTGTGTGGTACTAGTGACCTGCCCCGACTTCGCACGGGTGCAAAGGTCCATAGGGTAAGGATTATATTATAACAACTTTCGTAATGATCACTATTTTTTTTGATAATAAATAACATGATATTTACATTTACCCGCTGATAATGGCTATAAGTAGACTAGTTAAATCAATTAAGTAGTTTACTATTTGATTATCACGGGTTTTACTCACGTATTATTTTGTCGATGGAGGCACCGAATATAATACGTGAGTAAAACCCGTGTTTATCAAAATGTAAAGTACTTAATTGATTTAACTATTCGAAGTTTTGAAAACGTAATTAAGTACTTAATCACGACCTCTCAGCTAACGACCAGACCATTAACGACCAGAAGGTTGCGGGTTCGATTCCCGCCGCGAGACAAATGCTTGTATGATCTGCAAGTATTTATCTCGCGTCTGGGTGTTTCTATGTATAATATGTATGTATTTAAAAAAAACTATAAGTAGTATATCAGTCATGTGGTTTCCATAACACAAGCTCTGCTTACTTTGACCAGATTATGCTGTGTGAGATGTCCGGCATTATTTATTTATTAGTGTAGATAAACGTCAGTGGTTTATTACTGGTACTCGCATGTTAGCTACTTCTGTTATGTATGTTTATTATGATATAAATAAATTAAAAAAAACTAGGCTTAGGAGGATATGGAACCTAAATTCACCTAGTTTGTAGGATGGTTCAAAGTGGGCGTAGTGATTTTATTATATAGATCACCCGGTGAACATCGTAATACTTTAAATTGATTTTATTAGCACCCCAATATTAAGATGAACAAAACAAAACAAAATACTCAAATCGGTTGTGTCATTTTCACAAAATGACAAAGGGTCTGGGTGTTTCTATGTATAATATGTATGTATTTACAAAAAAAAAAGTATATAAGTAGTATAATCAGTCGTGTGATACCCATAACACAAGCTTTGCTTACTTTGGGGCCAGATAATTCTGTGTGAAATGTCCGGTATTATTATTATTATTTTCAAGGTTTTGCGAGACTATCGCACGGTAATTGATTTTTATATATTTATAAATAGATAGACTCATTTGAATTTCAACTTGACACATGTCATATTACTTTATACTCAAACAAATAACATAATATTTCGTAAAAACATCTCTCAACTCCTGTCAAAAGATAACCACTGTTTAAAATAGTGCCGTCCCTTTAAAACCGACTTAAAAAAAAGAGGAGGTTCTTAACTCAGTTGTATTTTTTTTATTACATGACTCCGTCATTTATGAACAGAATTGATGAATATTTTTTTATGTGTAAGGCAATTGCGATTGGTCCCATAAAAAATAAAAAACGGATCGGTGAAAATATAATGTCATCAAAGTAAATGAAATTTTGTATTTTGCATTTCTGTGAATTTTGAATGATATAGTACTGAAAAGCGTATAATAAAAACTTTTTTACCCGACTTCCAATGAAGGAGGTTCTCAATTTGGTTGTATTTTTTTTAATATTCAATGATGTCGGTTTAGTTTTTAAAACGTAATTATTGTAAGATAGTGAGAAATAGTGACAGGGCGAATTTTAAACAGTGTTTAGGCATTGTTGAAGTTAAGAGGCCTTAATATGTATTGCCGATCGTATTTAGATTACGTAACTACTATTTATATATTTATAAAGGGTGTCCAGCGGAAAATTTTCAACCTTAAAATTCATATAAACATCATTTAATTTACCTATGTAATTAAAAGTATTTATCAAAAACTTCAATAATTGAATAAATAATTATTAATTCATTAAGTGCTACCGTAGATAGGACTAATAGTTATCTTTTTAGACTTGGTTGGGAGGAGGTAACATTTTACCTACATTTTGTTGATAAAACTTCATATTAAATCTGACTCTATGCCAATGGACAAAGGTCTAATTCCTTTTATCTTTACATTCAGAGTTTGTTAGCTCAATTGATTGGAACGTGGTTGATAAGAGGCACCGAAGCAGACCGTGATCCTTTTAATTATATTGTTTGGGACAATAGGTCATCGCTATCTCGTATCCAAGCATCAAGCTATACAATACCCTTCCGCATCTTATTCTGGGTTTTACATTTCGTACCTTTATCTCATGAGAATAAAATTCTTATAGTGATGGGTCGAATGTGGTTTACACAGAATACGTATGTTCGGCTGAACATTCAGTGTATAATTACGTTTTAAAAACTAAAAAGACAACCGACTTCGTGTTTATTAAACATATCATCGATGATCATAATATACAAATTAAAGAAAAAAATCGATTAAATGTACCTGGGATGTATAACCATTGAAAAAAAAAAGAATATTCCAAATCGGTTTAGACGTCTTTGTGTAATCGGTGAACATAAATAAAAAATTTAAAAGATTTCGATGAATTGAGAACATCCTCCATTTTTTGAAGTCGGTTAAAAATATATCGAACCGAACATTCGACAGAGTATTTTAGTAATCTACAAAGCATTGTCTAAACTTGCGGCTGCTATTAAGGTTGGTCTAGTTTTATTATTTTATTTTTGGTTTTATTATTTTAGTTTTAGGGCAATTTTAATTATGAATAAAACCTAATAGTCTGCTAGCTAATGTTCTGATTAGGGTCGGACAGACAGACTGACAAATAAACATGGCATTATACTGGGTATTTTTAATGCAAGAATATTCGATCAAGAATGTTCAGCATTTCAGAAAAATATTCTGCAGAATACAAATATTCAATTCTTCTTCTTTTCGTGTCACTAGTTATTTCTAACTAGTGTGGTGACAGGATTAAAGTGCGCCTCAGAGGCTCCTTTCGTGCACTTAGGTAAGCCTTAATGTAAGCTCTCGACCTTGCCGACAGGACCCGCAGGAAAGACGAATCAACACATGTGTCGGTTCGGTTGCAGTTGCAGGTGCATAACGTCTGGCACCGAGCCGGGCTTGTTTCAAGTTTTCCTTCTCTATTCGGTAAATATTTGGTAAACTTGCCGAATATGCCAAAACTCTGTGACGCCGTAAGCGAAGGCTCGCCTGAGACGCAGGGTGCGGGCTCGATTCCAACCGCGGGACAAATGTTTGTATGATCTGTTAATATTTGTCTCGGATCTGGGTGTTTATCTAATAATATGTATGTATTTACAAAAAAGTATATAAGTAGTATATCAGTCATGTGGTTCCCATAACCCAAGCTCTGTTTACTTTGGGGATGTCAGAGATATCCATATATATATAAATCTTCTGTGCGTATGTTTGTAATTAAACTCTTCCTAAACGGCTGGACCGATTTTGATGATATTTTTGTGTGTGTTTAATTGGATTCGAGAATGGTTTAGATAAGTTAAGCTAGTTTATTATATAAATAAATAATGCCGGACATTTCACACAGCATCTTCTGGCCCCAAAGTGAGCAGAGTTTGTGTTATGGGTAGGTACCACATGACTGATATACTTATATACTTTTTTTTTTAATTCATATTATACATAGAAACACCCAGATC
Source organism: Lampropteryx suffumata (assembly GCA_948098915.1). Lineage (NCBI taxonomy): Eukaryota > Metazoa > Arthropoda > Insecta > Lepidoptera > Geometridae > Lampropteryx > Lampropteryx suffumata. The sequence continues at coordinate 9,712,935 of OX402552.1, forward strand.
CGAGACAAATAGTTGCAGATCATACAAACATTTGTCCCGCGGCGGGAATCGAACCCGCAACCTTCTGTGTCTCAGACAGGCCTTTACCCACTGCGCCACAAAGTTCGTCTTATATTTTGGATATATGTATATATTTTGGATGATATTATGTAATTTTTTTTTTTTTATTAAGTTCTGAAACAATGGGTCAATACTAACGATACCTGCTTAATATTACAACAACAGTAAGCAACAGTACACTAGTTCAGTTGCTCGTTGCTTACATACCAGTTACATAACACAAAATGTCGATAAGATGCTGTATACGTGCTTCGTAGTCACTACTGAGGCATATTGCGTTATATCTACTAGATTATTTAAATATACAGTATCGATTCGACCAACTACTGGTCGATAATAATCAATATTCTTGGTATAAGATAATGTTGAGACATCAATAGAGTATTACCAGTTTTTTTACCTTTTTAACCGACTTTAAAAAAGAAGGAGGTTTCATAGTTTTTTTTAATGTATGTTCACTGATTACTCAAAGACGCCTGAACCGATTTGGTAAATTATTTGTTTTTTTCAGGGTTTAATTCCCAGGCCTCATTTAAATTTTATCGAAATCGGTCGAGTGGTTTTTAAAAAATCAATAAAAATATAAAAAGTTTATATTTATGATATTTTTTATATACCTACATGAAGTCGGTTTTCTTTTTACATTTTAAAATGTAATTATATCTATAGAAGGATCGAGATTCGATCGAGATTTTTATATATAAAGGATTTAAATAAGAGTTCGTTATAATACATTTTATTCAACCAAACTCGTCTAAAAAATAGTTTTCTGAAAATAACTAAGGTATATTTCACTTCACTTCAATACTTTCGTGAGTTGTACTATATACATATTTATAACACGGTTTGCACACCTGGAACTCGAGCGGCAACTCACGGACCGCGGATCAAACTCACCCTGATGAAAATTCTCTAGATGAATCGAAACAGTGTCAGTGCCTCCATAAATATGTACTTCCTTTAATATATTTCGTTAAGATCTTAACTATCAAAGTGATTAGGTACTTACTGGTTGTTGTAATGTTAAGTTGGTACCTAACCGTTTGTATTGACCCATTGTTTCAGGGCTTATCAAAAAACAACAAAATTACATAATATCATTCAAATATATACCATTATATATAACAAATAACTCGTATCATTATTCAGACGTATGTAAATCTATATATATATAAAAGAAAGTCGTGTTAGTCACACCACTCGAGAACTGCTGGACTGATTTAGATGAAACTTGAAATGAATATAGTTAGTAACTTGGATTAGGATATAGGCTATTTTTTATCCCGAAAAAAAAACGGGAACGGGAACGAGGTGCTAGTGGCCGCTAGCGCCGTCTACCAATATTTATCCGTAACATTGTTGATCTCTGTAATTATAACAATTATTTGAATAGCTTTTTTTTTAATAACGATATAAGTACTTTAATATTTTTTGTGAAGTTGTAACCGCCCAACCAAGTGGGCACGGGTCAGCTTGTAATGAATAAATAATACTGGACATTTCATACAGCATCATCTAGCCCCAAAGTATGGGAACCACATGACTGATATACATTTTTTTGTAAATAAATACATAAAAATATATTGAGAGAAAAACAATGATTTCTTTGTATGTTTGTATGTTTGTTTGCAATGGATAAACTCAAAAAATACTTAACTGATTTTAAAAATTATTTCACATAAAGAAAGCAGCATTATCAGCGAGTAACATGGGCTGTATTTTACAAGTATTAAAAAAAAATAGAGATCCGTATGAAAGTTGCAATAATGTAGCTCAAGTTATCAAAATATTTGGGAGTCATCATTTAAATAAATAAATAATGCCGGACATTTCATAGCGTCCATAGTTTCAAATTTGAACTCAAAAAGTTTCTTACGGATTCTCAAAAAGAGAATGAAGATCTCAGAAATGAGATCTCTTTTTTATAGTATTCTATCTCATTTTTACTTTTGCCCTACTAAAATCTATAAAATGATTGAATTATTTATATAAATCATTTGGGTTTAGGTTTATAAATAATTGAACTCCCAATATTTTTACTTATAAAATATTTATTAGTTAAATATTATATAATTTACCTGTATATAATTTATATATTTTATGTTACTTAAAAACAATATCGAATCACACACCTTTTAGTCTTTATGTACCTACTAGAATCCAATGTCTATGTACCCATGGCTCTACAGCTATTCTTTGCCCGCGCTCCTTCTAGTGATGTCCCATTATCATTATTATTTGTATTATTATATCTATCTGTTTTTCGTATAGTTTCTTATTATTGTATATCTACCCGTGGCTCACCCTCCTGGTTCCGACGGAAGATCAGCGTTGCGTTTTATAGTTTCGACTGTATAACGCAACATAATGCTGAGTCGGACACCAATTTGTAACAGCACACTTGGACGATTGCGAGACACTCAATCTTTAGTTTAGTTTAGTTTAAGTTGTCTTTCCTGTTTTACTTTGTTTTAGAGATTAACTTTTTAAAGTGTTTTTTGTTTTTACTTTTTTGTTATTTGTTTTTATTTTTTCTGTTTCACTTTGTATTTATTTTGAGTTTACCATATTGTTTTTTTTATGTGTATGTTACAAATAAATATATTTTGTTTCTTTCATTCTTTCACACAACATCATCTGGCCCCAAAGTAAGCAGAGCTTGTGTTATGGGTACCACATGACTGATATACTACTTATATACTTTTTTTTTGTAAATACATAACTATTATACATAGAAACACCCAGACCCGAGACAAATACTTGCAGATCATACAAACATTTGTCCTGCGGCGGGAATCGAACCCGCAACCTTCTGCGTCTTAGCAGAACCTTAGTCCACTGCGCCACAGAGATCGTCTTCATTTGGCGTGCGCTGCATAATCCATTGCTCATTAGCACATAAATGTAACTCAAAAAGTTTATCTCGTGATCATGGCGCTTTGCCGAAATATAGGGAAGCAGAAAAACTCATAGATCATTGAATATAAGTTATATAACATACATTATAATGATGATGTTGTTGATTATACATGTTTATAGTACTCATTTGAACACACAACTGGTTCGAAAGAACTAGTGACTCAATAAAAAGAAACTAGTTTTAGAAAATAATTTTTGGAAACTGGAAGAATAATGTAAAACTTTAGCATACTCAGAGCAATCAACCCCATAAGTCAAATATCTAATTAACAGCTATCTGCCGGGCGATTATGGAATTCTGATACCATCAAAGCATTGATACTTAGCTTTCAATTACTATTGATGAATTGGTATTACAGAAGGTTGATGTTGATTATAATACATGCTTTCATATAAATTGGAAATTTAAATTTAAACTATGATAGAAGTGAAGGTACGTAATAACAATCCTCTAATTCCACGTGCGGTAGCCGGTTACCGCGCCTAATCGCGCCATACTTCACCGTAAAACCCCGTGTGGCAGCCGGTTACCGCGCTCGCCCTATTTGATTATAAACCTTAATTCACATGTTTACAGTCTATTTTTGTATGGAGAAGTTTACTGCTAATCGATACAGATAGACCTGATTATATCAAGAGCTTCACAATCACCTTGCTGGTCTACCGAGCCTAGGAGTTACAGTCGTGAGCATATTTCACAGATAAAAACCCTAAAGAGAAACTCGAAGGTTCTTGAATATTAGTAGTAGCCTAACCTATTCTAACACTACCTGATGTTCGCGGCTTCGGACACGTGGTACGTAAATAATAAGTAGCCTATGTCCTTCCTCAAGGTTCGTTTACCGTTTAGCAATGTAAAAGATACCAAACAGACATGCAGAAACATTTGAATTTATTGAACGAGCAAGCGCGAAGCGAGAGCGAGTATCTGCGTTTCAGTTTAGGCTAAATGCTTTCGTCTATCTGTCCGGCAGGCGTCTGTCTGGATGTTCTCCTCTACATGTCGCAATTCTCAACCGATTCTCGTGAAATTTTGTGAGCAGGTTCTATATCTATAAAGAATTTTAAGTTATAGGTTAAAAATTATAAGTTAAAAAAAGTTATATATCAGTCATTTCGAAAAATGTTCGCGAGGTCTACAGCTCACAGAGCCACTAGTAATATCATGTATGAATTTTCTATTTTGTAAAAGGTTGGGGCGAACTTCGGAGGTTCTTTGCATGATTCGTTTCTCTCTACTATATATTTTGTCTATGCAATTTACCATCACGTGGAAACAGCAAAACTAACTTACAGTACACACCTATTACTAAGCTAGCGTAATAAGTAGTTATGAACCTTCAAACCTACACTAAAGAAATCAAAGCATATAATTTAGAATTTTAGACAAATTTATACGCCATTGTATTTTAAAATAGACTTATCTGGTATCAAAAATTGGATTTTAATCGATTAAAAGAACTGCTGCAATCAAATTGCATTAGTAATTTAAAAACTATTAACGTGTGCACGGAAAATAACTGGCCCTTGAGAAAATAAATCAGAGAAAATGCGTCATAATCGGAAAAAGGGAGGATGATGTATGCTATTCAGAGAAATAATATAGATAGAAAATAAGCAACATCGAACATGACGTTAATTTATCAATTTTAGAAAAAATAAACATATATAAACATTAAAATAAACTCAGCTATCAATAAAGACTGAGTAGTCATTAAAAAAGTAGAGCGGTTACAATAAATGTTGTTTCTTAGTACAGAAAAAAGTTCTTGGAAGACCATCCACTGCTTAATTTACTAGTAACTGCCCACTGAGGCACACTTTTTTCTTTACACCACATTAATTTGAAATAATTAGTGATACAATATGATAAAGTTCTACTATTGATCAAATATATCAAACCAATAGCTTTAGGATGTTGTAGAATATATACACCAGACTAGACTACGTTTGTAGTTTGGGGCTAGATGGCCTAGATGTCATTATGATCATAGTGACATCTAGCCATCTAGCCCCAAACTAAGCAAAGCATGTATAATGGTAACTAGATGCCTGAGAATACTTATTAAATACATGCTTATCACATAACACAGAACAAACACATAAGTTCATCACACAAATTGTCCTGGGAAGAAATTGAACTTTCAAACTACAACGCAGAAGGCAGAACTACTACCAAGTGAGCTGACATGCCAGTCATGTTAGAACTATGGAGCTTAGTCAGACTACCTAACTCTGTCGACCCTAACACATCAATAAAGTCAAACAACTTTGTGAGATGTTAGTTACCTGGATGGATGACCGGAGTGGTATTTTCATCTGAGCACTTCTGTGATTCGAAGGGTTAGTTAGTTATTTAGTTAGTTAGTTAGTTAGTTATAAATTCTGCCTTTTTAAGACCCTAAGAAAATAGAGGGATGTCATAAGTGTATATATATCTGTATAAGTCAATGTCAAAACATATTTTATTCAAAACAATCACAAGGATTACTTTGAAACGTCTTACATACTAGTTGAGTTTAGGAGCCAATTCCTCCTAACCCAAGCCCGAGAAGTTACTGGCAAAAAAATCGTCCTGGTCCTTGTGCTTTTTGCATGATCCATCTTATGACTACATACCTTAACTACGAAGTCTTAATACAAGAGAGTTTATACATTTCAAATGTGTGAGTTAACTGTCTGAGGGCAGAGCAACATGGGGCCATGCATTCTTATCAGTAATATAGTAATTTATATTATAATACGCTTCTTTCAAAAGACTACCCTTTATGTAAGCAATATATATCTGTGTCTGTGTACCATTCTATGGCATCCTAGCTCCTTTATGGATTCTGATTATAATTTTTTTTTTTTTGTTTTAAACATGATTTGATCGAGAGGGTTCTTAGCTCTGGGAGAGAGAGAGGGCATTTGAAGTTCAGCTCTTTTCTATACATTTTTATATGCACGGGCTTTACTTACGTAATATTTTGTCGATGGTGGCACCGACACTGTTTCGATTCATCCAGAGAATGTTCATCCCTGATCAACATTGATCGTGAGTTTGATCCGCGGTCCGCTCGTTGCCGCTCGAGTTCACGGTTCGCACCCAAGTGTCGGTGCCTCCATTGACAAAATAAAAAGTGAATAAAGACCGTGTATAATAAAATGTATAGTACAACTCACGAAAGTTTTGAAATCTCTTTTCTAGTTGATGAAGAGATGTAAGAAAATTGCACAGGTCTAATCGATTAAAAATGTGGTATCTTGTTACTTTAATGGTATTGTTAGAGCTGGGTAACCTGAACTTGGTGCTGCAGTATCACCCGGAGTATGCAAGACTCTTCACCAACTTACTGCAGAGGTATCATATTTGGGCTCATTGGAATGCTCGCAATGAATAAATTATAGCACAATATCTTAAAAAAAAACCACAGACAAAAAATCTATCTATATAGATTTTTTTGTCGGCGGTATTTTTTTAAGATATTGTGCTATAACGGAGGCTTTAGTCACCATCACCAGCAAAACAAACGCGCTGTTTGTCAACGTATTTTACTATTAACATTAACATTGTAACGGAAACGTTTCGTCTCTGGTGCAGATAAATCAAAATCATCCGAGTTGGTGAATGACTCATACAAAAATATGTGTTGTATGACAAACGCATCCAATAATATAATAAACTCGAAAATGTCTGTCTGTCTGTTTGTTACGTTTTTAAGGCTAAACGGCTGAACGGATCTTGATGAAATTTGGTAAGAAGATGTATTGCATTCGGGGGGAGAACATAGGCTACTTTTTTCTCAAAAAACAACCTTCAATGGGTAAAATAGGGGATGAAAGTTTCGGTTGGGTAACTCATATTTCCTTAAGTTTCCTTAAGATCTGAAAATTAATATATAGGCTTTTGGTAAGATATAAAGAAACATGTGTTTAAACGTTTTTGCAAAATCATCCCTAAAGGGGGTAAATTAAAGGATTAAACTTATGAGATGTTCATTAGATGCACAGAATGCATTCCTTACAAAATAAATATAAAGGTTCTAAGCATACGCGTACGAAGTCACAGGGTAACAGCTAGTTGTAATATAAATTTAACTCTTAGAAATTTTTATTAACAGGTAAAACAAGCTCTCTAATCAGCATATCAGAAGCACTGGTGCCTGTGATCTACTCTCCGATATACAGCGTGGTATATCTCAGCACACTGACCACCTTCTCTGGAGCTTTCTATCTCATCAGTGCGGCATTGGCTGTCCCTGCTATTGGCATTGTGATGTGAGTATCATTTGTATACGTCAGCAGTTTTTTTCTCTCTGCTGAATGACTTGGTTTCAAGTGGTCTAGGTTTAGTTTTGAGAGGGATGATTTCCCTTTATTTTTTAGGGTTGGTTGGTAGACACTTTCTTAGATATTTTTAGGGTATTTCGATCTGTGACTAAGGACTAAGGTCCGAATGAGACGCAGAAGGATGCGGGTATGATTCCCGCCGCGGGACAAATGTTTGTATGATCTGCAAGTATTCGTCTTGGGTCTGGGTGCTTATATGTATTATATGTAAGTATTTACAAAAAAAAAGTATATAAGTAGTATATTAGTCATGTGGTACCTACCCATGTGGCTGTGTGAAATGTCAGGCATTATTTTTATTATTATTATCTATGTAGATGTTTATTGGGCGCCGAGTGTTATAATATGGTCTTGTGAATTCTAGCACAAACACATTTTATTAATTAATTGTATCATTTAGAGGCTCTTATGTCTTGAACATTTTATTGTCAGTTTAAATTAATAAATAAAATTAAACAATAAACAACCTAAAGGTATATAAGAACCAAGAACCTTAGGAGGCTCTTTTCGTCCACTTGCCACTAGCATTCAAACTTTGACGGACTTTAATTCTTTTACAATCATCATCATCATCATTATTGGCCTTCATTCATCTGTTGAAGATGATTTAGGTGGCGTCAGTAAAGTTACAGAGCAGTTAATTGTAATTGAAAACTTTCGTTCATGGATCCACTCCAGCAAGCTAAGGTGGGTGAAGTTTCCTCTCCACTGACGTCACGCTGCCTGGGATTCTGTTTGATTACGCAGGCCTTCCCAGGTACCCACATTAACCTCTCGACATTGCCAACAGTACCCGCAGGAAAGACGAATCAGTACATGCGGTGTCGGTTCGGTTGCAGGTGCATAACGGCTGGCACCGAGCCGGGCTTGTTTCAAGTTTTTCTTTTCTATTGCCAGCTCTTCTGTCACCACTCTGTTAAAAAACTAGTAACGCGATAAAACTAAGCGAAATTTCCGATAGTGTATGCATTATTAGGTACGTGTTCGTTTGTATACTGTCCAATAATAACATTTTAAAGGTCCATGTACCTTTGTACCTTTTGTTTGGGTTTCACAAAGAGAACACGCTATTTAAATGGTATGGGCCAAGCACGTTGTAACTATTTCGACATTTCAGCAAAAAGAGACCTTGCGGTCATTCGAGAGTTTGCCCTTATTATAGGTAGGCAATTTAAGACATGATCGATTTCTAATGAGAAACCTTGAACCGTTTTATATTTATAGGTATTTCAAGTTTCAGTACCCACAAACGACCTTTATATATACATTTATAGCCAAGGCGTATGAAAATAGAAAGGCCTGTTTTTACTTAACTTTTTTAAAAGGCTCCGTAATTTTGCTAATGCCAACGTCGGCGTCGGTATCATGTTAAATGTTGTTTCTAAATAAATACTAAATATAAGGTATGAAATAGTGGTGTAAAAAATTAATAATCTTAGACATTTCACACAGCATCATCTGGCCCCAAAGCACATAATACAGAAAGGAATCAAAGTGAGCAGAGCTTGTGTTAGGGAACAACATGACTGATACACTACTTATATAATTTTTGTTTTGTAAATACATACATATAATAAATAGAAATACACCCAGACCGAAAACAAATATTTGCTGACAAACATTTGTCACGCGGCGGGAATCAAACCAGTAACTGCGTCTTATGTGGGCCATTGCCCACTGCGCCACAGAGTTCGCTATAATAGTTACTTAAGGAGTATATGCTACTGTGTAATTTTGCTGAGTGGTGTCCTTTTTAGCTGTCGCTAAGTAATAATTATTCTGTAACCTAAGTTTAACATTATATGGCGCAAAATATTTTTTTTATTATTATTACATTTCTAGACCACCAAAGTCGATATTTAGAAGAAATAGTTTTTGTTCTATGTTAATGAACTAGAAAGGCAGTATACCTAAAAGCTACTTCGTCACCAATGTTTTGTTATTAAAACCTTGATCGCGACATTTTCCGACCTTGAACTTCGAAACTAGATTTATATTTAAAACAATTCTTAACAGGCTTTATAGTTATATATAACCACGGAACGCTTACTTACATAACTAGTGGCGTGAGCTGTAGACCTCGCGAACATTTTTCGAAATGAGTGAAATATAACTTTTTTTAACGTTTTCAATCCCTATATCTCCGCCATTATAACAAAATCCAAAAGCTGAATCGGCAAAAAAAACTATTATACCTAGTTATAGAACCTGCTCACAAAATTTCACAAGAATCGGTTGAGAAATGCGACCTGTAGAGGAGAACATCCGGACAGACAGACATACGAAAGTATTTTTGCCTAAGCTGAAACGAAGCGCGAATGAGTGTCTCACTCATTCGCGCTTCGGGCTCGCTCGATCTATAATAATATTTACTAACAATTTAAAAAAACTCAGATGCTTAAACTAGGCTGAAAGCCTGTCCAATAGACATCTGCCTGTAATATATATAAGTCCTATAATAATAAAATTAAATAAAAATAAAAAATAAATAATAAAATTAAATAAATTAAAAGAGAATAGTAATCCCTACTAATTATTATTAATGCAAAAGTAACTCTGTCTGTCTGTAACGTTTCCACGCCTACACCGCTGAGCCAATTTTGATGAATTTTTGTATAGAGATACATGGGAACTTGGAGAAGGACATAGGCTACTTTTTAGGTAGGTACCACGCCGCGGGCAGTAGCAAGTATACATTATAATTTAGATAACGAGCCGACCTTCGAATTCCTATCAAAATAAATAAGCCATTATCCAATCAAATAAATATTCTACAAAGTAAGCATATACAGAAATCTATATGATCACGTTATATTGTTAAATTGTTGAGCTATATTGTAGAGACTGTTTATATACGTTTTTAGAATTCTTTGTAACATAACTAAGCTCTTGACTTAATCATCTGTGTTTTTATTTCAATAAAACAGGCAATAACCGCTCTGTATTAATAATCTACCAGGTGTAGATTCTGTTAACCAACCAAATGAAAAATAAATTGGTGATCCGATGGCGCCGGCAAAAGCGCAGATTGAGTAGCGTAGAACAGCATACATATGTAAAAGCATTGCCACTAATTTGGAAGCGATTAGCTAATTATATATATGTCTTATATAATTAAACAATGTTACTACTAATTTACATACATAAAAAAACTATCTATATAGAAAATCAGGTTAATAGTTTATAAAATACAAGATGAAAAATCACTAAATATAAAAAATAATATCCCTATATCCCTATATATATATATAAAAATCTTGAGTCACAGCTTTCGTGTTTATACTCCTCCGAAACGGCTTGACCGATTCTGATGAAATTTTATCTGAGAATAGGTTTATAACTAATATTTATACCCCTAAGTGTTAAGGCAAAACAACGTTTGCAGGGTCAGCTAGTAATATATAAAAATCAATTGCCGCGTTCCCAAAAACTCGAAAATGGCTCGACTGATTTAAAAAATACTTTTTTGTTTTGTTGAAGTACTGGAGGAGTGATTTACAATAAAATCAAGTTACGAAGTAAATAAGGTAACCTACCTACAATTTATACAATAATAATGATATTGAGAGCTTCATTGATAGCTTCTAGGTACTCATCTTGTAGGTATTTCGAATTTATTTACTTATTTTTTATAGGATCTAATTAGGTAATTAGTGCCACAATAGGAAGGGATCTTTGTTAAAACAAAACGTTCCAACATCAATAGCGTTATTATTCTACCGTAATTCCTTGTTCTACTTTTTATTCTTATTCGTTAATGACATGTGACATAATAATGACATTGTTGGCAGTGTTAAGTATTTATGTTATTGACACAAAGTCGTATATTGTCTTTCGTCATTTGTTACTTTACATAAAATGGTGTCTTTCATATAAAATTATTATACGGATTATTTTTGCTCGAATCACAAAGAAACTCAAAGCTTTTGTCAATAACTGTAGCTCTATATAAATAAAAACACCAAATTAACGAATAAAACTAGAAATAAATTTAAATAATACCTATATCTTAGAGCTCAATGTTTATTTCAAGATGGCAAATAATAATAAGTACCGGTACGAAGTTCACCGAGTCATCTAGTACGTAATATTAATATATATAACGAAAAGTCAATGTCAAACATGAAGTTTGACATTGACTTTTCGATTTGATCGATTTGATTTGATTTGATCATAGTCATGTCAATTACTTGCTTGGATTCTTTGTTTGTCATTTCATGAAGTAACATAGCTCTGCTAATTTATAATTTTTTACTCGTTTTATTGCATGTTTTATTCAGTAATCTTAGCGGAATTTTAATGAATAAATTGTGACTATGTAGAACTAGTATGGACAATTGAATTACATGTGTATTATGGTACAATGTGATTTGAACGACGAGGAATCCCAAGAAAATTCTAGACGGCAATTCCGCGATGACGTATAGAATTGACAATTGCCCATCGACTAAGACTTTATTAGCAAACAAATTAACTATAAACAAATATAAACAGTTGACAATGGCAAAATTGAGATTATTATGTCACATGCCATTAACAATGAAGAATTCTTTGTTTGTAATTTTTTCAAGTAACGTAGTTATTATTATTTAATTAGTTTTTCTCGTGTTAACCCATGTTTCATTGATTATCGTAGCGTCATTTTAATCAATAACGCCTTTATTTATAAACGCCTCTCCACTTGAACACTGCCTAAACACTGCTTAAGATTCGCCCTGTCTCTATTTGTCACTATATTACATAAATAAATGGCACTATTTTAAATTAATTATATACATTACTACTTAAAATAAAATCATCAATGTTTTGCGCCTGAGATACCAACGTACCTACTTTATGTTTTTATGTAGTTTATTTACTAAGTATATATTTCTATAAACACCACACTGACATGCTCTGTTTATTTATAGTTCAGTATATCCAAAGTTTGTCTGGCAGAGATCGCTGTTAACGATAAGGCCGCCCTTTGTATTGCCTTTTATTGCAAAATAATTGCTTTTATTATTTTCCATGCGGTATATAAATAAAGAGTTATCTATCTATTTATCTATCTACTTATTCTTGCATCACGGTTCTTTCACCATCGGGTAAAATTACTAGTCCAACTCAAGGTTACTATACTGTAATGGAATATGAAAGCATTGCTCTAACAAAAACGTAAGTCGGACTAAACTTTGTAGTTTTTTTCTCTTACTCGTACATTGATATAAGTCACTGTCACGTTGGTTTGTAATCGAAAAAAAAATCGATCGAAATAGATACATTTGAACACATTCAGATTTGTTCCTTTACTTGTGCTGTTAGATCAAGTCAAAGTCAATAGATACTTTATTCAATACAATCACAAGGATCACTCTGAATCGTCTTACATACCTCTGTGGCGCAGTGGGCTAAGGTCTGGTTGAGAGGCAGAAGGTTGCGGGTTCGATTCAAATAAGGTCATGACGTACATACAACCTCTGTGGCGCAGAGGGCTAAGGTCTGGCTGAGACGCAGAAAGTTGCGGGTTCGATTCCCGCCACGGGACAAATGTTTGTATGATCTGCAAGTATTTGTCTCAGATCTGAGTATTTCTATGTATTAATGTATGTATTTACAAAAAAAAATATTTAAGTCAGTAGTATATCAGTCAGGGTACCATAACACAAGCTCTGCTTACTTTGGGGCCAGATGATGCTGTGTGAAATGTCCGGGATTTATTAATTCTTATAAAGTCAGAGAAACAACGTAGTGATCCTAAAGGATCCTTTTTTCCTTTTGCGGTACGAAACCCTTAAAACAGAGACTATCGAGAATAGAGAAATACAGACAAAGCGTCTCTTAACCTCAGTCAAAAGTAAATCACTGCTTAAATAGACCCAATTATTTTTGTCAGATAGTGACATAAATAAATAAATATTGCTGGACAATGCACACAATGGTGGCAATTCGGTTGGTTCATTTCTAAATTTAGGAATGTCTAAAATATATTTTAGTTAGGCATATCATTTGTAAAACCTATTCGGTTGGTACCATCTAACTAAATAAGGAACACTTAATAAAATTACATAAAATTAAATTAGGATAAGTTGGTAACAGCAGAATAACAATGTTTAATTTGACAGTCTAAACCTAATTTTAGCTAATATTGGTTAGGTTGGTGCCAACTGAATTGCCACCAAATACCATACGATCCCAAACTAAGGATAGCTTGTATTATGGTGACTAGATGACTGATAGAATACTTATATATTTTTAAATACATACTTATGATACTTTATAACACCCAGAACAAACATCTATGTTTATCAAATGTTTTATCCTGGGAGGGAATCGAACCCTCAACCTACAGTGCAGAAGGCAGAGCTACTACCAACTGAGCTGACAGGTGACAGGGCGAATTTTAAGCAGTGTTTCAATTGTGAAACAGTTGAGCTATCTATAGACCGTTTAAAACGATCTATAGATAGCTCAAATGATCCAGATCACTGCCAGAGGGCAGCGTTTCCAAGACTCTAGCGGCGTTGCCACGTTGAATGGCTATGCTAATATGCTGAGCCAGATAGGAGCCAGCTCTTCGGCCACGCAATAATTCGATTTAATTATTTAATAATTTAATGATTTAAAGATTTAATGAGACGTTGACGAAGCTTAGGGATTACAATTGTAAGGAAGTTTGGTATTACTTTTCAATTAAATAAATAAATAATGCCGAACATTTCACACAGCGTCATCTGACCTAAAGTAAGCAGAGCTTGTGTTATGGGTACCACATGACTGTTATACTACTTAGTAGGTATATACTAATTTTTATTTTTGTGTAAATACATACATATTAGACATAGAAACACCCAGACCCGAGACAAATACTTGCAGATCATACAAACATTTATCACGCGGCGGGAATCGAACCCGCAACCGCAGAACGTCTCAACCAGACCTTAGCCCACTGCGCACTGCCCACTGAGGTCGTCAATGAATAAATCAATGAAGTCTTTTTAATTTTTAAAACGTGATTATTATAAAACTAAAATATATTTTTTGTTCACAGAGTATTGTACTACCTTCGCCAGCAAGAGGCCAGTAAGCAGGACCCTGCAGAAAGCAAGCCTAAGGAAAACGAGATAACTACCTTTTGATATTGAATAAATTAGGTACCTGTAAGATTTATTGTTAGTAACATACAAATAACCCAAAAATCTCAATAAATTAAGGTTTGTAATTTGACCGGGGTTTTTATTTTGTGAGCCTGAATGACTAATGGCCTTAAATAACTAATGATATCAAAGTCAAAAGATATTTATTCAATACAATCATAAGGGTCACTTTGAAACGTCTTACACACTAGGTGAATTTAGGTGCCGATTCCTCCTAACACATGTCCGAGAAGAACTGGCAAGAAACTCGTCCTGGTCCTAGCGCTTTTTTACATGATCCATCTTATAACTAGGTACCTACCTTAACTACGAAAAACGAATACAAGAGAGTTTATACATTTAAAATGTGTCGATTAGAGCAACATGAGGCCATGCATTCTTATCAGTAATATAGTCATTTATATTATAATACACTTTCTTCAAAAGACTACCCTTTATGTAAGTTTTAAATTTCTTAATAGGTAGATAAGTTACATATTCAGAAAGCTCAGAATAATACGTGAGCAGAACCCATGTTTTCCCAAAATATAACGCGTAGGTATTATTATAAATACTTACGGGTATTTATCGACGTTTCGACAGATTTACACTCTGTCGTGGTCACGGGATGACACGACAGAGTCGAAACGTTGCGAAAAATAGGTAAATAAATGCTATAAATACCCGTAAATATTGATAATAATGTGTTCTGATCGCGTAAGTTTAAACAACTTTATATACGCGTAGTAACTTTTTAAAATGAATACGTAAGTATATTAGTATCTACTATCTTATATTGATCTATATATTTATCAAAATCGCCGTGCGTTAGTCTCACAAAAATACGAAAATACGAAAATAATAATAAACAAATATTGATGGACAATGCACACAACACCATCTAGCCCCAAACTAAGCATAGCTTGTATTGTGGTGACCAGATGACTATAATACTAAATATTTAATAATTAAACGAACTAGTGAAGTTCTATCCAATTACACTAGCGCCTAGTCCGAATAGATTAGTGTTTTATTTATACCTATTACAATATATATATTTAGCTGAGTGGTGGTACCTACGCGATACTACGAGTAGTTAAATATATATATTGTAATAGGTATAAATAAAACACTAATCTATTCGGACTAGGCGCTAGTGTAATTTTAAATACATAGGTACATATGATAATTTATAACACCCAGACAAAGAACAAACACCTATGTTCATCACACAATGTTTATCCTGGGAGAGAATCGGGCCCTCGACCTGCAGCGCAGAAGGCGGAGCTCTACCAACTGAGCTGATAGACCAGGCTCGATTGATTTGAATAAGTATATTGCAAATTCAAATTCAAATATTTTTATTCAATACAATCACAAGGATTTCATTGAAACGTTTTACATAGGTACTAGGTGATTTTAGGTGCCGATTCCTCCTAACTCAAGCCCGAGAAGAAATGGCAAGAAACTCGTCCTGGTCCTAGTGCTTTTTTGTGTTATCCATCTTATATCTATCTCAACTACGAATGTTTTGTTTTGTTAACCTCCATACTGATATTGTTTACATGCAAATCAATTTTAGGAGCCACGAAGGTCATCAGATCATCTAGTAGAATGATACATATTTTACTATTTCGTCTGTAGTAAATTAACACAATCATTGCCAATTAGAACGCCTGCTGCCAGAATTCGCTATCACATAAAAATGAGCACAAAAGCCATCTTATTAAAAATAAGATAAAGTTAATTAGGTGGTAACTTAGTTAGGTACACTTATGTGCCTTATCCAACGGCACTGAGACAATAATATTGAGGTCATTTTGTTCTACTATTTGTTTATATAATATTATCAAACTCTTTGTGTCACAAATGTGGTACTTATACCAATGTTTGTATCTCATCTACTGCGCATTGGATTTTTACCAAACTGAAAGAGGTTTTTGATAGTTTCTCAGTCGATACGTTACGAATAAATACAGGGCGTCTACTCTTCAAACCGATATCGATTTATCGGGACGATAAAATCGTTGGAAAGTATGTAAAATTCAGTCATATTGACAGTGGTTTTGTTGTCATATTCAAATTATCGTATATCGCCTGTTGTGGATGATTACGGCATCGATTGTCAAAAGTAGGTAATGTCAGTCGTTCAATCGATGAAAACACGTCGAAACGATGTAGCTCAGAGACCCTTTTTGCACGATTATTGTACCGGTATATCGGTTATCGATTTCTAATTTATCGGTTTAGCGATACATCGAGTAAACTTAAATTTCATGTTGTCACAAGCTGATTTGAGCAATAACCTTGATCAATAGAAGTAAAGAAATAAATATTGATTGACAATGAACACAACGCCATCTAGACCCAAACTAAGCATGGCTTATACTATGCGAACCAGATGACTGATAGAAAAATTCATGATACTATCAGAACAAACATCGTTGTTCATCACACAATTTGTTGTCTTGCGAAGAAATGTACCATATTGGGAAACTAGCAAAAAACTCATATTCAGACCTCAGGTGTATAAATACTAACGATACGAATTTCTCCAAAGCATTTATCCGAAAGGAGGTTTCCTACTTTTATTTTTTTTTCATCGGTAGAACCTACGTTTGACCACGATCTCGCCTGATGTTAAGCGACGATGTGGCCGACGATGGGGCACGCAGGTCTAGAAGACACCTAATTACTCGAGACTTGAAGAGACCCAGGTTGTAGTTTTCAGGAAAGACAGACGACGGCAAAGCATTCCAATCCTTGGCTGTACGCATTATAAATGTGTAAGCAAAGCGCTAATAATAATAATTGTTCGTAATAGTAGTAGACTGACAAGGTATGGATGGTATTGAGCGGAGCGGTATTCCTTTCGGATAAATGTCCAAGATCCCTCGAAGATGACCAAGGGTGCAACACATTTATAGGCCAACGACAACTTTTTGTGCTTGTGTAAATGCGTTTCAGAAATAGTATGAAAAAACAACACGAAAACTACGAAAGAAAACTAAACAAAATTGTCAATATAGGTACCTAATTACAATGTAATCCATTTGGGATTGTATAAGTTCATTAAAAAACTTCTAATAGGTATACTTCCAGAAAGCATTGCACATAGTCGTTCTGGACTTTAAAATTTAGTTTTGGCTAAGTAAATTGTTAAATTTTGTTAAAATGTGTAATTAATATTAGGTGTACCTACCTACCTACCTAAGCTCTAAGTCTAAGTCTAAGTCTAAGTCATCTTTGTTTCTTGAATGGTTTTGGTCTAGCTTTGTTTATTTTAAGACTATAAGATCCACAAAGTGTTGTTAACTGAATACATTATAGAAATGGTGATTGTTGTGTACCTACCACAGTTGCTGCAGTCACGGATGATCAGATGATCAGGCGTATCTATACGCCTCTGTGAAATTATGCTAGTGGTGTCTTTTTTTGCTGTCTATACCTATACTGAATAAAGCATAAATAATTGCGAATTCGTCTCCGATGAATTTGGATAAAAAACCAAAGTTATGATCAACACACACAGCACATTGACCCGGGACCGGTCGCCGTAAACGAAGTCTCCCTCGAAGTTGTATATAAAATGACTGGCCTGTCAGCTTAGTCGGTAGTAGCTCTGCCTTCTGCGCTTGAGGTTGAGGGTTCGATTCCCTCCCCGTATAAACATTTGGGTGATGAACTTAGGTGTTTGTTCTATGTCTGGGAGTTATAAGGTATCATAAGTACTTATGAAAAAATATATGAGTATTCTATCAGTTATCTGGCCCCCATAATACAAGCTATGCTTAGTTTGGGGCTAGATGGAGTTGTGTGCATTGTCCACCAATATTATTTATTAGGTATTTATAAAATATGTCAACCTAGGGCAGTTGCTCTAACTAGGTTGCTCCAATTAATATGAAAAATACAGAAAAGATCTTTGGTCAGTGTCTACAAAGGTACTGGGTGTCATTATCTTAGATATTGCACCATGTTTAGCTTATATTTTTATGGTTAAAGATATTTTTTATATATTTTTATATTTAGATGTACCGACGATAGAGTTTTTCCTCATCTTATGAAACACAGTCAACTCATTCCTATGTTTACCGATATCGATATTACCTGCGTTAAGTAAAATTTTTGATAAAAACATTTTGATTCAGTTATTAGATCACTTTAACGTTAACGGCCTGCTACGCTGCCAATACGGATTTACTAAAGGTCGTTCAACAGCTGATGCAGGTATAGCGCTCTTAAAGCATATATTTAACACCTGAAAGAAGTCACAGGATGCAGTTCGGTATTCTGTGATATATCTAAGGCCTTTGACTGTGTGAGTCATGCAACCCTAATCACAAAGATAAAATATTATGGCATTAAAAACCGGGCGATTTACCTCATACAGTCTAATCTATCCAATAGAGTTCAGAAAGTAGACGTGGGTGGTGAGAGGTCTTCAGGAACAATTATTGATAAAGGGGTACCTCAGGGTTCAATACTAGGCCCTTTTTAGGGTTCCGCACCTCGAAAGGAAAAAACGGAACCCTTATAGGATCACTTTGTTGTCCGTCCGTCCGTCCGTCCGTCCGTCAAGACACTTTTTCTCAGGAACGCGTGGAGGTATCAAGCTGAAATTTATATCAAATACTCAGGTCCACTGTCCCTTAAAGCTGTGAAAAAATCAAACTTCTAAGCCAACGCAATCAAAAGATACAGCCGTTTATGCCGCAAATTTTCGACACTCGCAAGGGAATCAATACCTACAGGGTACTTCCCGTGAACTCAGAATCTTGAAATTTGGAACGAAGCAACGTCTTATAGCACAAATAAAGGATAAATTGCGATAACCGTATATTTTTAGTTACATCATATAATACAAATATTTTTAATAATTTTAAACTTACTACCCCTTTTCTCATGAACGCGTAGAGTTATTAAATTGAAATTCATATAAAATACTCAGGTCTATAATACCTTTAAGCTGTAACAAAATCAAACTTCTATGTCAACGCAATCAATAGAAACAGCAATTTAAGTCACATATATTCAAACTCGCAACTCGCAAGGGAATCAAAACCTACTTCCCGTGAACTTCCCGTGAACTCAGAATCTTGAAATTTGGTACGAAGCAACGACTTATAGCACAGATAAAGGATAAATTGCGATAACCGTACATTTTTAGTTACATCATCCAACTATGACTCGATTGTCGTGATGGGTGAAATTTTACTTATATATCTATAGGTTTGTACGGAACCCTCGGAGCGCGAGTCCGACTCGCACATGGCCGGTTTATTTTTATTCCTAGTGTACGTTAACGATATATATATGAAAATTTGTTGTACACACATAGAAATAGAGATGGGTTTCAGCAAAATAGTGACCTTCATAGAATCAATACTAGGAATAGACACAAATTATACATCCCTAGGTTTCGACTAGAAAAAGTAAATAAGTCATTTATGAGGAACACGGTGCGCTTCTATAATAAGCTTCCTGAAAATGCTAATAAACTATTAAGAAATTTAAAGCATACATAAAAGGTAGTCTTTTGAAGAAAGCTTATTATATTAGGTTGGGGAAAAAGTCTTTTCGCATTATAGTATGTATGAACTTGTAATAAAATCTCTTTGGATATACTATTTGTATCTGGCTGGTTTTGGTATCATTTTGGTATCAAAAGTTTAAATTTTAAAGAATATAATTCCAAATTTCAAATTAGGAAAATGAGTGATTTTTATTTGTTTTTCGTACTGTCAAGATGAGTGAATCTAATGAAGAAAATCGATACATTTAAAAAAAATTCTACAAAAGAGGTAAAAATGCAACGCAAGCCTCGAAAAAAATTTGCGATGTTTATGGACCAAGTGCAGTGTCTGTGAGAGTAGCACAAATTTGGTTTAAGCGTTTTCAATCCGGATATTTTGATGTCAAAGATGCACGTCGCTCTGGTCGCCCTATTACGGATAAAATTGATGCAATTTTTTAAAAAGTGGAGCAAGATCGGCATATCAGTAGTTACGACGTAGCTGAAGAACTGGGAATTGACCACAAAACGCGTTTTTGGTGCAGTTTTGGCGCATTTGAAAAAAACTGGGTACACAAAAAAGCTCGATATTTGGGTACCTCACGAGCTCACTGAAAGAAACATAATGAACCGTGTACTCATATATGATTCTTTATCACGACGTAATGAATGAAACCGAACCATTTTTGAAGAAGCTGATAACTGGTGATGAAAAGTGGATAACGTAGGTACAACAAGAACGTGCGAAAAAGGTCGTGGTCAAAGGCCGGTCAGGCTTCACAGACTGTGGCGAAACCCGGGTTAACTCGCAACAAGGTGATGCTGTGTGTGTGGTGGGATTGGAAGGGCATTATTCATTATGAGCTGTTACCACCAGGCAGGACCATCGATTCTGAACTCTACTGCGAAGAACTGATGAGATTAAAGCAAGAAGTTGAGAGAAAGCGGCCGGAATTAATCAACAGAAGGGGTGTGATTTTTCATCATGATAACGCTAGACCTCACACAACTATAGCCACTCAGCAAAAATTAAGAGAGTTTGGCTGGGAAGTGTTAATGCATCCGCCGTATAGTCCTGACCTGCACCTTCAGATTTCTACCTGTTTCGGTCTCTTCAGAATTCTTTAGGCAGTGTCAGGTTAACATCACGAGAGGACTGCCAAAACCACTTGTCGCGGTATTTTGATCAGAAGTCCCAAAGTTTCTATAGCAATGGGATCATGTCCCTACCTACAAGATGGCAAAAAGTTATCGAACAAAATGGTACCTACATACTTAAGGTAAATGCAAACAAACATAATAAAAAAATGTTTTGAATTTTCTTAAAAAATGCGAAGAAACTTTTTCCACAACCTATTAATATAAATGACTATATTATTGATAAGAATGCATGGCCTCATGTCGCTCTGCCCTTGGACAGTTAACCGACACACTTGAAATGTATAAACTCTCTTGTTTATACATTAGTATTTCGTAGTTATAAGATGGATCATGTAAAAAAGCGCTAGGACCAAGACGAGTTTCTTGCTAGTTCTTCTCGGGCTTGGGTTAGGATGAATTGGCACGTAAACTCACCTAGTATGTAAGACGTATCAAAGTGATCCTTGTGATTGAATTTAATAAAGTATATTTTGACTTGACTTGACTTGACTAGGTATAAACAACTTCGACAAGGAAGTTAAAAGACAGGTACAACTGGGCTGGGCAGCATTTGGGAAACTTCGTCGAGTCTTCTAACCGCCCATAACTCCAAATCTAAAAACGAATGTTTTTAATCAGTGCGTTCTACCAGTAATGACATACAGAGCCGAAACGTGGCCGAGTTGCCACGTTTCGGCTCTGTATGTCTGTATGGTGAGTACCGTGCGACTAAGATCCTTGACGTGGCTGAAAAAGCTGCGAACCTATAATGGCACTGGGCAGGGAACGTCTGTCGCATGCCGGACGATCTGTGAGCCAAAGCTACCACTGAGTGAAGCCCTGAGACAGTGAAACGGCTCGATAGATGGCGCGACGAGGTGGAAACCTTCAGCGATAATCAATGGCATTGGACCGAAATAAGTCAAAGGGATCCTCCCTTTGAGTTTCCCAACAACAACAATATTTAATAATTATTATTTAGTAACCTATTAAATTAAACTTTTTGTTGGGTAAAATAAACGATTTATTATTATTTTATTTATGTTTTTATGTTCTTTACACTCGGTTAAACGGCTATAACCGGTAAATAACTAACATGTACCTAAGCCAAGTATTTGTGTGGTTTGATCGAGTGATTCATTCTCGCTAACAAGGTCAGTTTGTAAAAACTTTCAGACAATTCAGCATGAGTTTAGTATAGCTGCCTTCTGTATAAGGCTATAAGTGGTATACCTACTGAGAGGAATTAAAACATTTGTTTTTAAATTACAATTGTACCTACTAGACAATACAATCGGCACTGTGGACACCTTTTGCAAGCGTCACAGACGAGTAATTTTATTCTTCAAGTCGACATATTTAGAATTTTTTACTGAAATTTTGACTTGCAGGTTATGGGTGTTGAGGATGGCTATGTCGATGAGGAGTGTCGTTTTATTACTTTTGTCTAGGAGGGGCAGGTCTGTAGGGCCATTATGGAACTCTAATTACAATCAATGTCTATCAGAAATCTATGAAAACTGATAGAAATTGATTGTAATTAGAGTTCCATAATCGCCCTACTGGTCTATTGAAGTGAATAGTTTTGTCAGCAAAATAGAGCTTGTAGTTGGTATTTTCTAGTACAGCTGGGGTATTTGCAGCTAGTTTTTGATGAATGATGTTAGCCACCTGATCGTGTCGGAACTTGTAATCCGTTTGTACCAGCGCTTGGACGCCCGTAACGTGATGGATGGTTTCGGAGGAACTGTTACAATGTCTACACAAGTCTGTTTGTAAAGTATGGATTTTCATGGTATGTTTTTGGTAGTTCCGAGTCTCAATTACTTGTTTCTGTATGGCTATCACAAACTGCAGGGTTTGTGATATGTGATAGTGATAGTCTCAGAAAAGAGTTCAATGGTCGAATGGCCTCGACTGAGCCATTCGTTCGACGCCTGTTTGTCGACGGTGTGTTGACTTAATTCGTGTTGGTGCCTTCCATGGATAGACTTTTGGGCCCATTCTGAATTTAAAGTCTGTCTTTTAGTCAGTTCTTAATGTGTATTAAGGCTTTACCTCCTTCTAGCCGTGGCAGGACCTGTCTCTGAATCTGAATACACGTTCTTGGGTGGTGTTTTCTGTGCTTTGTCATGAAGACATTAATCAGCCGTTTTAGGTCTTTCAGCTCCTTTTTTGTCCAGTTTATTACTCCGAATGAATAACTTAATACAGGGATGGCGTAGGTATCAATAAATTTAGTAGTGTTTTTTTAATTGAGTGGTGTTCAAAACAGTATAGCCGATGCTCAAAGTTTTGTGCCAGTTTTATTATTATTGCTAAAACGAAGTTGGTACCTATGTAATAAAACGCGGGTAGTAGATACCTAGTTACATATAAATTACATATAAATTAATAAATAATGCTGGACATTTTACACAACATCATCTGGTCTCAAAGTAGGTAAGCAAAGCTTGTGTTATGGGTACCACATGGCATGACTGATATAATACTTATATATGTACTTTTTTTTATATATACATACTTATTATATATAGAAACACCCAGACCTAAGACAAATACTTACAGATCATACAAACATTTGTACCGCGGCGGGAATCGAACCCACAACCATTTGTGTCTCAGGCGGGTGTTCGCCACAGAGGTCGTCAAATACTTCGTTGTAGTAGGTAGGTACCTATCTAGATAAATTGGAGAAAGTACAGTCAACAGAAATCTGAAAAATAAAGGTACCTACCAATCAATAATTACATAAGAAATTTAATATTTTTATCATTATGTAAATAATGATATTTCTACATTCAAATTCTACGCAATACCTGTAACTTACCTCAATATATTTCAACATGTTTTTATTATCATACCTACTTAACACAATTGTTGCATTCATTCTTTCTACAGAGAAAATGCAACACGGTAGGTAGGTATTTATTTATTTATTTGGTAACTTACCTATACCTACCACACATTAGTAGCGTACTTATTTCATATTTCCAAGGCGACATCATGTAAATTATAGATAACATTGATATACATAGATAAGCTCATCATAATTTTGACATCAATTATCTCGGTGGTAGATTCCATTCTTGATTACTAAACACACACAGGACACAGGCAGGCAAACCGAAGACTGCTGATTTTGCTGAGTTATATAAATCCAATTGACCCAAACAAGCTCACCTAATGGTAAATGGTTATCGTAAAACGCTTGCAACCAGGAGGTACGAGTATCACACGTTGCCGGCCCTAGACATACGTTCTTTTGTCTATTCGCTTAGTAATTAATAATTAAGCCATTTTCGTCACTGTACATAGACTTGTTTATATTATATTCGCACTGTATTTGATATGTGACGTTTAATAAATATTTTCTATTCTATTCTATAATTGCACTTGCTTCAGTGCCATTTGAACTTAAACACAATAATGCTTGCACACTACTACTCGGAGCCAGTATAACTGGCACTGTGTTGGGTATCATCAGATATTCTGATATCCTGACAACCTAACTGCAACCTGGGATTCTCGGCAAAACGATAAACGATATAAATGAAATATAAGGGCTGTTTTAGTTAACTCTTTGCATTTTAGAAGTACTTAATTTACTATATAAAATGCATAAATGTGTTTTATATGTCGTGGAAGTTTAGCTACCTAGGTATTATAAAAGAAAGATGGCAAATGTGTGACTTTTTACCCGGAATCACTGTATCGGGATAATCATTTCACGTAAAATTATCTAGCCCTAATGTAAGCCGAGCTTTTTTATGAGTACCACATGACTGATATACTACTTATATACTACTTATACTTATTCGCACGGACGAAGTCGCAAATGGGACAGCTAGTATATACGTATATTGTAAATTCATACCTATACATTAAAAATAGAAACACCGTGAACCGTGAGCTAGAGTGCGAACCGTGAACTCGACCGGCAACGAGCGATCCACAGATCAAACTCACCATGATGAATCGAAATAGCGTCGGTGCCTCCATCGATAAAATATTAAGTAAAAACCCTTGTTTATTAAAATTTAAAGTTACATTAGCACAATTTATTATAATTATTGCCCGCAATAACTACGGTTACCTACCTACCTATAGTTTTATAATTATATTACTTAAAAATGAGTATAAAATTTCATTTCTGGTTTTCATTTTGCTTTATAATATGAATGTAATAAGGAGAAATTTACAGCTTATTCTGAACGTTTCTAGACAGTTTTATGGTTTTGAATGGGATTTGTTTTGTAGGTATTTCTAAATGTACATATTTCTTAATTCCGAGGCCGCTTGAATCAATCACTATTTAAGATATATTATTATTTATTTTTCATCTAGTTTGCATAGTACCGTAGTTCAATACATGAGGTTGAAAAAATGCCGTCGTGCATTTTGTTTAAAACTTGCTTCGAAATTATTTTTTTTATTTTATATTATTTGGGAAACAAACATTTGGCTTTTTATAAATAGATAAGAAAAATAAAAATGCAAAAAGCGAGGACGCTATGAACTATAATAACTATTCTCCACCATTCAATAAGTTAAAATTGACGCAGAGTTTAAATTTCTCTGAATAAGAACGCCATAGATGGGCCTTTAATAAAAAAAAACACGATCGTAATGTACTTGTAATAGGCCTCTTAAAGCAAACCGCGTTCTCCGTAGTAATAGGCAATTCCACAGGTTAGTCACAAAATAGGACAAACTATGGAAGTCTGAAGAACTGTATGCTATGGGCCCTTCGGTTTAAAATAGCACTAGCGACCCACCCCGACTTCGCACGGGTTTTCCCTAAGAGTTAGACATATACCATCGCGGACTTTTTAGACCTTTTTAAGGTGTACAATACCGTAGAACATTATTTTGATTTATCTCGTAGGGTTCAGCCAGCGTTTGCCAATTAACCGCAAAAAATGTGTTTATTTTCGACATCACATTAGAAACCTCTAAAATTATCAGTGTTTCTCAACTATATTATACCTTGCCACTGCCTTATTTAAACATTAGCTGTTACCCGCGACTTCGTACGCGTTAGATTACTTTTATACAAATACAAAGTACACATACAAATGTTTTATTTCTGTAACTTAAGTAATAAAGTTTATCAGTAATTATTGTTTTTTTATAATAATCGATAAACCTACGTTTGACCACGATCTCGCCTGATGTTAAGCGACGATGTGGCCGACGATGAGTCACGCAGGTCTAGAAGACACCTATTAACTCGAGACTTGGAGATACCTCCTTTAAAGTATAAAATACCTGTATTAGGAGAATATTTTATAAGTACCCACCTACGTAACGCAGTAGATAAATGTTTGAATGGTTAGTAAGTCGATAACTTTCTAGTCTCCGATTAGTTTGCCTTCGATCCCCGCATTTTTATAATGGCTTTAAGTTAGAATAGTTAGGTAGAATTTAAGATCAGTAGGTAAAAAATGTGATGGAAGATAGAGAAGATAGTTGAATTTGACGATCGCCTGAGACGCAGAAGGTTGCGGGTTCGATTCCCACCGCCATCCCCATTTATATTTATTTAAACCCTTTAAATTGTTATGGGCCAAGACAAATCAAACAAAATTTTAATAAATTTCGTTCATGTATTACGGGATACTTGAGTTTGAGGGAGGGAAGAACTCCGAAATACGATACGTTTTTATTTTTTATGTACTTTTGTACATTTATTTTGTAATGCCAAGTATTTAGATTAGGCATCTAATTTTCAATTTTCAAAACAATCACACTCGTTAAAAAGTTTCCGTAAAAACCTTGACACCCATTTTTGAGTTAGTTTGAAAAAGCCGTGTCCAATTAATTTGTGTTTTAAATATCCAAACTAAGTTTCAAGCTAATTGCACCACTCGTTAAACGTTCATATTCAAACTTTGACACCAAATTTTACTCCTTTAAAGGGTTATTTTCAAAAACATTAAAACACTATTTCAATTATTTTGTATTTAAAATGTCTAGACCCAGATTCGAACAAATTGGATTACTCGTTAAAAAGTTTCTATATAAACTTTGATACTCCGTTTTTTCTTTATTAAGGGTTATATTGAAAAACCCTAAAACAAGTGTATTATTTTGTTTTTAAACATCCAGACGAAGTTTCTCACCCTTTTAGGATTTGAAACTCGTGAAAAAACGTTCTAGCCTTACAATAGTCGCATATGATGTGTAACATCTGACATCTCACCTTGGTAATAAGCAACACAATTATTATATCATGAATTCGTTCACTTAACAGCACACTTTATATACAACACTGTAGGTTAAGCGCACAGCTGCGCTTAACCTACAGTGTTGCTGCGTTCTCCTTTGCTATTTCCCTTTCTCTTTCTCGTCACACACACGCACAAATTGTTGGCTGACAGTATCATTCTCTCGGAAATGGGTTGGTACTATCTGACGGCCAACTCTACTACCGCGCGTGCTTATTGGTCAAATTAAATAATGCGCGTGACAGAATATTGAAATAATACTCATAGATTCCAATATAGAACCACCTATGTCATTCACTTAATTTAAAGAAGATTGACGTGATATTACGAGTAGGTGGTAGAAGAAGAAGGATTAAGTTTGACTGAAAAATTCAGTGCGCGATGCGAGTTACATTGAAGACATTTTGTGAATATTTTTTTATGTTAATGTAACATTTTTTAAACTTATTGTTTCAGTTGTTTACGGGTATTAATTAAATTTAATTAATAGATGTTGTTATATGTGTGTTATATTATAACATATCATAAGTATGTTTTAAAAAAAATGTATTCTTTCATTCGTGTTTATATATATTTACAAGCTATGCTATTTTGTAGGTAGCTGGTGTTGTTAGAATTATTATTATTTTAAATGCCCGTGAATAATACCACTAAAACAATATGTAAATGTATGTAGATTTGTACATAATAAATATAAGATAACCAGTTTTCGTGAAATTTATTGGTTCCTTCGTTAATTTTTTCAAATATTAGCAACTGAGAATTGAAATATTATTTAAAATAGAAAGTAGATAGATAAATAATTTTATAAAACTAGATTATAATTAGTCAGTATTATAAATACTAATACCAGGCCTGGCGTACTTCGCTCTTTAGGTACGAAGTTTCAAGGACATTCGTCCGTAGAGAAGAGCCGTGTCAGACGAGATACACAATAGAAAGAGAGGCACTATGTGCCTATTCTATTCTCTTGTGCGATTTGAATTGTACTTTGTTGCGTCGTAGCAAGAGTCGCAATTTATATAAATGTTTTCGTGGTGTCCGCTTTCTATACTTATACCATTAAGTATTCTGAACTACTTACTACTACGTTTGAATCAGTGGCTAACTGAAAGTCTTGAATTACTTGTAAATATCAAAATAATGAGAACAGAAAATAATATAGTGAAGTATTCGTTAATAAATCCAAACTAATTAATGACTGAAAAATTGTAAGAAATTATGTATCAAACAATTTAAATCACTACATGGTATAAAACAAAGTCGCTTCCTGCTGTCTGTCTGTCCCTACGTTACGTATGCTTAGATCATTAAAACGCAACGTATTTTGATGCGTTTTTTAGATAAGAGTGATTCAAGAGGAAGGTTTATATGTATAATACATGCATAATATAGTAGAGAAACATGAAAATTTTAGAAGTTATTGGTATAGCGTATTAGAACTACTGAGCTACAGCAACGCGTGGCCGGGTCAGCTAGTATATTATAAATTATATAACAATAAAGAAGAAAGATTTGATTGTATGTTTGTTTGTATTGAATAGGCTCCGAAACTACTGGACCGATTTAAAAAAATATTTTACCGTTGGAAAGCTACACTATCCCCAGGTGACATAGGTTACTTTTTATCCCGGGAAAAATCTTCAACGCGGGCGAAGCTGCGCGCGGACAGCTAGTCTACAATATATAACAATCATTGGATTCTTTCGTTCAGAAATCATAATTTCGTTCTCCAGTGATGGTATAATCATTTTTATTACAATAATATTTATTAAAAGCAAATGTTAATTAAAACCAACAATAAAATGAAAATATAAGTACCTACATAAACTGTTTACACATTTTGCTTTGGAGACGACTTCTAGCAACTGTTTTATCAATACGACATCTGTGTTTATTTTGTACATATTATGTACTAATCTACATACATTTACATATTGTTTTAGTAGTATTATTCACGGGCATTTAAAATACTAACAATTCTCACAACACCAGCTACCCACAAAATAGCATAGCTTGTAAATATCTAAACACGACTGAAGGAATACAATTTTTTTAAAACATACCTATGATACTTTATAATACAACACACAGAGCATCTATTAATTAAATTTACCGCATATCATCGATAAATACCCGTAAACCACTAAAACAATAAGTTTAAAAAATGCTACATGAACATAAAAAAATACTCACAAAATGTCTTTAACGTAACTCGCATCGGGGACTGAATTTTTCCGTCAAACTTAAACCTCTTCTACCAGGACCTACTCGTAATATCACGTCAACCTTCTTTCGAGAAAAGCCACAACTTCTTTCTTAACATGTTCTCAGTACCTTCTACCTTCTACCTTGTCTATTCTCTCGGGTAAGAAATCTATAGTTT
Organism: Lampropteryx suffumata; assembly: GCA_948098915.1. NCBI lineage: Eukaryota > Metazoa > Arthropoda > Insecta > Lepidoptera > Geometridae > Lampropteryx > Lampropteryx suffumata. The sequence goes on from OX402552.1 coordinate 9,742,632, forward strand.
ATGGTGAATACTACGCACGTATTTGCATAAAAATTATTGACTCGTATGACGAAATAATATACACACTTTAAAACTTAAGCTTAAAGTCTTTGATTGGTTTCGGCTGCTTGTCAGGCAGGCCATGTATTAGCATGTTGATGTATTTCCCTTGCTGCTCCGATGGTAGGGCGATTCCGAGTACCTCGCAATTTCTCACGATTTCAGCGCAGCCGCGAACATCTTTATTTCTTACTGAAACCAAAGTTGATACAGCATTATTTCTTATCGTTTATGCGCAATCAAATATATAAATCCTACTAATATAATAAATGTGTCTATTACACATAAATCACATGTTTCTAGTAAATTCTAACACACAGCGATGGAGAGTTTTAACTTTTTATGTGGCGCCATCTAGGTTTTGGATGTTAATGATTGTTTGTGGATCAGTCACGCAGCAACGAACGGATTTGGACGAAACTTAGTAAAGATGTAGTGTGTGGCCTGTAATATTATATAATGCTACATTGTATGTAGGCAGCAGCTAAGTAGTAATATATCAAAATAATAAATAAACAATAAAACAAAAATGAAATCAATTTGTTATTATTGGAGTTTGATGTCGAATGCAGCATTTAAGGACAATGGTCTTTAACCGACTTCAAAAAAAGGAGGTGGTTCTCAACTAGGTTGTATGTTATTTGTTTGTTTTATTGTTTGTTCCCTCATAACTCCGTCATTTATGAACCTATTTAAAAAATATATTTACATGTGAAAGGCTATACTTCCCGATTGGTCCGATATAAATTTCATTAAAATCGTTTTAGTAGTTTGGTTACAAATAAAAATAGCTGGAAAAAATATGTCATATAAGTAAACTAAATTTCGGTTTATATTTTGCTTTCCTGTAACTTTCCAGTCGTGTTTACGAATTTCGAAAAGTGATAAAGTACCAGGAGGCTCTCAATTGGTTTGTAATTTATGGGCACAAATTTCATGTAATGAAGTCGGTTTTCTTTTTAGTATTTAAAACGTAATTATTAAATAAATACTAACGATACTTCATAAAACCCTACACAGAACAAACATCGATGCCCATCACACAAAAGTCTGTCCTGCAGAGAATAAAACCTACAGCGCAGAAAGCAAAGCTACCAACTGAGCTGACGGACCAATCAAAAGTCATAGACGTGAAAGTTGAAGGAAAGAGAGTAAGAGAGAACCACAAAATAGCAACATTAGCCAAAGGTTGCTAACGTGTCGTTTAAGAAGATCTAGATGGCTGCGGTTAAGGTGGAAAGAGCTGTAGGGCGATTATGGAACTCTAATTACAATCAATGTCTATCAGAAATCTATGAAAACTGATAGAAATTGATTGTAATTAGAGTTCCATAATCGCCCTACTGATCATTCACCGACAGAAGCACAAGAAATTACAAAAAGAACTAGCTACTAAAATATGAAACTATACGAACTCGGCATAAGATGCTCTCGGCTTCGTCGTTAAACCTGTTCATAATTCAATCGTTATTTTGAGAGCCACGTGTGTGAAAACCTGACGATATAGTTTTTAATTTAAACTTAAAAAGGCGTGACAAGTCGTGATTATTTACCATAAAATTAATTCATTGTTCTCACACGTACAAATCCACATTCTTTGCACCTGCCGTCTTTGCTTACCTATAGTTTATTTGGTAGGTACTTAGTTAATAGGCTAGCCCCATTATTCATAATGGTTTTTAGGGTTCCGTAACTCTAAAAAGGAACCCTTATAGGATCACTTAGTTATTCGTCCGTCTGTCTGTCTGTGTTATGACCGTTTTTTAATAGAACGCGTGGAGGAATCGAGTTGAAATTAATAACAAATACTAAAGACTACGGTAGCTTGGAGCTTTATAAAATCCAGCTTTAAGAAATCTATAAATAATGCCTAGATACCATATAATGCATACATACAATGCCATTTATGCCGCATTTATTCATGCCATAATGGAGAAGTAAATGTAACAATCCGAAAACCGTTAATTTGTAGTAATTTTTTTTCGTGACGTATATCGAAAAATGTTTCTATATTTGACAACCTTTGTGGCGCAGTGGTCGAAAGCCAGCCTGAGATGCAGAAGGTGGTGGGTTGGTATTCCGCCGCGTGACAAATGCTTGTATGATCTGCATGTATTTGTCTCGGGTATGGGTGTTTTCCTGTGATAAATAATACGTATTGACAAAAAAAAGTATAAGTATAAGGAGTATATCAGTCAAGTGGTTCCCATAACCCAAACTCTGCTTACTTTGAAGCTAGATGACGGTCTGTGAAATGTACTTGTACAAGGCGAGTTTCTTGCCAATTCTTCTCGGGCTTGGGTTAGGATGAATTGGCACCTAAATTCACCTAGTATGTAAGACGTTTCAAAGTGATCCTTGTGATTGTATTGAATAAAGTATCTTTTGACTTTGACTTTGACATTACTGCATTATTTTTGTTTATTTTTTTATTATGACTACATGGTGCCCATCCAGACTGTTGTCCTAACATTCCATGGCTAAATTCTTCCAGCTAGGGTATTTTATATTGGCACATAGATCTTTTTTTATTGCCGTACATGCCGATGCCGCTGTATTAAATAGCATCATCTGGCTCCAAGGTAAGCAGAGGGTTATGGGTACCACATGACTGATATACTACTAACAGCTTTTTTTTGTACAAATCATATAATATCATACAAATATTTGTCCCGCGGCGGGAATCGAACCCGCAACCTATGCGTCTCAGCCGGGCCTCAGCCCACTGCGCCACAGAGGTCGTCAAATTAAGTCGTATTAAGTTCGTCCTACAATCCGTCTTATAATTTAATTACAGCAATGTTCGGTGCTTCCATAGTTTATGGCGGTACTTATTAGTGACCCTGAATCGGACTAGAAATTGTAGGTTGGTAGTAAAAGAACCATAATAGTGAAAAATTCAATACGGCACCCTCTCACGCGCGACTTTCGCACTTGACCGTTTTTTTTATGCCTCATCATTATAACATAAATGGCATTAAAATCTGTTGACATTTTTAGGGTTCCGAAATATACAAGGAACCCTTCTAGTTTCGCTATATCTGTCTGCCCTCTAATCATATCTCTTGCTCGCCGACTATTATATTTATCTTGAATACTGTACTCTATTGTATTTTTTACTGTAACAGTTTTCAAAAAAATTAGGTTTCTCATTACGACCGTATATATGTTTGCGGATAACTTCGACGTTTATAAACCGATTTTGATGATTATTTTTTTGTTGGAAAGGAGATATCCCAAGGATGTTACCACGATAAGGAAACCAGGATCTGATGATGGCATCCCAGAGAAATCGAGGGGAACCTTCGAAAACCGTAGTGACTACTAGTGCGCTTGTTAATTTTTTTCATTAAGTATTTTAAAGCTCTACTATTTAATGAAGGTCTGGAGTCGATCTGGTGATGGAGCCGAAAGACAGTCGAGTGAACTCCTCAACGATTTACAGCAATAACCTGGTGTTTGAGCTTGATTAATTTGTATTGATGAGAACTTTACACCTAGATAGGTTGTGACTGTCATTAGGGGTCTGATGATGAAGACGAAGGACAGTCATGAGAACTCCTCAACGTTTTACAGTAGCTACCTTGTGTATATAAATGAAATCGCTTGTCATTTTAGTATTTTTTTTAATGTAATTATTAAGTACTTTCTTCATCATCATTATCATTCAGCCCGATGTGCAATCGCTGGGTATAGGCCTCCTATTTATTATACCACTCTTTCCGGTCCCTAACAAGTATCATCCAGTGGTTCCCGACAACGCTGACTATATCGTTCGACCATCGGGCGGGTGGTCTGCCTTTTGGCCGTTGAGCATCCCTTGGCCACCACTCCGTTTTACTTAAGTAGGTACTTTCTCACTTGAAAATGTTTGTTTTATTAATAAAACTTATTGTACCTACTTATATTTAAAATTGTATGTGTCTGTAGTACTTACCAAATATGTTTTTAAAGTTACGAAAACCTCTTTATGTAAATGAGGGTTAATCCTTTTTATTTTATTAGCTTGTTTGGCGACTCAAAATTACATACTTACATGTTTAAGTAGGTTTGAGAATCTATGATTTGGGACCTGACCACTAATCATATTTGGCTTGACATCGGAAACCTCCACTGTGAGTGGTTCGACAAGCTCTTGGTCAATTTATTATTCTTGGCCATTGAATTAAAGATTGTTTTAAACGGTCCACAGCTCAACTTTTTAATGTATATTATTGTTTTTTTTTATTTACAGTTCATATATTTACAAAAATAACTAGTATAGAAATATACATAGTAAAACATGTGAAATAGTTGAGGTAAGGACTGTATAAATCGATCTATAGATACCAAAAGGCAGCGTTACCACAATAGGTACCAGTTTTGCTTAGTTTGGGGCTAGATGATGTTGTGTGCATTGTCCAGTAATATGTATTACTATTTATTAATAGTCTGCGAGCAAGACCTCTAATTCAGGCCGAACTGACGAACAGACGGACGGACATAACAAAAATAAATGTCGACTTCGAAACCCTTCGAGACAGCGAGACCTTACCCCATATTTCACCAAACTTCATAATGTGATATTTATTTTTCATTCTCACAACAGCTGATGAACCTATTTAAATGAAACTTGGAGTAGATTATAGATTTAGACCTGAAATAACATATATATTAAACCCGTCGACCCGTGGACCCGTGCCTAAACCTATCGACTCGTTGAAGAACCAAATCTGGCCACGTGTAAAAAATAAATTTCAAAATAGAATTGGAATAGAATCAATTTAAATTTCAAATTTTTGTTTTATAATTAAGGAATATTTATCCGCCATTTTTTATGTCACGTAAAAAATAATTAAGATTTATAATATTTTGTATGTGTCCTTCTACATTACGTCCTACTACGCCCTAAGATCGTTCTACAGTGCTGCAATGAACCAGGATTTAGGTAATAATATAGAATTGAACTTTTATGACGACCCATTACCGACACCATTTTTGGTGATATATTACTTGTGTTAATATAAGGGAAATCAAAGGTTTGAAGGGCCTCAAGCGGACACTTTAAAGCCTAGGACGCACAAGCGCAATTAAACCGCGCTATCCTGTAGTAAATTCTAAAGTACCTACCTAATTTGATAGAGTTTTTTCCGCAAGTGCGTGCACCTACGTCTGATTCCACGTTCCAAGGAATAGCGTGAATTAAATCACCGCGGATTAACCCGCAATGCGCGCTAGGCCTTACCACGTGGGTAAAATCTATACAATACAACACTTACATTTATAACTAAACAACACCTGCAAAACATTTTCATACTCTTGCATCATCTTGTATTTTAATAGCGTCTGGAGAAGTCTGAAAACAGCGTCCTCATTGCAATCCGATCTGAGGGCTGATATGCACAGTGCTACTACCCTGAAATTTGAAAAAATTAACTTAAATTGGTTGACTTTCTATCTAATAATCACACTAGCTGCTGTATATATTAGCCTATGTCCTATACATTTTGATAAAACACGGGCTTTACTCACGTATTATTTTGTCGATGGAGGCACCGACACTGTTTCGATTCATCTAGAGAATCTTCATTAGGGTAAGATCATACAAACATTTGTCCCGCGGCGGGAATCGAATGCGCAACCTTCTGCGTCTCGGCCAGAACTTAGCCCCCTGCGCCACAGAGGTCGTCAAATATATGTATAATCCATATAATATGTGAAATGTGAATATAGGATAGAATTTAGTATTTATTTCTCACCAGTAAAGGCAATAAAGGCACAGGTAAATATGAAAAATTTAAAAATTAGTATAAAGGCTTGGTAGGTACACAGATATTTTAAAACTAAATAGCCTACCAAATGACTATTGTTATTGTTTCTAAATACACTGGCAGCTTAAAGCTGATGTACATATATAATTATATCACATAATACATTTTCAGTACACTATAAAGGCCAAGGAGTCGCCTTTATAGTGTACTGACAATTTAACAACTGGTTTTGACTCATATTCACTTTTTTTTCACTATCGCCGCCATTTTTTTTTTAGAAAACATTCAATAAGGAATTCTGAAAAAAGTTTAACAGGTAATGTTTTAATTAGCTTACTTACTGTGAGCTTATTACTGTAAGCTGCAAGTTGACAACATCAACTTTAGGAAGCATAGCTTGTATTATGGTGACCAGTAGGGTGATTATGGAACTCTTGATACAATCAATTCCTATCAGTTTGAATTAGCAATCGGCATCAATGTCTATCAATATCGATTAGCAATAGGCATTATTTCAATCAATTCAATTCAATTCAAATCAAAATTTATTTGTTCAATAAAATCACAAGGACCACTTTGAATCGTCTTCTTACATGCTAGTGAATCTAGGTGCCGGTTCCTCCTAACCCCAGTTCAAGAAGAATCCGGCAAGAAACTTGTCTGGTCTTAACACTTTTTTGTATGATCCTTGACAATTTTGTTACGGATGCCGAGTCGAGTTGGAGCTGATTCATCCCAAGCTTTTTTGTCATCTAAATAATCAGATATTTTATAATATGTTTTAATAGACAGTTTCTGTTTAATTACGTTTTTAAATTTGCCAATCGACAAATCTAACACGTCGCTTGGGACCTTGTTATAGAAGAGTACACATTGCCCTATAAAAGACTTATTAACTTTAGCGAGCCTAACAGTGGGAACAGCGAGTTTATCTTTATTTCTAGTGTTAATACTATGATTATCGCAATTTTTTTTAAATAAATGAATATTTTTGTACACATACATAAAATTTTCGTATATATACAGACAAGGCACTGTCATAATATTAATTTCTTTAAACTTATTTCTAAGTGATTCTCTAGGGTCCATGTTTTAAATTGCACGAACAGCCCTCTTCTGCAGCACAAATATGGTGTTAATATCAGCAGCACTCCCCCACAACAGAATGCCATACGACATAATGCTATGAAAGTAGCTGAAGTAAACGAGTCTAGCGGTATCTACGTCGGTAAAATGACGGATCTTTTTAACAGCGTATGCCGCAGAGCTGAGTTTCTTCGACAATTTATCTATGTGCGGGCCCCATTGCAGTTTATTATCTAAAGTAATGCCTAAGAACACTGTGGTGTCGACGAGATCTATTTTTTCGTTTTTAATTTTTACATTAGCTTTCACCTGTTTAACGTTGGGCAGTATAAAACGAATGCCTTTCGTTTTTTTCAATCAATCGATCATATACAATGTATTAAATCATATACAATATATTAAAATACTTAGTACACTAAACACAGTTCCTACCACCATTGTACTTTGTAAATTGGTTGAGTTATAGTTTGACACCAACTTCATATTGTAACTAGCGATAGAAGCCGATAGAAATCGCAGCAATCCGTAATACCAATTCATCAATAGTAACTGAAAGCTATTTGTATCAATGTTTTAATAGAATCAAAGTTATTATAAATATTTACGGGTCGTGGTCACGGGATGACGCGTCATCTCGTGACCACGACAGGGTGTAAACCTGTCGAAACGTCGGGAAAAATAGGTAAATAAACGCGATAAATACCCGTAAATATTTACAATAATGTGTTCTGATCACATAAGTTTAAAAAACTTTAGTATCAAAGTTCCATAATCGACCCACTGATTTGGGTTGATTATGGAACTATGGACTGATTTGTAAATACTTACTTATGATACTTTATAACACCCATACACAGAACAAACACCTATGTTCATCACACAAATGTTTATCCTGGGAAAGAATCAAACCCCTAAACCTACAGTGCAGAAAGCGCTGTAGGTTGGCTTTAGAGCTACTACCAACACTGAGCTGACAAGCCTGTCATAGGTACATAGGAACCTGTATATAAAACATAGGTACTTACTTTCTTTTGACAATATCTTGTAAAACCTCCGAGGACTCCCATAGCTCATCGGACAGCATTTGATCAGAGTACCACGTACTCACCCAGCAGATATGCCAAAAACAAACCAATGGGTAGTGCTCCTCCCACAACTTACTAAATTCTAGTACATACTTCTTAAAAACAACTAGAGAGGCCTCCGATCTGTTCATAACCGAATCGTGGATAAGCTCTCTTAGAATCACTCTGTAGAAACTTCTAAGATTCTCATTCTTTTTATAACTTTCTCGGAGTATTGATAGACCTTTATCAGAGTTTCCTTTCATACACTGCGCCTTTGCTAGGTAGTGAGCAAATTCTCCATTTCTTCTGTACGAGTTAGGCAGTAGTTTGGCAAAGTATTTCTGAATTATAACAATCATTTCTGGTTTACCCGCATTACCGTAATGTTTTAACAAAGTCTTTAATAGTTGATCACTCAATAGTCTATGAATACTGAGGCACTCTAATATAATTTGCTCTATCTGTTTATCTTTATTTTTGAATAGTAAGTCTTGAACGGTCTTCTCAAATTTAGCCTCAGGTGACGATATAATTTCATACATTTTTGAATCAGTTTCATTGAAATGCTTTATGCTGAACCGTGGCATATTTATATTGCTGTTATTCCTATTTTTGTGCTGCATCATGATATCGCCTGTAAAAGCGTCTATGACATCAACAGGAGAAGAATAAGATGTTATTGGCAGGAGCCTGTGCATATTCAAAATATCATAGTATAATCTAAAGAAACCTGCTTGGTGTTTCAAAATCATCATCCTCAGGGCATTCATTGTTTTCTTTTATCTGCGGCAAAGCTTTCCCGATGTGAATGTGAATAGGTACCAGCATTTGTTATTGAGATTGCAGTCTAATTTGTTGTTTCTTTCTTAGGGAAAGATATTACAATAATACAATATCCATTGAATTCAATCAAATAAACATTGGGTTTTGCAGAAAAAAAACTATACCTAGTTTGTTTACAAAATAAAATGTAGGTACAACTGACTGTTGCCTGACAAAATCTGTAAAACTCATAAAAGTCAATGTCACCATGGCCTAATTACACATTTATGGCGATAGTTTGGTTTATTAAAAGTAATGATTTATAATTTGTAAATAAACCATTTTTGTAATGTAATGTAATACAATACGCAAACGTAATCTATTAATTCTTAATTTATATAAATAGGCATGTCATGGCTATGGCTGCCTTCGTAAACGTGTTTTTAGTACTGACATCTGTTGGCAAGTAGTAAAACCAACATTTTCAAGTGATGCTTTCTGATAATAGATGACGCAAGTTGGTCTGTTTTACTGTAAAAGTAAAACTTGCGATCAACTTTTCTTTCCGACCCTGGAGATTAGAGATTCTGTAAAATTACAAAAAATACAATTAAGTAACTAGGTAACTAGGTAACGGAAGTCCCTACTTCCGCTAGGCACCTAGTTACCTATTTTACTCAGGTTTCTAGTGTTCCAATCCAATTTATTGGTTAGCCCAACCCCGACACGACGCGATAATGATACCTACTGACATTAGCATTTGTTCAGACTAAAGAAAGATCAGTGTGCCCTGTTTATATTGAGGGTAGGTAACGAATTTGGTTTTGTTTTTTATTATTATTACATAATGATCTCTACTAAACTCCGTATTCGCAGTGAGGATAAGTTTTTTTATAAGAATTAAAAAAAATCTATCTCAGGTAACCAAGCACATTTTCTTCGCGTTTACATATTTTGTACAATGCAGTATTTTTGAGTATTTTGCCGCCACCTAGTCTAGTCTAGTCTAGACTCTAGTGCTAGTGCTGCCAAAATTATGATGAAATTTTGAGAGGTGTTTGAAGAGTTAAGTCATCCTACTAACAATATAAGACAACTAACATTTCCATTAGCCTATAACTTTACAGAATTAATAAAGCATCCGTGACCAGAGCATAACTCATCCGATTAACTGAAGACTACCGAAAGACTGCGGGCCCAGTTAACCATAATAATTGAGACCTCTAACTTCTAAACCACCCGTTCTTTGATAGGCCTTTCTTAACTGGTTTATCTTTATCAAAACTCCATTTACACAAGATCCTTAATTTCGCAGACATGCTTGCTTTTCGCGGGTCTTTTGAGCTTGGTTGGTTGGTTTTATCATCCGGTAAGAGATGATTTTTGTAACGCTTGAAGAGTATAATCCCATTTTAATATGACTAATTGCTGCATTAATTGACACTGGGCCATCACTGGGTTGAGTTAGTAGTGAAATGTTTGTGGGTGGATGTCATAAATTACCATAAAAGATTGGTAAATTGGGAAAGGGGTAACTCGGCTTAGCTGGCTCAGAAATTAATGATGACTCTATGGTTTGTCGGTGACAATAGGGAGTCGCATCTAATTGCAATTTAAACGGTTTTATTTATGTTTGTTATGAACCTTAGTTTTATTGCAATACGTAGATTACTATATTAGGTACCTACTTATATTGTAATCTATCTTGTTGGTAAAGGCGATATTTCTGGCACGGAATGCGAGGCACGAGAGGTGTGGGTTGGATTCCTGCTGCAAATACTTTAAAAGTGACTGTGAGGTGCTGTACGATAGTTTTATTTTATGAATATTTTTTAGTTGTTGGTTTTCTAAATAAAGATGAATAAACAGAATAGAATATTATTTATTTGTAACACACAAAAAAAGAAAGTAAGTACTTAAAGCATACAAATAAATTGAGGACTGTTACAGTAGGTAACAAATAAAACAAACTAATATAATGTATAGGTACCTACGTATTTAAGTAGTAGGTATCTACCTAAATCAGTCATGTCACCCGTAACACAAGCTCAGCTTACTTTAGGGTCAGATGATGTTGTAATATTCAGCATTATTTATTTATTTATAAACAGATACCCAGCCAGACAGGTATACTCGTCTCTATAGTCAACAGTTATCAATTTCATAAACTGTCCGGTGACAAGTATTGTTTTTTTTTGCTTTTTATGTCCTCTCTTTTGTTCTTAGCGCATTTCAGACTGGTGGTCTGTGTTATTATTCGAAGAAACTATAAGTCCTGGTGAGAAAATAAATCTAGAAAATAAAGGGCAGGAAATAGAGGAGTATATGTAGAGGAGTCAGACAAGGTGACCCTCTCTCACCAAAATTATTCATAGCTGTACTTGAAATGATCAGAGAACTGAACTGGAAGGCAAGAGGCTTACAAATAGACAACAAACGGTTAAGTCACCTTAGATTCGCTGACGATATCGCCCTTTTTTCAGAAAATATAATAGATCTAGAACATATGATACAAACCTTGAATGAAGAAAGTAACAAAGTAGGACTCTCAATGAACCCTAATAAAACAAGTCAATGACAAACAGCCAAAGAGAACTTATAACCATAGATGGAAATGCAATAGAGTATGTGAATTAATATATATATCTGGGCAAGCAAGTGTCATTTCGCCCAAATAGCAATGTAGAGGAAGTGGATAGAAGGGTGAATTGCGCATTGAGCAACTACTGGGCGCTTAAAGAAATACTTAAAGGAAAATACAGTCTTAAACTAAAAAAAATAGTAATGGATACTTCTATCCTACCCAGTATAACATATGCATGTCAAACCTGGACATATACAAATAATATTAAAACTAAAATAAGAACTTGCCAAAGAGCCATGGAAAGAAGTCTTCTAAATATAAGAAAAATAGAAAAGATAAAAAGTGAAGGTATAAAGACCGAAGTGACAGATGCACTAAAATATGCACTAAAACTAAAATGGAAATGGGCTGGACATGTCTCTCGAAGCAAAGACAGCAGATGGACATTGCAAACCACAAAATTGAAAGGCCCTAAGGGTAATAGAAGAATTGGTAGACCTAAAAAACGGTGGGCCGATGACTTGAAAGAAGTAGCACAAGCAGTAGGACAAGCACTGCAAAACACAGGGAGACATGGAGCACCGTGGAGGAGGCTTTTACCTTGAAGGGATCCACATCTCACTAATACTAGAATAAGAAAAATGACTAACACACATTTGAAATGTACCTATCCAAAAGATGTGGAAATTATAAAGCTTATATATATAAGTCCTGGTGACTATTCCGACCTGTCCCTTTGTTACCGCTTGCCAAAAAAAAAACGTGTGCGTCTCGGAACGCCCGAACTAATCGCTGTGGGTTAGAGTGAAAGAGGTGGAGCCTGCCTACCACGCATAGTAGACAGGAGCGCGTTACGTAACGAAGTGGTTTGCCCTCCCATAAGAAGTTATCACTTCAAAAGTAGGTATACCTAGCTTAAAAGTGATATGTAGAAGTGAGATTATGTTTCGTGTTTTGTACTAAGAACCAGTTCAGTTTTTTCCATCCAGTTTTTTGTTTGACATTTTACAGAGTTACTTAAATTTTTCTCGTGTTATTTCATGTTTTATTGAGTAATTTCAACCAATAAATTTTGACTTCTCGGGACAAGTGTTAGCAATTTTATTATAAGTGTATTACGTTCCTTTGCTATTTCTACGACGGGAAAATTATATACATACTTACTTATAATTATAATAGACAAATGACGATCGACTGAGACTGAGAAAACAATCACTTGACACTGACATATTATGCAATTTTATCAAGAAGTATGGACATGAAAATAAGTAATGATACTAGCTTAGTGGAAAAATACCAGGTACTTTAATATGTGCGGGAGTTGTACTAATGCGTATTCTGTGGTATAGGTCAATTCAATTCACTTAGACATTCTAAGACAAGACAGACAGGTACCACACTTCCACGTTTATAATGTGACCATGGGTGCCATAGTAACACACAATGGCCTGAGATGTCGATGTAATCTGCATAGTCAGTGTCTGTCTATGTTGCTGTTAATGTATAAAAACAAGCTAGGTATATAAACACCTGCCTGGTAAGAGATGGGTATGTTTCAGTTTAGGTGAAAACGCAAATGGTTACTGTACTTACCTAAAAATAATCTGAAAAAAGTCGCAACAAGTCCATAAAGCATTCTATATATACTAAATAACTCGTCCAAAACTACCTTTAAAAAACATTAAATAGATGGACAAATATTTAGTACTATTCCGCCAATATATACCCAAAGTGTTAGACACGATGCAGACGCATGCACCTCCCTCCCCCCCGCAATTGAAAAGCAATGCAAAGCGTTAGTAAAAGGCAAGCACACACAAGCCACACATGCAACCTCCAAAAGGAAATCGACACGTGTTTCGCCTCTCCACGAGGCATCCTCAGGAACACTTGACTCACTCCGCACCCCGACGAAAAAACACTCTGCTCTGCAGACTTGTTGCTTCGACCAACGTCACGCTGAGACTACCCTGATAAATTCGCAGCATAAAATATCTAGACAAATTAGTAGCGCTACTTCCGTACCTGCCTGAAAGTAGCACGTGCTGAGATTCAATCTTTTCGGCCTAAAATGTTGATTGGTTCGCAGGAAAGGCATTTTTTTACGCATGGTAGGTACCTACATAAGTTGACGACCTCTGTGACGCTGTGGGCCAAGGCCCGGCTGAGACGCATAAGGTCGCGCGTTCGATTCCCGCCGCGGGACAAATGTTTGTGTAATCTGCAAGTATTTGTCTCTCGTTTGGGTGTGCCTATGTATAATATGTATTTCCGCTAAAATCCCGCCCAGTTTGACGAGTTGACTACTTAAATATTTAAACAATCGAATTGAGGACCTCCTAATTTTTTGCAGTCGGTTAAGAACCAGTGACACGACGAATGAAGACTCAAACTGTTTGAAGGTTCAAACTGTCCAACATGTTCATTTTATCGGCAGCATAATCGGTTAAGGATCGCCATTGCTTTGATACCCTTATTGTGCTGTCTCCACCTTATCATTGACGCTAACTTTGTACTCTGAAAATATGTCGCCGCTTTTATTAGTTCGTTATAAATATAAAGTAGGTACCTAATAATTTATGTAATGTATAATTTAAATAATAATGTTTATGTATGATCTATGATAATTATTATTATAAATAATTACGTTTTAAAACCTAAAAAGAATCGCCTTCATTGAATAAAATTTGAGACTATAAAACATTTTATGGTCTACCTTTAGGAATGCCATCATTTTTTTTGCAAATCATACAAAAAATTGTAACGTGAAATCGAACCTGCAACTTTCTGCGTCTCGCACGGGCCTTTTCAGATGGCCCAGTGCGCCACAGAGATGGTCATGTAAATGATGGCCGTTAGAAAACGGCCATCGTTTCCTATTAACAACATCTTTACATTTTAACTATGCGTATGAACCAAGGTATGAACAATGCACTATAACGTGCTTGTCATAGTGACAACTGCGTTGATATAAATCTTGGTGCATTTGTGTTGGTCAGATATCGATCGCGGAGATAGTCTAATATAATAAGGGTTGATTTATTAATGCAGGGGTGATCGACTCCATACCTTAATCCCTATCTACTTACAAGGTTATCTTATCTGTTTTGTAGTGGTTACATATTTATTAAGTCCGCTATAAATCTCTTTATCTTTTACTATGGTCTCATTACAGAGATATGGGTTACCACACGGTCTGGCGCGCACTACGGATTATTACTCGGCTAATATATTCGCAAATAAATTATTGTAGCTGGTGGCTCTTGGTGGCACGCACTTGCAGTTTTTGTCACCTCTTGAAATAACTGGACAGCTTATATCCATTTTTATCGCAGTTTAGACAGCGATAAATTTGCATATGTAGGCAGCGGGGAGTCTTGGAAATTTCAGCTAATGCGTGCGCCTACGCCTGTGTCCAGATTTCACTGAAAAGCGGTTAAATTCGTAGTGCGTAAAAAAATCGCTGCGGTTTTATCCGTAGTGCGCGTTAGGCCCTAGCAATATCGAATTGCCTGGTCTCTCAGCTCAGTTGGTAGTACCTCTGCCAACTGCGTGGTAGGTTGGAGGGTTGATTCCTTCCCAGAACAAACATAGATGTTTGCTTTGTGTCTGGGTGTTATAAAGTATTTGTATGTATAAATATACAAAAGAAAATAGCAAATATTGGGTAGTATTTAAACGAGTGACAGTAGGTAAATAAAAAAATTAAGTGACAAAAATAATTAATTTGGGTTATTGTATTACTAAGTAAGCGACTGACTGCGAGTGACGAGAAATCAACAGAACAGTAACTTACAAACATTCATTGGAGTTACTTAAAATACAAAATGAGAAGCTTCATAATATTTGAGCATCCTGCATTTTCTTCAATGATTTATTTATGGGCGGCATTTTGTCTTAAATGAAGTGTTTCGAATAGAAAAACCACGTTAAATAATACTATAACCTACCTTAACAAACTAACCTAAATTGAAATAATCGTCTCCATCTTAATATTGTAGTCACTCATTTAGTAAGTCATCGCACGCCTAAAGTTTTAACATCCAAAATGGATTATTCACAACCATTTGTTATCTTGTTTGGATTTTGTTATTAATAAATATTCGTCGTCAGTTTAGTGAATTTTTGGTTTACCTACCTACTCAAATTCATTCTGCTCAAATTCTTAAAACAGTTATTAAAAATCATCACATCAGTCGCTAAATAATGTTACTATTCGATTGTTTTATTCCCCATATATATTCAACTTTAGCGTATATAAATTTGTCACTAGAATAAAAGTTTAAAAGGAAAGCAGATTTACCTAAGGTAGTATTTATGGGTAAGGTAATATACTCGTTAGGTACCTACCTACCATAGTATTTTTGAACTAAATATTATATCAAAAATTGGTGGACACAACACCATCTAGCCCCGAATTAAGCATAGCTTGTACTATAGGAACCAGATAGCTGATACTGTATGATTATGTACATATACATATATACGTACAGGAAACAGCCGCACATGTACTCATAGAGTGCAGCAGCGTGCAACCCCAACGAGCTCAACACCTAGGAACACCGAGGACACCCAGGGACGCCTGCGCCGACGTGAACAAGCTGCTGGCTTTCCTGGTGGACATCGGGTGGCTGGAGTAACTCCCACCCGTCACGCAAAAAGGGCCCACCTGCGGCCTAGTTGCGGAAACAAGTCCACGCACCAAGTATATACGTACATATAAGTATTTGTCCAGGGAGGGAATCGAACCCCCAAACTACAGCACAGAAGGCAGAGCGACTACAAACTGAACTGACATGACAATTCTTCTTCTCTTTTCCCTATAATGGCTTCTGCCTTATTGACAATTTGTGTCAAAAGATTCTGGTGGTTTGGTTATAAAGTCTTGGTCGATCATCATTTGTCTAATTTAAACGTCATCGCGGAATCGCTAGAACTTTCTTAGGATTCCTCGTCTTTCAAATTATATTGCAACATAATACATTTACAATTGTTCATTGTGTTTCACAGTTTATTGATCAAAATTCCGCTAAGATTACTGAATAAAATGCAATAAAACGAGTACAGTATATAATTTAGAAGTGCTATGTTACTTCACGAAATGACAAACGAAGAATCGACAGCACAATTAATTAGTTAGACATAACATAAGACATAATGAACATGTGTCATGGAAAAGCTCTATTTCGATTATTTTTGGTCGTCTTGCTTCTTGTTTTATTATTTTTCTCGAGTTAAATATCCGGTTTTATTAGTAATTTTGGTGTTTTTATTTAAATAGAGCAAGAGTTCTTGATTCGGGTGTGAATAATTGGAAAAGCTTTGTGTTTCTTTGTGATTTGAACAAAAATAATCCGTAGTTATTTTATATAAGAGGAACCATTTTATATAAAACTAGCTGACCCGGCCACGCGTTGCTGTAGCTCAGTAGTAATAATAATAATAATAATAATCCAAATCAAAATCCGTAGCGTAGTTTTAAAGATCTAAGCATACATAGGGACAGACAGACAGTGGGAAGCGACTATGTTTTATACCATGTAGTGATAACAAATGACTAACGACAAGTCTTAGTGACATCATAATATAAACAAAATAAACAGTTGACACTCGCAAAATTGACATTATTGTGACACATGCCCATAACGAAGAAGAAGAAGAGGCTTCTTAAGTATTATTATAAATATTAACGGGTATTTATCGCGTTTATTTACCTATTTTTCCCCACCACGACACAGTGTAAACCTGTCGAAACGTCGGGAAAAATAGGTAAATAAACGCGATAAATACCCGTTAATATTTATAATAATGTGTTCTGATCGCGTAAGTTTAAAAAACTAAGTATTTTGGAAATAACGCACATTTATTTAGTTTAGGTGACAATTGATTCAACAGCTTTGACTCAACTTTTGAATTGCTTTTCATTCATTGATCCTACAAATAAATTGTCGCATGACGTAATTGCTGCCCGGAAGTTGGTCTCAATGGGACTTACCTACGCAGTTTAGAAAGAACAGCTGGTTCACTGCATAGACTTAAGTAAGTTTTGCAATGGCTTTGATTATGTTTCGCTATTTTAACTAAAATATGAACGATCTTATTTTGTTTGAATTAAAGTCTTAATTCGATTAACATTTTGTAATTACATTTCTAAAATTTATCTATCAAGTTGACGTTTAATTGACGTGTTTTAGCTTATTTTAGACGCCATGTATGTAGTTGCGTTAATTGAAAGAAAATCAATAAAAAAATGGAACAAAAATGCATTTTTTTTTTATAAAACTATCATTTCAAGCTGCTACTCTAATTTGGACTTTGGTGAAGAACAAAATAAGGACGTTCGTGTGTTATGAAACTTTAGCTAGTAAGGCGACAAAAAAGTATGAATGAATAAATAAATAAATAAATATTGATGGACAATGCACACAACACCATCTAGTCCCAAACTAAGCATAGCTTGTATTATGGTGACTAGATGACTGATAGAATACTTATACATTTTTAAATACATACTTATAATAGATACTTTATAACTCAGACACAGAGCAAACACCTATGTTCTTCACACAAATGTTGAATAAATGAAGACACTTTATTGTACACCTTAAATCTAGCACATAAACAATTTGACAACTTAGAATACCTACTTACCAATTTATGTAAAATGGGCGGTCTTATCACTAATGGAGCGATTTATTACAGACAACCTATGGATGGAGAAGAGCCTAACTTGAATGGAAGATCGGTCGAGGTGCACTAAATTATGAACTATCATCATTATAAGCCTGAAAAAAATATGCTTTTTAATGTCATTATGGTTGTAATTCGCATACTCGATACAGCACACTGCGAGGTTTTCGTATTTTGTAAAATATCAAATTAATATCCACAGTAGGTAATATTATAAGGTCTAAAGTCTGTCAGTCTGCTTGTTTGTTAATTTTTTTATTTAACTGAGCCTGCAAGCTAGCATACATAGCAGGTTACGGTAACCAGTTTACAACAGATGGGCCATCTGTTGGTAACTGGTTACCGTAACCTATGACGCTTGCAATACTAGGAATTACGCACGTTGCTGGCCCTAGACATTAAGTTCATTCTTTGTTTATTTGTTACGTTTTAACGGCCTAATCTTAATGAGACTTGGTAAAATTAATAAATAATCAACAAATAAATAATGCCGGATATTTCACACAGCATCACCTGGCCCCAAAGTATGCAGAACTTGTGTTATGGGTACCACATGACTGATATACTATTTACATTTTATTTTGATTTACAAAATAAATAATTTACATACTTTTTTACATAAAAACACCCAGACCCGAGACAAATACTTGTAGATCATACAAACATTTGCACCGCGGCGGGCATCAAACTCGCAACCTTCTGCGTCTCATCCGGATCTTTGCCCACTGCGTCACAAAGGTCGCCAAAGATACCTAGACTGTATCAAGGACATAGGCTGCTTTGTGTAGGTACCACGCGTGCAAACCCCAAGGCAACAGCTAGTTATAAAAGTAAACCAGCTGTTACGATAAATCTACGTGACAGATGTGAGTTTTGTGTCAAATCGTCAATACAATGAATGTCGGACAAATGGCCCGAGTCACAGAATTAAAGCTAAGTCGGCAAATTATTGCAGCGATTTGCAAAACTTATGTGATTATTTTATTTATATTCATGTAACCTATAATTAAAATGTACGAGCTGCTGCCCGCGGCTTCGCACTCGTGGTAGCTATATATAAAATATCCTAAGTCGCAGTTTTCTTAATATTTTTTCGTAAGAACTTGCAAATTAGAAAACATAAAAATACGATTAATGAAACGAAGGATTAATTGTGTGCTGAACTTAGGTGTTTGTTCCGTGTCTGTGTTCATTACACATGTTTGTCCTGGCAGGGGATCGTACCTCCAACCTACAGCGCAGAAGCAGAGCTAATACCACCTGAGCCGACAGGCCAGTAAGGCCAAAAAAGATTAAATTATGTATACATATACCTTTGATTAATATAATTTTATGAAAAACATCCTACTTAAACCTGTTACTTGTTACTTGTTAGTTACTTTATTTTGTAAACATTGTGATTATTGGCACTGTCACTCGGATTCTGTACTTTCGCCAGACTAACATTTGACTGAATCTAACTAAAATCTACCTAAAGATGGCATAGTGAGTGACCCGGATGCTGTAGTTTTGCCAGACTAACTAAAATCTGGAACAACACGAACGATCTTATTTTGTTTACATGAAAGTCTGTATTAGAGTACCATATTTTAGAAGACACTTCTAAAATTAACTAACGCGTGATTGACGTATTTTAGTTCATTTAAAGAGATGTTGATTAAATCTGAGGAAAATTCTGTAAAATGTTTCTTATTTTTTATTAATGCATGTGTCATATTAATGACAATTTTGTCAGCGATAAGTGTTTATATAGTATGTCACAAAGTCGTATCTTGTCGTTTGTCATTTGCTATCTTTTATAAAATGGTGCCTTTCATATAAAATAACTACAAATTACTTTTGCTCGAATCACAAAGAAACACAACACCTAGCTCTATTTAAATAAAAACACCAAAATTACTAATGAAACCTGAAATATTTTCTTGTCATTAAATATTGTCCTGAGCTACTCAGTAAAATTTCCATTTATGCTCCGTCCAAAATTACCCGATTTAGCACCACAATTTCTATACCTATTGTTGGCACAAATTACAGACAGAATGCATTTTTATGGCGAACAAGTGATCTAGTCAATAAGTTTAGCAGGCATCCTGAATTAGATCTAGATCTATTCTGTACGAGCGTTAACTCAGTCAGACAGCGACTGACCAGAGGTTACTTTAATGGTGACGTAGGTACTTAGGTTTACTTTTATAATATTTTTAAGTTAATTTTAAGTTTATAGTGTATCTCTATTTTTCCACGTCATTGTCTTGAGCTATTGTTATGTTTACTTGTGTTCACATTGTTGTTAGTTATATTGTTACTACACGTGAAAAGCTGTTATTAGCTTTCTGTTATTATTACTTTAATCTATTTAAGTTATGATAGCTGTTGATTTTCCAATAAAATAAATAAATAATAAATAAATACCTGGAGATAAATAAATAATATAAAAGCACAATGTTTGCTTCGCAAGACAACCAAAATAAACCCAAGGAATATCAATTTAATAAAGGAACAAAATCTCAATTTAAAGTTATATATAAATCGACATTTAAATGTGTTACTCTAATTTGTACTTTGAAGTACGCAAAATAAAGATCGTATACTAAGAAATTTTAGTTAGTTAAAGAAACAACAAAATCACGAGCAATGTCAAAATCTATGACAGTAGACGTCATCGTCAAAGAGGTGCGTTCTTATTGTAACCGGGTTAAGTATCTACCTATACGTGACTGTTTCCTAATAAGTACTTATAATATATCAAGATCCAATGTCGACAACTGAGCCTCAAAGGGTCAAACCGCTAACAGCAGAGTCTAGTTTCAACAAATCGGGGCACTCACACAATGACTCTATTCAAACGATTTCAAAGGTAATATTTATAAATAAACTTAACAAACTACTTATGTAAGTAAATAAATGCCTGAATGAATGGCTCAAATAATTCAGTATATACATGGTTAGGTACTTACCGTTAGATAACTAATGGTACTTACGCATTGGATGTTGTTTGACGTAAGCGTTTTTTTACGCTGCGTGAGATCGTTAGAAAACGTAAACAAAAACTCACATTTTCAGAAAACATATCAATTTAATTTAAACTCTATTTTTAATGATGAACTATTTTTTAATCTAGCCCATAACTTCTTACATGACTCACGGTTTCAGACAACGTCTAAGTGGCCCTAAAAAACTCAACCCTGTATGGCAAGTAGCTACTGCTCATGCGTCGTACCTACATAAAAAGTAGCCTATGTCTGTCCCTAAAATACAATCTATCTCCGTACCAAATTTACTCAATGTCAGCTCAGTCGTTTGGCCATGAAAAGACAAGACAAACACACATACTGACAGGCAGACAGTATCGAATTTATAAAGGTAGTATAGATTTATATTTTCTTTAGTGCAAATCTTACAGTAGGTATATATGAGGCACAAAACCGCGCAAAATATCATTTCTAATATGCAGTCCAATTTTTAGACTGCGTGCGATCTACATTCTTGACTAATTTATGATACGGCGCCTTTGTAATTGTCAACGCTCACAGAATCAAAGATAAAATAATGTGCAAGTAAATGCGCACATATCAACAATAATAATATCATATAGGAGGAGTGCGTACTGCGGATTAATCCGCGGCGAATTTGGTCATGCTTTTCTGGGGAACATGGCATTACCACTATAGTTCGAACCACGTTAAAATTGCGAAAAAACCTGCTAATACGTGCTACCAAGAATTAATAAGCCACGAACATTTTGTCGCGAAAATTTTAACAGCGAAATAATCTGCACTGTTTACGCGCTAGGCCATTAAGTATTTTAAATATATTTTTAGTGCAAGCCACTAGCAAAAATAACCAAGTTGAAAACAGAATAGATTTTAGAACAGTGCTGTTTAAATCGCGCGGATAATTCGCTAGTGCGTACTTGGTATAAATTAGACAAGTACCTACTAAGTAGCTATAACAATAGATAGATGGATAGAAAATACTTTATTGCACGCCATTTATATAAACATTGGACAAATAGAAAAAAATATCAATATTGTTAATAAGCAACATTGTGCAATATTGTGGCCGAAATCAGTGCAGGACTGACTTGCAACTGTGATTGGTTTATTTACCAATAACTTATTTACTATGGCGGTGAAATCAAAGCGCTGATAACGTTGATTAGATAACATTTTCAATGCAAATAAGTAACTATTTCTCAGATTAAAATAACAAGCAATTATTATCCAATTGGTATTTCTAATGGTAACATTAAGCTTTAATGGTCTGTGGAATTGACTCACGGATATCTGATCTGATCTGATTTAACCGGGAGTTTTACTTCTACTGTCTTAATTTATTATTGTATTTCAAAACATTCATGCAATAGGTAGGTAATATTTTTTTTTATTTATCAAATTTATTTACAGAAATAATTACAGATATATGTACAGAATAATATACAAAAATATAAAATACAAGTGAAACAGTTGAGATATCTAACGACGGTTTTAAACGATATATTGATAGCTCATCTGATCCAGATTACATATTTCATATTACATTTTTCAGTAGGTACCAAAACGTGAAGAAATCGAAACTAAAAATCTCGGACACAAATTCCCAGTTCACAAAAGGAGCATTTGAGGCACACTTTAATCCTTTCACCACACTGGTTCGAATTAACTATTGACACGGTGAGAAGAAGAAGTAACTAACCAAAAATATTTGTAATAATAATAATAATATATATTTTTTTGTAAATTTCTCCTTTATACTTGATAAATGAGAAATTTACAAAAAAAAATATTTTACAAAAAACTGAAAAACAGCATTATAATCCTAACCAATACAATTCCTACTATAATTGCGATATATTAATATGGATGACCTCTGTGGCGTAGTGGGCCAAGGACAGGGTGAGACGCAGAAGGTTACGGGTTCGATTCCCGCCTCGAGGTAAATATTTATATAATCTGCAAGTATTTGTCTCGGGTCTGGGTATTTTTCTATGTATACCCACAACACAAGCTATCCTTACTTTGGGGCCAGATGATGCTGTATTAAATGTCTGGCATTATTTATTTAATTACCATTATTATTAATGTCTATTTTCAAACAAAAAATATAATTAAAATATGTTAATGTGTCTAGGAGCTACGATGTACGATGCCACAGATACATACGTTAAACATTAACCCTATGTTCGCTTCGAGGGTTAAAAATAAAAAGTGTTTCAATTATATTCGACTAGCTCAGTTAGTAGTAACTCTGCCTTCTGTGTAAAACTATAACTTTTTTTAAGAATTATCTATACTAATATTAAAAAGAGTAAAGATTTGATTGTTTGTTTGTATTGAATAGGCTCCAAAACTACTGAACCGATTTGATTTTTTTTTACCGTTGGAAAGCTACACTATCCCCGGGTGACATAGGCTACTTTTTATACCCTGCGTTGAAAAATTTTCAACGCAGGGGAAGCTACGCGCAAACAGCTAGTTTTTTTTTTAATATATTGAAGGAGACATGGAGCTAGGTACCTCAGTACTGAAGAGTATTAAAGCCAGCATATCACCATACTTTTTGCTGCCACTTGGTCGCCTGTCATGTCACCGTCGCGTCGAGAGAAGATCGCGCGGTCATTGTTTTTGGGATTGTCATTGTGAGAGGATTGATTTTTGTTAATTTGAATAGAGTAGTTTTGGTTTACCTAGTACGGTGTGTATTTGATTTTAAAATAAAATAAATCTACAAGAATATATAAATATATATAAATGGTATTTTATCATTCATCTGGTTCTACTATGCTTTGTTTTGGTATGTTGTGTGTATAGGCTAAAAATCTTATACAAGATAAGACCCTACCTATGCGAAGAGGTCCACATACGTTTGACTGAATCGTTGATCTTGTCGAAGTTAAATTATGCAGACACTGTCTATGGACCTCGGTTACTTCCACGGACTCAACAATTGACGCAACGAGTCCAGAATGCTTGTGCAAGGTTCTGTTTCAATGTTCCACCTAGAAGTCACGTAACGCCTTTCCTAAATAAGAATCGTCTTCTGAAAATGGAGTCCCGTCGCAAGCTTCATCTAGCTTGTTTGCTTTTTGGTGTAATTTCCTATCAAACCTCTAAATACCTTTATGACAAACTCAGTTGGCCCTCTACGAGACGTAATGGTGCTAGAAGGCAGTGCGCCACTCATTTGTCAACTCAATGTCAAAAGACACAGGCCTTCACAGGCAGTTTTCGATATGCCGCTTCTAAGTGTTGGAATAACCTGCCACCACCAATAAGAAATGTTAAAAGTCCCAACAATTTTAGATTCAAACTCAAGGCTTTTCTTTTGGAAGCTCAAATACGGCATGGAAATATAAATATGAACGTCTCGTTTATATAAAGCAGATTTTGTAGTCTTTGTAATAGTACCTTTGTTAAAAATCCTTTAACTACTAACAACCTAACAAATTAAACTATTTTTTTAATTTTTATTTTAACGCCTATTTATATTTATGATATCTTATTTTACTAATGTACCAAATTATAATATTTACTTATATTTTATGTTAATTGTTCCACCTTATGTATCCTATACCTTATCTTAATTGTTCTGTTGTCGCTGCTGCACTACTCTCCTAAACTTAGGTAACAGCTGAAAATCAGCGTTGAGTGTAAGCATTAGTTGCTTCCATCCAACACATGCTGAGCTGGACGCCTTTTTGGCACTTATACTATTATTAACTGATTTGTATACTTATTTTTATTTAATTTTGAAGTGTTCTAGTTAAGATGTTTTCTTTTTTGTGTGTGTGCCAAATAAACGTTTCATTCATTCATTCATTCATTCATTCATTGCCCACTAATATTTTTATTATTATATATATATATATATATATATATTAGAAAGAGCTCCATTATCACGAAATAGTATCTTCAGTTAAAACATCCGATATTTTGGTTTGGTTTGTTTATTTGTTATAGTTCGTCGCAATAATTGATTGTCACTTGACACGTGAACTAGGGACGTACGTTTGTGAATTGAAAGGGTCTGTTCTACTTGGCTCCAAAATCTATTTTTATTTGTTACCTTTGCATTTCTTAGAAAAAATATATGTGCACTAAATTAAAATAGCGATGTAATATTTTGGTCAATTTTTTACCTATTTAGTATTTACCTACATAATTTAGTAAGAACCGTTGTAAACCAAAACCATCCTATGAAAAGTATTTTTTTACGTAAGTACATAACTATGTCGGTGGATGGATAGGGCTCAAAATCGTTCTTCCTGGAAATCCACTGGGGAGGCTTATGTTCAGCAGTGGACTGCTAAGGTCTGATATTGATGATGATGAAGTACGTTACATGTACACTGTGATCTATTCGTGAGTGGGATGACTTGATGCACGAGTGTAAGAGGATGTTTGAAGTGTGGTCTAGGAAGTCTAGTATAAGTTTCTAGCCTGGCATAGATTGACATTACCGTATAATCTTATGTCGATATATTTTCTTAATTATTGAGTTTGAAATACTTTTTAGTGTAATACTTAATACGTAATACTTTTTAGTACTTTTTGAGTTTTAAATAAAAAAAACGTAATTAAGTTTGGTTAGCTTAGTTGTAAGCAGAGCTTGGATAACTTCTTGTGCTCAAAAACTAATACCTACTCTAAAAAACACGGGTTTTACACACGTATCTGTAGGTAGTATTGTATAGCTATATAAAAAAAACACAAAAAACGCTAGATATTTCACACAGCACCATCTGACCCCAAAGTAAGCAGAGCTTGTGTTATGGGCACCACATGACTGATATACTTTTTTTTTTTTTTTAAATACAAACTTATTATACCTAAAACACCCAGACCCGAGACAAATACTTGCATAGCATACAAAAATTTGTCTCGCAGCGGGAATCGAACCTACAATCTTCTGCGTCTCAGCTGAAACTTAGTCCACTACGCCACAGTGGTTGTCTTTAGACTCATGAGTCGCTATTAACAGCCACAGACGTTGTCTTTAGACTCATAAGTCGCTGTTAATAGCGCATGTATTTTTTATGCCTCAGGACAGGACACGTGCGAATCGCGTCTAATGTTATCGTTTTGATATAATTAAGTCTTATAAACTACTAGTGACCCGCCCCGGCTTTGCGCGGGTGCAATACTGATACTAAATATACTACAAATATGTTTATTTACGACATCACATTTAAAACATCTAAAATTATCAATGTTTCTTTACTATATTATGCATGTATTATACATATAAACCTTCCTCTTGAATCACTCTATCTATTCAAAAAAACCGCATCAAAATCCGTTGCATAGAGAAGCGACTTTGTTTTATATATGTAGTGAAAAGAAACCCGATTTCATTTAATCAAATTAGAGCTTATAAAAATACAACCGAATTGAGAAAAGTTTTTATTTTAAGATTTTATAGCTTTACCATAAACAATACTGGAAAGTCACAGGAAAGCAAAATATCTAAATTTCGTTTACCTGGATGACATACTTTTTCAGCTATTTTGATTAACCGATTTTGATGTAATTTCTATGGAACCAATCGGAAAGTATATACTATCACATAAAAAAAAATTGAAATCTGTTTATAAATGACGGAGTTATGAGGTAACAGAAAAAAATACATCCGAACCGAATTAAAAACCACCTCCTTTTTAGAAATCGGTTAAAAATAATTGACTGGCCTGTCAGCTCAGTTGGTAGTAGCTCTGCCTTCTGCGCTGTAGGTTGAGGATTCGATTCCCTCCCAGGATAAACAGTGTGAAGAACATAGGTGTTTGTTCTGTGTCTTGGTGTTATTAAGTATCATAAGTACCTATGTATTGAAAAATATATAAGTATTCTATCAGTCATCTAGTCACCATAATACAAGCAATGCTTAATTTGGGACTAGATGGTGTTGTGAGCATTATCCAGCAATGTTTATTTATTTATTTATTGAAGTGCGGATTGCGCCTAGTCCGTATTTTGTAGATGAAGGCACAAATACCGTTTGTTCATTTCTTATGAGTAGTATAACTGTTTTCAGGGTGCACATAGGCAAACGCCACAATCACGAACAGTAACAGGAGAAGGTGTCCAAAGATGTGACGGTTCTCACGCCCCAGAGCCTCGGGTAATCGAACACTTGCAATATCATCTGTCGCTTTCGCGTCAAAGAATCACCTTATTAGTGGTCACTAAACATAGGCCAATTAGCCATGCTCACTTCTAGCTGTCAAAAAATATTTTTTGATATATATTTTTTTCTATTTTAAAAAATATTTTTATAAATGACTTAAAAAAAAGAGGTTCTCAATTCGTTTGTATTTTTTATATTGGTTATCTCATAACAGCAGAAACAGCAGAGAAGAGAACAAAAAGACTCATGACACGAAGAAAAGACCTAGAACTCGAGGTATATCCGAGGCTGAATGTGGCAAAGCATGGCAGTAGGTATCAAGCAGTAAAATTGTTTAATGTTCTTCCTACTGAAATGAAAGCAATTGACAATCCAAATATTTTCAAGAATAATTTAAGAAAACTTTTGCTGAAGGGGTGTTTTTACACAATTGACGAGTTTATCACAAGAAAGTAATTATGATGTAAGTAGCAAAGAAAAATTTGATTAAGTACCCATATGTAATTGCATGCTATTAATTTAATTTTATTATATTATGTACGATATATTCACACACGATGTAAAAATTGTTTTTGAATAAATAAACTAAACTAAACTAAACTAAACACCGCGATTTAAAACAATCTCCAAGTAAACGACGTTTCAACATTTTGTTTTACTGTGACTTTCGAGTGGAGTTTACGAATTTCAAAAAATATAAACTTTTCTCAATTCGGTTGTATTTCTATGGGTTTAAATTTCATTCAATGAAGTCGGTTTTTTATTTAGTTTTTAAAGTATAATTATAAGTACTTAGCTACTCTTTGAAAACCACTATAATAAAAAAATGTTTTTCTTTAGTTCTTGACACAATACAGCGATTCAGGTACTTGAGGAGTTTAAATAAAACACACATTGGTGGCAAATCGGTTGGTTCAATTCTAAAATTAGGAATTGTCTTAAATATATTTAAGTTAGCCATAGCATTTGTAAAACGTATTCGGTTGGTACCATCTAACTAAATCAGGAACGGAATTAAATTAGGATAAGTTGGTAACAGCAGAATACCGAAGGTTAAATTGACAGTTCAAAACCTAATTTTAGCTAAAATTAGTTAGGTTGGTGCCAACAGAATTGAGGTCATTGGCCTCGATTCTGTTCTTTCGCCAGACTAACTAAAATCTCGATAACCATGAACGATCTTATATTTTTTTTATTTTTAGGCTTCATGTCATTTAGTGTTGAATAAAACTGCGGAACATCAATAAGGACGATTTTAACTTATTTTTAACGGTGTAAGGAGGATATATATTTTCAGAGGTGTTTGGGTAAAAATAACAAGGTTCGATGCACAATTGAACCGCACCTTGCTACAACGGTAATAAAAATATGTTACTCATATTTGGTCCTTGTTGAAAGCATAATAAGATCATTCGTATTTTATGAAACTTTTGCTAGTCGGACAACAGAATCACCAGCATTATACAAACTTGGATCTTGGTTTTCAATTAAAACATTCTAACAGCTTTAGGAGTTTCAATGACAACTGTCAATAAATGACGGGATATCATTGTCTTGAATTAAAACTAATTTTTATGAGCTCGTTTATTAGATAATTATATGCTGTGCGTTGTTTAATTATCTGAAAGTATATCATCTTAGATACGCCTAAATTTTAACTCAAACCGGAAATTTTACGCATACCTATTTAATTCTTTGAACCTATTTAATTTTTGAATTTCAATTCTAGGCGCGGAAGCTTCGAAAATACTAGATGTTCGGTTTTAGACTGCATCATCGTTTATCATCGATGACCTCTGTGGCGCAATGGACGACGACCCGCCTGAGACGCAGAAGGTTACGGGTTCGATTCCCGCCACGAGACTGATGTTTGTATAGTACGAAAATGTTAGTCTCGGGTCTGGGTGTTTTTCATTTAGCCTATATAACCCTATACTTATGTATTTATAAAAAAAAGTGTATTTTTCACTCAGTAACTCAAGCTCTGCTTACCTTAGCGCTAGAAGAAGCTGTGTGTGAAGGTCCAGCATTATTTATTTATCATAACAAATAACGTAAAATTATTCTTATCAGTTCGTTTTAATATGATCGAATATATATGAGGCTACCTAGATAATGATAGGATGTTATTCAATTTACCTATTATCATCAAAAGTAACGTACAGCCTTACAGCTACAGGTCAAGTGGAATACGTTGTCACGTTGCGTTGTGTCGTCGCAAAAGCCGAAGTAATAGCATCTGAGGCGCCGACGCCGATGAGACGCCACCAGCCACTAACTGCAAACAAGAGAGGGGGTGGAGAAGAGAAACTATATAGATATAGTTACCTACCACATACATATTAATAATATACTTTTCAATGTAGCAATGCAGCCAGTGTCTTGAAGACGCTGCCCTCTGGCAGTGATCTGGATCAGTCGAGCTATCTATATATCGTTTTAAGCTGTCGTTAGATAGCTCAAATTTCAGTATATTTTATATTATTTTATAATATTATTGGAACGAAGTTCCTTATCGCACGGTAAATACTTTTGGCGGATAGGGACTAGGCAATAAAAAGTGTAAGATTTTTCCGTCACGAATTTCCGTCACGACCCTTTCTTTAGTGTAGACGGCTATCTATGGATAAGGTGACATTTAATTAATTAATTCTGCGTTTCATTTGATGGCTAGTAATTCATTCGTTTGAATTTGTTAACTAATAATATAATACCTACAAAACCTAAAAAAAACATTATCATTGAATTTTTATTTCATAAATAACCTGTTACGCAAGTAGCCTTAAAATTTACACAACAGTTGTGAACAGTTGTAATGCTGTTTGATATGTGGGGAATCAAAGTGACCAATAGATAAAGGTTTTCAAAAAGTTCAATTTATGTAATACTTACAGCATTTTAATATTCCAATAACTGCAGAAGAATCTCCATGAAACTTCCCAAGACACGGAACTCCACTTCTTTCTTATTCGAGGCCGGGTATAAACGAGAAGTAGCGATGACAGCTAATTCTCGCCCGCAAGGAAAAGCTATCGGCGTATTCATAGCACACTTATTATACTGTGTCTGCAACCGCCTTCTTCCATAACTCCTGCCCTGTGATTGTTGTATGATTTATTTAATGGGCCATTGAAGCTGTGTTGAGGTGATAAATGATAACACTTGCACATAGACTTCTGCAAAATAAAAAAAACAATGAAAACCACACAACACACGAACTGTTGTCAGAAGTTTGGGTATAACCATATTTTTCATGATTTGGTTATATGCTTGTGTTTTGGAAAACACGATAATTTCTGTCTAGGAAGATCGTTTGAAGGCAGTTTCTATTGTCTTCAACTCAGGGTGGCCCTTTGTTCATTGTTTACACATGGATAAGAAATAAAAACACCAAACACATAAAATATTAAAAAACAAATTAAAATAAAACACTCCTTATAGCTCTAAAAGGAACACACCTACTTCTTAAATTTAAAATTCGAACAATTCTTTTGATACTCAGTAAAATTTTATTTTGAAGTAAATACTTTTTCATTTCTAAAAAGGTTTCTCTGTTTTATTATTTTTATTTTTTATCAAATTATGATGTAGTCAGTAAGCATCGATATATCAAGTTGTTTCCGCATTTTAGTAACTATAAGTAGTAATACTACTATTATTATCTCGATAGATCTAAGCCTACAGGGAGACATAATTTATTTAAATTCAGTTCTGTCTTAGAATATTACAATCCCGTTGTCTAAGTAAGATCTAACTCAGTATCGTATGGGCAGGTTCTATTGTTTGCAGCTCGAGGCGGTCATCTTTGTGCATTGTATTCTTGGAAAACCTGAGATATGATTTATAATAATATTTTACGATACCCTTCACGTTGTAAGCTGATGACAGTGAACGTTCCTATTGGGTTTAAACAGGAACCTAAACAAACATGCTGATAGAACGGCAAGACACGGGAACAATAGACTACACTTGCTTGTCTAGATTCAAGACCTAGCACGCACTAGAGAGTTTATCCGCGGTTTTAACCGCTTTGTTCTTTAGTCTTGTCTGAAGAATTTAATTTTGACCGTGGTTTTATTCCGCTAGTGCGTACGTCTACGGCTGAGTCTATTCTATATTCTACAGAATAGCGCATAAAAATTGGTCGTGGATTAATCCATAAAGCGCGCTAGGCCTTTGTAGGAAGGTACTGATTTCGAATCGTATTACGTACTTAATAATATACCTACATATCCAAGAAATGGGAAAGTAAGTACCTAATTAGATAGATTGCAAAATTATGATAATAATTAGATACCCACCTAAGTATGTACAAAATACTTATTATTGTATCATACGATTCACGAACCACGTGTTAATGTAATATGACAACAAATGGTTTCAAGAATTCGCGAAAACCGACTGACCTAATAGTTGTAATGGGAAGTACCTACCTAATTTAATGACTACCTACATTATTTTCAGAGTGAAATTATTATACATATCTACATAAGATCCATTGACGAGTAACTTTATTTCAGTACAGATATAATCATCTCCCTGCCCATTTCCTTTATCCTTATATATTCAATTCATATTACGGCTTACACAATTTAAAAGTTTAGGTATCCTTAAAAAAAATCCTAGGTTTTTATTTAAATATTATATGCATCT
Source organism: Lampropteryx suffumata (assembly GCA_948098915.1). Taxonomy (NCBI): domain Eukaryota; kingdom Metazoa; phylum Arthropoda; class Insecta; order Lepidoptera; family Geometridae; genus Lampropteryx; species Lampropteryx suffumata. The sequence continues at coordinate 9,774,386 of OX402552.1, forward strand.
AATTTAATCAGATATATACTTTTTAATGCATATCTAGATAATTTTTTTAATATAAGCCCAGTGAAAATAGTAAAATAAAAAGGAAATAAGCTTTAAATTAATCTAAATCGTCGAACGCCTTGTAGATTTTTAAACACGTGCCTCTTTTTACGAATATCTATCGATCGAATCAATCATGCAGTTTTTCGGAATGTATAGGTAAACGACACGAGGCATAGTAAACTAGATGAAGGAACGCCGATTGTGCCATAGTCCATACCGAGACGCGACTGAGCCCGCACGCGCTTCGCCTCTCGAGCCAGAAGCACGCGGTACGGAAACCGGTCAAACATCGCGGACCTAAGTGTAACAAACCTTTTTGAAAACATTTTTCTCACTACCATAATTTAAAATAAGAACAGTTTTATTTACTGGGCAGTTTGTAATTTAAAAAAGAATACTGATATTTTCTTTTACAATTTGAATTTTAATAGAAAACTTTTTGGTGAATGAGTGAATGAATTTCATGAAGCCTTTTTCAGGTTGGTACTTATTAATTAATATTTGATACAAGACAAGGTATCTACACATTTTTGATTATATAAGGTTTTGATTATTTCTTATCGATAACTTAACCATTGAAACGGAAAATGAACTGACTGACTTTTCTGAATGAATTTTCATTTACATTGTTCTGAATGAGTTCATGAATTTTCATGAGACCCGACGTAGTTTCAAGGTTACCCTTACTACTCTTTACGCGTGTTTGTCAAATGTTTCTTGTTATTAGATAGAATCGTAACTCTATAATAATATGATTGCAAGAATTGCTAGGTAAAGTGTATATATCTACCGCGCTACGTGTTTTAAAACACATTCTCAAATAATAAATGAAAAAAGAATGCAGGACATAGTATGCAGCATCATTTAGCCCCAAAGTAAGCAGAGCTTTTGTATTATGGGAACCACGTGACTGATATACTACTTATATACTTTTTTTTATAAACATATACTTACATAAAATACATAAAAAAAACAACCAGGACGGAGCAAATATTAGCAAATAATATAAACATAAGTCTCGGGGCGGGAGTCGAATTCCCAACCTTCTATGTCTCAGACGGGCCTTTGCCCACTGCGCCACAGAGGTCGACATAATAAATAACAATAAATTAAATATATGACTTCTCATACTGTACCTACAGCTGAAATTTATACTACGGCTACAATGGCGGTCTTCACATATGGCAATATATTCTAGACAAACAACTTAAAATAGTATAATAGTTAGCTAATAGTTATAACAGTTAGTATAATAGTTTTTTATAAAGAATAAGTTATAAGTAAATTGAGTAACTATATTAAGGTTAATACTCTAAGTATTTACCAACAAAATAAAACAAACGGTTATAATAAATAATAGTTAAAAATAAATAAAAAACACGGTTTATATAGAAACCCAAACTAAAAAATAGAAAATAAACCTTAATAAATGTAAGTAAGAAAAAAATGTTTTATTTTTAAAAAAGCTTGGGGTGCATGGTGTCAATAGTTATAAATATATCATTGACAGATATGAGAAGAAGGATTATCATTTTGATAATATCTTAAAAAGCACCCCACGCTTATTTTAAATAAAGTTTTTTTTCATACTTAAGTACCTACATTTATTAAAATTTAGTTTGGTTTTCTACATAAAGCGTGTTTTTTTTTATTTAACTATTATTTATTTTCTACTTTTTTGTTTTAGGATAATCGTTTTTTTTTATTTGATTTATTGCATTGTCATCGGTCTTTGACAGGTGTGCAAAATTTGAATGAAATCTGGCCGTTTAAAGTGGGTCAAAATCGCGTTCTAAGGAGTCGATTACAAACATACATACAAGTGAAGTTAATATAAAGCGTATAAAAATACCGGTTGTTATATTTTAAGAACAACATGTCAAACCATTATCACATTAACCAGCAATAACTTAATTAAGTAGCTGAAATAAAATGGTCAATAATCATAAGTCTCTAAATTGGATATCAGATGCTAATTCAACAGATAAGACTCACCTATAGTGGAAAATACGCCAATTACTGATAAATATCTGATAACTTCATCTTAAGTAACCGTTATACCGGTTTTATATCGTTAGATACATTATGCGTGACATATTTAATGTAATGGGTTCCGTATCCGATTTGGTAGCTTTATTTTGACTTCTAATGGGAGGGTAAACCGCTTCGTTACGTAACGCGTTACGGCGCCAGTCTGACTGGCTACCCTTTCTCTCACGCATACGGCAGCGGTAGGCAGACTCCTCTCTCACTCTTACCCACAGCGCTAGTTAGATTAGTTTAAGTTATTACTTCTGTCGGGCGTCCCGAGACGTACACATTTTTTTATCTGATTCATCGTCGTAGTGTAGGTATACAGAAAAGTGAGTTAACTCAACGCACTCCTTGACATAGATAAGATTTGTTAGAAAACGTATGTAACGAGAGATAAAAATGGCAATTTTTAACAAGTTTGCTCTAGGTAGGTATATTTAAGTTTGCTTTTAAGGTATCCTAGGTATGTATTTAACAATATTTAACAATTTATCAGTCATTTGGTTACTATAACACAAGCTATGCTTAGTTGCTGGATGGCGTTTGATTAGGCAGTAATATATATTTATTTATACCTAATGTTTTAAATATGTTACGAAAGCGGTTTAATGAAAACTAAAACAAAACAAGGAAAGTGACTTTACTTATCCCTATAATCCCTATAACTGTTTAAGAGATTTCGGTAAGTATGTAAAACATGATTAAAACTCCACAGCTTCACAGCAGAAGCTAAACTTCTTAAGTTATAATATAAGGTACAAAGCCTTTTAAAATCATTAGTTCAGTGTAAAAAACATTTAAGAGTTAAGACCACTCATTGTACTATCGTGTAGCTAAACATTGTACTACCGTGTAGCTAAACATTGTACTACCGTGTAGCTAAACATTGTTTCTTATAACAGTCTAATGTATTTGTGGTATGCAAAATACTAAGTTTATTGCAATATAAGCAAGATAGACGATGACGCAGACGCAGAAGGTTGCCGGTTCGATTCCCGCCGCGAGACAAATGTTTGTATGATCTGCAAGTATTTGTTTCTGATCTGGGTGTTTCTATGCATAATATGTATATATTTACAAAAAAAAGTATATAAGTAGGTAGTGTATCAGTCATGTGGTACCCATAACACAAGCTTTCCTTAATAAGGAGCCAGATGACACTGTGTGAAATATCTGGGATTATTTATTTATTATAGATAAAAAAACTTATTATTAAACGTATTATTTCGGGCATGTGTTTGTTCAAAATCATTGTATAAGTAGGTACTATATACCTAATGGTATGTTTTGCTCGTTTACATTGCAAAGTTTAGTCACCTTAGTAAACTTATATCTTTGAATAGGTAACGGTTAAACGGTATAATACACAAAAAAGTATGGCCTGATCGAGAGAGCATCTCTCATCACTTTCAAAATCAGTTTGAACTAACCAACTCAAAGCAAATACTGGATCAACACCCAAATACCTCACGTGCTTTAGGAAGTTTCATTAATAACATATCCAATAATTATTTTAACCAAAACTTGAATACTAATAATTAAGCAACAAATAGCAAAAGCAATTGATCCTTGACGACGCCTGTGGCGCAGTGGGCTACTGTTATCCGGCTATCCGGCTGAGACGCAGAAGCTTGCGGGTTCAATTCCCGCCGCAGGACAAATGTTTGTATGATCTGTAAGTATTTGTCTCAGGTCTTGGTGTTTCTATGTATAATAAGTATGTATTTACAAAAAAAAATTATATAAGTAGTATATCAGTGATGTGGTACCCATAACACAAGCTCTGCTTACTTTGGGGCCAGATGATGCTGTGTGAAATGTCAGAGATTATTATTATTATCCTTAAACTTTTTCAATGTGGGAGGAAAAATCGAACTCAAAAGAATTGCCTTCATTACAGCACTTCAAGTCATTCCTGCTTTGTCTCCGGGTTTGTCTCTAAATAATTATAAAATATTTATAATAAAAACACTGAGTAGTAACAAAAACCTTAATAAAAAATAAAGCATTTCACGCAGCATCGCCTAGCCAAAATAAGCAGAGCTTGTGTTATGGACCACGTTACTGATATACTTATGTACTTTTTCTTTTCGGAAATACATACATAGTTTAAACCAGCTGTTACCTGCAACGTTGTCGTAAATTATTCTTGCGACGTTATCATTTTAATCCAGTCTTACTCCGATACTTCAATAATGATTCCCCGACTTAACCTTTTATACAGAAAAAGCATCAGATTTGTACTGTGCACAGTATTGTACCTATCTGGCGAGCGAAGCGAGTACTGACCATCTACAAAGATTTATTAAAACTACTTACCTACCTAAATGTTACTGGCGAAGCGAGCTGCAACTTTTTTCAATTAACTTCCGAAGAGAGCCTTAACGTAATTATCAACCATAGGTAGGTAGCGAGTAAAGCGAGCGTTTTTAAATGTGCAAGAGAAAGTAAAGCAAGCAGCTCATAAGATTTACTTATGAGCGAAGCAAGCCTCAATTTTATTGTAGCGTGCTCATTGTATAATAGTATTGTACCTATATGTTATTCTAGGCTATAATATAATATCTCTAACAAATTTCGTCCAAATCCGTTAAACGGTGATTTAGTAACAAACAACCATTCAAACATCCGAAACATCTACACAAATTTTCCCATTTATAATACTAATAGGATAAGATACAAAAACATATTTATATCTATTTATATTATACCTTCTTATTAATTAATCTTAGGTAGTGGCATTATAGGTGCCTACTACATGTCAACGTGCTGATAACTTGCCCGCATAAATTACAATGTTTAATGAATGAATCCTATTACCCAATTAAATAATACTGTTAGAAAATCTAATCGATATCTGTCAATATCTGTCAATCCATTTGTATTTATTCTATTATATGTTGGGTGGGATTATTTTTGGTCGTCTTGCGAAGCAAACATTGCGCTCTTATTTTATTTATTTTTCTGAGTTGTTTTCGGTTTTATTAGTAATATTTGTGTTTTTAGGGTTCCGTTCCTCGAAAGGAAAAAACGGAACCAAATATCAAATACTCAGGTATAATGTAGCTTAAAGCTGAGAAATAATAAAATTTCTAAGCCAACGCAATCAAAAGATACAGCCGTTTATGCCGCAAATTTTCGACACTCGCAAGGGAATCAAAATCTACAGGGTACTTCCCGTGAACTCAGAATCTTGAAATTTGGTACTAAGCAACGTTTTATAGCACAGATAAAGGAAAAATTGCGAAAACCGTAAATTTTTAGTTACATCATCCAACTAGGACTCGATTGTCGTGATGGGTGAACTTTTACATATGAACCAAACCTGTAGAGAACCCTCGGTGCGCGAGCCCGACTTGCACTTGGCCGGTTTTTATTTAAATAGCTAGTTATTGACTCGGGTGTGAATAATTGAAGTAAAAGCTTTGTGTTTCTTTGTCATTTGAGCAAAAATAATCCGTAGTTATTTTATATGAAATGCAACATCACTACATAGTATAAAATAAAGTCACTTCTCGCTGTCTGTCTGTCCCTATGTATGCTTAGATCTTTAAAACTACGCAACGGATTTTGATGCTGTTTTTTTAATAGATGGAGTGATTCAAGAGGAAGGTGCATATGTATAATACATGCATAATATAGTAGAGAAACACTGATCATTTTAAAGGTTTCTAATGTGATGTCGTAAATACACATTTTTTTTGCGCTAACATTGCAAACGCTGGCTGAACCCTACGAGATAGATCAAAATAATGTACTACAGTATTGTACGCCTTAGAAAGGTCTACAAAAGAGTCTGAGATGGTATATGTCTATCTGTTACATAAACAATAAACATTTACATACTATAAACAATTGCGGGTTCGATTCCCGCCGCGGGACAAATGTTTGTATGATCTGCAAGTATTTGTCTCGGGTCTGGGTGTTTCTATGTATAATATGTATGTATCTACAAAAAAAATGTAAATTAGTAGTATATCAGTCATGTGGTACCCATAACACAAGCTCTGCTTACTTTGGGGCCAGATGATGTTGTGTGAAATGTCCGGAATTATTATTATTATAATATAAACACTTGACACTGGCAACATTGACATTATTATGACAAATGCCAATAACGAAGAAAAAGAAAATAAACGTTCGGTGGAATAATAATGTCTCTGTTTTCTTCTCTTTCTATTTTGGCATCTGTCTTGACTTGATGACATTTTGTTAATGTCAGGTGATTGCTTTGTTATAATACAAGTTTAACGTCAGGATTATTTTTGGCCGTAATAAACAAACTTTGAATTCTAATATTATTTATTTTTTATATAAAAATATTTCAAGATATTTCGTTTTTTTTTTTTAATTAGTGATTTCGTTTAAATTAAGCTAGTTATTTAGGTTATTCAGGACTCGAGTGAACAATTACAAGTAAAAATAAAAACCATTTTGTGTTTCTGTGATTTAAAATTAAAGCAAAATTAATCTTAAATAAATTAAAAACATAATAATAAGAGGAATGTTACTTCATAAAATGTGAAACGAAAAATCCAATGTCTCTGTCAAACTTTACATTAAACTTCACACTAATGCATCTGAATATCGACAAGAAATATATTATTACTAGCTACTGTCCGCGGCTTTGCACGCGTGGTACCTATAAAAAGTAGCCTATTTCCTTCGTCAAGACACAATCCATCTTCTTATCAAATTTTATCAGGATTCGTTCAACTGTTTAGCCGTGAAAACATATCAATATAGAGATAAAGGAAATTTTCTAAGTAAAAATACTATGGTATAGATCAAAAAATATAAATTAAAATCAACAACAATAATTGACTAGCCTGTCAGCTCAGTTGATAGTAGCTATGCCTACTGCGCTGTAGGTATAGGGTTCGATTCCCTCCCCAGGACACTCATTCGTGTCACGAACAAAAATAAATAATAAATAATTCCGGTCATTTCACACAGCATCATCTGGCCCCAAAGTAAGCAGAGCTTGTGTTATGGGGTACCATTTGACTGATAAACTATTGATAATTTTTTTTTGTAAATACATACATATTATAAATAGAAACACCCAGACCCGAGACAAATAAATACATGCAGATCATACGATAATGTGTCCCGCGACGGGATCGAATCCGCAACCTTCTGCATTTCAGCCGGACCTTAATCCACTGCGCCACAGATATGTTTGTTCTGTGCCTGGGTGTTATAAATATCTTAAGTACGAATAATTAAAATACATTTTGAGTAATAAACATAAATTTTCAGTTTTATTTTAAGTTTGATCAAGCCTAATTTACTTTAATAAACTTCACATTTTTTTGCGTTTCCACTCAAATCTGATTAATTTAAAAAGAACAGGGTAGATTTTTAAAATAATGGTACCATTTTGAAGCTTGAAGATCAAGCTTTAAAAAATATTTAAATTTTATTTACATTACTCTTAAATAATGTAAATGTAATGTCATTTTCAAAAAAAAGTACACTTTGTACATTTTGTAGGCGTGAGTCGATTCAGTTACTCACGAGTGTATATAAGTATTATATCAGTCATCTAGTCACCATAATACAAGATTGGGACTAGATGATGATGTGTGCGTTGTCCAGCAACTTTTATTATATGTTATAATTTTAGAGCCATTTTCAAATTTAGAATATTATTATGAAAATATGGATGTCGAGCCAGCTCAACTAGTAGTAAATCTGCTTTCTGAGCTGTAGGTTACGGGTTCAATCCCCGTTTAAGACAATCATTTGTATGATGAACATAAATTTTTGTTCTGTCTGGATATTGTATTTCAAAGCATTATGGTATTATGTAGATATCAGTCATTCTGTTTCCTAATAGGTTAGGCTTTGCATAATTTGATGCTGTTGTGAGAAATGTCCACCAATTATTAAAATTTAAAATCTTTCTTCTCTATTTTCTCCAATCTGCGTGGGCCATTTCGTGAAAAGGGTCGAAAGTAACGGAAGCCGGGGAAGCGTGCGTTATTTGATTTGACCAATACGCGCGCGGTTTCTTATTACCAAGGTCAGATGTCAGAAGTGACTACTGTAATGCTCGCTCGTTTTTTTTACTTACATTGTATATCATGTTCAATTTATTATTTTTGATAGACAAAATATTTCTCAGCTTCTGTATCAGATCTTTTCTGTATTATAACACATCAATGACACACCTACCAGTACCAAAACAACGATTCATAATCAATCTTTTACACAGCTTAAATTTCAAACAGCTGTTATATTTAATTTAAAAAAAAAATAGGTTCTTGTGGTTGTATTTTTTATGATTGTTACTCTGTTTTTTTAAAGCGATTTGAAAAACTTTCTGTTTGGTCTTATAGGAATTTAATCAAAATCGCCATCAATTTATGATAAGATATAATAATCTTATTCAGTTTTTTATAATAGTGTACCTATTTCACTTTTAAAACTTTCATGAGTCGTACATTTAGAGGTTTTCTGACGTATTGTTTTGTCGATGGACGCACCGACATTGTTTCGATTCGTCTAAAGTTTCTTCATCAGTGTGAGTTTGATGCCGCGGTCCGCTCAAGTTCACGGTACGCACTCAAAAGTTGAGAAGGAAGAAAATTTTAAGATTGTCTCGACAAAATAATACGTGAGTAAAGCACGTGTTTACCAAAATGTTCAGTGTACCTGTTATTCTTCTATAAGCTACGACATTATAACATTCCAGTATGTTGCGTCCTGCGTGTCATTATTTAGGGCTGCACACCGATAAGCTATCGATAGTATCGATAGTTAACGGGTTTGATCGTGTGATTTTTATACCTACTAGACTCCATGTAGGTCGGGCTTGAGTTACGATGTGCCGATAAATAGGGCTGCACTCAATTTTTAAAACGATGAAAGTGTTTTAGTTTGTCTGTCAGTGGTTTGGCTTAAAACTGTTTAGGTAGGTTTTTGTTTTATTTCGTTTATTGACTCCAATGTCTTATTTATATTTGGCAACTTTTTTGTGCGGTGTAAACGTTTTTTGTCTGAAATAGTTATAGGCGGTCTGTGACTTTATATATTTGAACCTATTTTGGTGAAAAAAAAAAAAAGTGCCGACAGAAGTGAAAACTTATTTTGACTTGTTAGAGTTTAGTAATAAATCACTTCAAAATCAGTAATTATGGCGACTGCCAATCAAATACTGAACGAACACAGATGATGCAATATTGTTTGTTCAGAATGTAAATAATATATCAAAGAACCTCACTCAGTAAACTTCTCCATACAAAAGTAGACTGTAAACATGTGAATTAAGGTTTATAATCAAATGGGGCGAGCGCGGCAGCCGGCTGCGTCTCGCCCCAGACGGTAACGGTGTCGCGAATCCAGAGGTTTTTCCTCATCTAAAAATATGCATACCGCGCTATAAGAAGTTTTCACTTCAACAATTAGTATTAGATATGATCAGTCGTGTGGTATTCATAACAAATAAGCAAGCTCTGGCTGATTTGGGGCTACATGATGCTGTGTAAAATATCCAGCATTATTTGTTAAATTTAATCTTTTAATTTAATTTAAATTTAAACTCAAATTTAGATTACTACGTAAAATATACCTACACAAAAAGGTACCTAATCAAACAAATGAAATTATGGAAACAATACGAGAATACTGTTTTAAAAATTATGAAAAATATAAATTTAAAGCCGATTGTGGAACTTGTTTTGAATATATTTATTCTCTTCTAATTTTTCAGCTAAAACGTGTGAGATCTGACTTCTAGGTGTAGTAACATTTTCGTGAATTAAGATAACGTTAATTCACTAAACATAGGTACACAGCTGAAGCCAACATTTTTTCTAGAAAAAAAATTGGAAAAAGTTTAGGTATGATACTAATACTTTATCTACTTATATAACATTTTAACTTTAAACGGGATATGTATAAGATATGAGAGAAACTCATAAAAGAAAAAAACTTACAGTTTTCGTAGCAAAATGTGAAAGAGGGTAGGACGAATTACCTACCAATATTTTTACGATCTACCCGCAAAAACGTCAGTTACTCCCGTGATCAAAACTATGGAAAATCTAAAAAAAATATATTCAACAATAGAACAAAAAGTAAAATTTTTTTTTTTTTTTCAACTATCATTTAGAAACAATCTCATATATTTACTTTGGGGCGCAAATAATTTCATTCATATTATCTAAAATGTTAGTTAAAACAGATAGATAAATAGATTAACACTTCATTGTACACAAAGAGGAAACAAATTTGTACGATGTGCTATCGCTAAAAGCGATATCTTCCAGGCAACCGTATAGTTAACCCGGTTAATAGAATCAGGGTCAATATTCCGTTCATAATGAAAAATTTGTATATTACCACGATAGTTTTAAAAGTTTACTTACATACAACTAATATACTTTTCCATATAAAACAATGAAAAGTTATTAAAATAGTGGCTATAGTTAACTAACATGTGACTTGACGCAACCTACAGGCTACAGGCTCGCTTATCGGGGCATCGTTACTGTGAGCTGTGACCCACATGCAATATGCATTCGTAATAGAAAAATTGTTAAATATCACCTATATATCCTGGTTTTTCTAAAACAGTGAACGTCATCTATCTTTTAGATAGGTAAGTACTATGTACTATTCATACTAATATTAATAGTCAAAATCTGTCTGATTGTTTGATACCTTTCGGCTAAACGGCTTCATTGCTCGATTAAATTTGGTACGGAGATAAAAAAATGAGTTAATTTTGATACCCACACAGATACAAGTAATATAGCAGGTACACCTAAAATCAACAAAAAATAAAGAGTTCAGATAGATAATTGATTCAGGCATGACTTTGCGGAAATCCATTACAAAACATTAAACAGATGGACAAATATTTAGTACTATTCCGCCAATCTATTCCTAATGAGTTGCTGTGCAGGCAGATTTGTTGCTTCGACAAACGTCTCAGTTCACAGTCTCAGCCTGACGTTTGTCGAAGCAACAAGTCTGCATAGCAGAGTAATTTTTCGTCAGGGTGCGGATTGAGTCAAGTGTTTCTGATGATGCCTCGTGGAGAGGCGTAACACGTGTCGAATTTCTTTTTGAGGTAACTCATTGGGGATAGATTGGCGGAATAGTACAAAATATTTGTTCATCTGTTTAATGAGTTCTTAAAAATTATGTATGTTTGCAATATGCTAACCCAGTCTGTGTTTGCAGGCCCTTTTGCCCTTTTTGCCTCAGCTCTATGCTACTTCACTTCACGTCATACTATACCGTGAACAATAAAATATATTTAAGTATCATCATCATATCAACCTTTAAGAAGTCCACTGCTGAATGCCCCTAATTCATTTCCAGGAAGAACGGTTTTGAGCCCTCTCCACCGACTTCCTGCGATCTTTACAATGTCGTCAGTCCATCGGGTCCAGGGGGTCGTCCTTCGCTTCGTTTTCCTGTCCTTGGTCGCCATTCGAGAACTTTTACTCCCCAACGGTTATCAGTTCTGCGAGCTATATGGCCTAACCATTGCCACTTCAACTTGCAATTTTTGTGGTGTGGTGGTCCATCTCCTCCCGATGTCGTAAAAGGCGAATAAGAGAACACACACCGGGGGATTGGGCAGTAGCACCCCCCAATTCCAAATCTGCGGTTACCAATCCGCTGCCAAACGTGGTAACTATGGCAAAACCCCCCAAAACTGATATGTACACAAATATATAAGTATAATTAATATTAAATGCATTAATTTGAACTAAGTTTATAGAGGCAACATACGAGTAAATAGTAGTAAAATTAATTAATCTACAATTATTATATACTGCAAAATACGGCACTGAACTCAAATACATTAGCTGTCACGCATAATAAACTTACTAGTATCTTAGGGATGGATATAAGCTACTTTTTATGTATGTACTACGCGTGTGAAGCCGCGGGCAGCAGCTAGTAAGTAAGGCTTAAGTAAAGTAAGTAATTTTATTTTGCGCTTCGCAGTGCGCGCTAGGCCGATTAAAAGTCGAATGAGGGCGAAAAGAATTTATAGGATATATATATATACATGCAGAACTTACTAAATAAAATCTTTTTTCAACCATATTTATTTTTCCTATTAGAAATATAATATTATACCTACCTATTAGGTAAACAAATACAAAATAGAATTCACGTGTTTAGACTATGCGTCTAAAGATTCAATTAAGACCAATTAAAAGCTCATATTAATAGCAGTAGCATTGTAAGCAGCAACTATAATAGACTTAAATGGCGACATTGAACTAAATAAATGGAATTTCAAGTTTATAATGTTAAAACTTTCTGTGCAATCGTATTAAATGATATTCCATTCCATCACCCAGAAAACGCATTTTGGGATTCACATTGCGCAATTGCAGGACTTCTTGTACTAAAGTCATAAGAAATATTTAAATGAAGAACTACCAAAACAAGATTAAATTTAAAATTTTAAAAAAGTATCACAATTCCAGAAAATAAATTTCTATTAACTGTTAATGGAGACCAAATCAAATCAAATCAAATCCAAACATTATTTATTCAATAAAATCACAAGAACCATTTTGAATCGTCTTCGACCTTTCTAATAAGCCCAATCACGATACCTTAGCTGTAAGTTGGCGAGGAGTTGGGTATCCTGCAGCATCAGAAAAACCATGTTAGTCTAAGACAAGGTTTGAGCCTACGACCTTATGATTGCAAGGCATGGGTGCCACTACACCAACAGCGCTCTATTCAGCGGAACTTACTCATAAACATAAAGTGATCTGGATCAGTTGAACTATCTATAGATCGTCTTAAACGGTCCTTAGACAGCTCAACTGTTTCACGTGTATTTTATTTTATTGTATATCATTTTGCACATTTCTGTATACAATATGCTACTTGAAATTACTAAGTACAAAATATAAATATATGAAAACATAAATACTTAAAATCTTTTTGCCAGAGTTTAATCCTGGCTGATTTGAAAATTATGTTTAAGTAGGTTCTATTCAGATTATACAAACGTCAATTTCATTACCCAATAAAATCACTTTTTAAACTCACCTTGTGTGGTCAACGATGACTTGATCTTCCTATTAGCTTTTAATGAAAAATCAACCTTGACATCATATCATTACGATTTATATTCTTACGGCATGTCGTGCCAATCAAAAATATTTATGTAACTCTGCAATACTGTCAAACGGTTGTCAAAGTAATTGGCCAATCAAAGAAAAATCTGTACCTAGTCCGTAAAAAACTCGCCAATTGCGTTTAAGACCTAGTGCACATGTGAAATCTTTTTCGCGCTATTCTCTGGAACATTGGTTTAGACGTAGGCGCACGCTTTAGCGGAAAGAACCTTGTTCAAATTTAGAATAGAATAGCGCGGTTTAAACCGCATGAATTAATTCGCTAGTGCGTGCTAGGCCTAATACTTAGTAGATACTTACTCGTAGTCTAGGAGGTTTAGTTAGACTCATTATAACGACAGGTATGTTATAACTACTTGTATGTAGGTGTTTAAAAATAAATGTATAGTGCTTTTAGATAATTATTATTTTATATTGAATAATAAAAGTAGATTAAGTTTTTAAATGATAAGATGAAATATTCGTGTTTTTTATTAAGTATAATATTTTATAGTTGAAGGCGACTCCCTGATCAAATGATGACGATTTTTTTATGAAAAAACATTCAAATAATGAATGTTGAAAAAACTCAACGGGTAATGTTTTAATTAGTTTACTTTCCGCCTATTAGTATATAAACTGCAAGTTAAAACGTCAACTTAGTAGAAAATGATGATTATTGCATACTTTAGACATTTTTTAATCATTCCATTTTCAAAACTTTCTTGAGTTGTATCTACTATTCATTTTGACAAACGCGGGTTTTACTCACGTATTATTAAGTGCGAACCGTGAACTCGAGCGGCAACGAGCGGACCGCGGATCAAACACACCCTGAAAATTCTCTAGATGATTCGAAACAGTGTCGGTGCCTCCATCGACAAAATAATACGCGAGTAAAACCCGTGTTTATCAAAACGTATTATTAAATAATTCAATTATAAGACCTTATCAGTCACTTTAAAAAGAAAAACGAGGAAGTAGATGGAAAATACAATATATATATATTACTATTGTTCCTTTAATTAATGAGCAGATAGCCAATAAATAGCCGTAAAAGAGACCGAATTTTTCCATACAAAAGTTCATTTCCTGTGGGCACCATCTTAAGGACTTAAATATTCCGTTCCATTGTCATCTCTTTTATTTCTTGATTGTCAAGATTTCACCTGCCTCTTTTTTTGTATACCACTTTTGGTCTGACTCTACCAAACAACGTATAAAGCAGTATTTCTACTGACCTAGTTACAAGTATTTAAGTCAGTAATTTAATTTATGTACTTCACTTTAGTAAAAGTCGTGGGAGCATTTTCGTTGCGTATAGCTACTGTATGTGTAGTTGTTTTTTTACAGCTTTGTTTATTAATAATAACGTTTTAAAAACTAAAAATAAAATCGACTTCATGTATATAAAAATATCATCGATGTATACAATTTTTAGATTATTGTTGATTTTTTAAAAACCGTTTGACCGATATCTGTAAAATTGGGAAGTACCCAATTTTACCCAATTTTAGTATAATAAAAGAAGAATTTTCCAAATTGGTTCAGGCGTCTTTGAGTAAACGGTGAGCTTCTACTCAAAAAAGGAGGAGAAAAAAACGAGGTTTTTTGGAATCGGTTAAAAATAGTTTTGTAATATTAGTTACTAACCTATTTATCAAGAAAATACAATAGAAACACAAATACAAATAGAAAATAACCCATACTAAAAACATAAGTGGTTGTGTTGGTTTTATACTAATACGTCAATCACCTACCTACCGAGAATAATTGTAATATATAAATACAAATTTTTTCATTACAAATGAACGAAAAAACCAGTATAGAATTTTTTTAATCTGTTTTTCTAATTATATATATAAAACCAAATCACTTATATCAATTTATCGGCTTTTTACAATAAAAAAATACTTAGTAGAGTTTGACAGTAGTAATATAACAACAATATTGTACAAGTAAACTTACTATAAAAGTTGCGGGTTTGATTCCTGCCACGGGACCAATGTTTCTATGATCTACAAGTATTTGTCTCGGGTCTGGGTGTTTCTCTGTATAACATGTACCTATGTATTAACTTAAAAACAAAAGTATTTGATTAGTACCTAGGTATATCAGTCATGTGGTACACATAACACAAGCTCTGCTTACTTTGGGGCCATATAATGCTGTGTGAAATGTCCGGCATTATTATTATTATAAAGGAAATATTTACTTACCATGAATTGTGAGTTTTTCCCAGATCCCGGTCCCGATATTTCAATACAGTTGCATGCGCCATGATTACAAGGATAAACGAAAGTATAAAGTCATTGCAAGTAGTTTGTTAAATATTGCACGCGTGGTACCAACATAAAAAGTGGCCTATGTCCTTCTCCAAGGTCACATATATCTCTATACCAAAATTCATCAAAATCGGTTCAACGGTTTAGGTATGAAAACGTGACAGACAGACAGACAGACTTTACTTTACAGAGTTACTTTCTCATTTATGATATTAGTAGGGATTGAAAGTCAGATTGTTTTAGTTCGACCTTCTTTCGCGCTCTTGTTCTACGAATAATACAATGTTTTAACAACCACCGATTTCAGTGTCATCTACACGATGATCTACTCGATCACGACATCGTCGTCGGGTAGAGCGATATGTCTGGCAATAAGCCTTATGTGTACGATATACTCGTAAAGGTTTTAGCTTCTCTTAGCTTCTTCTTAGCTTCATGGCGCATGGAGCTATGCTGAAATATCGAGACAAAGAAAAACATACAAATCATTGTATCTATCACTTTATAGTAAACATTATGTAAGTATCCATAACAGTTTAAATGTAAAAATGAGATATTTTCCATATTTTTATTTAAAAATGTTTGACAATTTGGTTATCTTTTTAAAGTCTAAAATAATAATCTTAGATCTTCAGGTGGAATAAATATAACTGTTATAACGTATAACTAAATTATAGAGGCCTGCTGAATCAATAAAAGTTCACACAAGGTCCCACACACGTTACATTACACTCAGTAATATTTGCCGGCGTGCATCATACTCTATCTGTTAGCCATTACGAAATCGCGTCTGTTCGTTCCATACTGTCACAGCTGTATTAGAACAGCAAGATAACATTCACAAAAGTAGATAGACCTGGAAAATATTTCTAGACAAAACTGCGCGACAAAAAAAAAGGCAAAACCAGGATATTGAACTTAACGGGGCGGCGCGGCGAGAGCACTTTTTATAAGAACCTATTATTAAATGAAATGAAAACGATTGGTGTAGTAGAGCATCCGGTATAGACCAAGTTTAAATCCTAAAAATTATTGAATAAAATACAAAGTAAATTTTGATGTCCAGAATGAGAAAATTTTATAAATAAATTTTAGGTTTATCTTTAGGAATTTAAACACACCTTTCAACAAATCGCATAATATTGTGAACTTGTTTGTGCTTGCGACTTCGCATGGGTGGTACCAACATAAAAAGTAGTAAGTTCTTTTTCAAGATACAATCTATTTTCTTACCAAATTTTATCAAGATCCGTTCAGCAGTGAAGAGGTAACAAAGAGAAAGATAAACAGAGTCACTTTCAAGTTTATAATATTATTATAGTATAGTATGGATGAAGGCCCGTGCCACTTTGTTTTTCCATTTCGAATGGAGTTCTCTAGGTGTTTTCAACTAGACTGTGGCACTGGGTACATATTTTTCTAACAATCTATTTGTTTATGAGATGGGTAACACCGAGATAACCCAATTACTGCTTATCGCGTGCAATGAATTCTATATTAGAACATTTTCTTATAGGTCGTTACGACAGAGTGGACGAGGTAATCTAACTATAGGAAATGGAGAGTTTGATATTAGTCATACAGTTTGTTTATAAACTGAAGTGTACTAACTACAGGAACTTTTTAACGGGTTGTGTGATTTCTTAGAAACTTGGTTTGGATACTTAAAATGCAAAATAAATGGATACGTGTTTCAGGATTTTTCAAAATAACTCTCATAAAGGAGTAAAATGGGGTGTGAATGTTTGTATAGAAACTTTTTAATAGGTGGTGAGTGTGCTTGGTTTGAAACGTATCAATAAAATTTGGCAAGGAGGTAAATTGCATCCTGGGAAAGGGTTTAAGCTACAATTCCATTAAAAAAAATGCGTACGAAGTCGCGAGCAACAGCTAGTACAGTATATTTAATGAAATAAGTTCCATTTGACACACGCACATATTCAAGTAACATAATTACATAACATGCACACAGTTAACCGAACAACCTAACTAATACTTAACATAATTTACATGGTACGTACAAGTATACCCATCCTATTCCAAACCTAGTCTGCGTTTGTCAAAATACCAGCTTTGAGTACGTACAAGTACGTGTACCCAACCTATTCCAAACCTAGTCTGTGTTTACCAAAATAGCAGCTTTGAGTACGTACAAGTACGTGTACCCATCCTATTAGTAAACTAAAAGTATATTAATAGCAATATAAATTTTAGATATTCGGAAAGAAGCCTACAACTGTTACTATAGCTGGTAACCATAGCTCACACACAACTAATAAATCCAATGCATTTCACAAGAACCACTATCAATCGTCTATATTTAGGTGCCTCTTAAGTCAAGTTTGAAAAGAATCAGGCAAGAAACTTGTCTTGGACCTAGTACTTTTAAACTGTCGAAAAACTAAAGAGTTTCAAATCAACCTGTTTTTTTATTTAGGTATGTTTCGCAAAAACTATAAAATGGCATGACTAATTTGATTAATGTTTAATGTTTTTTTTTTAATACTTTTGTTCGCTTAAAAGTTTTAGGTGGTTTACAATCAAATTAATTTCTGGTTGTACAAAGTTCAACGGGTCATCTAGTAAAATATACTGGTGGACAACCTAGCCCCAATATTGCACCATCTAGCCCCAAAATTGTTAGATATTTTTGAACTCAGGGAGAGTTTAAATTTCCAAATTTAAACACGCCACCAGCGAATAACTGCTATCTAGATTTATTATAAGTAAATTGACGGAGATTTTCAGGCTGCTTTATAACCTTCTAATAATTATCCACTAGCTCCTGAGACATTCCATAGTACTGTTCTTATAATAGGTATATTGTCGTGTTCATGGGATCTCGTATTTGCACAGTTGTTCAACAAGTTGACACAATTTCTCTGATTCCGGTCAGGGTGATAACATTTTCATAAATGTCGTAACGCGCATTCAATTTTGTCTTAATTAGAATCAAACTGATTAAATATGGGGAAATTTTTAACATTGTTATCAATATTTACAAACAACACATATTATAATTGATTACGAGGAATAAGGATTTTATTTTTAACTCATAGTTCAAAGAATTTTATGTCTTAAAAACAATTTTAGGTTTAGTTTGATAAAATTTTCGTATAATAGATTTCCTGACTAAGCAAACAGAGACAATAGAGTTAAACTTGCTAAGATCTTGACACAAATACACTTCTTTTGATTTATACACTCTCGTCACATTCCTCATACATAAACGTCGGTTTAGGAAACTCTTGACCTTAGCCTTTCTCTAATACATCTCCAATTTGGTCTATGTAGTACGTCCAGGTCTTCCTCTTCCAGCTGTCTCATTCAATTTGCGTTATGCACCTGTTTCGTCAATATCTTTCATACCTACTCTCTACATGCCCATACCTAAGTACCTAAGTACCTAACCAACGTAGTAGTTTCCATACGAGCTATGCTCAGTATGTAGTTGCTCTGCCTTCTGCGCTGTAGGTTGAGGTTTTGATTCCCTTCCCGACAAACATTAGTGTGATGAACATAGGTGTTCGTTCTGTGTTTGGGTGTTATAAAGTGTCCTAAGAGTGTATTTAAAAATGTTTAAGTACTCTGAAACATTTTGGGCTACTTAGATGGTGTTGCGTGCAATGTCATTCAATATTTATTTATTGATATAGCATTCTCAAACTCCAAAACCAATACATTTAGATTTAGAGCATTATCTCTCTTTGAAGTATTTAGGTATATTTATCTGTGTATTATTTTATGTAGGTTTAATTATATAAATTATATATATATATAATAATTATATATAATATAATATATTTAGCAATAATGTGTAGGTAATAATATTTAGTTTATATATTATTTATCTGTATTTCTCTATTAGTTAATTCATATTTGAATTAGTTTTATGAATTTAATCATTCTCTTTTCTTCCTTTTATACACTTCATACCCACGCATTCGTTTTTAATATCTCCAATTCTCAAGGTGTGCTGGAAGAGAACTCTTTTTAGGGTTAAGCTCGCCTGTTTACATGCCATTATTGATTAAGTTTAGTTTTTTTTTGTGTTCAATAAAGAATAAGGAATAAATAATTTAAGAATTAAGTATGTAAAGTAGGTAATATATAATATCCTACTTACAGATATGTACAGAATAATATAATATCAAATATATGTAAAACAGTTAAGCTACCTAATGACAATTTAAACGATCTATAAATAGTTAAACTACCTACATTTCTAATATTAAGATACGGTCGAGGATCACAGTGACCTAGATAAAACACGGCACGACAAACGAAGTCGCTATAAAGGTTACTCGATCCTCCGAGTCCTTCGTACTATTACTAAGTTCAATGGACGATTCATTGTTTTTAATATCAAACAACCGTTTTATAATGACATGTAAAACTTTCTGTAGATATTTGTTTGTTTGTTAGTTACTCAATTATACAAAAAAAGCTGGACATATTTGGAATAAACGTACAACACTAAACAAGCAAATCGCGTTCAAATTTAAATTCATTCGTTTGATGAAGATTTTCTTGATGAATTAAAACAGTGTCGGTGATTCTTTAATTATTCTTTCTTTCTTCTTTAATAAACTTAATAATACGTTATTAAATTAATGTAGACAGGCGAAGCGCATATTCTTTTCTGAACTAGAACTTGGTAAGCGGAAACGCGGTGGCCAGTTTCAACGATTTAAAGATGTTCAGAAAAGACACATGAAAAGATGCCACATTGATCCTTCGAATTGGGAGTCCCTAGCTAAACAGCGTCCTGTAGGGCGATTATGGAACTCTAATTACAATAAATTTCTATCAGTTTTCATAGATTTCTGATAGACATTGATTGTAATTAGAGTTCCATAATCGCCCTACTGAGTGGAGACGGCAAGTTCAGGAGAAGGTCAAGGATTTTGAAATTGATAGCAGGCGAGAAATCGATTTTAAATGCGACCAACTCAGACCCAAAACAAAAACTTACAGATCATACAAACATTTGTCCCGCGGCGGGAATCGAACCCGCAACCTTTTGCGTCTTAGGCGCGTGTTCGCCTACGAGGTCGTCGGTTGTAGTTATTAAAAAACGAAATTTCTCAAAAAAACTTAGCATAGATATACATATATTTGAATCTGGAACATTATAATGTTCAGTATACCTACCTACTGACACTAATTTTGTAATTTCGCCAGACTAGGCTAATTTGCCTTATATTTTAGGCAAATTAGCCAAAATTTATTTTGCTTACAACGAAGTTCAAAATAGAGTAACACCTTTAAATGCTAGTTCTAAAATAAGTTTATATTTAAATTTAAAAAATAATAAAAAAATAATTTGTCTAAGTTCTTAAAGTTTTTATCAATGGCCTCAATTCTGTTGGCACCAACCTAACTAATTTTGGCTAAACTTGGGTTTAGAACTATCAAATGTAACTTTGGTATTCTGCTGCTACCAACTTATCCTAATTTAATTTTATCTAATTTAATTAAGCGTTCCTAATTCAGTTAGATGGTACCAACCGAATAGGTTTTACAAATGCTATGACTAACTAAATATATTTTAGACAATTCCTAATTTTAGAAATGAACCAACTGAATTGCCACCAATATCTCTTAACTAAAATTAAGCAGGGTCATTTAAAGTGTAACTCTAATTTGAACTTTGTCTTAAACAAAATAAGGTCTTCCGTATTTTAGAAAATTTTAGCCAGTCTAGCAAATCTACAAAATCAGGTCCACTCTTTATTTACGTACCACGCGGGTACTTTACTAACAAAATAAGTCGTCCAAACATGATTGATACTCGTATTTTGACTATGCGTTGATAGAAATGTTGATAAATGCATGTCAAATTCAAACAAAAGAAGAACTAGAAGCGCCAGTTGAAGATTTATAGTCATTACATCGACTAAGATAATACAGCGTAAATGATTATAAACAGGTTACTCCTTACATTTTGAGAATATACTCACGTATTATTTATTTATTTTGTCGATGAAAGCACCGATGTTTCGATTCATTTATACCTAACGCACATTGTGGACTAAGCCGCGGGGATTTTTTATTGCGCTATTCTGTGGAACCCAATACTTGGGTGAGCATTTTCACTAAATGTGTAATTAAAACATTAATGTTTCAATGTTTTACGTGTAACCAATTTCAGGTTACTCGTTAAAGCCTGATGATACCTACAGTCTAAAAAATACAGATGTAACTTATTTTTTTACGGATTCGAATGCTCAAGTTATAATAAATAAATAAATTAATAATACCGGACATTTCACACAGCATCATGCTCCAATTTAAGCAAAGCTTGTGTTATGGGCACCACATGACTGATATACTACATATATACTTTTTTTGTAAATACATACATGTTGTGCATAGAAACACCTAGACCCGAGACAAACACTTGCAGATCATACAAACATTTGTCCCGAAGCGGGAATCGAACCCGCAACCTTCTGCTTCTCACCCGGCCCTTGGTCCACTGCACCACAGAGGTCGTCAATAATAAATTATAACAATAGTTATATATTTTTTTTAAGAATCTTATCACGATATTCGACAAATACGATTGTTCGCTAAATTGCTAATATTCGCTGAATCAAAGTCAAAGTCAAGTCAAAACATATTTTATTCAATACCATCACAAGGATCACTTTGAAACGTCTTACATACTAGGTGAATTTAGGTCCCAATTCGTCCTATCCCAAGCTCGAGAAGAACTGGCAAGAAACTCGTCCTGGTCCTAGCGCTTTTATGCTTTTCGATGCAAAAAGCAAGTATTCGTATTCATTGCATCAGATCATAAGTTTTCAAAAGTTAATTAATGGTCAACTATCTGCGCCAACTATACCAACTGCTTTCTTTATAAGCTGTGGTCGAAGCAAGTTCTCGAATTAACGGAACCCGAGTTATTTATTAGACAAACTGTAAAGCGCTTCCGAACGCATAAACAATAGAAGATTAAAAACGTGTCAATATACAAATTGAAACGTCAGATCAGATCATTGATTTGTTTATTTGTTTCACCTCTATGGCTTCATCGTGAGGGTGAGGTCAGTTGGGGTTAACTCGGTTAACTCATCATCCTGGGATTATTTTCATAGCTCCATAGTTAATATAAAATAAACCTACAATTTTTATTAAAAGTATTATGAAAAATATTCAGTGTCTACTAGTGATTTCAAATTGATTGATTAAAAAATATTAATTTATTGTTTTGATAGTTAATAGGTATTTATCACGTAGGTATTACTTCTTAATGTATTCCCGACATTTCGGACGTGTTGCAACAACCGTGGACGCGGCCTAACTGGCAGCATAGAGAGTTTCTGCAGTGCAGCAAGGACAGTTTTGCAAAACTACCCTCACTTATAAATAAAAATATTATTGTTTCAATATTACTATTGTATTGACGAACTCTGTGGCGCAGTGGGCGAAGACCTGCCTGAGACGCAAAAGGTTGCTGGTTCGATTTCTGCCGAAGGACAAATGTTTGTATGATGTGCAAGTATTTGTCTCGAGTCTGCGTGTTTTTCTATGTATAATAAGTATGTAGTTACACATAAATGTATAATAATAATAATAAATATTGCAGGACAATGCACACAACACCATCTAGACCCAAACTAAGCATAGATTGTATGTATTATGATGACTAGAAGACTGATAGAATACCTATATATTTTTAAATATATTCTTATGATACTTTATATCACCCAGACACAGAACAAACACCTATGTTCTTCACACAAATGTTTATCCTGGGAGGGAATCGAACCCTCAACCTACAGCCCAGTAGGCAGAGCTACTACCAACTGAGCTGACATGCCATATAAGTAGTATATCAGTCATGTAGTACCTATAACACAAGCTCTGCTACTTTGGGGACAAATGAATATTTATTTATTTATTAATGCCGGACATTTCACACAGCATCATCTTGGTCAGTCTTCAGATTCTAAAATATCCGCGTTCACAATACGACACACAACAAACAAATCTATACTAATTATTGATGCGAAAGTAACTCTGTCTGTACGTCTCTACGTTTTCACGCCTAAACCGCTGATACGATTTTGATGAATTGTGGTATAGAGATAGATGGTACCTTGGACAATGACATACTACTTTATATGGAGGTACCACGCGTGCGAAGCCGCGGGCAGCAGCTAGTACTATATAAATATAAATTTAAAAAAAAGGTTGTACTTTTATTAAATACAGGGAAACTGTGAAGGCTAATGTAGGTACGTATCATAAAATTATAATTTTAGCCTTATTTATGATAATGGCAATTTAACGCGTAGGAGGATTTTTTTAACATTAAAGATAAACTAAAGATATTATATGGAAACTAAACCGGTCACAATATTTTATTAAATATATTTTTTATTAAATATTCTATAGACTGCTATAAATTAAGTTAAATTGGAGATTTTGATATCATTAGCTCTAAACAAGATTTATTATTTCAAAGATTATGATAAAATGTTCTTATAATTTTACCAAAGTTTGCCATTTTTTACTGTTTAGGTATTTTTGTTGTACAATGATGGTTATTTTTTATAAACACGTTCATTTTATACTCACTACTAATATTGTCTGTCTGTTTGTATGTTATCTTTTCACGGCTAAACGGATGTTAATGAAATTTGGTAAAGAGATAGATTGTACCTAAGCGACGGACATAAGATATTTTTTATATATGTAAAACGCGCGCCAAGCCGCCGGCAGCAGTTGGTATCTGAATGATAGTTATGCTTTATTTATGCATGGAATGAACTTGTCGATAATTATTTAATGTCGATAAGCGTTTTAATAAAGAGACCATAATAAATGACATCCGCTATTTTATAAAAAAGAGCTCATTTCTAAATTAACAGACTTATAATTTAATTTATAAGTATGACACATTTTGAATTTATATAACTTTAAATTAAAAATAACATATTTGATAGCTTAAAAACCAGAGTCTGAACTTCTTACGATAGATAAAAAACATGTTAGATTGCATTAAAACAGGATTAAAATATAAACTCAATCTAGTATTACCTACTAGAAGTTTTTTAATAGTTTTCGCAGCGCACACCACATAATAAGTTATATAGGTAAACATTTTTGACACCTTGGGTTACATTATTGCAATTTTCGTAATTTTACTGACGACCTCTGAAGATCCGACTGATACGCAGAAGGTTGTGGGTTAGATTCCCACCGCGGGACAAACGTTTGTATGATCTGTAATTATTAGTCTCGGGTCTCGGTGTTTCTAACTAAAATATGTATATGTATTTACCAAAAAACTGCATATGTTAGTAGTATATCAGTCATGTGGTGCCCATTACACAAGCTAGCTTACTTTGGGGCCAGATGATGCTGTGTTGTATTTCTTTATTTTTTGAAAATTAAATACATTTTTATAGATTTCTATAGGTTTATTTTTCGATAGGTGAAAACATTTTTGAAATTGTTTAAGTAGTTATTGAGTTTATCCATTACAATCAAACATACACATACAAGAAATCTAATCTTTTTACATTATATTATTAGTTTAAATATATGTACAAAAGTTTTTCTACGCAAGCTGGTACCCGAAAAATAGGTAGATACCGTAATATTATTTGAATTTGCCAACAAACGAAAATCCACACGAATTTACATTGAATTTACAATTTTGACAGTAAGTATATCCAAAATACCCTTCCCGGACATTATCCAGATGTGCTGACTGACAGGTGAGTCCAGACAAGTCGTGTGTGAACATTCTATTTCTGGACGCTAATAGCTGAAATTGCATCCCATTTCGATCGCCCTAATGGGTGGTCAGCGATTCAAATGATATCCGGGAATATTAATCGAAACGGGTTCAGCTATTATGTTAAACCACAGAATAATAATAAAGTTTTATAGATGTCGACACGAAGAATGAAATTATTCGTATGTGGCGCTTGCAAACAATGTCCATAGTGCCGCTCCTCGACATCACGGACATTAGACAAGGGACAAGAGTCCTTTAAAAATAATAAAATGTGAAAAAAAAATAGTAGGATGAAACCCATTGGAAAAGGAGGAGAATATTGTACATTGTATTATACATTATACATTGTAAGAAGGCTCAAACGGAAAAAGCCATTTGAGTTAGTGTAGTTTAACAATAGTGAAGTGCTAAGTAACTACATAAAACCACAAGAAAAAAGTGTCTTCCCCTTAACTAGAGACTAAAAATGAGCTATAGGACACATTCTTAGTATAATTTATTTTATAAAACTATGTCAAAACAAAATTACTCATTAGCTTATTTGGCTAGGTTGTAATAATATTAAGCGTATGATCAATATTGTGCACTAAAAAAACAAAAAAATTAAATTATTCCAAAACAACTGTTTCAATCCCTTTCAATATAAGACTTCCAAAATGAAATTAAATATTATTTATTTGTTTGAACATATGTGATACAATTTGTTCATTGTATTAGTTGGTCCATTATTCTACCATACTATTTGGCATGCAAATTTATCAAAAGTTTTCTTAACCTATTTACTATTGACGGAAACTATAAGGTTTCCCTGTTAAATTTCGGAACTCTAAAAATACCTTAGTAGTAACAAGCGCAAAATAAATAGAAAATTACAAAACGTATAGCAGCAAAAACTACTGAGTAAATAAACCAATTTGAATAAAAAATCTCTTAGCGATCGAGAGTCACAAAAAGTTTACAATGTGCAAACACTTAACGATACTTCGACTATCGTTATCAAAAGGCACACCTTAATAATGAATCATACCAAAGAGACGTGATGATTAAAAGCGTTAGAGCAGGACATACATCCAATAAGCCTATTTTATAATATAAAATGTAACTTTTTATTACCATAGCCAGAAGCGGATATACCAGCATGCTGTTTAGGCTTGAGCCTAAGGCGGCAGATTTTAGTAGCAAATTTAAAGATCGATTTTTCTTAAGGCGAGACGGTTAAAAAGACGACATACTATTTTTGGATTGCTGGAAGTTTACAAGACATATTTTCCCTTTTCTCTTTCATTGTACATTCAACTGTATCGGTAACGGGTAAAAAGTTTGCAGTACTATAATGCAGTATACTATACTTTTCTTATGTTTTTGTAAATACATATTATACATAGAAACACACATATAAAATAATAATGATAGTAAGCCTGTATAAACTACCTAACATAATATATCATCATAACGCTGCAATGAAGTTTACAAATCTGATAGATAATATTTTTGTTTGCTTAAAAAAGCTGTATGCATGACTCAGACACTAAATATCTACGTTTATTATCTGAATCATAATGTATATTCAATTTCGTATGTTTTCGGAAACACAACTCAGGCTATGGTTGATTTACTTCCTGACTGTTGGGCTTAGTATTCAGCGAGACAGTGTGGGAAGGCATGTTTTAAGCTTGTTTCTTGAAAAGATAAGACTGTAGTTTTAAGTTTTTATCATATTTTTTATATTTATCAGAATGTAGCTGTACCTTTTTGACTTTTCTAGGCTTGCAATGATCAGGCGTAATTGCTTTAAATTAGAAAGAAAGAAAAGAAATAAATTTGATTATTTGACAACACATTACAGAGCAGATCAATTAAAAAAAAAGAAAAATAAGATAACAATATGAAAACAAAAAAATAAAAACAAAAAATATATGATAAATTAAAAATAATAATCTAAATTAATATAATATAAATATAAAATAATATAAATATAAAAAAATATGTAAATATAATATAAATTAAACTAATATTTGTATGTATCTAATGTAAAATCCTTGAAAAAAAATTAGTTTTTTACTTCTTCTACTTTCTACTTCTTTTTCGTTAAAGTCCGTGACTCGATGATAGTTTTGCCGCTGTTATGTGAACAAATGTTTTTTTTTTATTCGTTAAAAGTCATAAAAATATTGTCGTTCGTCAATTGTTATTTTATATAAAATGGTAGTCGTTCATATATTAATTGAACGTATTATTTTCGCTCGAATGACAGAGATACACAAAACTTTTTTTCCAATTATTCATACTCGAGTCAATAATTGTAGCTTTATTTGAAGAATGTAATAAAACTCTAAATAGCTCGAATAAAATACATACATAACACAATAGTTTCAATATTCCATGTTACAAGAGTTTGCACCTATCTGGCCCAGCGCATTAGCATTCCCATTCAATGTGGCAATGCAGTCAGTACCTTGGGACGTTGCCCTTTGGCAGCGATCTGGATCAGTTAAACTATCTCTAGAACATTTTATTAAGTCCTTAAATAGCTAAATAGCTGAACATGTATTTTATTTTACCGTATAATATACTGTATATAAACAAATGTTTAATATTAATTAATATTTTAATATTCAGAGTACATATACTTTTATTTCTCATGA
Source organism: Lampropteryx suffumata (assembly GCA_948098915.1). Taxonomy (NCBI): domain Eukaryota; kingdom Metazoa; phylum Arthropoda; class Insecta; order Lepidoptera; family Geometridae; genus Lampropteryx; species Lampropteryx suffumata. The sequence goes on from OX402552.1 coordinate 9,802,257, forward strand.
CTAGAATGATGCTTGCCGCACCTCCGATATGTTCTAGCATCAAAATAGCGGTCATTGATAATCAGAGAACCTTGCTTCACAGTACGATAGGTGCACGATTTATTTTACTGGGCTATTTGTTTTACGTCAGAAATTGATCGATCATTGCCAGTTATACTTTATACTATTTTTGATCAGACACGCGCTAACATACCATCATTGTATTATTTTGAAATCGTAATCAACAACTTCATAATAGATATGCTTCATTCTAACCAAGTGCTCATTGCATTTCATAATATCAAATGTTTACTCAACGGCGCCATTGCTGTCCCAGAAAGTGATACACCAGACATTTTAAGCATCTTTATTTTGCCTTGCTCATTAATAATTCATTTCGTCTTTTCTTTTTCAGATGTTTGCTGATTCTTAAAGATGACCAACGATGTAAAGTGAAATATGAAACGAACAAGACACGGACTGTGTTAAATTCAATGAACAGTTTTTCGATTTAGTGGTAGAGCTATGGCGTGAGTCTGTGTCGTAAAGATTTTTCATTAGGTGTTATTTCGTTTCGGTGATCGTGTGTGAAATGAGTGCGATGACGTCACGAAGGTCTCTGCTGTTCTACTTATTTATAACGTGAGTACTTACATTACTGGTGATTCTTTTGAATCGCCGAACTAAAATTTCGTAAAATATAAACGTTCTTATTTTAATTGCACCAAAGTCTAAATTAAAGTAACATTTGAGTGACAGTTTGGGAGTAAAAATTTGCATTGTGTTTTTTATTGAATCAATTCTCCTAGGACTTTCCGCGGATATATTCAACATAATTATATTGCGACTAAAATGAGCTAAGGCGCGTCAATCACACGTCAATTTAATTCAATTAAGAAATGTCATTTTAAAATGTTACTCGAATTCAGACTTTGGAGTAAACAAAATAAGATCATATTTTATAATAATATCAGTGTTTTTAGGTTTGAAAATTACTTTCGTAAACAATCGTTAACACATAAGGTATATAAGCGACGCCATCATTGAGTATATGTACAGGCGATCATCCCACTTGCGTAAGTACCGACGACTCGTCCAGGCGATTATCCCAGTTAAGTTTATTTGGAAGTCCTTGGTTTGAGTAGGTTTAATACTTTACTTTCGAGAAAGATATTTACTCGAAGTTCTATGATAAAGTGACCCGTTCATTCTGACGTTTTTTACCATAAACTTTTCGGTTTATTATGAATTTGATATATAGGTACTCGGATGTTTTATCTGTGCAGCTAAAAAAGCATAATTATATAGGTAATTTTGCCGTTCTTGGAAAGTTCAAAGTTGAATATCACAGAACTTCAATTACTGTGTGAAAAAATAATGTTTCCAAAAAAAAAACTTCAAGCATTTTTTAGTGACTGTTGAATTCATAATTTACCAATAAACGCCACAAACAAGGTTGATAGAATTATTGGAATCGAAACTCAATGTTTTTATCTCCGTTTAGGAAAAACAGCCATAAAAACCGTTGATATTCCCTTTGATTTACAATACGACGGCTATAAAATCGCCAAGTTGTTGTAAATTGATCCAACGCTGTCAACCAACGCCTATGCTTATTGTTTAGGAGATTTATTTAACGACAGAACGACTTTTCATCAAAACACTGAAATTTTCGATCGTAAATTTTGTCTTTGGTAAAATCTTTGTTGCTATTGCTAATAAAGGTTTGCCTTTAACAATGGTATTCAGTTTATTCAGCAATCTGTGTCAATATTCATAGATCTAATAGAACCAAAATTCCTGCTAAAACTATTTACGTAGCTATAGATATTCAAATTAAAATTCAGTTTATTTACAACTTATTATTATATTAACTTATAACATTACAGATGCGTAATGCGTAAAAATAGGGTAAACAGAACAGCAGGAGAAAATAATAAAGTTAGTAAAAACAATCTTATAATAAAAGGAACTAATACCTACACTAAATAATATAATGTGTATAGCTATATGTATCCAAAAGGTTCTCACAGTAGGTAAGACACAGTCTCTCTATCGTCTTCCAGTCATCCGCAAACAGATCCGCCTGATGATGTTCAGTGAGTAGCATATTTAAATGTCTCTGTACGCGGCAGATGGGCAACTGTTGTCGTGAAACAGTGCGTGCAGGTGTTGGTGCAATATAATCTGGTAGATACGCTGTATCTACCAGAGAGCTCTCTGGAGACGCTCTCCAACACTGGCGGCATTGTTGGCAATTCGGTTGGTTCTTTTCTAAAATTAGGAATTGTCTAAAATATATTTAGTTAGTCATTGTATTTGTAAAACCTTTTCGGTTGGTACCATCTAACTAAATTAGGAACGCTTAATTAAGTTAGATAAATTTAAATTAGGATAAGTTTGTAGCAGCAGAATACCAAAGGTTAATTTGATAGTTCAAAACCTAATTTTAGCTAAAATTAGTTAGGTTGGTGCCAACAGAATTGAGGCCATTGCCACGTTGAAATGTTAATAGCAAATGCTAATATACTGAGTACATATAGGAGCCAGATATTTGGTCACGCGATGTTTTACCAGACGCTCCGAAATATTTTTGCAAACGCGATGGGCTCCCGTTTCCCACGGACTCAGGTAAAATAGTTATTTCCACAAAAGGGTTTAAAAACAAAGCAGTATTTTATAATGAAATAGATTGAGTATAGATCGATAGAAAGATGGTATGTCGGTGGGATGGTAGTCAAAAAAGTATAACACTTTTTGACAACACACGGAAAATTACAAAAATAATTATATTACCATTAAATGCCATACAATTGGCGGTCTCATCGCTTGTTTGTAGTTGTTGTTATCACTACATAGTATAAAACAAAGTCGCGTTCCGCTGTCTGTCTGTCCCTATGTATGCTTAGATCTTTAAAACTACGCAACTGATTTTAATGCTGTTTTTTTAATAGATAGAGTGATTCAAGAGAAAGGATTATATGTATAAAACATGCATAATATAGTAGATACACACTGATAATTTTAGAGGTTTCCAAGGTGGTGTCGTAAATAAACTCAGTTTTTTGCGCTTACATTGCAAACGCTGTTTGAACCCTATGAGATAGATCAAAATAATGTACTGCAGTATTGTACACCCTCAAAAGGTCTACAAAAAAGTCCGCGATGGTATATGTCTATCACTTAGGGATAACCATTCTGTTGGTTAGTACCTATCAGCATTGCACCCGTGCGAAGCCCGGGTGGGTCGCTAGTTATAAATAAACAGAGAAGCGGCATTTTGATTTTGCGTTTATATATAATAACATATTTGTAGGTAAACTAAATTAAATAATGATATAAATAAATACATACATTCACTATATGTATAACTAGCTGGTGCCAGTGACTTCGTCTGCACAGGATTAGTATTTGGTGTAATTCATATGGATTTTGCAGTTCAAATGGCAGATTTTTTTCCTATTCACTTGATATTTATCGTTATATTTTGAACAATTCACACAATGGCCTCAATTCAGTTGTTTCGCTAGAGTAACTAAATTTCCCTAAAACAAAACGATCTTATTTTGTTTGCATTAAAGTCTGAATTAGAATAACGTTTTTTACTGACACTTCCTAAATTAGCGTATAACTGACGTGTTTTAGCTCAATTTAGTCATCATGTAAGGAGGTGTTGATTAAAACTGCGGTTATTTTCCGCACTTTTTATCAACACCTCTATACATTATTTTCAATAAAGGAATTAATTGGAATAAAAATTATAACTATAAAACAAAATCATTTTAACTTATTTTAGAACTGTGATTTAAAATGGGTACTCTAATTTGAAATTTATTGGTAACAAAATAAGGTCGTCCATATTTTAGAAAATTTTAACTAGTCGAAACAACAGAATTGCCAGCAATATCTTTATAAATTATAGCCTGTGTTATTCTGATGTATAAGCTATATTATTGTAAAGTTTCATTAAAATCCATGCAGTAGTTTTTTAGTGAAAGAGTAACAAACATACATACAAACTTTCGCGTTATTAGTAAGGATAATAAACAAAATCATAAGTCATAACATAATACATAAGTGGGTTATAAATAAGATACTATCTGTCCCGTTCGCGCCTCGTCCATGCGTTTTAAAAAGAATAAAATAATATCTCTAAACCATTCTCGAATCCACTTAAACACAAATAAAAATATCAAAATAGGTCCAGCCGTTTAGGAGTAGTTTAATTACAAACACACGCACAGAAGATTCATATGTATATAATAAAGATTACAATACAGATACAACTAAGTTTAACAGCACCACAAATAAGTTTCATGACCATGTTCCTGAAAATGGGGAGAGACTTGGCCTTTCTGATATCTACAGGCAACGTGTTCGACTCTAGATACTCGACCATCGAGATTTTAATCAAGGTATACCTACTCAAAGTTTTGACAAAACTCATATCCACGTAGTCACTTCTTTATTCAAGATTAACCTAATAATAATCGTTAGTCAATTTTATACAACTTTCTATTGTTTCTCAAGATATTTACATTTATATAATCCTACATATCTTACTAAACTACCTACATACCGAATGGGAAAGTAAATAGGTACTTGATAAGTTGTGAATGCTAATAAATGCACCCACATACGTTTCTCGTAGCTTCTAAATACAAAGTGGTTTTTTGAAGCATACAGTCTAGGGGCTGTTTTATAAAACTTACTCAGATCGAGATGAAAGCCTAGGTTATTTTTTTATATTGGAAGTTCCTTGTCATACGGACTTGGTGGATGGGGGCGAAAAAAAGTGTAAGATTTTTTCCGTCACGAATTTCCGTCACGATCTTTAGTGTTGACGGTTATCCAGAGTGACACGATTCTTCATCCCCGGACTAAATATCCTGGGGATTTTTGATATTTTGTAATTCGCAGGAATATATTTTTTCGAGTTGTGAAAATAAACATACATCAATTCATCTAATTCATGGGTTTTCTGCGTTTCATTTAATTGCTCTCAGATGCTAGTAATTCATTAATTTGTATTTGTTTATCAATAATAATATACTACGATAGAAACTTTTTTCCAACGAAATGTTCCACGACACGCACGCATTTTTTTTTATTCAGAACTTTCAGTATAACTTAATATCACTACATAGTATAAAACAAAGTCGCTTCCCGCTATCTGTCTGTCCCTATGTATGCTTAGATTTTTAAAACTACGCAACGGATTTTGATGCGGTTTTTATTAATAGATAGAGTGATTCAAGAGGAAGGTTTATATGTATAATAAATGCATAATATAGTAGAGAAACACTGATAACTGTAGAGGTTTCTAATCACATTCTGTAGTATATTTAGTATATCAGCATTGCACCCGTGGGAGTCGCTAGTAATATATAAATAAAACCATATTTAGACGAAACAAATCGACGGCTAACAAGTAGATACATTATTATTTCCTCATCTTAATTTTAATTCCAAACACCATTACAGCGCTAATCTCGCTTGCGTAATTGCGTGGTATATTTATGAATGGTCGAGTCGGCACCGTGGGCGATCCGGACACGATCCGGGATTGCCAGTTTCTGTGTCACCGTCGCTAACCAGTCTAATGAGGTGGCTACCAACTGGGCCTTTCAAACATTACACTTTTGAGATATGTGAAAATGTGACTTTAACTTATGTATACCTTTGTGTACATACCAGACAAGTTTCTTGCCGGATTCTGCTTGAGCTGGGATTAGGAGGAACCGGCACCTAGATTCACTAGCATGTAAGAAGAACATTCAAAGTGCTCCTTGTGATTTTAAGAATGTTTTTATTTGATTTGATATAAACACAGGCTTTAACGCAATATTTTGTCGATGATAGCTCGGACATAGTTTATTCGATGCATTTAGGTGCGAAAAGCGAACGCGAGCGGTAACGAGCGCACCGCGGATCAAACTCACTTATGAAAGATTCTTTAGCTAGATGAATCGAAACGATGTCGATGTCTCCAATAGTAAGATACTTTTGTATTAAAATACGAGTATGTAGTACAAGTCACGAATGTTTTAAAAGTGAAATTTGACAATTGAATATAAAAACATGCACACGAGTTGTAATGAATGGGTGCTTCTCATTGCCATTTTTAATGGTAGGGTCATTTAGTTTTTTAGTCCATTAAAATGTTACATTTTTTAGGCCTTAGTGTGCATTTGTCAGAGGACGCAATTTTATTTTTTTAATGTGTAGGGGGGGTCAGTAGAAGCTTAAGTTCAAGTTTGTGGGGTCGGCACCCTTGTCCCCCGGCCGCCATCTTGGAAAAGGGGGTGCAAAGGGTTTTCGCGCTGTATCTCGTAAACTAGTTACCTTACAGAAAATTTAATCAAACATAAAATGTAGCAAATTAAATTTCCTACAATTTTATTTCTATTACTTTTTATCGTCAAGTGACCAACAAAAAAGTTATAAACAAAAATAAATGAAAATTTTGTAACAAATTTCCTCTATATAATTGTTTCATTTTATTTATTTATCTAGGTTTTATGCATTTTTAATGCATTTTTTGTCACTGTCTTAGCAAATCGTTTGTATCGCAGAGTGTCTAGAGTATCGTCTTTATTTCCGCCATATAAAAAGACGAAAAAACGTTCGCCAACAACACTGAGTAACGATGACTCGACTTTCTCACTCATAAATAATTTAGTTCCACTTGCTAACTCTGGATGCTTCTGCAAAATTTTTATAAATTTGACTTTGCCCATGTTATACCTCATAGGTGGTGGGTAAAAGGGTCAAACATAGTTCAATAATAGCATAGGAATGTTAAGATCATAATAAATTGTATGAATAAAAAAAATATAGATAGAAAAGTAAGCCTAATTTTTAGTTTTTATTGCATCCCTATGAGCATTCGAGAATCCGTTTAAGTTTGGAGCGCTGTAAAACCTAGAACAAACAAACAAAATTTTCATTTATTTTTGTTTATAACTTTTTTGTTGGTCACTTGACGATAAAAAGTAATAGAAATAAAATTGTAGGAAATTTAATTTGCTACATTTTATGTTTGATTAAATTTTCTGTAAGGTAACTAGTTTACGAGATACAGCGCGAAAACCCTTTGCACCCCCTTTTCCAAGATGGCGGCCGGGGGACAAGGGTGCCGACCCCACAAACTTGAACTTAAGCTTCTACTGACCCCCCCTACACATTAAAAAAATAAAATTGCGTCCTCTGACAAATGCATACCCAAATGTAACTTTTCAATGGACTATTTATTATTGAGCGAGCAGCATTTTAAGCACACTATGCGGTATTTTTTCGAATATAAATATTTCTGCGTGTATATTTCTTTATTATTGTTATTAATATGCGATTGCTTGTATGGATGTTTGTATATCTGTGTTATCGTAACGGCTAGATAGATTTGGATGAAACTTGGCATAAATGTAGTCTGTGATCTAAGATAGCATATTGGCTACTTTTTATGTACCACGCGTACAAAGTCCAGGAAAAGCTAGAGTAAAACAGTACACTTCTAGCTAGAAGTAGCTACTTAAGTAGAATTACTTTACATTTTGGTAAAAACGGGATAAATTTTTATAAATTCAGATGAACTCTCATATATTTGTCGATGGAGGTACCGACACTGTTTTGATTCATCTAGAGAGCCTTCATCAGGGTGAGTATGATCCGCGGTCCTATGAAAATTCACAGTGAGAACCGAGAACGCGAGCGGCAAAGATCGGAACTCAAACTCACCCTGACGCAGATTCTCTAGATCCAGATAAATTAATACAGTGTCGGTGCCTCCATCGACAAAATAATACATAAATAAAACCCGTGTTTATCGAAATGTAAGTACAACTCACGAAAGTTTTGAAAGTAGAATTACTTTGTGTCATTGTGACCATGGCTTTACATTTCTCAATGTACTTAGAATAGGGATGTCAAAATACGTAGTAGGCCAGTTACTTATCGTTGGTACGTTGGCACTCGTAGGCCGAATACGGAAGTCCATTAATTGCTGCTATTAGTACAGGTGTTGCGTTGCAAATCTGTTTCACACCTATTATACTGGCGTGTATAAAGTTTAGCTAAGGTTGGCATTCAGCTTTAATAAATTTTTTATTCGACGTGAACTTTGATTCAAAAATCCGTAATAACTTCACTTCCTGTTTCTTAATCGACTCCAAAAATGGAAGAGATTCTGAATTAGGTTGTTTTTTATTTGTTTTGCCTCAGAGCTCCAACATTTATGTCCCGATTTTCAACATTCTTTTTTTTGATTCAGTAATGTAATTCAGTAATGTATTTATGTGGTTATACATTTGCATTCGTTTAAATTAGTTTGACAGGGGATGCAATTTTAATGTAAAGTTAAAATCATTTAATTTTTATTTTGAATCTTCTTACATGCTAGGAAAATTTAACCAAAGACCGAAGAGTAAATCAGCCAGTTCTTAACTCACATTTCCACAAATCTCTAAAATAATTTTCCGGCTACAGCCAGTTAGGTATCTAGGAACAATGCATTTAAAATGGGTAGGTCTTTTCAATAAAACCATTTGATAAAGATATCATTGTCTTTTCCCAAGGCCGATTTTAAAGTGTGTTGTCGACTGATGTATTCGCATCATCACCCAAATAGATCCAATTGAATTTGCGGATCCGAATCGTTTTCAATTCGACAAATGGCGATTGCGGTGTAATTGATTGAGTTTCCTGTACATCTAATAGCTTTGTGCTATTGTGGCTTTAGGGAATCATCTATAGATATCACTTTACCTGTAATTGGTTCATAGAGTTAGGTACTCTAGCACACACATGCGAATTAATCACCGTGCTATTCTAAAGTTTATTCTGAAGAGTTGAAATTTTCAACGCGGGTTTTCCCATTAGAGCGTTGCCTACGTTCGATTCCATGTTCCACAGAATACAGCAAAAAAAAAGCCATTAATGTGCGCTAGGTGTAATCAGCTCATAATTCTTTCACAACACTGTTTTAAAATAACGAATGACACAATAAGAAGTAGATGCCCATAATTACGTCGTTTCTGCATGAAGGTATTTAGGTATTTCACAGAAACAAGCACAGAACACTCTTTAAATATTAATGTTACCATAATCAATGTAATATTTACGGTCTGTCTGTCTGCTGTATGTGTCGAGGACCTCAAAAGGCGCAAATATGCCGGTTTAGATAAGAGCCTACATATTAGAGCCTTTTGTATTTGAGACCCTGGGCCCGTGGCGAACAGGAGCCCACAGCGTTTTCAAAATTATTTAGATACATTGGGTAACCCAAGAGCTGGCTCCTATCTGGCTCAGCGTATTATCATTGCCATTCAAAGTGGCAATGCCGCCAGTATCTTGGGAACGCTGCCCTCTGGCAGTGATCTGGATCAGTTGATGTTTCTATAGATCGTTTTCTTTGAACGGTCCTTAGCTAGCTCAACCGTAGATAATTGATTCAGGCGTGACTTTGCGGAAATCCATTACAATCCAATTCCATTATCCATTACTTGTTGCTTCGACCAACGTCAGGCTCAGACTGTGCCTGACATTGGTCGAAGCAACAAGTCTGCAGAGCAGAGTGTTTTTTCGTCGGGGTACGGAGTGAGTCAAGTGTTCCTGAGGATGCCTCGTGGAGAGGTGAAACACGTGTCGAATTTCTTTGGGAGGTTGCATGTGTGGATTGTGTGTGCTTGCCTTTTACTAACGCTTTGCATGGCTTTTCAATTGCAGGCGGGAGGGAGGTGCATGCGTCTGCATCGTGTCTAACTCTTTGAGAATACATTGGCAGAATAGTACTAAATATTTGTCCATCTATTTAATGTTTAGCTCAACTGTTTCACGTCTATTTTATATTATTGTATATTATTCTGTACATTTCTGTACCTAATTATGTCTGTAAATAAAAGTTCTTCTGTAGTAGGTACACTTTGAAGATCCCTGTTTAACTGTCAAGCTCCATAATCCGCCAGAAGCCAGAAGCCAGAGCGAGCCACGTCCACCCCGCGACGTGACTACGCTGCCGTCGCTGCGAGCCAGGCAAGGCATCAGCGACGACCAACAAAAGGGAAGCCGTCGTCGGTACCTTCGAAGGGCCGCTGCGACAAAGAGAGTTTTACCCTCGTCGAACGTAAGAAGAGGAAACCCACTTGTCGTAACCAGTGCGGTACGGCCGCTTTGACTGCATTAGGGCAGCTGTCCCTTCTACGTGCCGGGGTACCCACCACTCAACTCTACCTGTCACGGGTCCACTACGCCGTGAAGGCTGAGGGGGTCGTAGAATACATGAAGCAGAAGACCGGGCTCACCGTGAGAGTCGTGAAGTTGTCTCACCGTAATCTCGCCAAATCTCGCCGTAACGTGAATTTCAATTCATTTATGGTGAGAGTGCCGACGAATCGTCTCTCGACATTCATGGACACCGGGTTCTGGCCGAAAGGTGTCGTGTTTAGGAAATTCAACGGATCCCTGACACAAGACACCTTGCGAACGTCATCTGTAATTTAGTAATAAGTTTATATTTTGTATCTATGTTAGTCTTTAGGGTATTTATCTATGGGCCAATATATTTGTTACCTTTATGTACCATTATTTGTTGCCTGAAATAAACGATTATTATTATTATAATATCTACAAGTATTATATTACTAAAATTTACAGAATAATATACAATTACTTATAGATAAAAAACAGAATTCAGCTCACCGACCGCAGGTAAAGTGCCAAAAGGCTGGCAACGTTACCTCGTTGAGTAGCTACTCATTGGCTACTCAACGAGGTAACGTTGCCAGTTTCGATGATTACTACCCATAGTTTTCCTTTGTCCGAGGTATGCACCCTTTGATCATTGGTCTTGTCCACCAGTCTCTTCGATAACTCTCTTATATTACTTAGATTAATATATAATAAATAAATATTTCGGGCCAAAAATATCTAGTCCCACAATATGTAAAGTGTGTACTATGGATATTTTATAACAGACACTGAACATACATCTATGTTCATCACAACATTTTTTGTTGGTTCTGGATGAGAATAGAACCCACAACCTACCCATCGAGGTCTAAGGCCAGTCAACATTATTTGTATTTAAACTTGTATTACAAGTAATTATTAGTTTGACACAATATTATCATTCATTACTCTCACACAATTTTCTCAACATATATTAGCTTTTATCGGCCGAAGTGGTAAAATTATTAATTATCATAATTAAAAGCTCTGAGATGATTAATGAATGACTCACCGATATCTGCGGGTTAACTCGTACCGTTTGAATATGGATGGTAACATGCAAGAAACACCAATTTATCTAGCGTAACGGATTATTCCTGCCGGTTAATTGAATCGTTATGAACCTATGTAGCGATTGCCGTATTGCACAATAATAAAGTGCAAATGTCGCGGTACTTAGCCGCGGTTGCGCACGATGTCGGCCGACATCGCGACGAGTTGGCGCACAAAAAAATAGTTAAAGTGTGGTGGGAGGTGGGAGGTGGAAGCTGGGAGCTAGAAGGCGGGAGGTGTGAAACGGGACACGGGAGACGGGACACGGGGGACGGGAGACGGAAGACGGGAGACGGGAGACGGGAGACGGGTGACAGGTGACGGGTGACGGGAGACGGGAGACGGGAGACGGGAGACGGGAGACGGGAGACGGGAGACGGGAGACGGGAGACGGGAGACGGGAGACGGGAGACGGGAGACGGGAGACGGGAGACGGGAGACGGGAGACGGGAGACGGGAGACGGGAGACGGGAGACGGGAGACGGGAGACGGGAGACGGGAGACGGGAGACCAAACACGTGTCGAATTTCTTTTTGAGGTAACTCATTGGGAATAGATAGGCGGAATGGTGCTAGATATTTGTCTATCTATTTAATGTTTTGTTATGGATTTCCGCAAAGTCACGCCTGAATCAATTATCTAGGCTTATGTTAACAACAAAAGTAATTATATATGTATTATAAAAAATAATTTTAAATTATACAGTTACAGTTGGTTAATATTTAAGTACATACTTATGTATAAGTAGTTCAACCTCAATAGTTCAGTAGTTCAATTCGCAGGAAATCAATAACTTTTATTATACTGCTGCTTCTTGACAAGCAAGTATTACCATACTACTTTTTCTTATCAGTTAGTGGCAAACTCTGGTGTCAGAACTAATAGACTACCTGCGACATAGCCTAGCTACTTTTAAAAAGTGGGGACCCATAGCCTAACTAGCCTTCCAAAGCACGGATTATAAATAAGATTATTACTGACTACATCTTGCATGATGCTCTCCATGCGCCAGCGCATTCGACGGAAGAATATAATGCTCCTAATTACGTAAACTGCAGCTTTGTTCCCAACCACAAAGGGTTCCATACAAACTCACGAGCCCATTCCATACCTAGGTATGTTCGACTGACCGATTTTCACTTAAATAATCCTAGGTATGTACATTATGTACATTGTTTCATAGGCATTTCTGTCTATCCCGTTTGATTTGATTTGAATAGTGTTCCCCAAAGTAACCTAACCCAACTATGTATTTTTTTCTGTTTTGAGATGATTTTCAACTGTTTGTTCCATACGAAAAAATATAAAAAATGTATGTTACTTTGTCTGTAGAACCACTTAGAAATAAATTTAAGGAAATAAAATGTCAGGACAGTGCCTAGTCAGTATTATATATGAAAATGTTATGTATGTTTACCAGAATATTAATTTGTTTAAAACAATCATAATATTAACACTAGAAATCTATGGCTCGCTCGATGACTCGATGGATCGCTAGGCTCGCTAAAGTTAGTAAATCTTCTATAGGGCAATGAGAACACTTCTATAACAAGGTACCAAGCAACGTGCTAGATCGCTAGGCTCGCTAAAGTTAGTAAATCTTCTATAGGGCAATGAGAACACTTCTATAACAAGGTACCAAGCGACGTGCTAGATTTGTCGACTGGAAAATTTATGAACGTAATTAAGCGAAAACTTGAAACAAGTCCGGCTTGGTGCCAGCCGTTATGCACCTGAACCGACACCGCATGTACTGATTCGTCTTTCCTGCGGGTCCTGTCGACAACGTCGAGCGCGCTTACCTAAGTGCACGAAAGGAGTCTCTGAGGCGCACTTTAATCCTTTCACCACACTGGTTAGAAATAACTAGTGACACGATAAGAAGAAGAAGCGAAAACAGTCTCATAAAGTATATTTTTATCAAATTATTTGGTTGACAAGAAGCTTGGGACGAATCTCTTCAAATTCGACTCGGCATTCGTAACAAAATTAGCAAAGATTATACAAAAAAGTGAATAAGAGGAACCAGCACCTAGATTTACCTAATATGTAAGACGATTCTAAATGGTCCTTGTGGTAGGACCATTTTCTACACGTGGTAGAAGTGAAACCATGAAAATTTTGGCTTATTCCACTTATCCCCGTTGACAATCCCCTTCAACGGGGATTAGTGAACTTTTTGTTTATTATTCCCCGTTGACGCCGATTCGAACTCGTAATGGGGATTAGTGAACTAAAAAGTTAATTAATCCCCATTACGTTAAAAATAAAATACTAATTTAATTTTTTATAAGGTAAGTACTTGCTTATTGATTATTTTTATAATCAAATTATATTGCCTAGGCAACGATTCATTAACCTTACTGTCGCTTTTTCCGTTTCATCGACTTTCAAATCACAACGATGCTGAAGAAGTTTTCACTTCAAAAAATATTTTTATTCTTTCTATCTTTCCTAGACGGTAGAACCAACACCACTAGCAGTATCCTTGTCTCCAATGGAGACAACAGGGGAGACAAGTACGCTAAGCCTAATTTCCTGTGACTTTTCTAACAAGTAGAGGGAAATATTTACAGCCTATAAAAAATTGGTAACGTGCCACTTTTTAAGGTCAAGACTGTAGTTTCAAATGACTTTCGCAATGAAATGGGTTTCGCTGTGTCCTAGTTATAGTTGAAATAAGCGTAAGCGTTACTTGAAACCCTTTTGTTTGAAACTATTAAAACCATGGGTTTGAATATAATTTTCACTCAAAACGGGTTATTTACCATGAATGTGAGTTTTGCTTCCCGATATTTCGTAAGTTGACGTTGTTTTAACTTGCAGTTTACATTTTTTCAGAACTCCTTCTTTTAATGTTTTCTGATAAAATCGCGATTCGAGCAACCGTGAATACTTGTCGAGCTTATTTAATCAGGAAGTCGCTTTAAGTTTAAAATAATAAACATAAAATACGTGTTAAAAAAACTTATATAGTAAGCTATGTATTAAATTCACAAACAAAGATCGTTTCATAATATTTTTTGCATAAAATTCACATAAATATACATAAGTAGATAGTGGACACAAAAGCTTAAGTACCTACAGATAAATCAGCGTTATTGTGCTCAATTGGCAACATTTGTATTTAAATGTGTGAATTGGCGTTGGAATAAAACGAAATGTCAAATTAATAGGGGACATTGACATTGAGTCAAATAGACACATCCAAGTATCAATAAGTTCAATAGCAGGGGTATATAAATTGTTTTTATTATCATCCTAAAAAAACACAATCAAATTCTTCGTTTATTATTACATGAAGTAACATACCACTTTTATATGAATTACTTTTTCACGTGTTATTGTAGGTTTTATTGAGTAATCTTAGCGGAATTTAATAAATAAATTGTGTGTCAATCAATAAATATCAATAAAATCAATAAATGTGCTATGTGTAGGCAATTTAAATATAAGTGTATTTTGTTGCAATGTGATTTGAATGACGAGGAATGCTCGAGAAAGCTCTAGCCATTCTGCGATTACGTTTAGAATAAACAAATGCCGATCGACTAAGCCTTTATAACCAAACTTAACACTGGCAAAATTGTCAACAAAAACTGTCAATTTGGTTGTCAATATTTACGACGACGAGGAATCCGAGAAAGTTGTAGACGTCTTTGCAGCGTTTACGTTTAGATTACACAAATGACGATCGACTGGAACCTTGTCTATATTATAACAATTATCAACAAGACATATTGACATCTGACACGTGCCTATAATGACTTATAGGAAGACAAGAAGACACCATAAACGATAGGAATTACGATAGGAACGATTGGAAGGTAGCTGGAACGCCCGTGACTTCGTCGGTGTAGTTGTGCATTAGCTACAATATTTAGACATAAATAGCCTCGCGTACTTTTTAGTGTGTAATATCGTACGTCCTATTATAAGTACGTAAGTACTTTATACATGTAGAAGGTACCTACATTTATTTATATATCATATAATTGTTTTTCGCAGTGCATGCTAAATATTTTATAGACTACTAGCTGCTGCACGCGGCTTCGCAGGCATGGTACCTACATAAAAAGTAGCCTATGTCCTTCTCTATGGTCCCACCAATCTCTATTCAAAAATTCATCGAAATTGGTTAAAACAAACAGAGACAAACAGACAGAGTTACTTCCGCATTTATAATATTAGTTATATTAGATATACATTTTTATACTATAGGAATTTACCGTAGAGAAAATATAGTTCATGTTTCTCTGAAAATGTAGCTTTCTACAAGCGAAATAATTGTTGTAATTGATTAAGTCGTTTTTGGGTTTATCCATTAAAAACAAACAAAAAATGTAATATTTTCCCTGTAGAATAAAAGTTGAGATTATGGTTTTCCTAATAACATTGTTGTTACGTAGAGTGGAATAGAAAATTATGTAGCTATTTCACGTAGGTTTCCACATTTATAACTTTGTAGGAAATCCTTAATATTTTTTTATATTAATTTTCTAAAAAAAACTAATAATAACATAAAAATAAAAAACGAAAAAAGATTATATCAGCATGGAATGTGTTTCCATTCATAAATTGGCCTTTATCCCCAATTTTATGATTATTATCAAATAAACGACGTTCTCGTATCTTTCACTAAACTGCTTAATTAGTGGGGAACAATGGCTACTAAATCTGTCACATTGTTAGCCTCGTTTTAAACAATAGCTCTTTGTAACTATTTGGCATGTTACGTAACTATCGTTGTAATTTTGAAACTATTGACATTGCCCATAAAAGTAACTTCAGTACCACCAACTACTTTTTCTTCGTTATTGGCAGTGTCATAATGCCAATTTTGACAATTTTAAGTGCTTAGATTGTTTATAGTAAGACGTCACAAAGTCGAATGCTGTCGTTCGTCTTTTTTTATCTTATATAGAACTAGCTGCTTCTCGCTGGTTCCTTCCCTAGGATGCAATTTATCTCCTTGCCAAATTTTATTGATAATTTCATTATTTTGAAATATCCTGAAACATGTGTCCATTTATTTTGCATTTCAAGTATCCGAACCACGTTTCTAAGAAATCATACCATCCGTTAAAAAGTTTCCATACTAACTCTGAACCTCCATTTTACCACTTTGTTAGGTTAGGTTAGGTTAGGCTATTTTGCATTTTATTTATTCAAATCAAGTTTCAAGCAAATCGCCCTACGCGTTTAAATGTTTTATACATTCGTTTACACCTCTTTTCACCCTCTTAATGGTTGAATTTCAAAAAATCCCGTTTTAGTTTTGCTGTAAAAGGAAGCAACATTCCAAATTTCAACTTTCTAGCTTCAGCGGTTTCGGCTCTGCGATCATGAATCAGTCAGTCAGTCAGTCAGGTTAAGCTCTTTTATTTTATAAATATAATTTGCTGTCCCGTTCGCGATTTCGTGAAAATATATGACAAACTGTCAAAACCTAACAAGCCGAACGTCGTCAAAGGTTGCATCAAACAGAACACACCACTATAAAGCGCTGTGCAAATGTAGACAGTTTTTGTTACCGACAAGTAACACCAACAGCGGGAACCGTAGTTGCTATTGCTAGGCACTGGTACAATTAGTTGCTTGTACAATTACAATACAATTCGTTTGCGCAGCTCAGTTACAATTGTAAGGAAATTTGTTAATCTTGCTTGTGTCTTCAACTGACGACTTTAAGTTTTCTGTTACCGACACCAAACACTTTTTGATCGTCAATGAGTATGTGTTAAGTGGGAGCCTGTACCTACACAACAAATTTTTACGTATGCGCAGGGAGTGGATGAGTTCATACTGGTTCTATAGAAATCAAATATTCATCGGTAGCTTGTAACTGACACAAGACACAAAAGTGTCCACGTTTGCGCCCTGCCTAAATCTTAAAATTTGCGTGTTTAATTTCGAAAATTTCCAAATGTTTTGATAATTACTCTATTCGGGGCAGGTAATCATGAAAATCGGTTCAGCCGTTTTCAAGATATAAATGCTGTAACTGACACTACTTCCCTACAACGGCCTTAAATCATCTGCCACCATATCCTTTTTCTTTTTCTCTTCCTATAATACCTTCCTATTAACAATAGCATCTGTCTTATTGTCAATTTTGCCAATGTCAAGTGATTGTTTTTTTATAATATCGTCATATTAACGAAGTCTATCTGTCATTGTCTTTTGTTAATGTCTTCACGGTCGCTCTATCTTGGAACGACCGTCTAAAATTGTCGACCAAGTGACAGTGACAGTGTATTGACAATCTATTGATAACTAGCTGGTGCCCGCGATTTCGTCTGCGCGTAATTTCTAACGGTTTTTGCTGCGCACGCCAGATTAGCTTGCAGCTGATTTTTTTCCTACTTACGTGACACATATCGTTATATTTTGGACAATTCACACAATTTCTTTATAAATTATAGCCTATGTGTTATTCTGACATAAGCTATATTATTTTAAAGTTTCATTAAAATCCATTCAGTAACATATATACATACATTTGTAATTTATGTAATTTATTTCACCTTCATAACTTTAATTAGGATTATTTTTGGCCATCTTGCGAAGCAAACATCTAATATTATTTATATTTATCGAGTTATTTTATTTATATTATGTATATTTCTCGATTCTCGAGTGTCGAGAAATAATTTGGTAATTTGGTTATTACTACTTATTTGGTGTTTCTATTTAAGAGTTAGAGTTATTGACTTGGGTGTGAATAACTGAAATATAAGTATTGTGTTTCTTCGAAGAAAAATAATAAATAATAAAAAAATTACGGTTTGAACTCCGGGAATGCCGACAGAAGTGTAAACTTATTTTGAAATTTTTTACTAGGGTTATTGGGTTATGAATTGCATTTTATTTATGAATTGTATTTTATTAGTTATTAGAAACTTTAAAATACATATAATATTCTGTTATGTTTTTGTTCAGAATGTAGATAATATATCAAAGAACCTAACTCAGTAAACTTCTCCATACAAAAGTAGACTGTAAACATGTGAATTAAGGTTTATAATCAAATGGGGCGAGCGTGGCAGCCCTGCGTCTCGGTAACGGTGTCGCGAGTCCAGAGGATTTACCTCATCTAAAAATATGCGTACCGCGCTAAAAGAAGTTTTCACTTCAAAAATAAGGTTTTACAAATGCTATGACTAACTAAAATATATTTTAGATAATTCCTAATTTTATTATTTTTTTATTTCCAAATATTTTTATTTTCATTTATTTCACTTTCAAAATATTTGTGAGTTGACATACATTTTGATAAAGGTTTCCACGTACTATTTTCATCAAGATAATCTTCATCAGGGTGAGTTTGCTGTCGCTCGCGTTCACGGTTCGCACTGCGAACTCTAAATGAACCAAAACAATATCAGTGCCTTTATCTATAAAATAATACGTGAGTAAAACCCGTGTTAAACAAAATTTCAGACTATAGATTTTTAGACAAAAATATTGCTGTATTTTCCCTAAAATTGTTTCGAAACTCCCCGACATTTTAATCCTAATCTATTCATACTCAAATGGGTGTTAACATCTGTGTCACTAGTCACCACGCTAACCTGACAGGTTTAATAAGCATGAAGCTTTAAATAAAAATGCCGTTAGCCGCTGAAAACAGCCAAGTTATATATACATAGCTGTTAATACACCTTTCTCAGTTCCGTCTTTGTTTACTTTAAAATACTTGAATGAGTTATTCTCGGGTTTACATTGTATGTTCGATAGTGTAGTCTTAATGTTTTGAATAGAACTTGCTGTCTATCTAGAGATTAACTAGTAGTCGCCCACTGGTCGAAATTCGACCATAATTCATTAATAATTAAAGTATATTTTATGCATAATTAAAAAAAAACCATTCTGCACTATTTCTCTATATAAACTATATGTGTGCGAAATTTTATACAGTTTTAGGAGTACAAAGTTTATGCTTCACGTATTAATATATAGATATGAAGGTTAGACATGTTATAATCTTATTCATTCGGTCTCCATGCATTTTTTTATACATATGCAGTAAGTGTGCAGTTGCTATCGGGTTATAAAAATCGACTGATGAATAATAAATTTAATGTAATTAATTACAGAAGTGTACAAAATAATATACAGTAAACGTGTGGAACAGTTGAGCTATCTATGGACCGTTTAAAACGATCTATAGATAGGTCTGTTCCAGATCACTGCTAGAGGGCAGCGTCCCCAAGACACTGGCGGCACTACCACGTTGAATGACAATGCTAATAATACGCTAGGCCAATTCTTGGGTCACTGTGTTTTTATTATTACTGTTATACGAACATGTAATTCCTATTAGGCAAATAAGTTTTCACGTCAAAATCTATGTTACCTAAGTTACCTACGATTCTGTGATCCAAAACATTAAATAGATGGACAAATATTTAGTACTATTCGCCAATCTATTCCTTTCTCAAAAAGAAATACGACACGTGTTTCGCCTCTCCGCGAAGCATCTTCAGGCACACCTGACTCGCTCCGTACCCTGACGAAAAAACACTGCTCTGCAGACTTGTTGCTTCGCCGATCGTTGGACTGAGAGATTTTGAGATTTCCGCAAAGTCACGCCTGAATCAATTATCTATATTTGATCTAGGAAAAAGCCGCATATAGCGTAGTGTAGGTATATGTACCTACTATGCTATAATCATATATTTAGCTAGAGTAGCGTTTAAATATGCACTGTCCTTGTCTTTCTCATGTCAATATATAAGGATGGTAACAGATTAAAACAAGATTCTTCGTTTGTCATTTCATGAAGTAACAGCACTTCTAAATATTTTTTATCTCGTGCTATTGCATGTTTTATTCAGTAATCTCAGCGGAATTTTAATGTATAAATTGTAACTACATAGCACAAGTATGGACAATTTAATTATAAGTGTATTATGGTGCAATTGATTTGACGCAGAATCCCGAGAAAGTTCTACGATCGACGATCGACTATTCCACTAAGACTTTGTTATCAAACAATCACTTGACATTGGCAAAAAGTCATCATTAATGTATGACACATGCCAATTTTGAATTAACAAAGAAGACGAAGATTAAAACAACCCTTAGCTAAAGCGCGATTAAAAGATAGACTCATAAGCATTCATATTTACGTACATTTGTTTATTTATTTATTTTATTTTATTATTGCGTTTCGTAAGGTTGAGTGACTGGATCGAAGTCTCGGCAGAATAACAGCGCTGAACTGTCATCTGACAGGGAAGCATAACGCTGAGTCGAGATTTTTTTGCTGCTGTAGCACACATCATAATTTTAAGCAAATGTCTTTTCTCCTTTTACTTTTTAATATCTGTTACTTCCTTTTTACCTAATATTGTTTAGTTTTCTTTGTTATTATTGATGTGTAGGTGTGCGCTTATTCAGTAAATAAACAAATGTCTATGTCTATACTCTTTATAGTCGCGGGCCGCCATCGCCAGTCAAACATAAAATAATTCCCTGTTCGCATCGATCAATAGTGTATCATAGTAATCACTGTTATATATCTAACCCTTGCTGTCAGTTCAACGGCTTCTTTGTGTCAACGTGACCGACTAAACTACGCAGGATTACTTTCAAAGCAGCCGGTGTAGCTCGTCAACTTAACTAATACCATAAGCTCCGCAAAAGTGTCGTACAATATTCTGACTGGAGTTAGCAATTGCCTAACTTGCATAACCCCTGTTAGTGGGCCAAAGACCGGCTGAGACGAAGAAGGTTGCCGCGAGACAAATGTGTGTACGATCTGCAAGTATTTTTCTTGGTGTCTGGGTGTTTTTATGTATAACATGTATATTGATGATGTATAATATGTATACAGATGATGCTTTGTGAAATGTCTGGCCTTATTTATTTATGAGTACAGTCTATGTTTAGTATGTCAATGTACCTGGCGGAGTCCGGCTTGGTGGGTACCAACACAATGCCAGATATTCGGCCTTCATAGATTAGTGTGGCTTTAGTGTGCTTACGTTCGAAGGACACTGGAGCGAGTGACATTACTAGGCAAACAGACAAAATATCTTATGTCAAACTTCCTGCTATTGCAAGTATCAAAGGGTACGGTAACCTCTTACCATCAGTTGGGCCGTATGTTTGCTGGTATGATTGCATAATAAAATAAATTGAACAAGCGCATGTGACCACGACACTGACCTCTATCAGAAATGGCCACATCAAAGCTAAATATTGATCAAACTAATATCTATA
Source organism: Lampropteryx suffumata (assembly GCA_948098915.1). Classification (NCBI taxonomy): domain Eukaryota; kingdom Metazoa; phylum Arthropoda; class Insecta; order Lepidoptera; family Geometridae; genus Lampropteryx; species Lampropteryx suffumata. The sequence goes on from OX402552.1 coordinate 9,823,743, forward strand.
TCGAAAAACTGTTAAGAAACCTCGAAGTTTCTTTAATGGACCTATCCAACGATATGCCGCACGATGGGCTTGTAAAAAATAATAAAAAATCGTGGTCGGCTCGGGACGCACGACAAAAGTGATAACTTAAACTAATCTATGCTGTGGGTTATAGTGAGAGAGGAGGAGTCTGCCTACCGCTGCCGTATGGGTGAGAGAAAGGGAAGCCAGACAAACTGGGGCCGTAACGCGATACGTAGCGAACGAAAAAAAATTACATGTACCTCACTTTACATGTACCCCGCTAACACGTATTTCTGTAAAATTGAATTACGATAAAACGAATTGTCTGCGAGCAAGAGCAAGATTATGGTCGGACTGACAGACTGACAGACGGACCAGACAGACAGACAGACAGACAGACATAACGAAATTATGAGTTCCTTGTAGACTTCAGAACCCTTAAAATGACAAAAGAACACTTAACTTCAGATCGACTCAACTAAGCACATGACGAACAACAACATCGACTTGGTGAAGTCTGACGTCTAGTTCTTCTTCTTCGAAGCATGGGTCATGTGATGACAATTTTGCTAATGTCAAGTGTTTAGATTCTTTATAGTAAGACGTCACAGAGTCATATGTTGTCGTTCGTCGTTTATTATTTTATAAAAATTGGTATCTTTATAAATCGACTCTATAATTGATTTTGCACAAATTAGGTACAAAGATACACAAAACTTTCATTCTAATTATTCACACCCGAGTCAATAAATCTAGCTTTAATTCAATTCAATTTCCAAACTTACAAATAAAACCCGAAAAAACTCGGGGAAAAATAAATAATATATAAGCACAATGTTTACTTCGCAAAACGGCTAAAAACAATCGACTATAAACTATCTAAACACTATAAACAATCTAAACACTTGACATTGGCAAAATTGTCATCGTTATGACACATGCCATTAACCAAAATGAAAAAGGTTTTTTGTCAGTTTGAATGAAAGTCTCAAAAAATCTTTACTTAGTTCTCTGTTGAATTTTAGTTTTGTTATCGAATACAACCTGACAATATCCAACTTACAAAACCAGAACTGATACAATTTAGAACTCTACAGTTTACCAACACTTTATCAAAGAACAGTGATGTTTATCTGGTAGTTTTGACCGCAATAAAACAAGTAATAGTATTCTCCGTGGAACTACCGTATGTAAAGTACGCGGTTGCGGTAGGCGGCATCTAGTTAATCCCGGAACTATGTAGACAAACTTTATTGATTCATACCGTTCTATTTACATCTTCGATAGTTTGGTACATGCCATTCTTTATTGTTAACTTTTATCATTGATTTTTCTTTGATGTTCATTTTTGACTTTAAAACTCTATTGCCTGACTTGTCAGCTCAGTTGGTAGTAGCTCTGCCTTCTGCGCTGTGGGTTGAGGTTTTGATTCCCCCCAAGGATAAACATAGGTGTTCGTTCTGTGTCTGGGTGCATAAGTATGTAAGTATTTAAAAATAAAATTATTCTACCGTCATCTGGTCACCATAATACAAGCTTTGCTTAGTTTGGGGCTAGGTGGTGTTGTGTGCAATGTCCTCCAATATTTATTTATATATTATTACCCATTAAATTAAATTAAAGACTTTTGAAAAGTAGATAAGTAGGTACAAACTAAGATAACTAACTCCAGAGACTTCTTACTTCTGATAATTCCCACTTGCCCTATTTCCAGAACCACTGATGAACAAATGAGACTACTAGGTATAATTTGTTCTTTTACCAATATAAGTGGTCTTGCTTATAGCTATATGTAGGTACTAGGAACGCAGAACCGCCAAGAGGTCACTTGAAGCTTGGATTTACATAATTTACTTTGTTAGATGCTTGATTCGCGTCAATTGATGTTAGGGTTCCGAAGTCCAACAAGAAATCCATACAGTTTCGCTATGTCTGTCTGTCCGCTTCTAATTATGCTATAAGTTTTACCGTATGAAAATTTTCACGGCAATACCTATTAGTGGATCCTGCAAAGTAGAGTTGTTTTTTTTTATTTTACTACCCTACCGTGTGTCTTTGGGTAGATATTTCAAATACGAGTATATTATAAGGTATCTTGATTAGTTCTACGATAAGGCAAATATTAAACTATGATTTTGTTGATAGAATTCAATGTCTTCCTACGGCTAAACTGGTATTCGGATACCTCCATCTTAAAAGTTTTTAAATTGTAGCAAATAAATATATGCTGAAATTCCTTAGAAGTTATATTATCACGATTTATGAATAACAGCCTGATTTGTAAACCTTAAAGACATGGAATACTCTATAGTACTCTAGTCTTATCCATATACTCCATAGCCTTGTCACGGTATGACGTCACCCTCTTGTTCAGCGCAATCTGAAAACCAACGTTATTTTGCAATATGTAAAGTAGCATAGAGCTGAGACTATGTGTGTGTAACACACACATAGTCGAAATAATTTTATTTCATTTTCATTTCATTTCACTAAATTTAAATGTTTTTTGAACAGATGATGTTCAATTGGTTTGACCTGACCACTAGTCATTCTTATCCTTATTGACTTCAGAACCCTTCACTGTACATAGTCACACGAGCTTGGCCAGTTCCTAACTTTTATAGGTTTGAGGTTCCCTAAAGCCTATGCTTTAGGTAACCTCTCTTTACTAAATAAGACAAGCGATTGAAATGAGATTTGTGATCAATCTCTAATCTTCATACTAGGTTTAAAAATTCGACAAGGTCTTGTTGTTCTTCTTTCGAGTCAGTTTCTCATAATTTTGCTTGACCATAAAGTTGCTATGGCTGTAGCGGCGTCCGAGGTGATGTTGAGGTCAGCTCTTGTGCAGGAAGGGCAAGTGGGGCAATCAAGTTGATAGGACATAGTTTGGGAAGGACTTACACAGTCGTACTGCACATGTGACACGTCTACTCGTAGCATTCTCCACTTGCACAAATCATAATCTGCAACTACCCACTTGTGCTCGCAGTCTATTGAGGGATTTCCAGATTGCGTAAGTTTGGTCATTTCCATGTGGTAGTCGCTCATCAGGGCTTTTAAGGTCAAGAGGAGGGGGCGACTTTTTTGACCAAAGATGTAATTCTATAACGTTGTTGATGATTTTTAAATTAGGTCCTATCAATGCTTTGAATGTTGCTTTGAATGTTGTTGTAAAGTCGTGTTAGTTCTCGAGTTATAAGTGGTGTACACTTATAACTCGAGAACAAGATGTTGATGAAACAAGATGGATGAAACTTTAAATGAATATAGTTAGTAACTTGGATTAGGATATAGCCTATTTTTTATCCCGGAAAAACAACGGGAACCGGAACGTGGCGGGCGAAGCCGCGGGTGGCAGCTAGCGCCATCTATCAATATATATCCGTAACTTTGTTAATCTCTGTAATTATTACAATAATTTGAACAGCTATCTTTTTTTTAAGAACGATATTAGTACTTTAATGTTTTTTGTGAAGTTGTAACCGCCCAACGAAGTGGGCACGGGTCAGCTAATTATTAATAAAATCTAAAATGAATGACACCAGCAATCTCGTGCTACATTTGTAAGCTAGTTGTAAAGCAGCAAGTTATATGAATTAAAATCACTCAAACAAGACTAATAGCGTCTGTTTGCTAAAACAAGAGTCCTAGGTTGACATTTATGTCATTGTCGTAAGATTCAAAATACAGTGATTCCCGATTCTACTATTGAACAGAATCTAATCCATTATTCATTTACACAGATGACTCTCTAATCCCTCTCAGCGTTTCCCTTCCTCGCATTAAGGTATGCTTATACTGGCAATTGTAATTGCTCCATCTGCCAATTGTGATGTCACGACAACATTAAGCAATTTACTGCAAAGGCAACATTTAGAAATTGTATAGAGGTACCTCCACATTTAACCCTAGCACGCCCTATCGAATTCATATTCTGTAGTAAGAAATTTTCAGAGCGCTTTTTTTGCTAGTGCGCGCGCTTACGTCTACCATGTTCCACAGATAAACGTAAAGATCTAGATTCATACTAATTACCGAGCAATGATTGGACGAAAGTTACCAGAAATTACCCAGTAATAATAATAGTAAATAAATGAGCTTTATCGAGAACATAAAATTTTAGTTACATAATATTTATGCTATGGCTATAATATTTCCTGCAATTGGCGTTCTTATTGCATATGGCGATATCTTCAAGATAACCTTTAACTATGCTTAACTTAATCTAGAACGAAAATGAAGTGCTCATAAACCAACTACAAGGTGACATTGCGTGATACAAAAGTTGGCTCCTATCTGGCTTAGCGTATTAGGATTGTCTAATACGCTATTGAGGGAACGCTGCCCTCTGGCAGTGATCTGGATCAGTTGAGATATCTATAGATAGTTTTAAACGGTCTTTAGATAGCTCAACTGTTTCACATGTATTTTATATTATTGTATATTATTATTTACATTTCTGTAATTATTGCTATAATGTTCAGCATGTTGGATATTCGCCAGCCCCCCAACTAGTTGGAAACTGTATTTCGAGGGTAAGGTTATACCCTCAGTACTGTCCCTGCCGTATATATATAGAAAATACTTTATTGAACACCATAAATACATTAGAATAGTAGAAAAAATAACAATGATTTGCTAGTCGGTTCTACAATGGTGTATTGACCGACGAAAAAATTGCCCGTGTAAGAGTTGTACTTGTACAGAGTACTTTTACTCCAGCAAAGCTGATGTTGCTTGTGTTGACATCTTGAATACACTAGCACGTGCGGAGATGTTATTCACTTGTCTGTATAACTAATAATTATTATACGCTTCCTCGTTTGTTTATTACAAATGACGTGATGGAAGGTAAATCCTTTCTCATAATCACCTGTCTTTTAAGAATGCTTGATAAGTATGGTCTATCCTTGTCTTTCAATTGTCAATGTATAGATATGACAACGATTATTATCAGCCGTCTTGACGCAAACATTGCGCTCTTATCTTTATATATATTAATCTTCTGTCGGTGTGTTTGTAATTGAACTCCTCTTAAACGGCCGGACAGATTTTGAACGGGGTTTTGGAACAATAATAGAATCTTCACTTTAAACTCGATTTGTTGTTTTTTTTTTATCATCAATAAACCTACGTTTGACCACGATCTCGCCTGATGTTAAGCGACGATGTGGCCGACGATGGGGCACGCAGGTGTAGAAGACACCTATTTACTCGAGACTTTAAGAGACCTAGATTGTAGTTTTCAGGAAAGACAGACGACGGTAAAGCATTCCAGTCCTTGGCTGTACGCATGATAAATGTGGAAGCAAAGCGCTTTGTTCGTAAGGGTGGTAGGTTGACAAGGTATGGATGGTATTGAGCGGTACGTCTGCTTGTCCTGTTGTGAAAAGGAGATGGTGGAATCAGATCATGTAATTCCTGGGCACATTCTCCGAAATTTATCTTATAAAAAATCGAAAGGCAAGCAACTTTACGACGGTGCTCGAGACTCTGGAACTTAGTCTCAGCGTTAATTTGTGATATTCTGTTTTGATTTATTAAGTGAAAATGTTCTGAATAACCATAATTTTAAAAGGATAATGTTTTAACGTGCCAATCTAAGGTTAAGATCTAATTATGTTAAATAAATAATTAACATTGGGATCTACTTAAAACAAAATAAAATGTAAAATCTCACAAATGTAAAAGGTATTTGGCGGTGATTCTATTCTTTCGCCGGACTAACAACATTTGAACGTATCATGCTTTAAATAAAGTCCAAATTAGAGTAACACTTATAAATAAGTTAACATTGTAATTTTGTTTCATTATTGAAAGGATTTTAAAATGAGCTAAAATATAAAAGTTAATAAATTGAAGAAGTATAATTTATAATATACTAATCTAATTCAGACTTTAGCGTAAACAAAATAAGATCGTTCGTAGTTTAACCATATTTTAGCGAAAAAAAATCATTGTTAGATAACTTTTGATCACAATAAAAAAATGCGTATTTCGGAGTTCAATAACATTTACAAAAGCAGATTTCTCATCAATCAATTCTATCTTTCTGTCTGAGAGCCTTATCTCTGAGAGATAAGTCTCTATGTCATTTCTAGACATGCCAAATGGTGCCTCTCGAGCTCAGACGGCGAAAATACAGTAGCAGTTTACCAATAATTCAGGTATAAAATAAAAATATAAAAATACTTACAGTACTTTCAGAAATATATACAAATAAATGAAATTAAGGTGTCTGTTTGTCAAAACAACAGCTTTTTACTAACATCTGAAAGTATATACGTACTTATATATTTTTTATTTATAAGTTTTGTCTCAATCTATTTGTTCCGGCTAATTTTTGAACCGAAAGCTGAACCGATTTTGACGGAACATTTGACATAAGTATTTATTGGCAGATGGCCAGTGAATATGTTATAAGGTTTATTATTAAAAAGATTTAGAATGCCGCGCTAAAAAGAAAAATCATCATTACTTACAAAAAAAGGTTGACTGTAAAGTCGGTTTACAGACGATAATTTTACGTGATAACGTCATAAGAAAACATTGATGAAACATTTCATACTTTTAACCTATTAAGATGCGTCACAAGCCGAACGCTTAGGCCGATCGTGCCTCACTATCACTTGTTCCGCGCTCTCGCTTGCACGCTCGGCTCAGGCGGAACGTTACAATTTTTCATGCGTGCAGCCGGCGTTCATCTATTTATAAGACGTTATCACGTCATAAGTCCGAGTGCCTATATGTCGAACTATAGTTGGCATGGGCGCTAGGTACGTATTTTTATAGGGGTGGTGGGGAACTAAATAAACTCGTTATGTAGGTAGTCTTAATTTAAATACATTTAATTTCTTGTCTTATATCAATAAACTGCGAGGGTTCTGGCTAAATCTAGTCAAAATTTCATCGTAATTTTTAATTTTCCTATGCACACTTATCACTCAGATCAAACAAGCTAGAGACCTCTGTCGTCAAGTAAACGAAGTTTTACGCATGTGAAGGAGTGAGCAGCAGCTAGTAATTATCTAAAATCTTAATCAGGATGTGCATTGCATGAATGAAACGTCCCAGTTCTGGGCCTGATGATCCGAAACGTCGCGCTCTCATTGCGACAACGCATCAACAATCTCCTCTGTTACTTTGTCACTTTGGAACATGTAGGTGAGTATTGCACATGCCCACTGAATGGGTTATTGTAATGCTGAAAATATTCTCTATTGTCATGTCTAAAAACTGCTCGCCACTTTAGACTCCTTCCTATTCCGTAAGGACTTGAGTTTATAAATATATAAGTTATAAATATATAAGTGACGCTTTATAAATAAATAATAGTATAAATTATTAGATTATTTCTGGCCGTCTTGCGAAGCAAAAATTGCGCTCGTATATCTATTATTAGCTGTTGCTCGCGACTTCATCAGCATTTTTTTAAAGGAATTGTAGCTTAAATCCTTCCCCAGGATGCTTTTTATCTCCTTGCCAAATTTTATTGATAAGTTTCAAACCAATCACGCCCACAACCCATTAAAAAGTTTTCATACAAACATTCAAACCCCATTTTACTCCTTTATGAGAGTTATTTTGAAAAATCTAACCAAGTTCCTAACAAATCACACCACCCGTTAAAAAGTAAACTTGACACACCATTTTACCCCTTTGTTAGGCTTATTTTAAATTTTTTTAATCACGTGTCTATTTATTTGGCATTTTATTTATTCATATCAAGTCTTAAGCAAATCGCACCACGCGTAAAAAAAATCATACATTCGTTTTCACCCCTTTTCACCATCTTAGGGATGGAATTTCTAAAAATCCTTGCTGGTAGGTGATTTTGTGAAGTTTGGTAGCAATCGGATCAACAGATTTTTTTTTTCATCAATTAAATTTCTTTTAATCATTCAAACATTTGTCGGCGGGAATCGATCCCGTAACTTCTGCGTCACAGGGGTCTATTATATCGTTATGATGTCTGTTTATCTCTTAGCAGCATATAGGTGGTAGACCTCTACAGCAAGGGTCTGTTTGGGCGAATAACACTACCGTGCCAGATATTCTCCCTTCTAGAGGAAGTGTGCAAGCATTACCAAGATTAAGTTTGAAGGGTCCTGAAGCAAGTGACATTACTGGACAAACAGACAAAATAACTTATGTTTAGGGCCAACAACGTACGTGTGATACCTTCTGATTTTGCAAGCGTCATCGGTTACGATAAATTTGATACTTCCACGCGCTCCTAAGACCAAGGGTTTTGACAGGCAGATAGACAGACGGTCAGCGAAGTGAAATATAAAGGTTCCTTTTTTCCTTTTGAGATACGGAACTCTAAAAATAGTTAATGATAGTGCTTTTGTTGTTAGATTTTTGAACTAAAATTGTTGCTTTTGTTATAATACTTGGGTACTAAAATTAAGAAGGTCTAAAACGATAGTGTATTTAATTTTAGAAAAACAACATAACCACTACCAATATTACATCAAATGTGAGTTTTATTGTAATTACCTGCCTTTTGTTTCTTTTTCTATTACAGAAAACCTACAAAATAAATATGGTTACAACAATACTCGTATAAATAAATAAATAATATCGGACATTTCACACAGCGTCATCTAGCCCCAAAGTAGGAGCTTGTATTATGGGTACCACATGACTCATATACTACTTATATACTTTTTTTGTAAATACATACATATGACTCTTCTCTTCTCCTTCGATCTTAAGAGACTTTTCAGATCTTCAATTGCTAAGATCTTTTAGGATGTCCAAAAATACTATTCAGAGGTATCAACCTAATGTAAAATAACCATGTATACATATGTATAATTACTAGTTCCAGCCCGCGGCTTCGCACGCGTGGTACATACATAAAAAGTGGCCTATGTCCTTCTCCAAGGTCTCATGTATCTCTATACCAAAATTCATCAAAATCGGTTCAGCGGCTTAGGTGTGAAAACGTAACAGACAGGCAGACCAACAGAGACAGACAGAGACACTTTCGCATTTATAATATTAGTATAGATTAAGTAGGTAAGTAGACATTCTTGTTTTCTGCATATTTATATGGTTCTACTTTCGCGTCTAGTTTATATTTCTGTAACAGACGGTTATCTATTTTTATCTATGTCTGACGATAGTGGGGTTTCCTTTTATTTCGCTTACTGATCTTGTATTGAGCAATATTAGTTACTAATTCGTAGTTACTCAGTTCAAATCATTTTTAGTTCGTTCTGTCTCTGTTTGAGTAATGGTAGGTATTTACTGTAAATTACCTGTGTGAAACAATGATCGAACTGAGTGGTTGATGGGTGACAGCTAGCTAATAAACTACCCCCCCCGGACAAACACACATTGTGGACGACCACAGGTGTTTGTTCTTTGCCTGGGTGTTATAAAGTATCATTATGTATGTATTTAAAAATATATAAGTATTCTATCGGTCATCTGGATAACATAATAATAATAATAATGCCGGACATTTCACACAACATCATCTGGCCGCAAAGTAAGCAGAGCTTGTGTTATGGGTACCATATGACTGATATCCTACTTATATACGACTTTTTTTGTAAATACATGCATATTATACATAGAAACACCCAAACCCGAAACAAATACTTGCAGATCATACAAACATTTGTTGCGCGGCGGGAATCGAACCCGCAACCTTCTGCGTCTCAGCCGGACCTTAGTCCACTGCGCCACAGAGGTTGTCAAAATTATCATAATATCTGGCTTTGCTTAGTTTGGGGCTAGATGGTGTTGTGTGCATTGTCCACCAATATTAATTCACTTATTTACAAAAAGTGGTTTTGCCATAAAGCCTAGGCAATTTTTGCGACATTCTGTGGAACATGGATACAGACGTAGACGCGGATACGAGCGGAAAAAACCGCGTTGAAAATTACATATCCAGAATAACCGTGGTTTAAACTGCGCGGATTAATCCGCAATGCGTGCCAGACCTAACGGAAGCTTTCAGACAGCTTATATTGCTTAACAAAGTTTGTGTGAACTGCTAACAATTACCGACATAAAGAAATAACTATACCTTAATACAAAGTAGGTATACCTAATACATACCTAACAATCTGTACAATGTATAATGAATGAACAATATATATAATCAAAGTCATCAAGTTTCAAGCTAATAAACAACGAAACATAAAAATCAAGTCGACACATCATTGAAACAAGTTTGGATTGATTTATCGGTCTACGGATCGAATTCTTAACTAAACGGCCAACTCATTCATTTCGCGAAATCACTTTTTCGTCTCCGTTTGGCGCCGGCTAGACCTGACAGATGAGTGCATAGTTTCTATAGAAGTACTAAAGAACACAACCTTTTATGGTTAGCATTACATTCACTTGAACTCATATTTCATCTTTTCAAATTACAATGACGCTATGCCTAACTGTGTGAGCACTTCAAAAGACTAGTCAATTACAGATAGGGAGCTCAGCTAGGCTCAATGATTATTTATTGACCAAGGTTTCATTTTTTCGTTTATTATTCATAATATACATAAGTAGGTACAACTTCAGTATTGTCACAGAAAACTTATTAGTACCTGCAATTACTGAAACAAGTCACGAAAACATTTATATAAATAAATATTGGTAGACAGACAAAGCACACAACACCATCTAGCCCTATAATAAACATATAAATAGCGACTCTAGCTACGACGCAAGAAAGTGCAATAAAGCTTGCTTACATTATATATAGTTTTTTATATTACTGCCTTTTTTTTTATCTCGTCTGCCGCGGCATATCTCTACGAGTTTGCCTAAAGTCCTAAAGTGCAGAGTACAGCCTGGTAAGGACAAGACGTAAAGATTCTGAAACATTCACGATTCTAGAGACCATGTTTCACCAAGACTATGATGAAATTTGAGTCTATTAATAAACAACCGAACTAAGAACCTTTTCTTTTTTTGATGTCGGTTAAAACAGATTTTATTTTACGCTCTGTAGTACCTTATCATGTTTCAAAGTTCGTAAACACCACTGGAAAGTCACAGAAAAACAAAATATCGTAATTTCGTTTACTTGTATGACATATGTTTTCCAGCTATTTTGATTTAAAAACCTAACTACGGTACCGATTTTGATGAAATTTCTATGGGACTAATCGGAAAGTATATCCTACCATATAAAAATATATGTTTTTAAATCGGTTCATATAATTATAACTGAGTTATGAGGTAAAAAACATTAAAAAAACGTGTGCGTCTCGGGACGCCCGACAGAAGTGATAACTTAAACTAATCTAATTAGCACTGTGGATTATAGTGAGAGTGGAGGAGCCTGCCTACCGCTGCCGTATGCGTTAGAGAAAAAGAAGCCACTAGCACTGTGGGTAAGAGTGAGAAAGGATGACCCGGCCTACCACTACCGTATGCGTGAGAGAAAAAGAAGCCACTAGCACTGTGGGTTAGAGTGAGAAAGGAGGACCCTGCCTACCACTACCGTATGCGTGAGAGAAAGGGAAGCCAGACAGACTAGCGCCGTAACGCGTTACGCAACGAAGCGGTTTATCCTCCCATAAGATGTTATCACTTCATAAATACCTACAACCGTATCGGTATAAAATAGGCATTGTTAGATGGTGTCGTGTGCATTGTTCACCATTGTTTATTTATTTATAATCATATCTTTGCAATCTGTAACTGTAGTTGTTGTTTCTTCCAGAAATAGTGGTTAATTTGATTCTCTTTGGGACTATTTTACTAATAATATTATTTTCTTTCGTTTGGTATGGATTCACCTAGCTGTTTCGAATAGCCATATAATATTCGCGTACACCTGACATTGAAATATAGTATCTTATTAAATAGCAGTATTAGATCGATGTAACCAGTATTATATGCTTAGTTTAAGAGTTCCGTTAACTACGAGCCTTGTCCATTCGTAGGAGATAGTTTCGAGTATATTGCCAGCCAATTGCAATTATAGAAACCTTAGGGATTTATAATACCTATTGATGTCACTGCTGGTAGACGATACGGCTTCTGAGTGACTTTTAAGGATTTTAGCTTATAATTTCAGTACAAAACTCAAACTCAGAAATAAATAGATCTTTGTTATTAATCTGAGTCCTGTTTCTTAAATACCTACGAAATATTCTAAATTATATAATGTTAATAACACATAATTACGCTGTAAAAACTAAAACGAAAACCGACCCGATTGAATGACATTTGAGCCCTTTTTATACAACCGAAGTTGTGTTTTTATAAAACCGAATTGAGAACCTCCTCCTTTTTTTGAAGTCAGTTTACCACTGAAAAGTCACAAGAAAGCAAAATATCGAATTTTCGTTTACTTGATTTACTTATTTTTTCAAGCTTTATTGATTTAAAAACTACTGAACGGATTTTTATTGAAATATCTATGGGACCAATCGGGAAGTATATTTCACTAGAAATAATATTTTTTTAAATCAGTTCATAATTGACGGAGCTATGAAGTAACAAACATAAACTTAAACAAAGGTATGGTATGACGTAACAAACAAAAAAAAAAGGTTTGTAAAGAGTAGGTATATCAGTCATATGGTACCCATAACACAAGCTCTGCTTACTTTGGGGCCAGATGATGTTGTGTTAAATGTCCGGCGTTATTTATTTATTTAAACATTAACATCTTCTTTTTGAAGTTGGTTAAAAATCAATTTATACAGATTAAGTCCCATTAATTCATCTGTATTATACAGGGTCTTTTGGACTTTCGACATCCTTGTACCCTTTTTGAACCACATCCTCTCCGGGTTAAAAGCTTATAAAATTCTATAAATAACTACGAATAGATACATAAATTACTAGCACTCTAGTACTCAACTATGCATATCTAAGTGGGACTAGGTTAAAGAGCCTCATAATATTCGTCTGGCACCATGAAAACACCATAACCACACCATAAAAACCGGGAGAAACCATCGCGTAGCGCCATGCCTGCATGCTGTGAATACGCGAACACTGCATGCCACTGTAATGTGATTTGAATTGCATTAAACAAGCTTTATCTAAGGCTTCACTCGTGACTCACTTAAGTATAAATGCTATTGATGTCATTGCCGGATCATAAATTGCTGGTGAACAAGCATGGTTCACCTCATGGTAAGTGGCGACAGTAACCTATGGGCGCTTGCAATGATTGTTTTCCCGCATTGGTGAATTATTTTGCGCTGTTCTGTGGGACATGGAATTAGACGACGGAAAAAACAGCGTTGAAAGTTATATACACCAGAATAATGCGGTTTCAATCACGAGGATTAATTCGCTAGTGCGTGCTAGGCCTAACAGTTATTCTGTATATTCGCCCGGTAATATTACTTGCTCTAGTGCCTTTCGAACCTAAACATATATCTATGTACTATGTATATACAGTAATGATTTGAGGCAGAATATCTGACACTGTTGTGGTACTCACCAAGTCGAACTCTTGCTGAAAAGTCCTACAACCATGAACTATTACAAGAACTCATGACGTTGTTGGTACATACTCTCTTCTTTCGCCAGTCTAGCTAAAATTTTTAATTTATTTATTTTAATTATACCTATCATAGGTTTTTTTTAAATGGCAGTTACAAGATCACAAATCACTGTCCTACTCCTACTCTATAACGATCAGCTGAGGATCATCAAAAATGGCTCAGCACCCGCTTCTGACTGTAAAACCGGGTTGGTAATTTTCGCTGAAATATATAACACTTCGAGTGAGGATTTCTACGTGGAACTGATCCCAGATGAGTGCTGCTTGGAGACTGATGATGGAGTCGACTGCGATAGTCTTCAAATTATTGGGTATTATTCCCCCTGCTGACTAACAGAAGAACTAGAAATAAAGAATGAAAACTTGAAACAAGCCCGGCTCGGTAGCCAGCCGTTATGCACCTGCTACCGAATCGACACCGCATGTACGGATTCGTCTTTCCTGCGGGTCCTGTCGGCAAGGTCGAGTGCTTACATTAAGGCTTACCTAAGTGCACGAAAGGAGCCTCTGAGGCGCACTTTGATACTTTCACCACACTGGTTAGAAATAACTAGCGACAGGATAAGAAGAAGAAAAATGTCCTACTGGTGAATTCCAATTAGGCACATTTTGAGTTCATGATCAATAGATCTAGCTTTAAATAATGTCTGAATGTTTTAGGATCGATGCCGTTTTTCTCACAATGTTTCCTTGCACCGTTTAAGAGTACTGGCATAGCGTACATACATTTTTCTACTGGCGCACGACTGCATTTGAGCCTTTGGATCGGACTTTTGGATCGGAGGGGCCACTATCACTAGATCACCAGTGCTTAGTATACCAGAGTGGTGTACTATGAAAAATGGACCCAATATCAAAATAAATGACCTCAGTCACTTATTACGACAATTCTCCCTAAATAGTAACAATTACAGTAAGTATCAAAACCACAGCCGCAAACATAGCAGTAAAATCTAGAAGCGCACCTTAGACCTTATAGCTTCCCCACAAAGTCCAAATCGTTTCAAGCATTTTACTGTATGAACTAGGTATTGGCGCCAATTTATTCGCGTCGCGCCAGTTTTTGGCCATTACAATCGCCAATTGTCTTGAAACCAAGCATATCATAATTGCCACAATTATTCGTTACAAAGACAATGGATGTGATTTCCATTATAGGAGCGGCGATATTTGCCACTATCGATGTGATGTCACGTAGTGTTGCATCAGACTGACAGTTAGGAATGAAGTACAATGTCATAGATACATCTATTATAGTAAGGGTGGCGCTTCCGTTTATTGACAAATCCAAGGATTGGAATACTTTGCCGTCGTCTGTATCTACTGCAAACTACAACCTATTTACTTGAAGAGTCTTCTAGACCTGCGTGTCCCATCGTTGCTCGGCCGCATTGTCGCTTACCATCAGGCGAGATCGTGGTCAAACGTAGGTCTAAGATAAAAAAAAACCTGATGATTCTGTAGTTTTGGCAGACTTAGAGAGATTCTGTAGTTTTAGCTCAATAAACCTAAATTGTGAACAACCATATATTGTTCACAAAGTCCAAATTAGAGTAACAATTTTAGTATAAGTTAAAATTGATATTTCGTTCTATTATTGAATTGATTTTACTAAGATTTTCCGCAGTTTTCATCAACATCAAATAACATGGCGTCTCAAATGAGCGAAAACAATTACCTACATGTAAATTAAGTAAATATTTTAAGTGTTATTTAAAAATCAGAGCCACTATTGATAGTTAAAAATGATCATTATAAATATGTAATGACGTTTTAATAACTCTGACGACCTCTGTCGCGCAATGGGCTAAGGTCCGGCTGCGACGCAGAAGGCTGCGGGTTCGATTCCCGCCACGGGACAAATGTTTGTATGATCTGCAAATATTTGTCTCGGGTCTGGGTGTTTTTATATAAATAATAATAATAAATAAATAATTCCGGACATTTCACACAGCATCATCTGGCCCCAAAGTAAGCAGAGCTTGTGTTATGGGTACCACATGACTGAATACTACTTATATACATTTTTTTTTTGTAAATACATACATATTATACATAGAAACACCCAGACCCCGAGACAAATACTTGCAGATCGTACAAACATTTGTCCCGCGGCGGGAATCGAACCCGCAACCTTCTGCGTATCAGCCAGGTCTTAGCCCACTGCACCACAGAGGTCGTCAAAGGTCGTCGTTATATATAATATGTATGTATTTAAACAACAACAAAAAAGTATATAAGTAGTATATCAGTCATGTGGTCCCCGTAACACAAGCTCTGCTTAGTTTGGGGTCAGATGATGCTGTGTGAAATGTCGGGTATTATTATTATAAAAAATAAAAAAAAACTACTAAAAAGAAAACAGATTTCATTGAATGAAATTTGATCCTATAAAAATACAACGGAATTCAGAACCTCCTCCTGTTTTTCAAGTCGGTCAAAAAAGTTTTTATTTTACGCTGTTTAGTATGTTACCTTTTTTCGATTCGATTGATTCGCCAAAACCACTGAAAAGTCGAATAATATCGAAATTTCGATTAGCATAATGACATTTGTTCCAGCTAATAAAAACCAAACTAATGAACTGATTTTGATGAAATGGGAATTCTATGGGACCAAACGGGAAGTATATCACATATGTACATAATGTACATAAGTATATATTATATAGTATTCACATAAAAAAATATTTCATGTGAATGCTTACGGTTCAAAGATGACAAAGATATGAGATAACAAACACAAAAAACAACCAAATTGAGAACTTCCTTTATTTAAGTCTGTTAAAAATGGACTGATCAAGATAGTCTCAAACTTGGCATAAAAAGAATTGGCAAATAAATTCATTTAGGATGTCAGACGATTCAAATTAACTGTGTTTCCAAATAGGAAGGCAGTTTGTAATAGTTGCTTAAAACGCATTTTGCCATTTAATTAGACATAATTTCTTCTCACAAGCGATTGAGATGAACGGCACCAATTATTTTTACTCCACAAAGGGCCAGTGTTCCGACAATATAAACATTAATAATTTCACTACCGTGCGGGCTTATATTTGCATATTAAGATCGTAAATTCATGTCTGGTTAACGGGTGTTCAAAATAATTAATAAACGCGTTTATTATGCAGGTATAATTTGTACTGACATAAATATTGGTTTAATTTAATTGGGGGTGATTGGGCACGCAATAATTACACGAAATTATTATGTATAATTCCGTGTAATTATTGCCTGCCCAAACAAGGCTTTTTTTGTCCATTTTGCGGAGTAAACATTGTACTCTTTTATTATTATTATTTTTTTCCCGAGTTATTTCGGGTTTATTTGTAATTTTGGTGGTTTTATTCAAATAAAGCTAGAGTTATTTTGACTCGGGTGTGAATAATTGGAATGAAAGTTTTGTGTTTCTATGAAATTCGAGCAAAAATAATCCGTATTTTATAAAGAGACACCATTTTTATAAAATAACAATCGACGAACGACAACATACGACTTTGTGACGTCTTACTATTATCAATCTAAACACTCGACATTTAAAAAAATGTCATCATAAGACACGAAGACGAAGAAGAATATATAAATAACAAATTTAAAAATATTTAAGTATTTTATCAGTCATTTAGTCATCATAATACAAGCTATGCTTAGTTTGGGACTATATTATGGTGTTGTGTGCATTGTCCAGCAATATTTATTATTATTATTTATTATGAGCACAGCGACATATTATATTGTATAGAAGTTATATAGAAATAATTAGAAACATTCCGTCATCACTTTTAACAAGGATAATAAATCTAAATTATTCAACACGTTTGTTATTATGTCGGGTTTTTCTACGGTAACTAACTAACTAATTATGTACATTGAAAACTATTTAATTAACAATCTGAGAGCAAATATAACTAATTAGACAAACAAACCCATCTCATTTGCCAAAAAATGAATAAGAAATGAGCTGAAGGATTATTTTGACCATATTACGAAGCACATTGCGCGGGTTTTATTAGATTTTTTTTAAATTATAGCTAGATTTTAATTTAAAAAATATACATATTGACTATTGACTCGGGTGTGAATAATTGAAATAAAAAGAAATGTTTTTGTTTGTGATTCAAGTAGACATTATTCGTATAAGTATTATATATTAAAAAGAAGCCAATTTATATAAAATAACAAATGATGAACGACAACATACGACTTTGTTTTGTCTTATTAAAAATTTTCCACTTGACGTTGTCAAAATTGACATCATCATTAATGAAAAAAAGAAGAAAAAAGCTATACTTAAAAAACGAGCTAACAACAAACTAAGCAACTTGAAAAACGAAGAAGGACTGACAAAGATTTAACAAAAACAAGAGCATCAATGACACGTTTGACATACAAGATCACAAATCAATGTCCTACTGGTGTATTCCAATTAGGCACATTTCGAGTCCGTGATCTCATTCCAATCCATGCCGATCCAGAATCGAGTGATTTACAACTCGGAGGCTGCAGTGACGCAAGTGTCCACCCGTCCATGACTGAACACTCCTCGGTACCTAATGACCTAATTTTTACACATGCCAATGTAGTCTATCGATCATTGATCGATTGTTTAACTTACTACATCTAAACGAATATTATAATAATTACGTTTTAAAAACTAAAAAGAAAACTTGTTTATTTTTTTTTTGTGAAACGTATTTTTTTGTATTATAATATGTGTAGGCCACTTAAACGCACTGCTTCAATGAGACAGCGAGGTTTTGGAGTAAACGAAAATATCATCGATGTATACAATTTTTGGACTTTTGTAGATTTTTTAAAAACCGCTCGACCGATTTCGATAAAATTTAAATGGGAAGAACAAAAAAAGAATTTTACAAATCCGTTCAGGCGTCTTTGAGTAGGTAAACGGTGAACATACATAACAAAAAAGATTCCAACGAATTGGGAACCTCCTTCGTTTTCGAAGTCAACGTCATCTGGCAGTGCATTCCAATTGAGGATCACTCTGTTGCTAACGATGAAGACATTTCACACAGTATCATCTGGCCCCAAAGTAACCAAAGCTTGTGTTATGAGTACCACATGACTGATATACTAATTATATACTTTTTTTAAATACATACATATAGGTACATAGAAATACCCAGACCCGAGACAAGTTCATGCAGATCATACAAACTTTTGTCTCAGTAACATCTGGCCCCAAAGAAAGCAAAGCTTGTGTTATGAGTACCACATGACTGATATACTACTTATATACTTTTTTTTAAATACATACATATTATACATAGAAATACCCAGACCCGAGACAAATACTTGCAGATCATACAAACATTTGTCTCGCGGTGGAAATCGAACCCGCAACCTTCTGCGTCTCCTTCAGCCGGACCTTGACCCACTACGCTACAGAGGTCATCAAAAGAGGCAAGTCTTCAAAAGAGTGAAGGTCTCTGATCATCTTTACTTCTCAATATTCGGGACGTTGTACCTACTGGTAGGTCATAATTAACCAAGCGAGCGTGAAGCGCGAGCGAGTGTCTCTGTTTCAGCTTAGGCAAAAATGCTTTCATATGTCTGTCCGGCCGGCGTCTGTCCGGATGTTCTCCTCTACAGGTCGCATTTCTCAACCGATTTTCGTTAAATTTTGTGAGCAGGTTCTATAACTATGTACATTTTTTTCGTCAGTATTGGATTCAAATTACATTTTTTCAAAATAGCGGAGATATGGGGATTGGAAGCGTAAAAAAAGTTATATTTCAGTAATTTCGAAATATGTTCGCGAGGTCTACAGCTCACAGAACCACTAGTCTTTTAAGTTTCAATAAGATCTCCTCGAAGGCGTATATCCTCAAGAGTAGTGAAGCGTAGTGAGAGTAATCTATCCTTGGTAGTTTTCTCGACTACCGAGGATAAAGGACAGGATCTACGCCTGTGCTATCTTGGTGATTACCGACGTAAGCAAGTTTATTTTTGTAGTACCTGTTGTAGTTGTAGTACCTTTGAATTCCACCACTACTGACCTATGATAAATATTTGCCTAATCCTGACTACGATTGGGGTAAGGTCTAACATCTATCAAAATTATTCGGACATAGCACAATGAGGCGTGCGTGACTAATGTCGTCATCGATTCCGTCATTATTATGAAACTCGTGCCAACTAGCAACAGGCGTGGACGTGAAGTGTGTTTGACAGCGAACACTGCTGTCAAACACACTTTTAATACGCTGATGAAAGCTGGTTTAGCTCGTCTTTTTTAACTCTTCTTATGATCATTTTGTTATTTTCTCTTTGTAATTTTATTTTATTTAGCGAGAGAGTTTTATATACGTTTGTTGTTTAAGTTATATTTTAGTTTTTTTCTAATGAAAGCAAGCTTTTTAGTCTCGGTATGCAAAAACCATTAATTGGTCTATAGTTATATGTTTAGTTCATATATAGCATTAAAATACTGTCAAAATAAAATAAAATAAAGTAAATATATAATCTCCGCTATAACCTTTATAATTATTATTTTTCCCTCCCAGGACAAACATTTATGTGATGACGTTAATGTGTTTGTTCTGTGTCTGGGTGTATAAAGAATAGTAAGTATGTATTTAAATTTTTTATAATTATTCTATCAGTCAGTGTGCATTGTTCACCAATATTTTATTTATTTATATAGTGTGTAGTTCGGCGCCAGACGAGTAATAGGTAAACAACGGCCGGCTTCCTATAATGAGTGTTTTTACGACTCGTGACCGATTTTTCAGATATTCCTGTCGCATTTCTGATGTTGCTATTGCTGTCGTTACTGCTGCTTTTGGGTAATAAGCCTGCCGAATCGGAAATATATAATTCGCGTCTAACATGATACTCGTATTACGTACTCGTAAGCTTCGCGTACAAAACACATTAGTATTTCGATATGAATAGGTATGAATACATTTTGGTTGATGAATGATCACCAAAGTCCAAAAAAGTTCAAAACGAGTCAACACTAAATCAACAAAACCCTTGACCGAAATCGACGCTCATGATATCTTTATGGTAGCACTTACATTCTACAACTGACACTTACTTACTGACACTGACACCTAATTTGCAAACCGACACTCCATTACTGTGACGCAATGACTGCCTCAAACATTTTTGTTATAACTAGGTACGTTTTAAAAACCAAAATATCAATGATGTACACAATTTTTAGATTTTTGTAGATTTTTTAAAAACCGCTCGACCTATTTCAATAAAATTTTAAACAAAAACAGAATTCTCCAAATTGATTCAAGCGTCTTCTTTGTGTAATCGAGGAACATACATAAAAAATATATTCCTATATTGAATTATTCTGTCGTTCAAATAAATGACGATTTTCGTACAAAAATAATTACTTACGCCGATTGTTTTGCTCAAATCACAAAGAAACATAACTTTTATTTCAATTATTCACACGACTTAATAAGTCTATATGAATAAAATCAAATATGAATAAAATCAAAATTGGAAATAAAACCCAAAATAACGAGCAATAATGAGAATTATTTATTCAAAAATAAATAATGTTAGAGCGCAAAGTTTTCTTCGCAAGACTGCCAAAATGAATGCCAAACAATAGTTTTACGGTAGTGAATATGCTATTGTCATGCACATGTCAACCGAACAATGCCGAAGTTGTGATGTTACAAACGGCACATAAGTTTATTTAAGATTCGTTAACACCATTCTTGTTAAATCCAGATACACTCCAAATGGCGCTTCGCTTAGGGTCACCACGTGACATGGAATGTTTCTGCGTCTGGGTGTTATAAAGTAGCTTATAAATAATATAGCTGTCCCGTTCGCAACTTCATCTGCGCGTTTTAAAAAGAAAAAAATAAATCTAACTGTAAATCTAAACCATTTTCAAATCCACTTGAACACACACAAAAAAAATCATTAAAATCGGTCCAGCGAAATCATTAAAATCGTTTTATTATTTATTAATTTATTTATTTATGGTGACCAGCTGACTAATAGAATGCTTACAATATTTTTAAATACATATCATAGGTATACAAAATAATACAAAATAACACGTGAATAAAACCCGTGTTTATCAAAATGTATAGTACAACTCACGAAAGTTTTGAAAGTGACATAATTATATCTACGTTCATACCTTTTTTTACCTTCAGCATAATTTTAGCATCTATGACACTCGTCAGCGATAAAAAACATCTGTAAAACCTCTATCAAAAGATTTGAAGACTGACAAATCTACGTAAATCTTTGCTTGACACCCCTACCGCCGAACACTTGATTCTATAAATGGCTCGTCCGATAAATTTAAATTTTGCTTTGTATTCACTTTGCTCGAGTTTTAGGCCAAGCCTTTGTTTACCATCTAGCTGCGTATCTAGTCTTATACCTGCTGGTTTCTATATAGTTACTAGGTGTTACTATTATTATGAGTTACGATTATAGTAGAACGCGCCGACATAGGTGTTTTTAAAGTGATAACTTCTTATGGGAGGGTAAACCGCTTTGTTACGTTACGCGTTACGTAACAATTTTTTTGAGATTCTAAAATAATTTAAAGGTTATTTATTCTCATTACGTACCGTTTCGAGCCGTGGTGGCCGTGGTGAGCCGTTAATATTATTTTCATTCCTGCTACGACCCGTTTCTTTTATTGTATTGTAGATTAATAAAAGTGTCTCATTATTAAAAAAACGTGTGCGTCTCGGGACGCCCGACATAAGTAGTAACTTAAACTAATCTAACTAGCGCTGTGGGTTAGAGTGAGAGAGGAGAAGCCTGCATACCGGTGCCGTATGCGTGAGAAAAATTAAAGCAATACAGACTGGCGCCGTAACGCGTTACGTAATGAAGCGGTTTACAGGAGGCTATAAGAAGTTATCACTTCAAAAAATATCGAAATGAATAATTATTGGCGATCCAATCTATTATTTATTGCTAGGTCAAAGACGTTTAATGTAGGAAATGGTTAGCATGCTCGTTTGCGTGATTATAAATTTAATGCAGGCAAAACAATGTGAAAAGCGCAACAAACTATAAATTAAAATGGATGCGTGAACCTAATTAAATAAGATTAGATACCTACACTATACTAAACTGTACCTAGAGAGAGGTACCTATTAGAAAAATGTCTTAAGATGAAGCCCACAGAAAATTTACTTTTGTATGGAAAAAATGAGTTGTTACCGCTATTCAGTGACTTTTCGTAAATTAAATTAATAATAGTTATGAAAATTATATGGTATGTATTTTCAATATTTTGCTTGCTACATCCTCGTTTCAAATTGTTTTTAAAGTAACTGTTACTTTTATAATTACGTATGAAATAATGTCAAAAGTATTAAATAATTATAATATTCTCCAAAAGTTGACGTTTTAACTTGCAGTTTACACTAATAGGCGGAAAGTAAGGTAATTAAAACCTTACGCGTAAAAAGGTTTAACCTTTTTACAGAAATCCTTATTTGAATGTTATCTGATAAACAAAGCGCGATTTGAGCGCCCGTGAATACGCGTCAAAATCATTTAATCAAGGAGTCGCCTTAAACACACTAGTTTAAAAGTAAAAATAAATTGGCTAAACGTATGTGACCACAGTGAAGACTTCAGATGTCAGAAAGGAGAACAATCAGAAGTAGTCAGACCACTAGTAGTTCTTATACATACTTGCTAAAACCTTAAACCAATTCAACACCATCTTATTAGCAAATAATAAATAGCATAATAAAATATGTACAAAATGTATAATTTTGATAAACAGGGGCTTTACTCACGTATTATTTTGTCGATGGAGGCACCGACAGTGTTTCGATTCATCTAGAGAATCTTCATCAGGGTGAGTTTGACCCGCGGTCAGCTCGTTGCCGCGTTCACGGTTGACGATGGTGTTACGGTGTTAATCAAAATGTAAAACAAGATGTCTTATTTTTATTATCTTGTTTCCCAGGTAGTTATAAGATGGATCATGTAAAAAAGCGTTAGGATCAGGACGAGTTTCTTGCTGGTTCTTCTCGAGCTTGGGTTAGGAGGAATGCAAATGAAAGGAGGCACCTAAATTCACCTAGAATGTAAGACGTTTCAAAGTGATCATGTGTGATTGTATTGAATAAAATATATTTTGACTTTGACTTTAAAATAATTAAGTATTCAGGTTTCATACATTTAATGGTTTACAAACACGGCTATTACTCATTATCTAGTTTATTTTTTCATTTAACTTCAGGATATTTGCTACTGTTTTTAAAACTTACCAGGTAAGGGGCAAGCGGAAGGGACACATACCTCTTTATAAAATACCTATCCAACGATATGTCACTCGATTGGGAAGTAAATAGGCTCGGACAGACAGACAGGCTGACAGACCGATATACAGACAGACAGACATTGTGAAACTATACAGGACCTGTAATAATTAGAGAAATGTACAGAACAATGTACACCAATATTAAATACATTTGAAACAGTTGAGCTGTTCAAGGATCGTTTAAAACGATCATACAGATCACTGCCAGAGAACATTGTTTAGCGTGGTACTTGTTGACTTCTTAACCTTAAAAAGTAGGTGCCATATTTACCAGGTCTATTTCTTTACTAAAAATATAACCGTAACAACTCAATATATTTTTACGACCTCCATTGATAACCGCTCCGTAATTCATAAAGCTAAGCCCTTTCCGATGCTATCCTGCTCATTTGTATTCTCGAAGGTTCTGGCGGTTGAACAGAGGCGCCGCTTGTGATAGAAATTATAATTGTTTGTCAGTACCCTTTGTTATACTAAAATATTATTGGTTAAGAATGAGTCTATTAACTTCATTTATTTTATTGTTCTGTGAATTCTTCTTCTTCTTCTTCTTATCGTGTCACAGCTCTGACCCAGTGTGGTGAAAGGGTTATAATAATAATAATGCCGGAAATTTAACACAGCGTCATCTAGCCCCAAACCCAAAGTAAGCAGAGCTTGTGTTATTAGAACCACATGACTGATATAATACACTGGCGGAATTGCCACGTTGAATCGCAATGCTTACACTCTTAGCCAGATAGAAGCCAGTAACGCAATTTCTACCAGACACCGTGAAATAATTTTGAAAACGCGGTGGGCTTCCCTCGGGCCCTGTTTCTCGACTCCAAAACGCTCAAATATGTAGGACTTATCAAGACCGGAATATTTGCGCCTTTTAAGGTCCTCAGCCCATGCAGCCGCCCGCATTAGCTCTAATAGAAGTGTCCGATGATGCATTTGTTTCTGTGTTAGTTTACACTGTGTTACAGAAAACCTGTATATTCCCTAATGTGTAATTATACAAACATAATCTAGTCCCACTTTTGTTCTAACTTGACATTTTGCTTCAATATAAAAAATTATAAATAAATATTGGTGGACAATGCACACAACACCATCTAGCCCCAAACTGAGCATAGCTTGTATTATGGTAACCAGGGGCCGACCCCGGTAATTTTGAACGTTTGAACCAAAGCTAAGCCAAATCTAAACCAAAGTCAAAACGTTATTTTTGACATATTTTGTACCGCGCTAATCACTATGACAGGACGATTTAGCTCTAATTTGGATTATACATTGATCAAACGTTGCGGGATTTCGCTATTGTTGACAGTGCATTCAAATGAACGTTTTTGATTTAGTACATCCTAGTAATCAATGCATAGAGAAGTACTACTTAGTTCTGTATATAAATTTATTCGATTGGTAAAATCAACGATTAAATGGTTCAGGAAGAATAGCGCGGTACCATTTTGACTTTCAGATTAGCCATATCCAAACCTTTGCCAAAACAAATAACGCGATCGCCCTGTAGATCAGTGATAGAATACTTGGGAGGGAATCTAACCCTCAACCTACGATGCTGAGATGTGAGGCCAGATAAGTTAATTATACAAATGCTTAGCGTAAACAACTTAACATTACTATGTATTTACTTAACAATATTATAAGCGAAAAGTATAGTAAGTAAACTTTTAAACAATTTACTTAAGTAAATTATTGTAAGCAAAAAGCATGGTAAGTAAACTTACCTGTATTTATGGAAACAGATTTAGAGACAGAGCGCGAATTTCGAATATCATGTAAACAACTCTACGTTCTGAACCTTTTCGTCAGCTCGTAAATCAAGGGTTACTCCAAGCTGAGAAAATTTCATAAATCTCGTGAGTAACGTGTTGTGTGACTAGTGTTGCCACAAAATGTTTTGATTTCATCCGACTTTAAAAATAACATACATCCAACTAAATAATTAGTTTTAATATTAAAACTACTACAAACTGGGCTAGCCTGTCAGTTGGTATTGGTAGTAGCTCAGCGTTCTGCGCTGTGGGTTGACGGTTCGATTCCTTCCCAGGATAAACATTTGTGTGATTAACATTGGTGTTTGTTCTGTGACTGGGTGTAACAAAGTATTGTAAGTATGTATTTCAATATATTATAAGTATTATTCATAACATAATGTGTGCGTTGTCCACCAATATTTATTTAATATATTTTTTAAGAATATAAAACTGATTAATTGTATATTTGTTTTTAATGGATAAACTCAAAATCAACATATCCGATTATAAAAAATCTTCAAACTACTCGAGAGCATAGAAATCGCACATAGGGTAATTTTCCTGCATTTTGATTTCGACACTTTGATTTCGCGTGGATTGACGTTACGTTACGTTACGTCGAGGAGATCCTGCAAGAACATGTTGTGCCCTTTTCGGGATTTATCGGCGAAAACTTTGTTTTTATGCAGGACAACGCTAGACCACACACCGCTGCTATAGTACGCCAGTACTTGGAGGAGGTTGAAGTACTCGAGATCTGGGCTTCGAGCAGGCCGGAGTGGCCTGCTCGAAGCCCAGATCTCGATCTCGATATCTCAATCCCATTGAGCACTTATGAGACGAACTAAAGAAACGAGTAAGAACCAGAAACGCAGTGCCTACGAGTCTCAGAGAGCTCCAAACCGCGATCAAGGGAATGGGACAACATACCGCAGGATTTCGTAAAAAAATTGATTTCTTCAATGAAACATCGAATGGAAGCTGTTATTCAGGCTAGGGGAGGCAATACCTCGTATTAATAAATCGTTACATTCACAAATTTATTGTTTTTTTTACCTTTTATAATAGCAGATAGATTTAAGATTTTTGTCGCACCTGCTCAAAGTCCCACAAACCGCGCTACCTGAAACGAGCGAATTTAGGCCATTCCATTGTTAAGCCGCCACTGCTATGATTTGGAAGGTCAAGGCCAGACATTATGGTTTTTTAGGAAGCTAACAGTGTGTACTTTAATTTAATTTAAGTTATATTTGCAACCAATCTTTAATAAAAAAAAAACAAGCCTCGAAATCAAAATGCAGGAAAATTCTTCCCCTATGTGCGATTTCTATGCTCTCGAGTTTATATAAAGCTACATTATCACCAAGTAACATAGCTGTATTTTATTAAAAAAAATGTTTTTGATCCTTACGAAAATGGCAATAATGTAACCCAAGATATCCAAAATTTGCCTATAAAAGTCGTTATTTGGCGTGCGCTGCGAAAACTATTGAAATTACTGTCGACATTAACATTCCACAACGCATAACAAGTTGTGTCATTAAATTTATTTCTAAAATGTGCATCAGCTCCTGTGCCTAAAAGTAAATACCTACACTACCTTACTTCTGTCAACGCTCTATGATGTCTCGTATAGACTGCATTATGTGCTCTTAATTTAATGTGCATTTGTGACGATAAAGTTTTAAAAAACATTGAGGTAGTATGGGTTAAACTTTAGTTTCCGGTAGCACGAAAATTAAGGAAAAAAAAGGGGAGGGGAAGGGGGGAAATAGGGGGGATACATCGATATAGTTATAATCTGAATAACACATACCTACAAAATATCAGATTTCAAGCCTTGTTTGTCCGGGTATTTGTAACTTTGTGGCAACCCTACAAACGGGACAGATTGAGTACTCACAGGTTTATCTGAAAATATTGTTATTGTTCCAGGGTGTTCGCGCTTTGTTCACGGGATTCACTCATACACGCGCAGAGTACCACGGAAGTTGGACGACCGGTAATGTTAAAAAAAATACTATATCTAGTCATAATTCTTCTTCTTCTTCTTTGTTAATGGCCTGTAACATACTAATGTCAATTCTGCCAATGTCAAGTGTTTATAGTTTATGGTCAGTTTGTTTGTTATTAGTCTTAGTCGATGGTCAGTTCTAGACGTCACGCGTAATGGCTACACGCGTCTAGAATTTTCTTGGCATACCTCGTCGTTCAAATCACATTGCACCATAATAAACATATAATTCAATTATCCATACCCGTCCTGTAGTCACAGTTTATTCATTAAAATGACTTTTTTTAATTTATACTGAATAAAACATGCAATAAAACGGGTAAAAAATATGAAATTATCAAAGCTATGTTACTCCATGAAATGACAGACGAAGAATCTAATCATAATTTCTTCTTATATTCCTATAATGGAATCTGTCTTGTCTGACAATTTTACCAGTGTCAAGTGGTTGTTTGGTTATATAGTATGGTATAGTTGTTTGGTCTTAGTCGATCGTCATTTGTATATTCTCCCGAAATACGTCATCCCGGAATGGCCGTCTAGAATTTTCTCGGGATTCCTCGTTGTTCAAATCATATTGCAATATAATACTCATATAAATCAATCGTCTTTACTAGTGCTATGAAGTCTCAATTAATTGAATAAAATTCCGCAAAGATTACTGAATAAAACATGCAATACGTGAAAAATAATTAATTTAGAAATGCTATGTTACTTCATGAAATGACAAACGAAGATTCTAGTCATAACATCTTCTTCTTCGATAATAGTATGTGTCATAATATTGTCAATTTTGTCAGTATCAAGTGCTTATGTTATTTAAAGTATGTCAAAAAGTTATATCATGTAGTTTATTAGTTATCACTACATAGTATAAAACAACAAACATAGTCGCTTCCCGCTGTCTGTCTGTCCCTATGTATGCTTAGATCTTTAAAAATACGCGACGGATTTTAATACGGTTTTTTTAATAAATAGAGTGATTCAAGAGGAATATTTATATGTATAATACATGCATAATATAGTAGGTAATCACTGATAATATTAGAGGTTTCCAATGTGGTGTCGTAAATAAACTCATATTTTTGCGCTTACATTGCAAACGCTGTCTTACGAGATAGATCAAAATAATGTACTACAGTATTGTACACCCTCGAAAGATCTACAAAAAAGTATCCCTAAGAGATAGCCATATACCATATATGGCTATCTCTTAGGGATAACCATTCTGTAGTATAATTAGTATCAGCATTGCACCCGTGCGAAGCCGGGGCGGGTCGCTAGTTTTATATAAAATGGTGCCTTTCATTTAAAATAACTACGGATAATTTTTGCTCGAATCACAAAGAAACACAAAGCTAATGGTAAAGCTTTATTCCAATTATACACACCCGATCAATAACATTAGCTCTATTTAAATAAAAATACCAAAATTACTAATAAAACCGGAAATAACACGGGAAAAATAAATAATATAAGTGCACAATGTCTGCTTCGCAAGACGGTCATAAATAATCCAAAACTTATTTGGTCTATCAATTAAATTCACTGACATAATTACAATGATCATTGTATTGTCATTGTCATGCGATCCTTGTTCTTAGAGCATGAACTCGATATCCATACATGGTTGGTTACCTGTATTGACAGATTGAAGCTGATATTAATCAGGACACACTTCCGTATGTTTTTCAATAATTTAACTATCAAATTGCAATATAGTTTTATTACACATTTTTTTATACCAACTTCAAAAAAGGATTGTCATTTATGACATTGTCAATTAATGAAGGGAATTGAAAAAAACTTTTTTTTTTGTGAAAGAATATGCTTTCAGATTGTTCCCATAGAATTTTCATCAAAATCAGTTCGGTAGTCAGTGTTTTTAAATCAAAATAACTGGCAAAATATGTCATCCAAGAAAATAAAATTTAGTATTTTTCTTTCCTGTGACTTTCCAGCAGTGTTTACGAATTTCGAAAAATTATAAAGTAGGTACTTAATAGCGAAAAAAATAAAAAAATAATTAACCAACTTCAAAAAAAGGAGGAGGTTCTCAATTCCGTTGTATTTTTTGATATTCAATGAAGTTGAGTTTCATTTTAGTTTTTAAAACGTAGTAATAGTACATTGTACACCTATGCGAGAAAGTGCCCAATTCCTACCGCGTGTGTCATTTGTGTGGCTCTAAAACACACGAGGTAGGAATCGCACTATCTCCCGAGTGATATTTACAAAGTGCTTTATACTATACCTACGAAAAATAAAATCTTCACTATCACTCGACAACATTCTGTAGAATTCTAAAAATTACCAAACCCAAATTCAAATTTTATTCAAATTGAAAAGGAATGGGCAAGTTTCTCAGTAGGTGCAGTATAAACGTATTTTTAACTCCTACAAAAAAAATATTTCAAATATGAATACGATTATCATCAGTGAAGTAAGATTTTAAATATGACCTCTTAAATCATGGTGTGTCCTCTCAGTCCTCATGGAAATGTTGATAAATAGACCACTTTATAATATGCCTACGCAGTACGATTGCATGTCATTGCCAATTAAGGACTGCACTAGACTAGAATTCACTACAGATTTGATGACGTCACAATCCCATCTCAAAACAAATAGTCTCAAATTGAGCTTGCACGAAAGTGGTCTATTTGCGACAAGTTGGTAAACAACTGAACATCTGGTCTAGGACCCAACTCAGACCTAGGTCAACAGCCAATTCCAGAGCGAATCTTTGATAATATTTCAATGACACATTTATCAGTCCACCATTCGGTTAATAGAAACGACCACTAACAATCAGACTGGACACCTCAGGTATGCGTGTTGCGTATTATGACTTCACTTGGTCAAACGTAGTAGAAATACGGTCAACTCAGGGTCAGGAATCCAAATTCGTAAGTTTTAATCTGATTAAGCGCCCACGATTAAAACTTATGCGCGCGTCGTATCTACCTACCACATCCTTGATATAAATAAATAATGCTAGACATTTCACACAGCATCATTTAGCCTCAAAGTAAGCAGAGCTTGTGTTATTAGAACCACATGAATGATAAGCTACCAAATCTCTCGACCTTGCCGACAGGACCCGCAGGAAAGACGAGTCAGTCACATGCGGTGTGGGTTCGGTTGCAGTTTTATTAAGTAGTTATTTACTCTTTTTTTTGTAAATACATACATATTATACATATAAGAACACCCAGACCCGAGACATATACAGTAGATCATACAAACACTGCGCCATTGCGCCACAGAGGTCGTCATATAGAATGAAGATAAACATCGCCAGAACAGAATTTTTGCATTATCCTCTAGACTATCATTCTCAGCCGCAAACACTGGCTGTACCCTACGAGATAGATCAAAATAATGTACTACAGTATTGCACACCTTAAAAAGGTCTACGAAAATGTCCGCGATGGTATATGTCTATCTCTTAGGTTATGTTATTCTCTTAGATAACGTTGTATATAAAGACATTCTGTAGTATATTTAGTATCAGTATTGCACCCGTGCGAAGTCGGGGTGGGTCGCTAGTTATTATTATTTATTTATTATTTACCTTAATAGCTCTAAGTATAAAAAAGACGCAGTGGAAATACACAGCACACGATTAAAATGGACGGCATTGCGAGACCTATTATCCCATATACAGCAAGGGTGAAGTCAGTGGCTGACAGTGGTTATAACATGTCACCTAACGCACCATTGGCTAAGATAAATAACTATGTTCAAAACCACATGATATTTAAAAGGTACCAATTCAATTTCCAGGTGCTTCGAACGACAGAAACAACACGAACGAATACGACAATGTACGCGTGGAGTTCCTGGGGGAAGTGGACGCCGTGCTCCAGGAGTTGCGGTGGTGGAGTGGCCGTTCAGGAGAGACATTGCCTGCCTAGAGATCCTTCCAGGTAACTAAAATTACTTTCGTATGTCAGTGGCTAACTCTGCTGGTGATATAATATAAGTCGCGTAAAATATTTGTGAACAATGCACACAAACCACCTAGCCCCAAACTAAGCAAGGCTTGTGTTATGGTGACCAGATGTCTGATAGAAAACTTATATTTTAAATACATACCTACTTACTTATGATACTTTATAACACCCAGACACAGAACAAACACCTGTCACACAAATGTTTATGCTTGGAGGGAATTGAAGCCTCAACCTATAGCGCAGAAGGTAGGGCTACTACAAAGTGTACTGACAGGCCAGTCAAAGGCTTAACTTGCATGGAGTCCTTAAATTTACTTCCGTGGTAACTAAATACTTGACATCACAAAAAGGACAAGATTAACACAGAATCGCGATGGATGGTAGAAAAATAATCACCCAGCAGTGAGTAAAGTCAGGCTGTAGCCGATGATTAAGATGGAACCTGATCACTCTTCGTTTTAATAGGTACATTTAGGAGATGATTCCTTCTAGAATTAAATACTTATCTGATAAACGTCCCAGGATAAACTTTTGTGTAATGTGAACATAGGTGTTAGTTCTGTGTCTGGGTGTAATAAAGTATCATAAGTATGTATTTAAAATATAAGTACCGGTAGAATGGGGTGGCTATGTGCCACGCAGGTGAGAATGTGCAATGGGGGTCATCGGCAAGATTATTGTCGATTTCTTTTTCTACTTTGACTTACGGCGATTTATTCTTCGATTAATCGATCTTAAAATTATTTTCCCCTCTCTAGTTCATTTTTTTTAACAATAATCTCACCTGCGTGGAACATAGCCACCCCATTCTACCGGTATTATATCTATGTAAAGTACCTATCTCATGTATGTACTTAAAAATATTATTCTATCATTAATCTGGTCACCATAGTACAAGCTATGCTTAGTTTAGGGTTAGATGGTGTGCATTGTCCAACAATATATTTAATAAGCTTCCTACGTAAATTTAGCAATATACGTTTCTATTCAGAAATCTGCCGGAAAATTCAAAGAATCTTCTCCAAGAAATCCTATACCCATTATCTGGATATATTAGCCATTCATTATTCGTTAGTTCACATTCAAATCGCCACCTTCTATGAAAGTCGTAACATACTGGAACTACTAAACGTTTCAAGTAACGACATGCTGGTGACTTGTAAATAGATTTTCTATACATGAAACACTGTGTAAAGCCAGTGTGTCATATTCAAGTCGTTAACATGAATTGAATGGTGGTTGCTGATTACTAGGTGCCTATTCGACATGTTCATTTAAGTATTACTGCATAGATTATTATTGACTGGCCTGTCAGCTTAGTTGGTAGTTGCTCTGCCTGCGCTGTAGGTTCGATTCTTTCTCAGAACTCGCATATATTTGACGAACATAGATGTTAGTTCTGGGTGTTATAAAGTATTTTATTTATATATTTAAAAATATATAAGTATTCTATCAGCCTTGTATCACCATAAAATAAGTGGGGCTAGACGGTGTTATGTGCATTGTTTTTTATAGATAAACTTAATGAACAGACTTAATAATTTGGATTAATAATTGGGAATAATATGAAGCTATTTGTCTCATGGCTGAATATGAAGATTACATAGGTTACGTTTCCGTAGTCATTTCTCATAGTCATTTTATTTTGTAGGATAACAGCAGCGGTTATAAACAGACAGATGGAAATCGCATACAGACAGGCATACAGAGGAATAACAAAGTGATTCTATAAGATAAGGTCACTTCGTTGTGCGTCTGTCTGTCTGTCTATCTGTATTTCAAGAATGTTTTAGTCATGAACGCGTAGTTGTATCGATTTAAAATATATATCAAATACTAGGGTCTAGATACTGTTTCTAAGAGCTGAAAAAATTTAAACTTTAAAACAACAACGGAATGAAAAAACGACTTTAATACCGGCGTTTAAGTATCTATTCACGGAGTATATATGTATTTTATCAGTCACCTGATTCCTATAGTACAAGTTTTACTTAATTTAGGGCTAGATGGTGCTGTGTGAATTGTCCACCAATTGATGATCTTTGTGGCGCAGTGGGTCAAGCCCAGGCTGACTTAGAAGTTTGCGGGTTCGATTCCCGCTGCGAGACAAATGTATGATCTGCAAGTATATGTCTCAGGCCTGGATGTTTCTATGCATAATATGTATGTATTTCCAAAAAAAGTATATGTGTCATATATCAGTCATGTAGTACCCTGTAGTGCTCTGCGTACATGCTTTGGTGCTAGGTGATGCTGTGCATTTCGCATACCGGCATAAGTAAAAAAAGGCTAAAAAAGGCAATTTGCATTATTCAACAAAGCATTATTTTATAAATAGCAATTCAATGCCTAGCCTAGCTAGCAAGCTATATTTTTAAATATATACATAGCTTTTTAGATGTAACTATGACAAATTTATTTTGGTAAATTATTATTATTTATTTTGATACAGAAACATTACTTCCCAAAAGATTTATAGATGATGTTCTGATAAAATGTCTTCTAACATAACACACAAATCTAATAACAATCTATCTCATGGATAACGAATAAGATAAAGTAATTTATGCATATGAACACCCGATATCCTTTTACTCTACTTAAAAGTGAAATACATGTTAGACACCAAAATAAACACTGACATTTTGAAGAAGATTAATGTATTCTTCTAAAACTGGTGCCACACTCATGCCAAGATTTGAAAGTAGCAGATTACTTTAAAGAATATCTTGATATTTCTTGCTCAGTGTTTTTGCAACAATTCTACAATTTTAAAATAAACGTATATATGTAGTACCCATAACACAAGCTCTGCTTCTCTGGGGTAAAGATGATGTGCGAAATTTCCGGCATTATTTATTTATTTATAATGTTTTATCATGATTAAAGTAACGTTATGTTTCGTTGGCATTTTTATTTATTTACATATTTATATTTTAAATAAAAATGTTTATACATAATTTCAGCACATTTTGGCCGTTACAAAACATCAGCGTCAAATAATAATTATACAAATAATGCCGGAAATTTCCTACAGCATCATCTAGCCCCAAAGTAAGCAGAGCTTGTGTTATGGTTTTTTTTATACATATATAGAAAATCTCCCAGATACGAAACAAATACTTGCAGATCATACATTTATCCCGCGCGGGAAACCGGACCCGCAACCGTCTGCGCCTCAGGCGGGCCTTATGTTTTATCCTAATTATTTATGATTGGGTTAAAAGATTTTTGGTTGGGTTGTAAGTTTTAAATAACTTTTTTGAATAAGACTTTGTTTATAGCGACGTTCTTGTGAGCGATGCAAAAACGTCAGATAGGTTGGTACTTGACGCTGTCGATTTTGGGATATGTGTAGAGCTGGTTTTATTTTATAATGTTATTGACTTAATTGTTTCATTACAGACATGCTATTAAGATATATACACTTAGTTTGAGAATTCTTTTTGTTTTCGAGGAAAAAAAATGTCCGATAAGGGATCGTGCCGGAAATATTTAAAGAGATTATCGTATTCATTCGTAGGTATTCACATTTTTACGATGATTACTTTAATATATGTAGCTAATAATTTATACACTTCAGTATTTATTCGAGAAGCTTAGAAGTAGGTATAAACAATTTACAAACTAACCTATTTTATACAAAACTATTTAAAACTATGAACTCTATTTTGACTAGCCGTAAATAATATTAGTTAATTTAATTTAAAATAATTTAAAACATTTCACATCTATGTAAATGCGACTGAGCGAACAAGAATGCAACAAATAGATTTAATAAACTTGTAATATTTTTTTTTTGTGAACCAAAATTATAAATATAAATTAGAGTTGTTTGATTGTGTGCCATTTATGGCGTTTTCTCTATTGAGTAATGCGCTTGTTTATAAATGAAAAATAAATGAAAAATGAAAAGAATCACTCGACACGTCCGATTATTTAGGTCTTCATTACAATACTGCCTGTATGTAGGCACTTACATATTTACATAACCAATTGTAAAAATGTCCATCTAATAGATATCAACATAATCAGCGCAGCAAGTAATATGGGCTGTATTATATTAAAAAAAATAGTGATCATCTCTACGAAAACTGCGATAATGCACCCGTGCACGCGGGCTTTTCGTATTTTTAATAATACGTCAAAAAACGTTTCAAGAATGAGTGCAAACCGTGAACTCGAGCGGCAACGAGCGGACCGCGGATCAAACTCACCCTGATGAAGATTCTCTAGATGAATCGAAACAATGTTGGTGCCTCCATCGACAAAATAATACGTGAGTAAAGCCCGAGTTTATCAAAATGTACGTTTAAAGAAGTCTAAAAAACTTCAAAATGAAGCAATAATAAACCTCAAGTTCAGACTACCGTGTCAAAATGTCGACTCTACCGTCATCTCACAATGCTAACTAATGATACGCTGATCAATACGATCGCTGACCACCGAAGTTGCGCCAGATAAAATTAAGATATAAATTGTACTATACGGAACACGTTCATATTATGTTGTGGCATCTCAGTCTTGCATTTTCCTATATTTGTTCAACGGTTGTAAAGCCAAGCAAGCATTAGTGAATTTATCCACACGGCTTAAACCACGCTATTATGAATCTATTCGATGTATATGTCGAATAGATGAACAATATTTATTTTACTTGGATGACGCATTTCTTTCAGCTATTTAGATTTAAAAATCACACTACCGAACCGATTTTGATGAAATTTCTATGGGGCAATCGGAGAGTACCTACATACTTTCACATTTCATATTTTTTCAAATCGGTTTATTAATGACGGAGATATGAGATAACAAATATTAAAAAAAACTGAATTGAGTACCTCTTCCTTTTTTGAAGGCGGTTAAAAGATTATACTACTGATTCATGCACTACACATAACATTAACATGACCCCCAATCATGGACATTGCATGCCGCTAGATGTCCCAATTTTGAGTGCCCCCAAGCTTTAAAAAAATCACTGTAATACAAAAACGTGACAAGGTTGTTGAAAATATAGGTTAAATAAAAGTTTAACCTATGTTTTCAATGTTTACTATGTTTACATTAAGGTTGAAAATCGCGTAACACTGCGTTTATGTGACGTCACTGCTCCATGATATACTAATAATCCATACTAATATTATAAATGCGAAAGTGTCTCTGTCTGTCTGTTACGTTTACACGGCTAAACGGCGGAACGGGTCTTGTTGAAATTTTGTAAGAAAATGTTTTGCATTCGGGGGAAGAACATAGGCTACTTTTTGTCTCAAAAAACAACCTTGAAGGGGGTAAAACAAGTTATGAAAATTTGTTTGAGCAACTCATATTTTCTTAAGTTACGGATATGAAAATTCATATTTAGGCTTTTGGTAAGAAATAAAGAAATATGTGTTTAAACGTTTTTGCAAAATCATCCCCGAAGAGGGTAAAATGGGTGTTTAAACTTATGAGATGTTCTTTAGATGCACAGAATGCATTCCTTACAAAAATAAAAATAAAGGTTCTAAGCATACGCGTACGAAGTCGCTGGTAACAACTAGTACTGATATATTTGTTTAATGGATGATCACTTTGAGATGCGACAGGTATGACCATCGATTGGACACGACACTCAGCTCTTCAAATACAATCAAATAAATGCTATAATAGAGATATGACAACTTTCATCATATCCTGTACGAGTCCACATTTTTAATGAAACTGAATGACCACGCATACCAATAACTCAAAGTCAAAGTCAAAAGATACTTTATTCAATACAATCACAAGAATCACTTTGAAACATCTTACATACTAGGTGAATTTAGTTGCCAATTTATCCTAACCCAAGTCCAAGAAGAACTGGCAAGAAACTCGTCCTGGTCCTAGCGCTTTTTTACATGATCCATCTTATAACTACCTTAACTACGAAATACTAATACAAGAGAGTTTATACATTTCAAGTGTGTCGCTTAACTGTCTGACGGCAGAGAACTAAGAGCTGGCTCGTATCTGGCCCAGTAGCATTGCAATTCAACGTGGCAATGCCGCCAGTGTCTTGGGAACGCTGCTCTCTGGCAGTGATCTGGATCAGTTGAGCTATGATCGTTTTAAATGGTCCTTAGATAGCTCAACCGTTTAACATGTTTTTTGTATATTATTCTGTACATTTGTGTAAGTACATAAATGTATTAATAAAAATAATAATAATAAGAATGACTAGTGGTCACGTCCCAAACCATTTTAACACCATCTTATTAGCATAGCAAATAATTATTACGTTTTGAAAAATAAAAAGAAAACCGACTTCATTTATATAAAAATAAAAAAATTCGTTGACTTGGATGACATATTTAATCCAGCAATTTTGATTTAAAATTTTAAATAGAAATAGAAATTTCATAAAAAAAAATTATGAAATCTCTATGGACTAATCGGAAAGTATATCATTTAACATAATAAAATGTAGTTTCCGTTATGTGGTAACAAACGAACCGTATCAAGAACCTAATTTTTTTAAGTCGGCTAAAAACATGGTATTTTCAAGATTTTATACTAATTGAATTGTTATATCCAATAATGCGGATCCAAACAGCAGTTTTGCCGGTAAAAATAGGCCCTGAGGCCTATCAAAAATGATAAAATAGAAATTAAAATAAAAAAAAAACCCACTTTAAGTTGTCTAAAAACATTATTCAAACTATTTTATTAATAGTAACTAATACGTATTATTACCTTACAAAATGTCATTTTACATGATGACCCTGATTAGGGGCGAACAGACAGACAGACAGACAGACATAGCAAAACTATAAGGGTTCCTTGTGGACTTCGGAATTCTAAAAATTGACCGCTTTAAGCTTTTAAGTAATTTAGTGTAAGTTTTAAATTAAAGTGACTTCAACATTAGGAGAAGATAATAATTAATTTAATGATTACATATTTTAGACATAGTTTCATAAATAATTTATAAAACTAACAGTTACTTCAAAAACAATTTGAAACAACGAAGTACGAGGCAAAATATTAAAAATACATACCATATTTTTTATAACTATATATTACTAGCTACTGCCCGCGGCTTCGCACGCGTGGTACCTACCTATAAAGTAGCCTATGTTCTTCTCCAAAATAACATGTATCTCTATACCAAAATTCATAAAAATCGGCTCAGCGGTTTAAGCGTGAAAACGTGACAGACAGACAGACAGACAGAGTTACTTTCACATTTATAATATTAGTAGGGATCATTAATTAAAAAAAAACTTATTTTTCCATACAAATATCAATTTGTAAGGCATCGTTTTAAGCGAATTAAT
This sequence comes from Lampropteryx suffumata, assembly GCA_948098915.1. Lineage (NCBI taxonomy): Eukaryota > Metazoa > Arthropoda > Insecta > Lepidoptera > Geometridae > Lampropteryx > Lampropteryx suffumata. The sequence continues at coordinate 9,862,589 of OX402552.1, forward strand.
TAATTAGGAGTCCGATTTAAATTACTCTAGTGTTAAGTAAAAATAAGATAATAATTGCAGAATTATCCTGCCAACATAAAAACTTATATAAAAACTATTAAGTGTCCCCTCAGCTCAGTTGGTAGTAGCTCCTTCTGCGCTGTAGGTTGAGGATTCAATTCCCAGGACAATCATTTATATCATGTACATACAAAGGTATTTGTTCTTTGACTGATGGATGTTATAAAGTATCATAAGTAGGTATGTATTTAAAAATATATTAAGTATTCTATGGGTCATCTGGTCACTATAATAAGCTAAGCTATGTTTGTTGTAGAATGTTGTGCGCATTGTCAACGAATATGTATTTAGAAATTGTCTGATAAATATAAACATTAAAAAGTCAACATCATTAGACCAAATTGTCAATTTCCCAGAAAAAATCAATCGACACAAATGATTACAATGATTCGCCAAGTCAAGTCAAAGGCCAGCAGATGACCTGCTCGCCCTTTTCGCCCAATGTACCGAATTAAGCCAATATGAACTTACGTCGGTCAAGTTCGAGGTTGTTAGTGATGGGAAGCCGATGTGTGAGATTTCTCACGATAGATTTGTGTAATATTAGCCCAGATTCTGTAGTTCCGCAGAACTAACTAAATTTCAAAAGTTTTAAAACTTTCGTGAGTTGTACTATACATGTTGAGAAAGATGGGATTTACTTGCGTATTATTTTGTCGAAGGAAGCTCCTACATTTTCGATTCATCTAGCTAGAGAATCTTCATCAGGTTGAGTTTAATCCGTGAGCGCGAACGTGAGCAAGCTAACTGCTCACGTTCGCGCTCACGATTTGCACTGTAGTGCAGTGCCTCCATCGACAAAATAATTCGTGAGTAGAAGAGTAGAGTAGAGTAGAGTAGTAAGACCGTGTTTCTTAAGATTATAACCTTATTAGAGAAATATTTTGAAATAACACTTAAATTTACTAAATTTACACGTTTAAGCGCATTTTAGTCATCATGTAAAGATGATTAAAACTGCGGTGACTATTTGGCTAGCTAGAAGATATTTCATAGCGACCAGACACAGACCAAACATTTATGTTCGTGTATTCTAAAAAACGAAATAACTGAAGATCTGAGGAAGTGTCTAACGAGCTTAAAGATTATCGTCAAGACCATGTTGTTGCCATGTTTACCCGACTTCATAAAATAAGAGGTTCTCCATTCGGTTGTATTTTTTTTGTTTGTTACCTCATAACTCCGACTTTTATGAACCGTGCAAGAAAAGCAATAAAAGAAAACAAAAATGTGCAAGAATATACTGTCCAATTGATCCTTTGAAATTTCATCAAACTCGGTACGGTAGTTTGGTTTTTAAATCGAAATAGCTGGAAAAAGTATATCAACCATGTAACGATATTTCGTATTTAGCTTTCCTGTGATTTTCCATTAGTGTTTACGAATTTCGAAAAATGATAAAGTACCTACTTAAAAGCGTTAAATAATAAAAATAAGCTACCTAAAAAAAGGAAGTTTTTTAATATTTTTATTTATATTTAAAGAAGTCGGTTTTATTTTTCGTGTTTAAAACGTAATTATTTTAATCGCACTTCTTCACAGATTCTATTCTATCGATAATTTTATCAATGAAAGTAGCCCCTCACTAATAAGATTCGTTTTTGTTATTATTGTGATTGACAGCACACAATGTTTAGAGCTCATTTGCTAATACGTGAAGCTCATATAGACACAGTCATGTTAATGTTTACAAGATTTAGAAAGCCGTGTGAAATGATTATTTACATAGACTTTAGAAAACTGTTGTTCTGTCTGGTGTTCTTCTAGTTATGTTATTGTTAGCAGAGCATTTATGATTCTCTGGATTTAGGGTCTGTTCTCTAAATCCAAATAGTCTGTTCAAATATTACCAGAGTCGTGAGTCATTGCATTTTGTATCTTAGTTCATTGTCATAAATGTCACCTTATGAGTTTACTATTATCGTTTTTAAGGTTCCTAAGTCCACCCTTATAGTTTCGCTATGTCTGTCTGTCTGTCTGTCTGTCCGCCCCTAATCAGAGCTCTTGGTTCATTGTCATAAATGTCACTCCATGAGTAAACTATTATCGTTTTTAAGGTTCCTAAGTCCACCCTTATAGTTTCGTTATGTCCGTCTGTCTGTCTGTCTGTCCGCCCCTAATTATAGCTAGTAACATAATTACAGCAGGTATTATCAGGACAACCTAACTAATAAACGAACTAATACCAAACATTTTTATATACGTACTGACCAATTGTCATACTAATCCTTTGTCCGAGGTAAGCACCAGACCTTTAATCATTAGTCTTGTACACCTGTCTCTTGGATAAAAAAAAACAATTTAACCGAAAATTACGAGTGATTTTTTGAAGTGTAAACTTCTTTTAGCGCGGTACGCATATTTATAGATGAGGTAAAACCTCCGGATTCGCGACACCGTTACAGTTTGGGGCGAGACGCAGGGCTGCCGCGCTCGCCCCATTTGATTATAAACCTTAATTCACATGTTTACAGTCTACTTTTGTATGGAGAAGTTTACTGAGTTAGGTTCTTTGATATTTTATCTACATTCTGAACAAAAAATATTGCATCATCTGTGTTCGAACAGTATATGTTTTTTTTTTTAAGTATTTCTTTATTTATCCATACTAATATTATAAATGCGAAAGTGTCTCTGTCTGTCTGTTTGTTAGGTTTTCACGACCAAACGGCTGAAAGGATCTTGATGAGATTTGGTACGCAGATGTATTGCATTCGGGGGAAGAACAAAGGCTTTTCTTTTTTGTCTCAAAAAACAACCTTGAAGAGGGTAAAATAGGGGATGAAAGTTTGTTTGGGCAACACATATTTTCTTAAGTTAGAGATCTGAAAATACATATTTAGGCTTTTGGTAAGAAATAAAGAAATACGTGTGTCAACGTTTTTGCAAAGTCATCACAGAAGGGGCTAAAATATGGGATTAAACTTAGATGCTTTAGATGCACAGAATGCATTTCTTACAAAAAAAAGGTTCTAAGCATACGCGTATGTACAAAGTCGCGGGTTACAGTTAGTATGTTATATTGTGACACTTTGGATACTTTATTTATTTATTTATTCAATTCACAAAACAGCGAACAGCAAACAGCAAATATTATTTTAATTAATAATAGTTTTAATCTATTTATTCATCTAGATTCGTAATCAAATATGTAAAAGTGACAAAATGACAGTGTTGCCTGCATAAAAATTATAACATCCAACTATGGCAATACATTATTAGCATCATGTTAGACTTTATAAGTGCACCGCTTAAACCTACTGATACAGTTCTAAACATCTAGCTTATGAGAAGCCAACTCGTTATAAAGACAACACACATTTGAGAGGGGACTGTTCAATGAAATATTGTTTCTGTATAATTTTAAGGAATGTTTTTGTATAGTATTGAGTAATGTACAAACATGTATGTTAGTATTACTTCACTCGATGATGTTTTAAATGGAATGTGTTAATAGGCATTATCGTGTTTTAGTATCTATGCGACATGGCAACACCAGAATACATATTAACTAGTACTGCATTAGTGTAAACAAGTAGCTAACTATAGTTTAACATAAACTTCATCTATTGACATTGTGATCATTCCTCAGACCATTTCTGTCACAGATGAGATCGGACCGTTCCGTCTAAGTTGACGATTTAATTATTTAAACATCTCAGAGGTATAATAATGGACATGTGGGTCTTTGTCGGGTATGAACTAGCCATATGAACATGATCGTAGAACATGCTACTACTTTTGTACGAGTCAGTGACCATGTCAGATTTTCTTCTTTATCTTATAGTGTCACTGCATCTTTTACATCTTTAAACCATTGGTACTTTTTGGACTAAACCATTGGTAGCTCCAGTGATAGATTTTGAGTATATTTACGTACTCACTCTCACGTAGATTTATGACGACGAGAGATGTCATTTCTTTTTATCACAGCAAAATCTCTGAACGCACACTAATCACTATTTATAGTAGATAAATAGCAGATTAGTGTGCGTTCAGAGATTTCGATGTAATAAAAATAAATGAGCCCATGCTCCAAAAGTGTAGAGTTGCAGAGTTTTAGTTACATGAGTCTTAAGTGAAATATCTAAAGATCAGTAAAATGATGAAAAGTATGTGGTTAAAAAAACACTATTTAAGGTGTCGTGATTAATAGACTAGTTGACCAAGACTCTTTATTGTCTACCCACACATATAAGATAGACATAAGGTATATATTATAATCAAACACTACTTAATGAGTTGTTTCAATATGTTACCACCATTATTCAGTGACGTTGGATTTATAAGGAAATACCATGCTTTAAAACTAAGATGACTAAATCAAGTCGACAATTGACTTATAAGGAGTATCGTGTTTTTTAGATTTGTACCACGAAAAATCCAAGGTTGCCAATTCTCAATGGCCATTACGCGATTACGTTTAGAATAGAAAAATGGCGATCGACTACGACTGTATCACGATAATAATAAAACAAAATCTCTAGACATTGGCAAATTTGTCATCAAAACAGATGTCATTAAAGGAAGAAGCAAAAAAGATTATAAGACAGACTGTAAAAGTCAAAGTCAAATATTTTCTTACATACTAGAATTTACATGCCAATTCCCCCTAACCCAAGTCCGACAAAAACTGGCATGAAACTCGTCCTGGTCCTAGCGCTTTTTTGTATGATCTTATAACTAGTTTAACTACGAAAAACTATTACAAGATTACAGTAGTTTATACATTTCAAATCTGTCAGTTAACTGTTTGAGGGCAGAGCAACATGAGGCCATGCATTCTTGTAGGTACTCTTTAGGTTCATATTACTCTGATGTAAATAGTTAGGTATCGTTACTCTGAGACACGATTGACTTTCGCAGTAGGCTTTGGCATCTTATTTGCCAATTTGATTAGCTCACATTCATCTCTTCCGAGATATCCTTAGATTGAGATCTTAGATCACGAAGTATCGACTTGCTTAGAATTTGCCTACTTTTAGTCTCTACATTGATTTTTGTCCACCATTTTTCGCATTTATGTGTCTACTGATCGTACTGTCTACGATTTTTGATAAGTTATTAAAGAAGCTTTGAGTTATTCTCAGGACGGCCCGTATCGAGCCGTTGTGGGAAATAAATATAACTTTCATTCCTGATACAGCCCGTTTTGTTGTTTGGCGGATATGATGATAACTATCACGATGGTTGTGTTTATCAATTAATTATTCCTTTCTTTTATCTACCTGCGTTGAAATCTAAATACTTACCTTACCTGAAGAGTTTGATCTTTGAAGGAAGAGTGCTGACTGGACATTTATGTTAATGTACAGTCACGGAATGAAAAGGTTCGTCACCTTAGAGTCGGTTTTCGCTTGCACTAGTAGTGCAAGAAGCAATTATGCTTAAATTTGTTGACAAGATAAAAATTGTCAAACAACATAGATCTGAATTTAAACTTTATTACGAACAGATAAATATTATTTTCTCTAACTCGGTCTATTCTGTAATAAAGTTTTAAAAGGTAATATGTGCACGCGATACGTTAAACGAATCAATTTAAAAATTGACGAACCTTTTCATTCCGTGACCGTACATAAACACAAAATTCAATGAGTCAATACTCTATTATTATTTAACTTTTCTATCTATATTGCACCTACTCATAATAATGGCCGTGACTCTGTTGTTTCGTTGGACTCACTGAAAAAGTATCGTAAAATTAAAAGATCTTATAATATTTTAACCAACGTCTAAATTAAAGCAACGTTTGTTAATGACAGTTCTTAAATGTACTAAATCGAAATTAACGTGTGATGACGTGTTTTAAGCTCATTTAGGCACCATGTAATTTAGTGTTGAATAAAATTGCGGAAAACCTTAGAAAAATAATTTAAAGAAACAATAAAAAAGCATGTCACGTACAAATATCGCCCCAAGAGCTGGCTATCTGAACCAGCGTATTAGCATTGCCATTCAACGTGGCAATGCCGCCAGTGTCTTGGGGATGTTGCAAGTTGCAATGATCTGAATCACTTTGGATATCTACAAATCGTTTTAATAGATAGCTCAATTGTTTCTCATGTAATAATGATTGACGACCTCTGAGACCGTCCGGCTGAGATGCAAAAAAGGTTGCGGGTTCGATTCCCGCCGCGGGACAAATGTTTACATGATCTGCAAGTATTTGTCTCGGGTCTGGGTGTTTCCGTGTATAATATATATGTATTTACAAAAAAAATCGAATATAAGTAGTATATCAGTCTTGTGGTACCCATAACACAAGCTCTGCTTACTTTTGGGCCAGATGATGCTGTGTGAAATGTCCGGTATTATTATTATTATTATATTATTAAATGGCTACGAATCGTAAAGACCCTTGAAGGACAGCAGGATCTACAACACAAGTCTCCATGACATAGTGTAGGTCTTGTCTGAACATTATGTACTGTAACAAGCCATCGCCAATATTTTAAGAACAAACCATGTGTACAATACCTGTAATGCTTGAAAATGAATAAATAAATTATTAAAATAAATTATAAATAAATTACTATTATGTATTTAATTTTTTTGTATAATTATTATTCTGAATATACCTGTAATTAATTTGTGTAAATGAACGTTGTAAAATTTTAATAAAGAAACAAAATTCAAATGCATTAACTGTCATTTAAAAGTGTTACTCTGATTGAATGTTTTTGTAAGTAAAATCAGATCGATAATAAATGAAGGAGTGACTTTGCGGAAATTAATTACAAAATATTGAATAAGTAATCAATATCTAGTACTATCCTGCCAATCTATTCTTATGAGTTATACCCAAAAAATAGGTTTTAGTTTCTTTTGGGTCTAACTCATTTGAATAGATTGGCGGGATAGTACTAGATATTGGTTACCTATTTAATATTTTTTAAATATAGTTCCTAATTAACGAAAGTTTAGCTAGTCAGGCGCAACAGCAGAATCACCACCAATCATTACATAGGCATGGGTAATCGTTCATCATCAGATCCCCGATTACATCCCAAACTTAATAAAAATGCATTGTTTTAGTACAATACTAACTGTTTGCTAACCTGTGTAGTTGTTATACTAACTACAAATCAATCTGTGATCCAATCATGAGAGTATAGAGAGCACGCAGTTGGGCGCCATCTATTGTTTAATAATTAAAATTATGAAAGTATTTAGTTAGAAATGATATTGATACTTTGATTGTATCTTTGTTCGAATTGCCTCATAAAAATAGACTGTCATGGTATGTGGTACATGTAGATGGTCACAAAAGTAGAAAAATAATGAAGTTGACGGTTGATAAAGTGAAATGGAAGATAAAAACCCACTGTTGTTGACGAATATTTATAATAGTAGTCCCCCACTGGTCAAAATTCAACCATAATTAATTAATAATTAATGTATTTTTTATGCATAATTATAAAAATATTAGCATTCTGCACTCCTTTTCTATAAATATGGGGTAAAAAGTTTTTGCTTCACATATTGATATATAGATAACAATAATAATTAATAAAGCCTTGCTACTTGCGTAGATACCTTGGCCACATCCCATCTGCCGAGGACTTCCGTTAGAGCTGGTGCAGCGGCTGAATGCCGAGGACCTCAATTATTAAGGTCTTGATAAGGCCTACATATTTGAGCTTTTTTAGTCGAGCCCGTGAGGAACAGGAGTCCATCGCGTTTTTAAATTTTTTTCACGGCGTCTAACAGAAACATTATATGGGCCAAGAGCTGGTTCCTATCTGGCCCAGCGTATTTGGATGTATCGCCAGTGTCTTGGAAGCGCTGCCGTGTGTTACCTACTTTCAATGTTCTAAAACCTTCTTTGTCTTCGTTAATGGCTTGTCTCATAATGTAAATTTTGCCAATGTCAAGTGTTTATATTGTTTATAGTATGATGCCAAAAAGTTGTATTTTTTTTTTTTGAAATGGTGCCTTTCATATAAAATAATTATACGGTATAATTTTGCTCGAATCACAAAGAAACACAAAGCTTTTATCCTAATTATTCACACCCGAGTAACTCTAGCTCTATTTAAATAAGACCAAAACCGGAAATAACTCTAGTAAAATAAATAATCCTTTAAAACCTTAAATAAATAAATATATAAATATTGATGGACAATGCACACAACACCATCTAGTCCCAAACTAAGCATAGCTTGTATTATGGTGACTAGATGACTGATGGAATACTTATATATTTTTAAATACTTACCTATGATACTTTATAATATCCAGACACAGAACAAACACCTATGTTCTTCACACAAATCTTTATCCTGGGAGGGAATCGAACCCTCAACCTACAGCGCAGAAGGCATAGACAACCAACTGAAGACAATACCAACTGAGCTGACAAGCCCTATCTTCACAGTAGCCTAACCAACACCATTTCCACATCTATGCGTCACCGTGTCTAATACCACAAACCACATGTCAAGACAGTGACCGCAGATTGGTATGTCAATATCCGACCCGGAGCTTTGAGGGCAATCTGTCACGGAACTTATGGGGGCAATCTGTCAATATATGCCACTAGCGATCACCTATCAAATAGTGACAGGCAATATTTCTAGATATTTATACATAATGCTTATAATGCTTAGTTTAGGACCACCGTGTGGCACGGAAGCAATTAGGTACTGTCGTTGAAATCATAAAATCGTGTTTCAGTTTCTTAATAATCGGTGACCGATAATGACGGTTTTAATAATAGCGGCAGCATGATACAAGTTCAAAGACGAAATCATATGCAAAACTCACACTCCCGTAGGTCAAATGGCACTGAGTAGGCCTATCGCGCACTGCGAATTAATCCGCTGCGAGTTTTTGACGTGATAACGTCTTATGGTACCTTTCCATGCTTGCCAAGCCTTGGCAAACGTCCACAAGCACAAACGTGTAAGAGGCGTTTGGCTTGGCTGGCGTGAGCTTGTAGACGCTTGTCTCCGATCCTGTCTAGTGACGTTTGCCAATGTTTGGCAAGCATGGAAAGGCACCATTATATTTCGATTAAAGCCGGCTGCACGCACGAAAAAGCAAGACTCATTGTCACGTTCCGCCTGATCCGAGCGTGCAAGCGAGAGCGCGGTACAAGCGATAGAGAAGCACGATCGGTTCATCAATGTTTTTTATGACGTTATCACGTAAAATTATCGTCCTTTATCGAACTTTAAGACTTTCAGAAAACCATTTTTTGGCGCTATTATGTGCAACATGAAATCAGACGTACCTATTACATCTGTCATAATAACGCGGATTTATTCGCTTATGCGTACAAGCTTAGCCTGAGTGACATCTGTAGCACCACCAATACCTACTATTATAATTATCGAAATCCGATAGAAAACAAACATAATGGATGAAGGTACGAGGACTGCACATTTGAAATGAGACTGGGCAGGTCATGACTCGAATGCATCCAGAACGTTGGGCGAAGCTCGTCACTTAGTGGGTGCCCGATGCCCGATGCCCGAGTGGGAGTTCGGAGACGACTTGGCAGATACAGAAAATGATGGTGAGACGATCTGGATGCATTCGAGCCAAACTTACAAACTGTGGCCTTGGTACGCAAAGAGGGGACCTTTGCCCAGCTGTGGGACATGCATGATAGGTTAAGGAAAAAAAACAACATTGATACTACCAATTAGTGATATAATGATCGCCGCGAGACAAATGTTTATATGATCTGCAAATATTTGTCTCGTGTCTGGATGTTTTTTGATGTATAATATATGTATGTATTTACATAAAAATAATTGAATATAACCTCTGCTTGCTTACTTTGGGGCTAAATTATGCTGTATGAAATGTCCAGTATTATTATTTTGTTATTTTTTAATATTTTTGTTGAATAAATCTCATTTAGGGTTTCTATTAAAATTGTGAGTGATGTGTAATTTCGACTTTCGAATTTTATTTATAAGATAAGAAACACACTGGCCGTAATTGTTATTTCGCTGAACTAATTGAAATATTTTTTTGTTTGCACCAATGTAAATGATTCATTTAATAACACTTTTTTTTAACATAACTTAAATCTTTAAATTGGACTTTAATGAAAGCGTAATAAGATTATTCGAATTTTAAGAATTTTTAGATCGCCTGGCGTAACAACCGTCACTGTCGCCGTTATCTAACGGTAGGCGTTTCTAACAGACTCAAAGGTTTCAGAACTTAACGGTGGTGTATATTTTAAATCACATAAATGAATTATGAGACAACAGGAAGGGCCATCAGCCGGCGACACAACACGCATTAAAGTTTATTGCATAGGTAATACCTAGGTTTAGAATACCTGGTATTAAATACCTAGGCTTTGAATAGCTGGTATTAAATCTCGAATGGGAATAACTCTTGTCTGCATAAATTAATCGAAAGCTAACTTCATTTCGTCGTTCTAAAAAGCTGTTGAGCTTGTAGTTCGTGCATTTCGCAAAAACTAGTCTTAGTAACCATAGATAAACCTTAATTCATTGATATAAGATTCGCCCTGATTCTGTAGTTTCAGCGGATTTCAAAATTACAATCTATTTACAGTTTTAACCGTGGGTTCCGCACTAGGTCGAGCCTATATCGCGGAAACCCTATCAATGTTTATCAAAAACAAGACGTTACACAGTGAAAAACTTAATGCGAGCCAGATGCACAAAACAAGCATCAATATAAAATAAAAAATGTAGAGATAACAATAATAATAACATTTTAGACTACAGTTTGAGTGAAGCTCCAACAATATAGGTAGGTAGGTACTATGTTTTAATAATGTTAAACAATATACTATATCAGGCAGTGGGAACATTTTGACGAATTTGTGTGGATGCGTGTGTTGTGTGTGTGCGTGTGTGTGTGTTATAATAATGTTAATTTTGCCAGTGTCAAGAGTTTTTATTGTTTATATGTCACAAAGTATCTTGTCTTGTATAAAACCAGCTGTTACGTTCGCGACATTGTCCGTGCGTTTAAAAAAAAACTAACCGTTCTCGAATCCACTTCAACGCACATAAAAAAATATCGAAATCGGCCGTTTAGAAGGAGCTTAGTTACAAATAGACGCACAGAAGATTTATATATACGAGTATAAAGATGGTGAAATATGAAATAAAATAAAAAATATGAAAGGTCATATAAAATAATTACGGATTATGCTTGCTCGAATCACAAAATATAACAAAACTATTCCAATTATTCACACCCGAGTCAATAACCCTAGCTATATAAAAATAAAATCACTAAAATTAATAATAAAACCGGAAATAACTGCAGAAAAAAATTGTCATGATTCTGTTGTTTCCCTAACTAAAAATTCAGAAAACTTTATTTTTTTATATTTCGTAAAAGTCAGAATTAAAGTAACATATTAAATGACATTTCTTAAATTGGATATATTGACGTGCCTATTGATTTAGGTTACAAACCTATAGTTGAATCATCACTCTACTACTACCTCAGTGAGCTGGAGAACACAAACGTGCTTCTCGGTACAGTTTTTACAAATTGGCATCTAAATGTCCAGAATGTAAATAACTTACTACGTCTGGTCAGCTCTAACTTTAAACATTCAAGATTGCTAGAATTGGATTATATGCTATGGAATAAATAATAGAACAAACATGTATAAATATAATAAACAATACATATCCAAATACATTTTAAAGGACATACTACAAATATGTTATACTTATAAGACAAGGTATGTAGAATACTGTATAAAAAGGACTCAAGGTTTATATAAACAAAAAATAAGTCAAGATGCTTCTACTCAAACAATAAATCAAGAATGCACTGTTAGCCGGGGGAACGAAGGATCCAAACAGTATCACTCAGACGGATATTATCGATCCAAACCTGAATGAAACATTTTTTCGTGACCAATAATGGTTTATGTAGTAAAAGGAACAATGTACTCGTAGATAGGAACGTAGCGGGTGTGTCACGTCATAACTTTTTACTATATACGGACATTAACTATATAAGTATTGCCGAACATTTTCTAAACAAATTAAGCATGAGTGCTTTCACTTTCGAGAATTATAACATAGCCTCCTGTAATTATAGAATAAATAAGACTAGAAGGGGTTCTTTGATTTTATCTCACATTAATAATTGCACTGAAGAATTGAAAATATGTAAACAATTATATAAATTGGATAGTTTCGAAATTTGTGTGCTAGGGATACCAACTTAAATCTAAATATTTGCTGTTTATATATGATTCCGAATGATAAAAATTTTGATGATTTCATAACCAGAATGGAACATTTACTAAAGCACTTTTTCAACAAAAATTGTATTATTTTTGGAGATTTTAATATAAACCTTTTAAGGGAGAGTAAATTAAGGTCTGAATTTGTAACTCTTGTCAAAAGTTATAATTTCAGGTTTTTAGTTAATTCAATAACTTTTTCGTGAAATGGACGAGAGTCTTGCATTGATAACATTTTGACAAATCTTCCAGAAGAAAAAATTGCTAGTTCGACTGTAGATCAAAATAGTCTAGGAGATGGCCATGCTGGTTTACTATGTAGCCTTAATTTCGAAGCTCCTGTTAAAACCAACTTCTACAGGGCAAAGAAAATATTTTTTTCTGAGCGTAATAAAAGTGATTTTAGGCAGCAAAGCTTAGGGGAAAGTAATATGACCAATTTTAATAATTTTCGGACAAACTTTAAAAAACTTTTTGAACAGCACTTTACCAAAAAAGATACTAATATAAAAATTAACAAACTAAATCAAATTAATTGGGTTTCCAAAGGAATCAGATCAGCAAGTAAAATGAAAAGGTTTTTGAACTCAATGAGCAAGAACGATTCAATTATATCCTATCGTAATAGATACTTAAAATTATATTAAAAGGTTATAGTAGCATCGAAGAAAATGGCAGTTGTAAAAGAGATAAAACAAGCAGAAAATAGTACTAAGAAAATTTAGAACATTATAAACAGATAAAGGAATAAATAAATGTTAAGAACTGCGAAAATTACATACTTAAAATTAATGATACAACCATTTGTGAATACCAAGAAATAGCTGACATTTTTTCTAAACAATTTGATTATAACGCTGAAGACATTGATGTAAATAAAAAAAGCATAGCTTTTAAATATATGACACAGTTTTCAAGTCGAGTTAACACGGACATGGAAATGAGTAAAACAAACAGAAATGAAATAAAATTCATTGTAAAGAGAATAAGATCAAACATTCGTATGGATATGACGAAATCCCAATTGCGGGGATTAAGCAAAATATTGACATTATTGCTGAACCTCAAGCCAATTTTTTCAATACTTGTTTAGACTTAGGATTTTTTTTTCTTGATGAATTAAAAATTGCCAGGGGAAAGTAATATGACCAATTGTAATAATTTTCTGACAAACTTTAAAAAACTTTTTGAACAGCACTTTACCAAAAAAGATACTAATATAAAAATTTACAAACTAAATCAAATTAATTGGGTTTCCAAAGGAATCAGATCAGCAAGTAAAATGAAAAGGTTTTTGAACTCAATGAGCAAGAACGATTCAATTAAATCCTATCGTAATAGATACTTAAAATTATATTAAAAGGTTATAGTAGCATCGAAGATAATGGCAGTTGTAAAAGAGATAAAACAAGCAGAAAATAGTACTAAGAAAATTTAGAACATTATAAACAGATAAAGGAATAAATAAATGTTAAGAACTGCGAAAATTACATACTTAAAATTAATGATACAACCATTTGTGATTACCAAGAAATAGCTGACATTTTTTCTAAACAATTTGATTATAACGCTGAAGACATTGATGTAAATAAAAAAAGCATAGCTTTTAAATATATGACACAGTTTTCAAGTCGAGTTAACACGGACATGGAAATGAGTAAAACAAACAGAAATGAAATAAAATTCATTGTAAAGAGAATAAGATCAAACATTCGTATGGATATGACGAAATCCCAATTGCGGGGATTAAGCAAAATATTGACATTATTGCTGAACCTCAAGCCAATTTTTTCAATACTTGTTTAGACTTAGGATTTTTTTTTTCTTGATGAATTAAAAATTGCCAGGGGAAAGTAATATGACCAATTGTAATAATTTTCTGACAAACTTTAAAAAACTTTATAACAGCACTTTACCAAAAAAGATACTAATATAAAAATTAACAAACTAAATCAAATTAATTGGGTTTCCAAAGGAATCAGATCTTCAAGTAAAATGAAAAGGTTTTTGAACTCAATGAGCAAGAACGATTCAATTATATCCTATCGTAATAGATACTTAAAATTATATAAAAAGGTTATATTAGCATCGAAGAAAATAGCAGTTGTAAAAGAGATAAAACAAGCAGAAAATAGTTCTAAGAAAATTTGGAACATTATAAACAGATAAAGGAATAAATAAATGTTAAGAACTGTGAAAATTACATACTTAAAATTAATGATACAACCATTTGTAAGACCCATAACCCATATATAAGAAAGGAAAAAACATGATCCAAAGAATTACAGGCCCATTTCATTATTGCCGATCTTTTCCAAAATATTTGAAAAGCTTATAAAGGATAGAATTATGTCATACTTCAACTTACACAAAATTCTAAACGAGCGTCAATTTGGTAATCAGATAAGTATAGGAACTGTTGACGCAGTTGATCTTCTCAAAAATGAAGTGTTCATAAATTTGAACAGTAAAATGAAGGTAGTGGAGCTTTTCTTGGATTTATCTTCAGCTTTTGATACGGTAGATCATGATATTCTGATTGGAAGTTGAGTTTTGAGTTTTATAGAGTAAGGGGAAATGCGTTAAGTATACTAAGATCATATCTAAACAACAGGAAGCAATAAATTTAAATAAAAAATATTGTAAGTAATCAAGAAATTGTTACCAAATCTAAAATAGTCAATATTAGACTATTTTAGATCAATATTAGAGTCATGTTTTTTATAATTTTTCTAAATGACCTTATAAACTTTGTTGAAAATGCTGTTCCTGTTGTCAAGTTGGTTGTTTACGCAGACGACACAAATGCAATTGTTCCAGCCACTAGTGTGAATGATCTTTCAAACAAGATTAACATTACACTGGAGATCTTCAATGGTTGGTTTTGTGGTAACAATTTGAAATTAAATGTAAACAAAACTAAAGCTATATATTTTCGGACTACAGGAAGAAACCATGATATCATTGATATAGCTAGTAATGGAGTAAAAATTGAAGTGGCAAATAGTGTAAACTTTTGGGTGTAAATATAGATCAGTTTTTAAATTGGAAACCAGAATTGGAATTTATTGAAAACTCTGTAAGCTCAGCTTGTTATGCTATAAGGAGTTTAAGAGATGTAGTCGATATCGAGCAACTTAAAACTATTTACTATGCGCTAGTAGAGTCTAAATTGCGGTACAGTATACGTTTTTGGGGTAACATTTACATGTACAATATTAATAGGGCTTTCGTAGTACAGAAGCGCTCTATTCGCACCATAGTACGTATACCACCGTGGGAAGCTAGCTCGTGCAGAAGCTATTTCCATGACCTATGAATTCTAACGCTTCCAAGCCTATACATATTAGTGGTTCTCATGGATATAGTTCGGCATCCGAGCAAGTACGAAACGCCAGAGCAAAGAATTACACGTTTAGACACTAGGAGAATGGACCTTGGGGCTCCAATATGTCCAAGGCTGCATGTGGCAAGGCATGGCTGTAGGTTTCAGGCTTTTAGACTGTATAATGCTCTACACACTTTAATGAAAAATATTAACAGTCCTATCATATTTAAAAGCAAATTAAAAAACTTTCTGTTGGAGAAATGTTTCTACTCTGTTGATGAATTTATGACATCTAAAATTATCAAAATTATGACGTTATTAGTGTTATTATTATTTTTTGCTTTGTTTTGTTGATTTATATATGTTTTTTTTAATAGATTATTTTGTGTATTTTAAGTGTAATTAATTCATAGTATGTACATTTAAATACGATTTGTAAAATAATTGTTAGTGAATAAATTAAATGAAATGATTATTTTTAGCCGTTTTGCGAAGTAAACATTGTGCTCTTGTATTATTTATTTTTCCCGAGTTATTTCGGGTTTTATTTGTAATTTTGGTGATTTTATTCAAATAAAGTGAGAGTTATTAACTCGGGTATGAATAATTGGAATGGAAGTTTTATAGAGAAAAAATAATCCGTATAATTAATATAATTAATTTTCACAACAGGACATGCAGACGTACCGCTCAATACCATCCATACCTTGTCAACCTACCACCCTTACGAACAAAGCGCTTTGCTTCGACATTTATAATGCGTACAGCCAAGGATTGGAATGCTTTGCCGTCGTCTGTCTTTCCTCAAAACTACAATCTAGGTCTCTTCAAGTCTCGAGTAAATAGGTGTTTTCTGGACCTGCGTGCCCCTTCGTCGGCCTCATCGTCGCTTTAACTTCTCAATCCCCGAGCGGTCGGATACGACCGCGCACGTGGCGCCAAACTTTTCCGTAAAACCCCAAGCGGTCAGGCGAGGTCGTGGTCAAACGTAGGTATATCGATGATAAAAAAAAATAGAGACACCAAATTTATAAAATAATAAACGCCCAACGACTTTGTGACGTCTTACTATAAACAATCTAAACACTTGACATTGGCAAAGTTGACATCATTATATGACACATGGCATTAATGAAGAAGAAGAAGAAGAACATATAGTCATGTTTTAGGTTCTAAGCGTTTGTATTGTAAAAAATATACGTAACACTTTACACTATTGTAATGTTCTACCTACATAAGAACTTACGTACCTACCTAACTATTTTAACTTATTTTACATTTTAGTAAGTAGTTGCGTTGCACTTTTGCATTAGAAATTATAATTATTATGCCCATTATACCTAATTAAAAAAAAATAAAAAATTAAGTTCCTACTTGGACTTACTTGCTAATATACAAACACGGATCTTCATTGTGGCTCGCTGCGCTATCAAGATACTTTTAGTTGTCTCTCTGTGGATGGTCAGAGCTCACTTTGCTCGCCAGAAGTACATTACTATGTTTACCTATTCACTTTTACTATTTAAAACATTAACTAGCTGAATAATTATTGAAGTAACGGAGTAGGACTTAAATTTATACAGTTAGGTCAACATAGTAATACTCGTATAATCAATATCCTCTCTACTTACTTACACAGACAACGTCGCGGGTAACAGCTAGTTGTCCTAATACGTCTTTTGTTTAGAAAAGTCGACTTAACTACCTTGGTACTAAAGCACATTTTGAAATGTTTCAGATTACGTCGAAGCAGAAAAAGAAGGAAAATATTGAGGAGACGCAATCGAAGCATAGAGCAGGCTAGGCGGACTCGGAACGCTTCAGTTCCAGAGTCAATCCCGGACTGTCCTGGACTCGCTCGGCGCTACCACGAATGCAATACTGCGGTATGTTTATCTAAATTCATAACCTTAAAACATTTAACTGGCATGTCAGCTTAGTTGCTCAGCTGTCATTAGCTCTGCTTTCTGTGCCGTAGGTTGAGAATTCGATTCCCTAACGGGACAAACATTTGTCTGATGAGCGTAGGTGTTTGTTCTGTGTCTGGTTGTTATAAAGTAGCATAAGGATGTATTTAAAAATATAACAATATTACAATCCGTCACTTCCTGTTCCGCCTAGTGAGGGGACACCCAACTAGTGATGTACGCACAATAATCGCCACAATTATATCAGTCATTCTGTTCACCATATTACAAGCTATGCTTAGTTTGGGACTAGATGGTGTTGTGTGCATTGTCCACCAATACTGATTTTATTTACTTATTTATTTATACTTTTTAGTTGACAATGGACTGAAAATACACTGCGGTGTGGATCTTTTCAACGACATGCAGCTCGTGTGCCTGCAATTAAGGCATTTCATTGTTGATCACAGTCAATAGGTTTATAGAAACTTGTCAGTTGATCAGATCAAAGGTATCCTTCGGAACGCATCGATGACAAAAATATGATGTATCGCAATTGGAGTAGATATTGTATTGGTTATTTGATATCACATGTTTGATATTCAGGGTTTCAGTGAAAACTGAAAAAAGATATTATTATTTTATTTCATATTTTTTAAACCATATATAAACTTAGAAAATGTTATATTTTATTACAGCCTTGTCCGGGATCGCCAAAAGATTCCCGAGCAGAACAATGTGCTGTCTACGACCGCAGACCTTTCCGTGGCCGATTCTATACCTGGGTGCCTCATGTCGACGGTAAGTTATGATAAGACAACTATATTTATAGGTACTAAATTATAATATCTATTTAGGTACTTATACTTTTTAAAATAAAACTGAAATATGACAAGTTTGTGAAAAATAAATGTTTATTATTAAACTAAGCCTAAGTAACTGAAAATAAAAAATATGGTCATTGAGTTAAGTAGTAAGAAGTAGATAGAACATTTTGAATAAGTACTTCACTTAAAAAAAAAATCGTTTATGTAGCTTTGTTGAATAAAGAAAATGGGCGATTAACCGCTTAAAAATATACCGACGGAGTTTTAATAATTATTGTAGGTACATTAAATTAGTCACCACAGTAGTCGCATAATGATGACATCTTACCTTGGTATAAAGCAACATTAACATTATATATCCTGAATTCGTTTTCATTCGTCAACAGCAAACTTTATATACCTACTACACACATTTTTGACTGACAGTGGTGGCAATTCAGTTGGTTCATTTCTAAAATTAGGAATTGTCTAATATATAATTAGTTAGTCATAGCATTTGTAAAAGCTATTCGGTTGGTACCATCTAACTAAAGTAGGAACGCTTGATTAAATTAGATAAAATTAAATTAGGATAAGTTGGTAGCAGCAGAATACCAAAGTTTCATTTGACAGTTCTAAACCTAATTTTAGCTAAAATTAGTTAGGTTGGTGCCAACAGAATTGAGGTCAGTATCAACCTCTTGGAAAATGGGTTGGTATCATCTGACAGCAAACTCTACCACCGCGCGCGCTCATTAGTCAAATCAAATATCACGCGCTTCCCCGGCTTCCTGTTACACACTAAACCGAGAGTAAAGATGTTACACATCAACAAATTGTTACCTTCAGGTGATGCACCATGCACCCTCAACTGTCGACCACGTGGGCAGCAGTTCTACGCCTCACTCGCTCTAGTCACGGACGGCACGCCATGCACCAAGCCAGGGTTTCGGGCTATCTGCGTACAAGGATCCTGCAAGGTAAGTAGGTCATATTACACACAGATAGGCCAAAAATATAAAACAGGAACTATACTTTATGTACCTTGTCCAAAATGAATTTATGAATTTACGTACCTATCTCATAGAAGGTGACGCCCTCATTATGTTCTAGACTGTTTGACTGTTTACTTAAAAAAATGGTATTATAGTATAACACGAAATTTGAATCCCGAAGTAAAAACATATAATGATCCCGTCCCTACTTTACAAAATTTGGTGGACAGCGCCATCTATTGGTGAGTGGCTGAGTTTGTTTTGTTACAATTGTCTGGTTCTAAAAAACAAGAACCGTTTTTATAAGTGCACTGAACTGTTGATTAACATGAGTGTAACCATAAAAGTCTATAAGGTAAGTTTTGAAAATGTATGGTCAGTAAGGACCTTAAATCAAATTTTAGCCTTATGAGTTCTTAAAATCGATACTGAATATGAGGCAAATGCAGTACCTAGTAGATACCTACGTACTGGGTATTGCTTGGTTTTAAAAATGGCCTTTATTAATTCAAAACTATTTTCCCTGATTTTTTACTTTCTAGTTTAACTACATTTACTAAAGTTGATCAATCAATTTTATCCAGACCGCTTTCATTTAAATTAGCCGCTGACTTTCCTCGATCCGCCTTCTTTTACATAGCGAATAAGTCTTATAGAGCTATACAAAAATACACAATAGACCTTTGTAGATGGGTAGTCTAGATATAATAAGTATTACTAAAGAAAGATGTTTTTGTTAAGGAGATTTTAATTGCTTTTTTATTAATCAAAGCTATCTGAAAAACAAATAAATTCTTTATCGAAGATAGCCAGTTCTTTGTTCGAATTTAAATTTGGAATCAGTAAAATCCATGTTACAGGAAGGTTTACTCCCGAAGCAAATGCTAGTTTTTAAAAATAGAAGCTGATAATTTTGTAGGTTAGTTTGTAATATTTTTTTATTACGTACCTAAGTAATAAATAAATATGGTTTTTCTAATAAGTAATATATGTAGATAGATAAACTTCATAAATAAAAAGCTTATATAAAGGCTTAGATACAATTGCAATAAGTACCTACCTACACGAGCAAAGCGCAATAAAATAAATCCAGTGCAACACCACCCCGGTGTATCGGGAATCAGCATAGCACTTGACTGGCCCAGTCGATACCGCCACCATTATAAAGAACTTACAGTACTACAACTTCTTTAAAATTTTGCATTATATTAATGAAATCTTTTTCTACTAAATATCCTAACTAACAATGTTCACTATATGTATAAGAAATATTTACCTACCATTATAATGTGTTTGTCTCGTTCCCGATACTTCGGCACAAATGATTGCGCCATGGTAAATAAACCGTTTATAGTGAACATTTTGTAAATAACCATGATAGATTTAATAAATAATAATACCAGCGGCTCTGTAAGCTGACCTCACGAACATTTTTCGAAATGACTGATATATAACTTTTTTTACGTTTTCAACCCCATATCTCCGCAATTTATAAAAATGTCCAAAAACTGAATCGACAAAAATAATCTATAAAGTTATTGAACCGGGTCACAAAATATTATTATAATATTATTGATAACAATGCATAGCCTCATGTTGCTATGGCCTCAGACAGTTAACTGACGCATTTGGAATGTCAAAACTCTCTTGTATTATTTATTATATAAATAATTAATAAAATATAAAATAATAAGTACTTATAGCTTATAGCTAAACTTATTTGTAGTTTAGCTATAAGGTAAAAAGCGCTAGTATCAGAACGAGTTTCTTGCCATTTCTTCTCGGGCTGGGTTAGGAGGAATTAACACCTAAATTCACCTTGTATGTAAGAAGTTTCAAAGTGATCCGTGTGATTGTATTCAATAAAATATTTTTTGACTTTGACTATGACTTGAAAGTGGTTTTATCTATCCGTAATCTTTCTTTCTTTCTTTCTTTCTTTCTTTCTTACCTACCTACCTTATATACTCATATAATTCAACACTTGAAAAGACTTGGGGTCTTATAATCTAACATTACCTAATGTGTTGTATTAATTGACTTCTTTATTCTTTATTAATTGACTTTAGGAAGATAAAGTCAGAGCAGACCTACTTAAACACCACGTTAGCTAATAAGGTGTTTATATGATAGAGGGTTTAACTTGAGAGTCTACATATTTTGCAGAGGAACAGAATACCTTCACGAAAACATTTATATAAATAGCGACTCTTGCTACGACGCAACAAAGCGCAATTCAGTTTGCAAAAGTACTTAGTGCTATAACTACTTATACTATACTTAATCTAGAAGGAAATTGGGGTGTCGATAAACCAACTAAAAGGTTCGGCGCGTTGGGTTTGGCCAGCCCCTAGACAATCGTTACCTATATATAGACCTGCGTGCCCCATCGTCGGCCACATCGTCGCTTAACATCAGACGAGATCGTGGTCAAACGCAAGTTTATTGATATTAAAAAAAACATATTGAGTTATAAGCCTTCATTGGCTAATCTATTTATTCGTATATATTAGATTGATAAGGACAGAGCATATTTAAAATGCTATTCTGGGCTAGCTGAGACACTGATATAATACAATACAATACTATACAATACAATCATTTATTAATAACACCAGGTTACAGGTCAGTTATTGTACAATAGGTAGGTATATTAAAATATACTTTCATTTGTAAACTAATTACATTCAATTAACTAAATTCAACTTTGTAACAGTCATTCTATGTCAATATAATAATAAAACTAATATAAAATAAATAAATCACGGTTTTAAATTACAAAATATTAATCATAAATTAAATTAGTGGCAATTCATAGAACTCATTTATTGAGTAGAATGAGTTGTGAAGTAGCCACTTGCGTAATCTTATTTTGAATACCGCTGTGGAAGTTGCATCTTTTTTTATGGTATCCGGCAGCCTATTATACACTGAGGGACCCATTATGTACACGGACCTCTCGGATTTGGTCAGTTTATGTGCGGGCGTGATAAGTTGGTGAGCCCGATTGTTACTGCGCAGGGCCCGAGCGGTAACACCTCGGCACCGGAAAGCCTCTATGTTGTTGTGCGTGAAAAAAGCTATCTGGTAAATGAGTTCACAAGGAAGTGGCAAGATGTTTAATTCCTTGAATAGCTCTCTGCACGAGATATCATCAGGCACGCCTACGATAGTGCGTATTGCTCGCTTCTGCATGACGAAGACTCGCTCGACATCCGCGGCTCGCGCCCACAGCTCTGTACCGTACGTAAGGATACTGTGGACGGTTGCAAAGTAGCAGCTTAACACAACGTTTCGAGACGCGGTGCTAGCGAGTCTACGCAATGCGAAGCATGTGCGACCAAGCCGTGAGCATATCCCGTCAACATGGGTTTCCCAGGTCAAGCCGCTGTCTATATGGAAACCCAATAGTTTCGTCGTTTGGACCATCTAAAGTGCTGTGTTGCCAGCGGTGACTTTAAACGGTGGCGGTGTAGAGCCGTTAAGTTGAAAACTCATAAAGTTGGTTTTATCCCTATTTAAAGCTAGACCATTAGCTCTGAACCATCCCTCCAGCCTTTGAACCACTGAGTTCAGCCTATTTTCTAGTTCACCTGTTGTCGGTGCGGTGACTATGGCTGCCACGTCGTCTGCATACATGTACACCTCTGCATCACCGACGGCACCAGACAAGTCGTTCAGCAGTAGGCTGAAAAGTGTGTTGGATAGGCAGGAGCCTTGCGGGACACCCATAGTGTTCGTCATTTCCTTTGACCTCACACGCCCACTTTCACCTACTACATCTGTGTGCGATCAGACATGAATGAAATCAGTAATGACAGGACTGGGCCACGTATGCCGTAGAAGTCAAGTTTCTTAGCGATGAGGTGGTGGTCGGCGGTGTCAAATGCGTGCGACAGGTCGCAGCACAGCAGAGCGACGCGCTGGCCCGCCTCGCGCGCGCTCAGCACCACCACACCACTTCCCGCACCAGATCTGTAGTGGATCTCCCGGCTCTTTACGCGTACTGTCTGTCCGTCATGATGTTGCGGTCTCTTATAAACGACAAGAGCCTTTTATTTAATCCCACTTCGAAGATCTTACTGACGTCTGGTACTAGCGATATCGGGCGGTAAGACTTCATGTCGGTTTTTTTGCCTTTTCCTTTATACAAAGGAGATATTTTTACTCGTTTGAGGGCGGTGGGATACACTAGAGGGGCTAGGACGCAGGCATTAAATAAGTGGACTATTATGTGGGCAAGTGATCTCGCAATTATTCGGAGAAGGTTAGCCGAAAGCCCGTACAGGTCTGTGCTATTTTTCGATGCAATATTTTTTAATGTTATTGTGATTATTTCGTGAGGGGAGAATGAAATCAATCGTAGCGACTGATCACACAAAAATAGGTCTGAGCTAAGACTAACGCATGCTCGGGCAATATCGGCCGACGAGGCACCGCATTTACTGGCAGCAGTCGTCGAGTTTACGACTGCTGCCAGTAAATGCGCAGGTTCAACGCATCTACTAACTGCTTCTTTGTACTAAACGGGGCTCCATCTGCGCCTAGCACGAGATCCGTGTAGTCGACCCTGTCGCGGTTTCCACGACCGAGTTCGGTACTGATTACCTTCCACATGCATTTTGCTTTATTTGGATGGTCGTGAATCATTTTAGAGTAATAGTTACTTCGTTTCTCTTTTAACATATCGTTGTAAGTTTTTGTATAACTTTCGGCGATAGATATTAGGTTGCAGTTCGTTGGGAAGGTAATTTTTAATTTGTGAATGTCAAATAATAAGTTTTTCAGATTGACCACCTCACCGTCTATCCAGGTGTCCTGTTTTCGGACGCTGGGTTGTTTTTTATTTGGAAAGCAGATGGCAAATTTGGCGACTATCATTCCCATAAGACTTTCGGCGAGGGCCTGACAGTCACCTCTCGTGCGCTCCACAACAGAGTTCCAGTCAATCGATTTTATTTGGAAAGCAGATGGCAAATTTGGCGACTGTGATTCCCATAAGACTTTCGGCGAGGGCCTGACAGTCACCTCTCGTGCGCTCCACAACAGAGTTCCAGTCAATCGATTCGAGGGCATTTATGAAATTATATTTATTTGCCACGGTTAAAGAACGTCTTTCTGTATGCTTGGGTGGCGGCAACGCACGCGCGATGATGAGGCGCTGGGCATCGTGGTCGCTGAGATGCGGCGCGACGTTCGCGACTCCAGCGACGCGTTCCGGCGGAAGGTTGGTGTATACGTGATCGATCAAAGTGGCCGAGTCTCCGTCTGTCCTTGTGGGTATTTCCATGAGTTGTAAAAAGTTAAAGCTGGATAAAATATCAACCAACTCTTTTTTTATTTTAGAATTTTTAAGTAAATTAATATTTATATCACCCATTATAATGGCAGCTATGTATAATAATAATATAATAATAATAATAATAATAATGCAAATTCAGAAAGATGGGCTACTGTAATATTTATAATGTGCCGTACAGTGCCGCAGGGTATAACGGTACCCAGATCGGTTGCTATTGTTCTGACAGTAATTGTTGTGTATTGCCCAGATTGCAACAACTGACCCACAGATCGTACGTTTGCCGTGTCACTGGTCCTATAGGTACAACCTGTAGGTTAACCGTGTTCTGGTTAAAACTGTGTGTCTTTGAAAATAATAGCTATCTGTAAAAATACCAGTATAGTAATATTTCCAACTGATATTTTTGTGTCGTAATAATTACATATTCTGTAGAATATGCAATCAGACGCAGGCGCACTCATTAACGAAAATCTCCGCAGCTCTCTGCTGGCAGGTATGCAAATTCATGAGTAATGAAATAGCGGGAAAAAAACCGCGACTGGCGGAAAATGCCACGCCTAGCATAAATAACCACATGTGGCGGAAAAAAACTACGGCGCACGGAAAATTATCCTGTCGCCGATGATACCGCGATGCAACCGCGATAATATCCTTGAATATATTCGCCGAAATATTTCGCAGTGAGCGGTAGGCTTTGGTTTGAAAAACGTCTACCACATCACTGCTACATTACGGGACAGCGTAATGACGGCAGTCAGTATATAGAAACGATGCTTTACTTCAAAGTCCAATTGAGCAGGTCTAGGCGCCCCGAGTGCTCAGTGATTGCTCAGTTTCTATCAATCTTACCGATACCGGTGATTTTATGCTAAAACCGACTGACAGTAATCAGGGGGTCTAATATTTATGGTTCTACGAAATAATGAATGACACATAACGACTATTAGTATGGCAGTCTGTCATGTCAGTCAAGATTGATAACTCGAATTCTGGGCAAAGGCCAGAAGGCGCCTGAGACGCAGAAGGTCGCGAGTTCGATTCCCGCGTGAAACTACTATTTGTACGATATGCAAATAATTGTTTCAGGTCTGTGTTTTTGAGTTGATAACTTCTTATGGGAGGGTAAACCGCTTCGTTACGTAACGCGTTGCGGCATCAGTCTGCCTGACTTCCCTTTCTCTCACGCATACGGCAGCGGTAGGCAGGCTCCTCCTCTTTCACTCTAACCTACAAGTTTAAGTTATCACTTCTGTTGGGCGTCCCGAGACGTACACATTTTTTTTATTTTATCTACAAAAAATATATACATAAGTAGTGTATCATATGGTCATATGGTTCCCATTACATGTGTGAAATGACTACCATTCATTATATAACTTAGACTATCTATGTCGTCTGTTCATGGCATTGAACGGGGTGGTTACCTGAATGAAAAGTAGCCTATGTCGTTCCCCAAGATATAATCTATCTCCATACCAAATTTCGTCAAGATCCAATCAGCCGTTTAGACATGAAAATGTAACAGACATACACAGAGATACTCAAATCCCTACTATAAAATTATAAATGCAAAAGTAACTCTGTCTGTCTGTCACGTTTTCACGCCTAAAACGCTGAACCAATTTTGATGAATTTTGGTATAGAGATAGATGGGACCTTGAAGAAGAACAAAGGCTACTTTTTATGTAGGTACCACGCGTGCGAAGAGGCGGGCAGCAGCTAGATTATTATAATAGTAAGGGGACCAGCTCATATTTTGTACTTTATACAAACATCCCTACAAGCTCGCCTGATACTTAGGTATAAGACAAAATGTCGTTTCTCAAAAAGTGTCATATTAAAGTCAGTTATTTGTAAACTGGTCGCGCTTGAATTCCTAAGCAAATTGATAATGTCTCACTTATTTGGTAACTTTAAAATTATTGGTTGAGATTCTGATTCTGAATTTGAATAATTGCTTGTTCGAAATTCAAATATCTGAAATGTATTATCAAAATCATTTGAAATTCGAAGCTGAGTCGAATTATACAGGCGTGTAGATGCTTATTTTGTCATTTTTTGAAGTAACATAGCTTTTGATGGGTTTTTCAAATATTTTATTGGCTAATCTTGGCGAAATTTTAATTAATTTATTGGGACTTCTTGGCACAAATGTAGATCATTGAATTTAAATGCAATAGGTTCGATTACAGCGCCATAGCGTCTTTTTGCGGAACTTTACGGAGTAGGGAATAATTTTGTATAATTTTTCGAATATTGAATTCGAATATATATTTTTTGTCTCTGCCTTTGTCACGGAGGTTGTCAATATGATACTCTGTAACATCCAGACACAGAAGACCTATGTTTATTATCATACATATGTTTTACCTGGGAGGGAATCGAACCCCCGACCTGACCCTGCGCAGAATGTAGAGCTACCAACTGAGCTAAAAGGCCAGTCGAAGCGAAGCCTTGGCAGGTAATTAGTATCTATTGGACAATGTAATTATGAAAACAACTAGCTAATATTATAAATGTGAATGTAACTCTGTCTGTATGTTTGTCTGTCCGTTTGTTTCAAGCATAAACCATGATGAATATTAGTATAGAGATATATGGGACTTTGGAGAAGGATATAATAATAATAATAATAATAAATCCGGACATTTCACACAGCATCATCTGGCCCCAAAGTAAGCAGAGCTTGTGTTATGGGTACCACATGACTGATATACCTTACTGCTTATATACTTTATTTGTAAATACATATGTACGTATAAAACATACAAACACTCAGACCCGAGACAAATACTTGCAGATCATTCAATCATTTGTCCCGCTGCGGGAATCGAACCAATAACGAACATAAACGAACACTTTTTATGTTGGTAGTTGCGAAGCCGCGGGCATCCGTTGTTTTATAAGTCTAAACCGTGTTGACGAAGTCGTGTGTATTAACCCAGTTTATCTTACTTCATATAATAAACGTTAAAGTTTGTTACTGTCTCACGCAAAAACTACTGAATGGATTTTAATGAAACTGTACAATAAAATAGCTTATATACATTCGAATAACACATAGGCTATGTTGTAATTATAAAGATGTGTGAATTGTCCAAATATACCTAACGTGTGTAAAAAGTGTCAAGTAGGAAAAAATAATCAAAAAAAATCTAAAAAAAAAATCTTCGAGCTATTCTGGCGTGCGCTGCAAAAACCGTTAGAATTACACAAAGTACTAAGTAATCCTGCGCAGAATTTATTTTGCTGTAGAAATTTTTTTGTTTTACCTATGTAATATGTTTTCTTTCTATAAAACATACATAGGTAACAACATAAAAATTTCTACATAATCATGGTATTAATGGTATATGTATGCATGGTATATATTTATATTTATCCCGTTTAGAGTTAAAATTAAGAAAATGAAGAATATATTTTATATCAAAACCCAAGTCCGCTTTGGCTATGTTCTAGCGATCTCAAATAGGTGGTTCATTCCAAGATACCTGTTCAAAACTAGTCTTATCACCCTATCTACCAGCAAGTGTATTATGCCATAGCTCAAAATGGAAATCGTTGGTACACTTTGCAAAATCCAATAAAGATACCTACTTATAGTATGTTTTGAGACTGTTAAGTATATGAAATAAGCCCCGGCTTCGCATTTGTGAACCTTCAATAAAAATCTTAATAAGCTAAAACAAGTTATTCTAATCGCGAAAGTTAATAAATAAAACAACAAAAGCCGACTGCAAAAAGATCCTATTTTATTTACGCTTTCAAAAACTTTTTTATCAACGTATTACTATTTCCGCCAGAAATCCGCCATTTTGTAATTTTTTTAAACACCTATCTACGGGCACTTGGGTTTTTAATAACGATGCCTTAACTGTCTAAATCAATTCAGCCATTCGGAAGATACGAGATAATAAAGAAATATACATATATATACAAGATACTCGCGAAAAACATAACCCTTCGTTAGCAGTCGGGTAAAAATATATCAAACTGATCCAGCTTCAATAGTTAAATGAGGAAGCGGTGTCTCAGCTTGTCATTAGGTAGGTACATTACAATCAGGGTACAATTAATTCATCGTCCGGCATTCGTCCGGTGAGTAAATACCGCTGCAGGCAATACGCGACGCCATGGCCTCTAATTTATTGATCACTTCTCTATCTAACGTAATCATTCTAGAATAATTTGTGCGTTCAATGAAAGTGGTGACAAAACGCTGTACCTAAATGACAAACTTGGCATACAATATCCTTCGGTTTGAGTTGATCCGGTTCAATCCGCGAATTTTTTCGCGCTATTTTGTGGATTTAGAATCATACGCACGCACTAGCCGAAAATTCTGTGTTGAAAAAGACATAATTTTATACATAAGCTTGTCTGGCAGAGATCGCTACATAGCGATAAGACCGCATTGTACTACCGACTAG
This sequence comes from Lampropteryx suffumata, assembly GCA_948098915.1. Lineage (NCBI taxonomy): Eukaryota > Metazoa > Arthropoda > Insecta > Lepidoptera > Geometridae > Lampropteryx > Lampropteryx suffumata. Next base: position 9,891,628 of record OX402552.1, read on the forward strand.
CAAAACATTGTTACTGTGATAACTTCTTTTGGGAGGGTAAACCGCTTCGTTATGCAAACGTTACGGCGCCAGTCTGACTTCCCTTTCTCTCACGAATACGGCAGCGATAGGTAGGCTCCTCCTCTCTCACTCTAACCCACAGCACTAGTTAGACAAGTTTAAGTTATCACTTCTGTCGGGCGTCCCGGGACGCACACGTTTTTTTTTCTACTTGTCCAATGTATTTATAGTGTGAAATAAAGTATTTTCTTTCCATCTTTTATATATACCTTCTTCAGAACAGACTTCGGATTAGCTCGATTAAGAGCTTACTACAGCTCAGCTCAAACTCGATTGTCGCCCCCATCACTATGTATACCTATCGCACTTACAGTTGTGCAAGGTCAAAGTGATTTTGTAAAAGTAAACTAATTTTTTTTCGAATATAATAAGTAGGGAATAATAATCATCATACCTAGTACCTATTATTTTAGGTACTATAAACGCACGAAAATATTCGCAACTGGCAAGTTCCTTGTAGCACGTACCAGAGGTTTTTTCTGCCACCTGCAGTTTTATCAGTCACTCGCGGTTTTTCCGCCATGCCCTGCGGTTTTTACATCGCTTTTTAAACCTCAATGAATTTGCAAAGCTAACAACGGGTATGTTTCCGATAGTAAAACGCGATTAAACTTACCGCGGATTAATCCGCAGTGCGCGCTAGGCCTTAAGGCCTTACGGCTTTCCTTGCAATTAATTTAGCTGCTGTTTCTTCTTTATTATTATTATGAGCAGTCTTCGTAACGAGATAATACAATTACTATGTAAATATAAGTAAATAAATATATAATGCAAGACATTTCACACAGCATCATCTGGCTGTTATGGATACCACATGACTGATATACACCTTAGGTAAACTCTTTTTTTAAAATATGTACATACATAGGTACTATATATCACTGCATGGTATAAAACAAAGTCGCTACCCGCTGTCTGTCTGTCCCTATGTATGCTTAGATCTTTAAAACTACGGAACGGATTTTGATGCGGTATTTTTAAATCAGACCCAAGACAAATATTTGTAGATCATACAAACATTTGTCCCGAGGCGGGAATCGAACCCGCAACTTTTTGCGTCTCAGCTGGGCCTTTGTCCGCTCAGTTAAATCAGTTATCCATTAGTTAGTCTTTTGTGAGAAAGGAAACGGTCTGTTATGATTTTTATATTGGTATCTGCTGTCGAATGTTTTAAACGGTTTTTATTACCTATATAAGAATTAGGCATAAAACGAATCTAACGTTACTCGGGTACATACGAGTAAGTGTCGTTTTCTAAATAGAGTTATTAAGAACGTTTACGATCTCGCTTAGAAAGCTAAGCTAGCGAGCGAGAAGGATTTTCTATCTTCATAATGTAATTTGTATTTATAGTGCACCCATCAGCCATCTAAGTACTTTTTATGAAAGTCAGAGGACTGATATCAAATCTTGGATGTTCTGCGCATTTTTAGGGTTCCGAAGTCTAAAATTATAGGTAAGGTTATTATAGTAATTATAGTTATAGGTTCTACGACATGCCGGTTTCCTCACTATGTTTTCCTTATTCGTTATTCTATACTGGTGTAGCGTAAATGATTCGATCAGAAAAATCCATTGGTGCAGGACTGGTTTCGAACCTATGATCGGAAGACAGGGCCATTACCACTAGACCCGCAGTACTCTCCCTCCTGTTAAAACCATAACATTAATTTTGCTATCCCGTCTTTTTCATTGTGTAGGTACCTGCTATTTTATGTAATTTTTTATCTGTGTGTGTGTGTGTGTCAAAATAAACTTATTTCATTTTTTCATTTCATTCTTCAATGAGCGCCGAAAAATTGTCACGTTCCGCCTGAAACGAGCGTGCAAGCGAGAGCGCAGAACAAGCGATAGAGACGCACGATCGGCCTAAGTGTTCGGCTTGTGACGCATTTTAATAGGTTAAATGCAATTTTTCATCAATGTTTTCTTATGACGTTATCACGTAAAACTATCGTGTGTAAACCGACTTTACAGATAACCATTTTTTTCGCTTATAACTTGCAATCCACCTGAAAATACAAAAGGCAATAAAAAATCTAAGCAGATGGTTTGCATACGGTCGTATGTTTATCAAAATTGCACAATATTTCTTTTAGCATTTCGCATTTCGTTTTCAAATAACTTTTGTTTTTTGTGTACGATATTTCATTTGAGATAACCCAACTTTTTCTTGTTTTATGTGACTCAATGCTTTTTGCAAGCTTCACCTGTTCGTCTGTCAGTAAGACCTTGAGTCAGCTGTGATAAATATTTTTTTTAAAATGCATAAATATATATTTTAATGTGTATCTGTATGTTTGTTTGTTACCTTTTCTCGTCTAAACGGCTGAACGGATCTTTATAAAATTTAGTAAGGAGATCGTATTTTGGAGATAAACATATTCTAAATTTAATAATGGTACCACGCGTGCGAAGCTGCGTGAAGCAGCTAATATTAAAAAAAAATTCAAACCGTTCAAACAAATAGAATTCGCGCAAGCTCGTGGCGGGCGAGAATTTTGAGGGCCTCCCTCAAAATTCAAAACGCTGTTCGAGAATATTTTTTAACCGACTTCTAAAAGAAGAGGGAGGTTCTCATTTCAGCTATAATTTTTGAAGTGATAACCTCTTATGGAAGGGTAAACCGCTTCGTTAAGTAACGCGTTACGACGCCAGTCTGTTTGGCTTCCCTTTCTTTCACGCATACGGCTGCGGTAGGCAGACTCCTCCTCTCTCACTCTAACCCACAGTGCTAATTAGATTAGTTTAAGTTATCACTTCTGTCGGGTGTCCCGAGACGTACAAATTTTTTTTATGTGTGTATTTTTGTATGTATGTATGTTTTGTATGTACTTCATATCTCCGCCAATTATTGTACGATTTTCATAATTATTTTATCCTGTAGGGTTGACCTCCGAAATGTTCCCATATATGTATGATGAGGATCTGATGATGGAAAACATGATGCAAATCCGAAGTAAATTACTAATTACTTTGGTAAATATTGTAAAGCTTAAACCTATCAGTATATTATATACCTTTCGTGGTGAACTGGCTTGACAATGGACTTTGAATACACCCTACAGAACTCTTCAACGACAACCAACTTATGTATCGCAATCAAAGCATTATATTGATGATCACAGGCAATAACTTCATGCATGCTTGTCAGTTGATCAGACATTGGGCTTTAAAGATACCCTGTGGAAGTCTTCAACGATATGAAGCTCATGTATTCCCATTAAAGCATTGCATTGGTGATCATAGACAACAGCTTAATAGGAATTTGTCATTTGATCAGACCATGGGCTTGACTTTGACCTTTAAGGTACAGACGGTACGCATCGATGACGAAAATGTTATGTATCGCAATTAGAGTTCGAAATTATATTGGTTATTTAATTTACATGGTTAAGAAGCCGATTTTTAGTTTTTTTGTAAATATATATTACTAGCTGCTACCCGCGGTTTCGCACTCGTGGTACCTACATAAAAAGTACCCTAGTTCAATCTATATCTATACCAAAATTCATCAAAATCGGTTCAGCGGCTAAGGCGTGAAAACGTAACAAAATGCATTTATAATATTAGTAAGGATTTCTGACATTTCTTAATAAACGCTATCAAAAACACTATATCTACTTAGTTCCCAGTTTGAGTTTAAGTTTTGTTCTGGTATACGTCCTTATAATTATGTTCCAAATAAGAAGTACAGCCCACTTAAATAATATAGAAGAAACAAGTCAACTTTCTGCACCTCCTCTAAATTGCCGCCATTATTAATGCAGTTCTGGTGATGTAGCACTCTTATAATTATTGCCTTCAGATATTAATGTCGTGGGTTTGGATTTTCGGATCAGGATTTTCACCATTAGATTTTTACTTTTCATACACATGTATGGCAGTCAGTGATCTAAAACATAAAACCACCGTGAAAAAAACCATCAAAAAAGGTGCTTACAACCTGACACACGCGGAATACTAACTTCTGTGCAAAATACAGAATTGACTTGAATGGACGTGACTCTGACTACTCTTACACATCCTCAAAGAGATCTAAGTAACTAGAGATCTAAGGAAGTGATCGTTTTGTTTATAAACGATTTCCGTTTCGTAGGATACAAGCTGGAAGATTTAGTTTACATTATAAGCAGAGACGAAGAGGATTTTGTTTTTTGCGAATCAATAAACTTTGATCTTTAATAGTTTTTATCCTAGACAACCATATTACATGCATCCATTGAGAAGGCGTTCCTAAAAGCATTCGCGAACGGATTTACTTCATCTTGTTATACAACCATTAGCATCATTTATGACATATTTTACGCGTTTTGGGATGTTTATGTGATTATTCAATTCAATTATTGATTTATTTTGAGGCTATTTTGATGCTTTTGGCAGGTTTTTGTAGTTAAGTGCTTTTCAGTGGATGAATGGAGGTAACGGTATTAATAGTCTCGTATATTTAAAAACAAGGTCGCGAAAATCTTTTTGTGGTACATTAACAAGTAGATACGAGGGCGGGTCAATAAGTCCGTGACTTTTGGAATAAAACACAGATTTTTTGATAAATAAATAATTTTATTTTTCAACGTAGTCTCCCTTGAGCTCTATACACTTTGTCCAACGCTTCTCCAATTTTTTTATCCCTTCCAAAAAATAGGATTTGTCGAGGTCCTCAAAATAGGCCTTTGTTTGCGAGATGACTTCATCATTGGAGTCAAATCTTTTTCCACCAAGCCATTTCTTCAGGTTTGGGAACAAGAAGTAGTCACTCGGAGCCAAATCTGGAGAATAGGGCGGATGAGGGAGCAATTCATAGCCCAATTCCTGGATTTTTGCCATGGCAACTGCACATGTGTGCACCCTTGCATTGTCTTGGTGGAAAAGAACTTTTTTCTTGGACAAATGAGGTCGGGTTTTTTTCAAATCGTCATTGAATCGGTCCAATAAGTTGGCATAATATTCCCCATTGATTGTTCTTCCCTTTTGAAGGTAGTCAATGTGGATTATCCCGCGTGCATCCCAAAAAACAGTCGCCATAACTTTATTGGCTGACAAACCCACCTTGGCCTTCTTTGGCGCCGATTCACCCTTAGAAACCCACTGTTTTGACTGTTGTTTGGTCTCTGGTGTGTTGTGATGGATCCATGTTTCGTCCACGGTTACAAAACGGCGCAAAAACTCCTCCATATTGCGATTAAACAACGCCAAACCTTCCAGTGAAGTTGTTACACGATTGCGTTTGTGGTCGACTGTGAGCAAACGCGGCACCCATCTTGCGGAAAGCTTTCTCATGCCCAAGTGATCATTCAAAATTGAAACCACTGAGCCATGCGAGATCCCTACGGCTTCCACAATCTCTTGCACTTTCAATCTTCGGTCGGCCAACACCATATCGTGAATTTTTTCGATTGTTTCGGGTGAAGAGACCTCAACTGGGCGTCCAGGACGTTCGGCATCTTCAGTGCTTGTACGGCCACAACGAAATTCAGTAAACCACTTTTTTACCATTGAAATCGATGGTGCAGAGTCCCCATAGTATTTATCAAGCTTAGCCTTGGTCTCGGTAATGGTTTTTTTTCGCAAAAAATAATGCTTAATAAGCACACGAAATTCACTTTTTTCCATTTTTTCCTCAAATTAGTGGGTAGTCTGATAAAGATAGCTGTCAAACACAAACTAACTGACACAGCAAGTTCAAATTTTGACAGGAGTCAACTGACAGATGCCTGTTGACAGGAGTAGTGTTGCTTTTTCAGTAAAGAGGTCAGAAATTCAAAAAGTCACGGACTTATTGACCCGCCCTCGTACAAGTAACATTCACAACACGACAGATTTTTAGAGAAGTGCTGCGCCAGACAAGATAGAGTGACACTGTGTCTATAGTAACATTGATTTGTAGCATCAATGGTAGTGATACTACTATGTATCCTAAGTACCATTAAAATATATATCTATTTAAACTAGTATCTATTTTAATGGTACTAAAGATACAAAGTTGTGTCACTTGTACCATCGATGGTACAAATCAATGGTACTACTGAAACAAAGGCGATAGAGTTACGCAGTAGAAAGAGCGGTGCTGTGTAGGTAAATATAATATTAGTCCCACTTACTTATGCTTGCTGAATTGCACTTTTTTGCGTCGTATCATGAGTCGTTATTTATATAATTGTTGAAGTGATAACTTCTTATGGGAGATAGATAATTGTTTCAGGCGTGACTTTGCGGAAATCCATTACAAAACATTAAATAGATGGACAAATATTTAGTACTATTCTGCCAATCTATTCCCAAAGAGTTAGACACGATGCAGACGCATGCACCTCCCTCCCGCCCCCGCCGATCCCGCCTTCTTATGGTAGCGTAAACCGCTTCGTTACGTAACGTGTTACGGCGCCAGCCTGTCTGGCTTCCCTTTCTCACACGCATTGAGCAGCGGTAAGCAGGCTCCTCCTCTCTCACTGTAACCCATTGCGCTAGTTAGATTAGTTTAAGTTATCACTTCTGTCGGGCGTCCCAAGACACACACGTTTTTTTTAGTCCGTATTTCTGTATTTATAGTAGTAAGTATTCTGTGCTGTGGTACAGCAAGGGGTCCCTTGAAGAATCCTTCTAATACTTGTTAATAGATGGTGATTCTGTGGCCAGTCCAGCTAAAATTTTCTAAAACAGACCTTATTTTGTTGTCACTAAAGTCGACATAAAAGTAACATTTGTAGATACACAGATACATAAGTGTGTGTCTGTCTGTGGTATCGTAGCTCCCAAGTGGATGAACCGATTTTTATTTAGGTTTTTTTATTTGAAAGGTTTCTTAATCGAGTGTGATATTACTTATTAGCTATGATCAAAGAACATTTTGTTCAGTCATTTGAAAATCATCAGCTCTTTCAAGTGAAGGGATGTGAACAACTTCCACAGATTTTGATAAACATGGGCGTTACTCACGTATTATTTTGTCGATAATACACCGACAGTGTTTCGGTTCGCACATTCAGTGCGAACCGTGAGCTCGAGCGGCAACGAGCGGACCGCGGATCAAACTCACCCTGATGAAGATTCTCTAGATGAATCGAAACAGTGTTGGTGCCTCCATCGACAAAATAATACGTGAGTAAAGCCCGTGTTTATCAAAATGTATAATACAACTCACGAAAGTTTTGAAAGTGAAACTTCCACAGTTCTGATCGATTGGAAAATTGGTGTCCTATTACTTCAATGATACTATTGAAAGAACATGGTAACGTCATCATCTGAAAACTGCAGGTTACCCAACTCACAGCAGAATTATAGTGTTTGAGCTCATTGGATGAATATATGAATAGGCTCAATGAGCTCGACACGGTTTTATTAAAATTCATATTTGTTAATAGCTCGGTTGGATCAAGCTGGTTGGATGTTGTGGTAAGCATTTGACTTAATAATTTATTCCGGGCGGTATTTGAATTTTTAGGCGAGGTGGGTAGGAAACTAGGTAGTAAGAAAGTATATTACTTCGTCTAAGGTATTTTTAACCGACTTTAAAGAAAGGAGGAGATTCTCAATTCGGTTGCTTTTTATATTTGTTACCTCATAACTCCTTTGTGGAAATATTTGAAAAAAAAATATGTGAAAGGGTTTTTCCTATTGGTCCCATTGAAACATCATGAAAGTCGGTTCAGTAGTATATTAAATTAGCTGGAAAAATATGTAATCCAAGTAAAAAAAAATATTTTTATAAATGTCGTTTTTCTTTTAGTTTTTAAAACGTTATTATACATAAAATATTTGTCAATAATAAGGTTACTTGTATATAAACATCAAATAAAGCAATAACTAGACCTAAGGCTCTGCCCAAGCCCATTGAACATAAATACAATATAAAATTATTCAAGCATAGATTACTTATTATTCTACTCGTTCAATTAAATCAAATTGCGCTCTAGTGTTTAAAAACACCACGGTATAATGTTATTTCTTCTATAAGACACTAGCTGACTCGTGCCCACTTCCTTGGGCGGTTAACATTCACAAAAAATATTAAAGTACTAATATCGCTATTAAAAAAAGATAGCTATACAAATTATTGTAATAATTACAGAGATTAACAAAGTTACTGATAAATATTGATAGATGGCGCTAGGCGGCCACCGCTCTTCGCTCGCCCCGTTTATGTTGTTTTTCCGGGATAAAAAATAGCCTATATCCTAATCCAAGTTACTAACTATATTTATTATAAGTTTGATCCAAACCGGTCCAGCGATTCTCGAGTTATAAGTGGTGTAACTAACACGACTTTATTTTATAGATATATATCTATCTATAGACTATGAATTGTCTAAAATATATTTATACATTTGTAAAACCTATTCGGTTGGTATTTTATAAATTATATAAAATTAATTTCGGATAAGTCGGTAATAGCAGAATACCAAGTTTCATTTGACACTTCTAAACCTAATTTTAGCTAAAATTAGTTAGATTGGTGCCAACAGAATTGAGGCCATTCTCTATCTAAAATGAATAATCATGAACACCTGCTTTAGTTACAGAGGGCGGTGCCTCTCTTTTTGTACGTGTCGCAAAGTACCTACCTACAAAATGTCTTAGAAATAAATCTGTTTTTATGAATCATTGTGTAAATGTAGGTACGACCTGCATATTATTATAATCATAATGACACAATTTTAGAATTCTCGTTATTTGCATTGAGTGACAAATGCAAAATTTGATAAGATAGGTAGAAATGCGAGCAAAGCATTCAGCGACTCGTCAGGTTTCGCTAAAGTAAATAGATGCAGTATTATTTGTTTGCAGTATAATTTATTCATTGTATGAAGTATGTACTATATTTATTTATTTCTATGACATTGTGCAACATAAAAAAATACATTAAATTGCTATTGGATAGCGTCAGACTATCGGCAATGATTGACATTTTCAAAACAAAAATATTTTCTACCCCAAAGTAAGCAGAGCTTGTATTATTGGGTATATATTAGGTTGGGGAAAAAGTCTTTTCGCATTATAGTATGTATGAACTTGTAATAAAATATCTTTGGCTTTACTATTTGTATCTGGCTGGTTTTGGTATCATTAAAACTTTAAATTTTAAAGAACATAATTCCAAATTCAAATTAGGAAAATGTGTGATTTTTATTTGTTTTTCGTACTGTCAAGATGAGTGAATCTAATGAAGAAATTCGATACATTTTAAAATTTTACTACAAAAAAGATAAAAATGCAACGCAAGCCTCGAAAAAAATTTGCGATGTTTATGGACCTAGTGCAGTGTCTGTGAGAGTAGCACAAATTTGGTTTAAGCGTTTTCAATCCGGAAATTTTGATGTCAAAGATGCACGTCGCTCTGGTCGCCCTATTACGGATAAAATGGATGCCATTTTTGAAAAAGTGGAGCAAGATCGGCATATCAGTAGTTACGACGTAGCTGAAGAACTGGGAATTGACCACAAAACAGTTTTGGCGCATTTGAAAAAAACTGGGTACACAAAAAAGCTCGATATTTGGGTACCTCACGAGCTCACTGAAAGAAACCTAATGAACCGTGTACTCATTTGTGGTTCTTTATTACGATGTAATGAAACCGAACCATTTTTGAAGAAGCTGATAACTGGTGATGAAAAGTGGATCACGTACGACAAGAACGTGCGAAAAAGGTCAGGCTGCACAGAGTGTGGCGAATACCGGGTTAACTCGCAACAAGGTGATGCTGTGTGTGTGGTGGGATTGGAAGGGCATTATTCATTATGAGCTGTTACCACTAGGCGGGACCATCGATTCTGAACTCTACTGCGAACAACTGATGAGATTGAAGCAAGAAGTAGAGAGAAAGCGGCCGCAATTAATCAACAGAAGGGGTGTGGTTTTTCATCATGATAACGCTAAACATCACACTTCTTTAGCCACTCAGCAAAAATTAAGAGAGTTTGTTTCGGTCTCTTCAGAATTCTTTAGGCAGTGTCAGGTTAACATCACGAGAGGACTGCCAAAACCACTTGTCGCGGTATTTTGATCAGAAGTCCCAAAATTTCTATAGCAATGGGATCATTTCCCTACCTACAAGATGGCAAAAAGTTATCGAACAAAATGGTACCTGAATACTTTAGTTAAATGTAAATAAACTATTTAAAAAAATGTTTTGAATTTTCTTAAAAAATGCGAAGAAACTTTTTCCCCAACTTATTTTACAACATGACTGATATACTACTTATAAACTTTTTACATTAGTCCCGCGGCGGGAATCGAACCCGCAACCTTCTGCGTCTCATTCGGACCTTAGCCTACTGCGCCACAGAGCTTGTCAAAATGAGCTCACATTTTTTATATTCGACGATTACTTATCTGAGAGGGGTTAAATCATCACATACAATGAGGTAAAAGTGTCTACGCGCTGCTGCAACGTTACAAAGTGTAGGTACACTACTCCGTTAGCGCAACACCATACTCTGTACCCTATCTGAAATATTGCAAATGCAGCTAACAAGTACGCGGTAACATTCAGTAACAATCTACGTATCTACACGTATGGTATCTACCAATTTAGGTATTTTAACATTCTGACGTACAATGATTGGCCTGTTAACCACGTGATCCAGTAGGAAAACTGTACGCTTCGTACGCTCCAAACATCGGCGCCAACAGTTAGCGCATTGACCGAATAAAATCGTCTGAATCACATGCATGCGGTGTTACTTAACATTCCTATGATAGAACTAGTAATTAACATACTGTGGAGTTAGTTTTGAGATATATGAACCGTAAGCACTTATTATACGTATCGGCAAAAGCAGGGGCGTCCGATAATAAAAGAAATAAAAAATACGAGCAGCAGTGATTATACATTAAAAAGTAAGTATTCATATTAATATATATATATATATATATATATTGTATTATATTCAGGCATAAATGAACCATAAGTCTTATCTAGAAAATTTTGTTGAATTAAATTAATTTTGGAAACGAAGTTTATTTACAATACAAACCTAAAACGTAATGTGTAAAATATAGAGCTTCAAAAAGAAGTAAATATTATTAACAAAGACAGATTATGCAGATTCCATTGTCTGTTTCGTTGACCGTGTGGCCGAGTTTAGCAACACCAATGCCAAAGCTGCCTTGTCCTAGAACCGGTTTTTAATTAATCCATGGGTTGGCACATTATTAATTATTATTAAATTGAAAGTATCCTTTTTATATAGTTTTTGCTACGTTTTTATGGATAAGCGGTTAAATGAAATTTAGTACGGAGATAAATTATATCTTGGGAAAGGACATAGACATACTTTTTATGTAAGTACCGTGCGTCTAAAGCGGACAGAAGCTTGTACAATATAAGTACCTACTTAAGCGTATGGCTTAGCGATAATAGGCATGGTCTACATTCTATAGCCTTATTAACATTACTCTGTGTTATTATCGGGTGTGCAGTATACACATAATTACTCAAATAAATCATCTAATCTACCGTTCGTCTCGATCGCTGAGTAAACTTTATTTATAAACCGATTGTTCTTTGTCAGTTATTCAGTGCTATTTATAACCGCGTGTTAGTTAACTGGGATTTTCTTTGTTTAGACTACTGTGGGCTTAGAATAAATATTTTGAGATATCTAATCCTTGTTTTGTCTTGACATTTTCAATGTGACGAAATTTGTGGACACGAAGTTTATGAGTCTTCGCAGAGATTTAATTATTATTGTTGCCATAGACATTACTATTTTATATGTATGAGTATAAAATGCCGCCAGTCTTCAAGACCGTACCCTCCAGCTTGATCTGGATCCAGTTGAGCTATCTATAGATTGTTTAAAAAGTCCTCAAATAGCTCAACTTTTTCAGAGCTAACATATATTTTATCTGTACATTATTATTAAATATTATTCTGGTATACGTTTTAAATAAAAAAAACATTCATTAAAAAAACTGTTTATTTATTCACATAGATAAGGGTTAATGTAATTACTAATTATACTACACTGGGTACCTACCTACTTTACCATCGTTCAATGAAAAATGTGGCTTTTGTTGACGCAGCGAAGGCACAGAATAGATAAGCATAAACAAATTTGAAGACGAGTGTAAATTTGGTTAAATTCTTCTGACTATTTCTGGCTAAGGTCAAGGGATCATTGCGCTACCGTATGGGGAAGACGCAAAAAGTTATGACAATGACACAGATATCCATTAAAAATGGGTTTATTTCTGTCACATGTGCAGGGTTAAGGGTCTTCTTCCTTTAAGCAAAAATAAACCTACTTGTATTAGAAGTGCTCTTTCACAGAATGATAGGAGTCAACTCTTGACTCAGGCAATGTTTCTACCAGACGCCGTGAAATAGTTTTGAAATTATTTAATTTAGCTGTGGGCAAAATAAAATAAATATTGAATAAATAATTTATCTAAATAAATTCAAATAGTTAACATCCTACTTAATATTATAAATGCGAAAGTTTGTATGTATGTTTGTTACTCTTTCACGCAAAAATACTGAATGGATTTTAATGAAACTTTACAATAATATAGCTTATACATCAGAATAACACATAGGCTATAATTTATAAAGATATTGTGTGAATTGTCTAAAATGTAACGATAAGTGTCACGTAAGTAGAAAAAAAAACTGCCATCTGCGAGCTATTCTGGCGTGCGCTGCAAAAACCGTTAGAATTACACAAAGTACTAACCCTGCGCAGACGAAGTCGCGGGCACCAGCTAGTACTTAATTAATTGTTGTGTTGGTGTTTTTAAGACTTTTAGTCATAAGAAAATAGCTTTGATCTATGAAGAACCTTGAAGGCCCAAAACATACCTTATATAAGTAGGTAGGTATAATTGGTAAGTATTAACAAGTACAATGAATTTGGGTTCCCTCCCAAGACGAACATTTGTGTGATGAACTTGTTGTACTTGTTCTGTGTCTGGTTGTTATAAAGTATCATAACTATGTACAAATTATGTAGTATTCTATCAGTCATCTTGTCACCATAATCCAAGCTATGCTTAGTTTGGGGCTAGATGGTGTTGTGTTCATTGTTCACGATCCAACAATTGTCACAAGCAAAGTCTGTTTTTATGACTAATGGTGGTTTCATAGAGTCCGTTAATAAATTCACACTAAAAGGAAATACACTGTTATTTGTGTTGACAGATAGAGGTACTTCCACTTCATTCACATTATATTTGCACTGTGGTTTTATTAGTAGGTGGAGATACATTTTCAAAACAATTCAATGAAGTGTGACTTAGCTAAAATTGTAGCAAATAACTTTAGTGACTCACCATTTATTTCTATAATACCATTTATGGCAGTAAACAACAGTCAAACAGGATAAATCGTTTTATTACTGATCTATTTTATTAATTGGTATTGAATATGCCAAGGACTTCAATAGGCGCAAATATGCCGGTCTTGATAAGGCCTAAATAATAAGAGAGAAATAAATAATCGGTCAAGAGCGAGAATCGTGTCTGAGAGGGTACTGTACCTAAGTACTCTACCGTACCCTTACTTTTTTTAACCCCGTGGTTCTTTTACCATAGGTTACTTTTACATGTCAAACTATACTGTCATAAACTATGAAGCTCCAAAGCTCCAAAATTATTTATTATAACACACAGCTGTGGCAGGCCAAAGAAATTGTGGTGTGACGATCTCGTTGCCTTCGAGATAGGCTGGTGGGAAGTGGCGGGGGACAGGGACAAATGGAAAGATTTGGAGGAGACCATTGCCCAGCTATGGTAAAGTATAGGTTGATAAATAAATGCGTGATTTTCGTGTCCCCATCTGCCAAATATCTGCCGTACCTTGTGGTAAGAAACCTCGTTCCAAAAAAAAAACCAGACATTTCACACATCATCATCAAAGTAAGCGGAGCTTGTGTTATGGGAACCTACCACATGACTGATATACCTACTTCTTACATATATACTGTTTTTTTTTGTAAACATACATATTATAAAATGAAAAACCCAGACCCTAGACAAATACTTGCAGCTTGCAGATCATACAAACATTTGTCCCACGGCGGGAATCCAACCCTCAACTTTCTGCATAACAGCCACTGCACCACAGAGGTTTTCATGCAAGCAATGTTCACGTATTATTATAATTTGGTATTGGAACAGCTGACACAACACAAAGCATTTCTGAGAGCTAAAACAAAGCAGAAAGTAAACAGGTTGAATACACAAACATTATTTATATATAAGCCCAAAACTTCGCCTTTGTTGCAATTTTGACACCCCCTATACATCCTATGTCTCTTCTATCTCTCTCTTATGTATCTTTACTTATGGAAATAACCTCAGGGTGTATCTTAAACACACATTTACTAATGTGTTGATTAAATCTAGAGTAAATAGGTCTTCTAGATCTGCGTGTCCCACCGTCAGCGGCATCGTCGCTTACCGTCAGGCGAGATCGTGGTCAAACGTCGGTTTGTCTATGATAAAAAAATTAATGAAATTTCTATGGGACCAATTGGAAATTAAGTATATCCTTTCACATATTTTTTTTTTTTGAAATCGGATTAAGAATGTCGGATATTATAATATCAGTACCTGGATGACCGAGCTTTGCTTGGTATAAAACACGGATAAAACGACGTTTTCTAAAAATGAAACCTAGCTAAATCGATTTATTGCCCCCGAAACCCCCTACATACACAACCCCTACATGTCATGAAAATCGGTGGAGCCGTTTCTGAGATTCAGATAATATATATACAAGAATTCGTCGTTTAAAGGTCTTAGATAGATAGATAAGAAACCATAAATAAAAAAAACAACAGAGTTGAGAATCTTCTCCTTTTTTGAAGTCGGTTAACAAAGATATTTAGTCAGCACAATGACTATTATTTAAAAATAGAATTTTGAGCTCATGACCGTTTAATTCTCGCCTGGAAAAAATAAGTCCATAATTCAGTGGATCTACGAAAATAAACAAAATGAGTAATTATGAAGATCCAAATTGAGTAGGTGAAGGAATTCGCATGCCTAAACCATTCCATAACATCCGACTCATGACCGGGTCACCTAAAAATAAACTGTACTTCAATAATAATAGAGTTTATTCTCATTGAAATATATGGTTTAAATTCGATGGAGCGTGTAACCCATTGACGCATCCGCATGCCATATTTCATTCGTAAAGTTTATATTAGCAGCCTTTTACGTAGACGCGAAACCAGCTGATCTTAGTTAGCATGAACACGGTGATCACAGAATTCTTACAGAATTATGTGAATTAATTAATAATAAATTTTGGTGGACAATCCACACAAAACTATCTAGCCCCAAACTATGAATAGCTTGTATTGTGAGAACCAAATAGACTTATTTTAAAATACAAACTAGATAAGTACTTATACCCATACACAGAATGATCATCTTTGTGGCGACCTCTATGACGCAGTGGACCAGTATGGCGATTTTGGAACTTTTGACAGAATCAATGTCTATTATTTTTGATTAGCAATCGGCATAATTTCAATCATATGTTTGATTGTAATTGGAACCAGTTTTGACAAGATGGATTACTATTACGTACGTTCGATATATATCTCAGACCAAATAAATATATAGACGGAGACTACCATGAATAACTAAAGTGAAGTCTCAAAACCATGCTCCTCTGTGTAAATACACGCACCCACGCACACACATTTACCCAAACCGTGCTCATTGCTCTTAGTATATGCATACATACTAATACTATAAAGTATTAGGTCATGTCGTGGTCAATAAAACATATGACAAAAAAATAACACCATTCATCTATTTATATAAAAGAAAGTTGTGTTAGTTACACCAATTATAACTCGAGAACCGCTAAACCGATTTGGATGAAACTTACAATGAATATAGTTAGTAATTTGGATTAGGATACAGGCTATTTTTTATCCTGTAAAAACAACAGAAACTGGAACGGGAACGGGGCGAGAGGGAAGCCGCGGGTGGCTGCTAGCGCTATCTATCAATATTTATCCGTAAATATTTTGTTAATCTCTGTAATTATTACAATATACACATATTTCGGGTTCTGAAAAGGCTTTAACACCATAGACCACATCCATACGCTCCGGCAGGTTATACAGAAGACCGAAGAGTATAACCAGCCACTTTGTTTAGCGTTTGTGGACTATGAGAAAGCCTTTGATCCTGTCGAAACCTGGGCAGTGTTGCGGTCACTCCAGCGGTGCCAAATCGACTCGATCGATCGGTATACCGAAGTGTTGAAATGTCTGTACCAGACCAGAACACGAATCCAATCCTATTACAAAAAGAGGTGAGACAGGGATATGTTATTTCTCCGAAACTGTTCACCTCTGCATTGGAGGATGTTTTTAAGCGCTTGTACTGGCATGGACATGGTATTAACATCAATGGCGAACGCATCACTCACCTTCGATTTGCCGACGATATAGTCCTCATATCAAATGGCTGGAAGACCTTGGCACAATGCTCAGCGACCTTAATATCGTCTCCCAACAGGTGGGTCTTAAAATGAACATGAGCAAGACAAAAATCATGTCAAATGCTCATGTTGCACTCGTACCGGTACATATTGGGAGCGATATAATCTAATTTGTAGACCATTATGTCTATTTAGGTCAGACGACTCAACTAGGCAAGTCCAACTTCGACAAGGAGGCCAGACGACAAATCCAACTCAGATGGGCAGCGTTCAGGAAATTACGGCATATCTTCTCGTCAAAGATACCGCAGAGCCTCAAGACGAAAGTCTATAATCAGTGCGTATTGCCAGTGATGACATATGGAACTGAGACTTGGTCGCTAACTATTGGCCTCATACACAAGCTCAGAGTCGCGCAACGTGCTATAGAGAGAGCTATGTTGGGTGTTTCACTACGTGATAAAATCTGCGAGAAAATCTGTAGATGAACCAAAGTCACTGACATAGCACTCAAAATTTGCAAGTTGAAGTGGCAATGGGCAGGCCATATACCTCGCAGAACTGATAACCGTTGGGGAGTAAAAGTTCTCGAATGGCGACCAAGGAAAACGAAGCGTAGGACGACCCCCCACCCGATGGACTGACGACATTGTAAAGATCGCAGGAAGTTGGTGGATAGAGAGGGCTCAAAATCCTTCTTCCTGGAAATTTATTGGGGAGGTCTATATTCAGCAGTGGACTTCTTAAAGGCTGATATGATGATATGATGACAGATATTAGTACTTTATTATTTTTTGTGAAGTTGTAACCGCCCAACGAAGTGGGCACGAGTCAGCTTGTTTTATATATATTAAAAAGCAAGAAGCACGATTTCGGCGTATGTGTGTGCGTGGATGCGGGTATCTACACACAAAAGCACGGTTTTGAGACCTTATTTTGGTTGATTGCGGCGCTCCGTCTTTATATTTATTTGATCTGAGGATTTTATTCGTATGACAGCATGTATGACAATCAACATCAACTTTCCGTAATACCAATTCATCTATAGTAGCTGAAAGTGATTGGCATCAAAGTTTTGATAGAATCAGAAGTCCATAATCGCCCCGCAGGGCACGGCTGAGACGCAGAAGGCTGCGGGTTTGATTCCGGACACGTTACAAATGTTTGTATGATTAGCTAGTATAGTTAGTATTAAGTCTAGGTGTTTCTTTGTATATTATATATAAATATATTTACTAAATAAGTATATTAATAGTAGGTAGGTATAGCAGTCATTGGGGCCAGATGCTGCTATGTGAAACGTCCGGCATTATTTATTTATTCACGATACGAGTTGACGAATGTAAGACACCTAATTTGGTCCTAGAATATTGTTTCTATCTTTTTCTTTTCTATTTAGGTGTCTCCTAGAGTGATAACGGGCATAAACTACCATCTGTTAATAAAGTACCAGGAAACAATCAATAATACAATAAAATGTTAGATATTCAGCGAAATTTATTTTATGGCCTTCAAATTAGAAACGATACACTTACGCTTACGAAGAATCCAATCATCAAAACATTTTTTAACGCTTTTCCGGAATTGAATCCAGAATTCAGTTCTCGCCGCGGATTCTCCTTTATGCCTTCTACCGAATGAAAACCGTTACCGCGACGTGGTAATTTGAGTTTAGGAAAAAGAAAGAAGTTGGCTAGAGCCATATCTGGTGAATAAGGTGGTTGCTCGATGATATTTTTTGAGTTTTTGGTCAAAAATTCACAATGCAAAACCTAAGAATTTTCTTTCCACAAATATGACCTTTTTCGTTGAATTTGCTTTCTTAAACGCGGCATAACGTTCAAATAATATCCTTTATTCACCGTTTGACCTTCTGGCAAGAATTTCGAGTGCACAACACCGCGCGATAGTCAAAGAAAACAGTCAACATGACTTTGACTTTTAATCAACTTCGGCGTGGTTGTTGGATAGTTTGTACTCCGAAGCTTGTTGACTAGTTTGCATATCAAACTCGTAAACCCGCGTCTCGTCACCAGTAATAATGCGTTTCATGAATGTTAGGTCCGAATTGGCTCGTTCTAGTATGTCCTCAGCGACTCTTATGCGATTGAGTTTTTGGAGAAAATTCAGGTCTTTTGGGACTAGCCGAGCGGCAACATATTTCATATCCAATTGATTATTTAAAACTAGCTGGTGCCCGCGACTTCGTCTGCGCATTTTTTTCTACTAACTTGACACTTATCTTGATCGTTATATTTTGGATATTTCACACAATATCTTTATAAATTATAGCCTATGTGTTTTTCTGATGCATAAGCTATATTATTGTAAAGTTTCATTAAAATCCATTTAGTAGTTTTTGCGTGAAAGAGTAACAAACATACATACAAACTTTCGCATTTATAATATAAGTAAGGATGGTACGGATCGACTCGTGAGACACAGAAAGTTCAGCTTGAATCTTTCAAACTTGAATGAGGATTTTCAGTCACTATTTCCTTCACTTTTGCGATGTTAACTTCAGTTGAAGAATGGCCTACCAGAGCGAGGCAAATCTTCCATCACATCACGACCGCTTTTGAATGCTTTGTTCCACTCTTAAGCACGTGGTTTTGATAAAGTCGATTCACAGCAAGCCTTCTGCAACATTTTCAGAGACTCCGAACGCAAAATTCTATTGGCGATGCAACATTTAAGACAAACTCTCTGTTCGATGTCTTTGTCCACTACGAAATTCACAATACACATTGGATATGATCTAACTAAAAACACTGTATTTAATCTAACTAACAGATGCAACTCAAACTCCGCGCCAAAATGGAAAACAGTTGTGCCAATCTTTATAGGATACATTTCGGAGAATGTGCCCAAGAATTACATGATCTGATTCTGATTGTCCTGTTGTGAAAAGGAGATTTTCACAACAGGACAAGCAGACGTACCGCGCAATACGATCCATACCTTGTCAACCTACCACCCTTACAAACATAGCGCTTTGCTTCCACATTTATAATGCGTACAGCCAAGGATTGGAATGCTTTACAGTCGTCTGTCTTTCCTGAAAACTACAATCTAGGTCGCTTTAAGTCTGGAGTAAATAGGTGTATTCTAGACCTGCGTGCCCCATCGTCAATCGTAAAAAAAAAAACTGACAACAGAAAGAAAACAAAAGAAATTATTTGGAACCATAAACAAAATGATCAATTCTCTATACTTTTTTGACAGTACGTTAAGCTTTCTCTTCTACGAGTATATATATATGTCTAAGCACATTGAATTCAAACGAACCCCCAACCTTCAAGGCAGAGGCAGAGTTCTACCAAAGGGGCTGTGCAGCCAGTCATATATAAGAAGCTTCATTTACTTAGTAAAGTAACTGACCCGAATAACGATGAAAGGGATAAGTACGGCGTTTTTAAAATAGAACCTTTGTAGGGGTGCTAGTGATATTTATTGATGTAACCTTTTTAAACACAATTGATTTATAAAACGCGTGGTACTTACATAAAAAGAATAAGTCCTTCCCCAAGACAATTTATCTACTTACTGAATTTCTTCAAGATTCGTTCAGCCGTTTAGCCGTGAAGACGTAACCAATATACACAGACATTTTAAAGTTTCTAATATTATTATCGATTTAATATGGACATATCACACAGCATCACCTGGACCAAAGTAAGCAGAGCTTGTGTTATGGGTACCACATGACTGATATCCTACTTATATTTTTTTTATAAATATATTCATATTATACATAGAAACACCCAGATCCGAGACACTTGTAGATCATACAAACATTTGTCCCGAGGCGGGATCGATCCGGCAAACCTTCTGCGTCTCAGCCGGGGCTTGGCCAATAGTGCCGCAGAGGTGGTCATATGGGTTTTATGAACGAGCCCGTTTTAATGAAGCCTACTTGGTCAACAACCTACATGGTCGCAACGTTACTTATACAGCCACATGTTCAACTACTGATAGAGTACTGGTGATCTAGTAGTAATAACCCCGCCTTTAAGACCGTGTGTTCAAATCTCAAACGATGAAGGAAAACAGGAAACCGACTTGTCGTCCAACTGAAAAAGTTCGAAAACATGTGGCAAGTGCACGAAAGGAGTCTCTGAGGCACACTTTAATCCTATCACTACATTGGTTCGAAATAACTAGTGACACAATAAGAACTTGTTTAACTATTTATTCGGCCTAGGGGAAAAAAACCCTTTTCGGGCAACATTGAAAACACGCTTATGACCGTAACAGGCTTGGTAGTTGGTAGAGACCTCCCAAGATCTCTAGTTTATTAACCGACTTCAAAAAAGTAAGAGGAGTCATTTATGAACGATTTGAAAAAATCTGATTTCATGTAAAAGGATATTTCTCAATAGTTAGGTTTATAAATAAAAAAAACAGTCATCCACTTGGATGAAACTAAATTTTGGTATTTTGCTTTCCTGTGGCTTTCCAGTGGTGTTCACGAATTTTGAAAAATGATTAAGTACCTCCTAAAAATCGTAAAATAAAAATTTTTAAACCGGCTTAAAAAAAAATAGGGAGTTTTCAATTCGGTTGTTTTTTTAAGGGCTTAAATTTCATTCAAAAGTCGGTTTTCTTTTTAGTTTATAAAACGTAATTATTTAATATTTAAGAAGGTAGTTTGAGATTCGCCCAAACTGTGGGCAGCTTCTGTGGGCAGTACGGACATGTGCTGGATGCACATGTCCGTACTGCCCACAGAAGTTAGTATTCTTTAAAACTAGTTGAACAAATTTGTAAGACGTATCGTTAACCCATTTTATTTATTACACACGTGACGTTAATTTCAACGATGGAATGCAATGTGTAATCACAGTTATCAGTTTGCCAAAGATTGCATAAAACAGTGCTCGTAAAGTGAAATATTCGCAAAATAAACAGTGTTATCAGAGAATGTGTAAAAATGTGCCCTCTTTATAACCACTTGTTATTGGATTTTTTAAACGCTGTCCGCATTAAAAACTACATTAACTGAAGTACATTATCACTTACCTCTCTCATTAATTTAAGTTGTCTATTGCATTACGACATAGTTTTTTTATTAAATGCCCATCTTTTGGCGTACTTAATCAGTGAAACCGAAATTCACAATTTTGATTTATTGTATGATGGCAATGGTTGGCGTTTCTCATGTTTTTCTTATCTTTATATATATATAGTAAAAATTCCGAATCAAGTTTTTAATAAAATGCGCAACGGCACTTTTTCAAGCTCATAGATTGTACTAAGAAAACGAAAAAGAAATATATTATAATATCTCTAAAATGGTGGTTGAATTTAAAGCGGCCTTCAGAAGCGGAATTCAGAAATATGTATGGGATATCTATAAAAAACACATTTAAAACCATAAAACTACTAAAAACGTTCAGATTGAGATCTAAGATAATATTATTAAGTAAAATGAATACCAAAATTAACGATAGTTGACAAGAATAAAATTGTAATATATTTTTTTAAATAATTAATTAAAAATCTTTGTGTAAACTTACTTACAACTGCACAAAATGCTACATAAATTACATAATTACATAATGCGACGCGTCGACCGCTCGAACTCAGTTCCGCGGCATTTTGTATCAATACGAATACAAATAAAGATCAAATTCGATGCCATAACTCGTATACATATTTAAATATAAGTTCACAAAAACATTACCTATCTATTTGTGTTTATGACAATATTGATTATAACGATCAGATAGTTATCAGAACGATACAAGTTGAAGGCCATCGAATTCCCAAATTAAATTATCACCTTTTGTCTATTTCACGCGTACCTGTTTGTTAGACAGGTTTGGTTATAAAACTACTTCGTGATTATAAACAGCTTATTTTTGTTTTTTCTTTTTTTTAAAGTAAATACATATTTAATTGTAAACATCTTAAAAACCTTAATAGGTTTGACAAAGATGCAAAAAAGAAAAACATTCCTCAATAAAATTAAGGTTAAAATAACGATAAGGTACGAGTAGGTTTATATAAACTTAAGGTAGATAAACTTAACTTTTATATTCGTGACGTTTCTCTTGTTGTAGTAGCATCGGTCCGTGACTTCTCTTGTGGTACTTACCTACATAAAAAGTAGCATACATGATTTTCCAGCACCCTAATACCCTATACCCTAATATTTTCCAGCACACAAGTTTCATCTGTTATCGTGTTATTGAGCCACAATTAAATAATATAAAAACAAAAGATAATATATCTTGATTAAAATGAATCTTCTATGCGTGTGTAATTAAACTCCTCCTAAACGGCTGGACCGATTTTTATGATTTTTTTTATATGTGTGGATCAAGTGGATCAAGTTGTTCAATTGGATTCAAGTGGATTCGAAAATGGTTTAGATTTACAATTATTTTTATCTATTTTTCTTATAAAAACGCACGGACGAAGTCGCAAACGGGACAGTTAAATAAACAAAACAAATCAAAACACATCAACATCCAAACATTAAGTTTTTTATACATCCAAACATTAAGGTATTTATAGGATGACTCTTCATCCCGTGACCACGACAGAGTGTAAACCTGTCGAAACGTCGGAAAAAATAGGTAAATAAACGCGATAAATGCCCGTAAATATTTATAATAATCCAAACATTACATCCATATAAACATCAGGATTGGGTATGATGTATCCCCGTTTTAAAATACCGAATAAAAACAATTGTCAATTCAGGAACTTAAAAAAATTATCAAAGAGTGCAAGTAATTTTGTATTCTTCGAATAATTGTGGCATAGCCCACTCCTGACCTGAATACTCATTGCGAATCCAAGAACGTTTCATTCATGGAGTCTAGAATATCTCATGAACTAGCTTTCTATCGCTACAACTGTATCGGCTAGACAGTGGCGTATTATTTATTATCCACCGGCGTTTTGCAATTCCATTTAACCACTTAGTAATAGAATCAATGGTCCTAATCGTGGCGTCGGTCGTCTTCAGTGACGGAGTAAGGGCCTCTTTCGTGCTATTCTGTGGAAAATGGAGTCAGAGGAAAAACTAGGAGGAAAACACCTCAAAGAACCTCTTTGTTTACTCTAGGTATTTCAGTATATCAATATACCAGAATAGCGTGGTTTAAACCGTGCGGATTAATTCGCTAGTGCGTGCTAGGCTTTAGGAACGATTTATTGAAATAATTGTGGTATTAGTATCCCCAAAATTTCGCGTAATGCCTGTTTATTTATTGTTTTGTTGATTTATGTTTAACAATATATTACAGTAGGTACAGTATTACAGACAATATGATTCATCAATCTTAATAATCTCTGTTATTAATATCAGTCAAAATTAATTAACTTGTATACTCGTAGAGCGCATGTTAATGTGTTATCTTCGTTCCTCAAAATTATTTTAGCTAATTAGGCACGGTGTAAGTTTTATTGTGCTTATGCTAGAGAGCATAGGTATCAGAATACCTTATTTTTAGGGACAGAACTTCACATTCCGAAGTTTTTAATTATGATTTAAAAAAATATTGAGTAGGTACTCAATATTTTTTTAAATCATAATTAAAAACTTGTCCTCTGTCCTCACACGTGTCCTCTTTATACACCTTTACTATACTATATATTGAGCAGGCGAGTTTTTGACAGTTTCACTATCGAAGTCACACATTGATCGGTCGAAGTAACTCTCGATTCAGAAACATTTATGATCAGTTGATCTGTTACAATTCGTCCTAAATCCGGCCCTAACTGAAGGGCACGGTTGTTTACTCAGTACTGATCACTGTTATCATCACGCTTCCATTTGCCGGTACCGGCTAATTACACCTGTCTGTCAAATACACCTATCAAAGTCTTTATCGTTCCTTTACCTACGAGAAAGACGGTATTTATTCCAACATCTGATATGTAGGTAATGCAAGTGGCCTTATTCGAGGTATCTGTGGTCAAGATTGACGGCCTCTTTGGCGCAGTGGTCCAAGACAAATGTTTGTATGATTTGCAAGTATTTGTCTCGGGCCAGACCCGAGACAGTGTTAAATTTATGTATGACATGTATTTACAAAACATAAGAAGTATATCAGTCATGGGGTAACCATAACACAAGCTCTGCTTACTTTGGGGCCAGATGATGCTGTGTGCTGTGTCCGGCATTATTTATTTATTTATGTATATACATTAATCTGGCATTAGCTTGATAGGAGGATGTAAGGCTTGGGAATGAGGAACTGAGCTGAATTAATCTACACAACTTTTACGACAGCCATTAGTACTTCGTAGATAAATAACTAAGTACCATAACTTTGCAAGAAAGATTTGGCCGTCTTGGGGTTGAAAAAAACTATTTCAATTAACATTCAATAGTACATTAGGACGCGATTCTCTTTCGAAGTCCCTTCTGTAACTAAGTCGCTAAATCAAAACAATCAAACATTACTTACCCACCTACTTACTTAGGCACTATAACTTTCCTACTGCTACGGAGAAATTGGTCTTGTTTTATTTTTCACAGCAACAAAGGAAGTCAGATCAAATTCAAAATAAGATCCAAGGTCGGTATTCAGATTCAAAGTACAAGCCACAGCTTTGACATTCTTCTCATTCGTACACATCGTAAAAATTCCACAACCATGATGTGATTCCGATACCTAATCTATTTCAGTACTCCTAAATATACGTATTCAATCACCCGAAGTACCTACCTACAGAAGTACAAGAAACGGAGAGCAACCGCTATGAATTTTGTCCATTTTTGCGTCACGTTCGTAAATCGTAAGGTAGCGAGATGGGGCGCGCTCCTACCACGGCACAGTTCATCACGAGAGCGCGCGGACGCACCATCGACCACGAGTTTCCCGCGAACCGGAAAATTGGCGCGAAAATGACGAAACGTCAATGTCCGAAAGTTTTTTCTTTTCTGCATACGGCCAGTGTGAAGTGATTTTTTTGAACTTGGAACTGAATGTTAGGTTTGTGTTTATTCGTTTTTTGAAAGTTGAACGATTCAGCTCTTTGGACACCAAAATAAGTTAACTTAAAGTCATTAATTATCTTATGATTCGTTTTATCTTATTTAAACGTTTTGATGATAACTAAAAATATACTTAATAACAGCATAACAAACCTAGATATTTACTAACTATAAACTATAAAACTGAAATTACTGTGGATAAAAAAACAAGATAAAAATCACTTTGTCAACACATCACCTACAATAATTAGTCGTTTGTTTAGTCAAAGTTTACGAGTTGTAATATTTTTTTTATAATTACTTTTTTAACAGCTGCGGACAAATTGTAAGTGATTATAGAAAATTTATTGATGAAATCCTACACAATGAAACAATTCATGCCTTAAATTTCATAGAAAATAATATATTTACTTTACCACCCAATAAGATTTCATCATAGCTTATTGAAACACATAATCCTTTTTTTTTAATTAGAGAAAAAACATAAGCAATCCTTTTTCGAAACTATTTTTTTTTAACTTCGGGAACACAATATTTTTTTGAATCAAGTCACTGGTACAGATAAAACTAGGTTTAGGAAATACTTATCGCTGAACAAATAACTGCGTATCAGCTAAATTGTATGTATTTACATTCGCTCTCTGGTATGTAAATAAGTTCCTGATTGTAGAAAATACTTCTCGGAGTAATCGCTTTTACCGGATTGTTAATAATAACGTTATAAGATAGTTTTATAATGATAGGAGTTAAATGCTTTTTGCATGTGCTAGTGAAATTTTGTTTTATAAGAAGGTAGTAATTTACTTACTTTATATTCAAACAAGTTTAAAAGCACTTTCTTTTAGAGAAATTAATATTTACTAGTGGTAGCGGTGGTCGAAATTCGACCATATTAATTTTATGTATTTTTTATGCATAATAATATAAAAAAATATTGGCATTCTGCATTCTTTCTCTATATAAAGTATAGGTGTGCGAAATTTCATACTCCTCCGTCCGCGCAATTTTCGTAAAAAGGGGTACAAAGTTTTTGCTTAAAAATTATAATTCGTTTTTTAAATTAGAAATAGGTATGTACCTAAGTACCTTACGTTACCCTAGGCACCTTAGGTACTTAAGTAAAAATAAATAAGGAAGTCTAAAGATGTATGAGTACATTGTAAGAACGTAAGTAGGCAAGTAGAATATTTAAAATCCATGAAGTACTTATTTTTTTTTCTGTCTGTATTTATTTATTGTGTAAACTTTACGTAGGTAGCAAAAAAACAAGCCAACGACACCGCGTCTTCAATTGCCGCGCCAATAAATGTACAAAAATAGGTCGCAGTAAAAAGTTACAGTAGTTCAAGGGTTAATCTTAAGCCATTTCCACAATTGACGCATCAAGAGGCTCGTGGCACAGAACTAATAATAGTTACTATCAACCTATGGTATTGCTATACATCAGTAGGTACTAAAGATGGTGCCCTCAGCAAATGAACTTTCGTTTGGAAAAAATGCGTAATTTTTTACCACTATTTATTGCCTATCAGCTCGTTAATTAAAGGAATAATATAGTTATAAAAGGTAAAGGTATTTTCAAAACTTTGCCTCCTACTTTCTCGTTTTAGATAGTTTTTAAATAAATTCTTAGTTTTATAATTTTACTAGCTGCAGCCCGCGGCTTCTCACGCGTGGTACCTACATAAAAAGTAGCCTAAGTCCTTCTCCAAGGTCCCATCTATCTCGATACCAAAATTAATCAAAATTGGTTCAGCGGTTTAAGCGTGAAAACGTTACAAACAGACAGGCAGACAGAGTTACATTCGGATTTATAATATTAAGTTACATTATAATTTTATCGGAATATATAAATAATTACAGAAATGTACAAAATAATATACAATAATATAAAATACACGTGAAACAGTTCAGCTATTTAAGGACCATTTAAAAAGATCTATAGATAGCTCAACTGATCCAGATCACTGCCAGAGGGCAGCGTTCCCAAGATACTGGCGGCATTACCACGTTAAATGGCAATGCTAATACGCTTAGCCAGATAGGAGCTAGCTCTTGGGTCATGCAACGTATCTACCAGACGCCGTGAAATAATTTTGAAAACGCGGTGGGTTCCCACGGGCCCAGGGTCTCGACTCCAAAAGGCTCAAAAATGTAGGCCTTATCCAAACCAGCATATTTGCGGTTTTTGAGGTCCTCGGCACATTCAGCCGCCGCACCAGCCCTAACGGCAGCCCTAATATTAAGTTAGATTATGAAATTCTGACTAAAATATTCAACAATGATCACTGTCTCTTAAAGTTGACATTTCGTTTTAAATTGCAACTTCCACTGTTAAACATTTTTCGGAATTCCTTATTTGAATGTTTATGATAAAAATCGCGGTTTGAGCGTCGTGCATTCGTGTCAAGATCATTTGATCAGGGAGTCGCCTTAAGAACTATGGTTGAAAGAACAAGCTTTACGCACGTACTGACTCACTAAACCAGTCACTCAAAAATCAATTGAAGGCACTCATTTGCGTGACTAAAATGTTTAAGGGTTTTGTATTTATCCGGGTAACAAATTATACTGACAATTATCAAAGTCATCGAAATAAATCATGTACTTACCTAGTAACTACGTGTTAGGTAGGGCAAGTAATTAAACTTATACCTTTTCCTTGTTTTTGTATGGTATTTGTAGACCGCCCCTTCTGAACTTAGAGATAGTAATATGTCAGTAGTCTTTGTCTTTTTCTAACCTTAGTTTTTGACATTATCAGTTAAGTATACCCAACCTACTTTAACTTTTACGTTAAAAAAATATGTGCAATTCACATGTGGTAGAAGTGAAACCTTCAAAAATTTTGGCTTCAAGATAAGCTACCTATCTCATTTTCTCCCACGTTAAATCTTATGAATTTATGTGTCTGTTTTTACTGTCGCTTTTTCGTTTCATCGACTTTCAAATCACAACAATGCTAAAGAAGTTTTCACTTCAATAAAGAAATCTGTTAATAAATATTAATAGAATAAATATTTGTGAATAATTTAAACTGCACAATCTAGCCATAAACTAGCCATACAAAAAAACTTATTTTATTTTATATAACCCAAAATATTTTCTATAATGTCATTTTTTTTAATAATATAAATATTGGTGGCCCATGCACACAACACCATCTAGCCACAAATAAGATGTAGCTTGTACCTACTATGCGTACCAGATGACTCATATAATACTTATATATAATACATTCTAGCCGCTGCTCGCGGCTTTGCACGCGTGGTACCTTCATAAAAAGTAGCCTATGTGCTTTTCCAAAGTCCCATATACCTCTATACCAAAATTCATCAAAATCGGTTCAGCGGATAAGGCGTGAAAACGTTACCAACAGACAGACAAAATTACTATCGCATTATAATATTAGTTAGATAGTAAGTAGGTATATTGTGAATAATCCGGGTATAAAATAATTTCCCAGCAAAACCTACTTAATATAAAATATTATATATAGAATAGAATATTAAATATATTATATGGAAAATGTATAATAATAAACTCCACATGTTATAATAAATTTGTGTTTATCCTGTTCACACTTATACCCGCGATATCCTAGAAAATTAAAAACGTTTTTACGTGGGTGATAAGTAAAAAAGTAGAATCAGCATCAAGGTCATCTCAATGTCATCATAGGTAAGGCTTATCAGTGCCTATCCAATATCTGTTATCTCCCTCAAGTAGGTCACACGAGCTATATGAATATTTGCATCTCAAAGGGCGTCGCTTCTATTTAACAAAATGTAAATTGGTTTTCATATGTACCTTTGTTACCTCCTTACAATGTTGTATATAATGACGTAAATATTTGAATATTGATCAAACAACTACAATCTATTAATATAAATAAAATAATGTAAGTGTAACAAAATATAAGTTTTTTAGCGTTACGTTAAGCGTTTCTTATTTAGTTAGATGGTACCAACCGAATAGGTTTTACAAATGCTAAGACTAACTAAAATATATTTTAGACAATTCCTAATTTTAGAAATGAACCAACCGAATTGCCACCATTATCGTACAAGTTTTCGCAAATTACGATAAGACATAATATTCGATTCCATTCCAGGACGAACCTTTGTGTGAGGAACATAAATGTTTATTATGTGCCATGTGTTATAAAGTATCATAAGTATATTTTAAAACTGTTTATGTATTATATCAATTATCTGGTTTCCATAGTACCTATAAGCTTTGCTCTAAATGCTGATGTGTGAAATTGTCCTTCAATATTTATTTATTTAATAAATCTATGAGCTAGGTCTCTGATTAGGTGCGGGCAGATAGACTTAAAGGGTTTCTAATTGGACGACCTCCATGGCGCAGTGGGTAAAGGCCCGCCTGATACGCAGAAAGTTTGATTCCCGATGCGTGACTAATATAAAAAAGTATATAAGTTGATTATCAGTCAATATGATTCCCATAACACAAACCTCTGCTTACTTTGAAGTTAGTTGATGCTCTGTGAAATCCAGCGTGTCCAGCACTCAAATTCCAATTTTAATTTATTTAACCATTTCGTTACATTAACATAACATTTGCATGTCAAATTATAATGTTAATAATAAACTCATAATCCAACCTAGCTTTCTTACTTCTAACGTTTGCAAATCAGAAAATGAACAACTCATGTACTGTACGGTAGACATTCACTACTGTAATGAGTAGGTACTCATTTGTATGGTAGAATGGATAAATAGATAAAAGCCTTTTCGACACAACATTACACAGAAACACAATTAGTTGCAAAAATAAAATAATGAACGAAAATGTAAACAAAAAATAAAAAGATTATTTATTTATTTTTTTTTATTTTTTATAGTTCTCTATAACTAATAACTACAGCTACATAAAGTCGTAAAGTGAGTAATTCCACTGCTCTTGATCTTCGTTTGAACCGAACACCTAGCTTCAGGTTACAACGCAAATTAATTGCTTAGAATCGTTTTAATCGTACCGTGAAACGACCAATTGAATATTGTTTGCAACGCAGTCAATTAGTGATGAAAATTGATATAACGTCCGGCCGCAGTTCGCGAATTCAATAGCCATAGATAAGATTAATTACTTTGATCATTGCGATGTATGTATGTCTCTTAGTTTTGTTTATCGTAGAGACCGTCTGTTAGCATAATTTATCACAATCCATATTTACCAATATAGCATTATTTACAGAAATGTCAAAATGTTACAGAAAATAATTCTACTAATATTATAAATCCCGCATGTAAACTCATTCTATTTTTTTCCTGTCTCGCCATCTAGTCTTCTATCTACATAATAAAAATCAATTGCTGTTTGTTAGTCTCGCTAAAACTCGAGAACGGCTGGACTGATTTGGCTGATTTTGGTTTTGAATTATTTGTGGAATTCCAGGGAAGGTTTAAAAGGTGAGTAAATATGAAAAAATGCTTGCTTTTTTATTTATTGATTCTGAGGCGGTACGAAGCCGGGTCAGCTAGGTTTAAACGGTGAGAAAATTTGTGGCATTGAAACGCATGCCGGGTACAGCTAGTGTACAATAAAATAAATTACATGTTGAAGTAACTTAGGGACCGTTTAAATCTGATCCAGATCACTGCCAGAGGGCAGCGTCCTCAAGACACTGGCAGCATTGGTAACGTGGAAAGAGAATGTCAATACGCTAGGCCAGATAGAAGCTATCTATGTATCTATATAATCAGCCTATATTCACCCAAGCTAGAAAACTGAATTCCTAAGCTAGTATTTCTTTAATAGCATAACCAGCCACTAAGGCGGGGCTTTGTGAAATTTAACCCTTAAAGGGGGGAAAAGGTTTAAAACGTTTGTATAGAACTTTTTAACGCGTAGTGCGATTTGCTTGAAACTTCGTCTTGATATTCAAAATACAAAATAATTAGACACGTGTTTCAGGATTTTCCAAAGAGGGTTGAAAAATGGGTAAAATGGGAATTTAAAATTTTGTTTGTGAACTTTTTAACGGATTGCTATTGGTTTTAAACTAGGTTTGGATAATTTAAATACAAAATAATTGGACACGTGTTTCAGGATTTTTAAACAATCACTTTGGGGTAAAATGGGGCGACAAAGTTTGTTGACTGATTACGATAAACCATTAAAAAATTACATACTGCAGATACTTAGAAAAGTTATCTAACACGTACAAATTCACGGGTAACAGCTAGTTTTATATAATGAAAGTGAACCAATTACCATGATTACCAAACTAAGAGCAGAAGCGTGAACTCCGAAGCAGGTGCTACGGAACTGTAACTTCGGCAACAAGACTGATATTTTATCAAGTCAAAAAGCAATCAAACCTTAACAGTTATCAGAAACAGTTATAATTTAGGTGTGTTTACACTCCAGTTTTATAATAACATATACTTATAACGTAACGTTGATTTGTATAATAGAAAAACCATTTGCTACGAGGCAACGGAGATAGGTACACCATTTTTCACTCAAAACGGGATATTTACCATGATATATATAAGTTTTTCTGCTTCCCGATATTTCGTTACAGTTGCATGATCACGAGATAAAATCCCGTTTTGAGTGAAAATTATGTTCAAACCCATGATTTTCATTTTCAGTATGCTATAAATAAAACGAATATTGAACTTTTAAGTCAAAATGTTCGGTTGTACGATTTTATTGCTCTCAAGTGTAGTTTTAGAAGTTAGATAGGTACATCGTTTATAACACATAGATTACTATGACAGCGTTAGATAAATAAAAACCGGCCAAGTGCGAGTCGGACTCGCGCTCCGAGGGTTCCGTACAAACCTATAGGTATATAAGTAAAATTTCACCCATCACGACAATCGAGTCATAGTTGGATGATGTAACAAAAAATATACGGTTATCGCAATTTATCCTTTATCTGTGCTATAAGACGTTGCTTCGTACCAAATTTCAAGATTCTGAGTTCACGGGAAGTACCCTGTAAGTATTGATTCCCTTGCGAGTGTCGAAAATTTGCGGCATAAACGGCTGTATCTTTTGATTGCGTTGGCTTAGAAGTTTGTTTTTTCACAGCCTTAAGGGACAGTAGACTTGAGTATTTGATATAAATTTCAGCTTGATACCTTTACTCGTTCCTGAGAAAAAGTGTCTTGACAGACAGACGGACAGACGGATGGACAACAAAGTGATCCTATAAGGGTTCCGTTTTTTCCTTTCGAGGTACGGAACCCTAAAAACAGTAAAAATTGGGCCAATTACAAAATATAATAAATATTGTGAGTGCCTTCGTCCTCGGCGGCGCCCTACAACCATAATAGTTTGCTTGCCCTAAATTTATACCCAGTAGGTACCCACGAAGGGACGAGTTATCTTTTTGTGTCAATTTTGCGAGAGATAGAAGAGAAAACCGTGTTGTAGCGACCTAGTTTTGAAAAATAGTGTTTGATGCTGACGACCGCTGTGGCGCAGTGGACTAAGGTCCGGCTGAGATGCAGAAGGTTGCGGGTTCGATTCCCGCCGCGGGACAAATGTTTGTATGATCTGCAGTGTTTGTCTCGGGTCTGGGTGTTTATCTTTATACATGTATATAATTCTACTATACGTGTATGTCACTGAACTCCTAAACGGCTGGAGTGATTTGAAAGATTTTTTTTGTATGCGTTTGGGTGGCACCCTGGATGGTTTAGATTTACAAATCAGCCCGGCAGATGGCGCTGCTGTCAGTACAATTAGATATATTTGTTTCTTTTTAAAACGCGTGGACGAAGTCGCGTACGGGACAGCTAGTAATATGTATGTATTTACAACAAAAAAAAAATTATAAATATTTAATATATCAGACATGTGTTACAGTCATGTGGTACAGTCATGTGAGTCATGTGGTCACCCATAAAACAAGCTCTGCTAACTTTGGGGCTAGATGATGCTGTGTGAAATGTTCGGCAATTTTTTTTAAAGATTAATGTAGATAATTTGAATAGTTCTAGTTTGACCATATATCGTATATTTTATAAATAAACTGTCTCATACGCGTTAATAATGGTGTCAATACAAATATTTGACGCCAAAATCAGATAATTTAAATTCATAACGCATAAAGAATATTTTAATTAAAATGTTAACCAAACGATTACAAGCCGAGAGAATTTGACACATTTGTGGATACAAAGTGGTTTGACATCTACATTAGTTGGATTTTAATTATATCCAATCTGTTTTCATTTAGACTTTAGACCATAGAGTTCATCTACCGATTACCATAAATAGAAGAGCAAAATCATGCCAGATTATTCAAAAATATTATATATAAATCGTCCCCAGAAAAGGTCTAACACAAACAGATCGAAACACATTAATATTATAATGATATGTGTACATAGACCCTTTTCTGAAATATTGACATATTGTGTTTTCATCCTGTCATTTGGGTACCTACCTGACATGATTTGCAAACTAGATATCAAATAAATTTTCTAAAAAAAAGTACAAAATAATATACCATAATATAAAATACAGTTGAACTATCTACGGATATTTAAAAGAATCTTAAGATAGCTCAACTGATCCAGATCTCTTCCAAAAGCCAGTCTCAAAGACACTGGTGGCATAGCCACGTTGAATAGCAATGCTAATACGCCAGATAAAAGCCTGCTCGAAGTTTCTACGTAGTATTTGAAGCAGGTGTGATAAATTAATTCTAACACATTATGCACCAAATTTTATTAGAATCATACGTTCAAGATAACCGGTAATCCAATTTATATAAGACCACACCTTCTCAACTATGATCACTCGCATCTATAGAGCGTCGACACGGCAATTAACGCCTCTAGGCTCCAACCTCAAAACGCAAGGTACACTATCTTTAGAATCCAACCCACCGATTACAAACCCTGTTACTTCAGTGTAAGGATCAATTTAGCTTGGGGTACGGCAAAGATCGCTGAGTTGATGATGTTTTTAATGTGGTGAAAATTAAATAGCCGTGAAGCTGTTGCAATTGATTATCTGCTGGTAAGGTAGTTGATGTTCTTTGTAAATTTTTAGCGGGAGAAGATTTAAATAAGTTCTCTTATTTTCGTTATTGGGTAGATATTATATAATTACAAAATCATATAATTAACAAATATTATAAGGCAACTTATATTGTAATCATCATATGTATTTAATACATACATACATATGTACACAAAAAAAACAATTATTGTGCCGTTAGTCTCGCAAAAACTCAAAAATGGTTCAATCGATTTGCATTTTTTTGTTTTTTCGTCGCAATACTGGGTTTGTTTGCAATCTAACCATAATTAGGTGGTACGTAAAAATAAAATATAAAAAATGCGTGAGTGTCGTAGAACACTCGGTTGGAACGAAGTGCCTATCGTAGAATATTATTAATTGATAAACGTTTTATAATATAGATTAACAAATACAAATGAATGAATTACTAGCGTCTGAGAGCAACTAAATTAAACGCAGAAATAACTAATGAAATAGATGAATGTACAATAAAAAAAAAAAAACAACTATTTTAGAGTTGTGAAATTAAACATAATTTCACAATTCGAAAAAATATATTAATTACAAAATTTCCTACAAAATATAAAATATCTGGATTTGTCCGGGGATGAGGAATCGTGTCATCCTATGGATAACCGTCTACACTAAAGAAAGGGTTGTGTCGGAAATTTGTGACGGAAAATCTTACACTTTTTTTCGCCAAGCTCCCACTTGCTAAGTCCGTACCGTGCGATAAGGAACTTCGTACCAATAATGCTGGACATTTCACCGACAATTTACCGGGTCATTTAGTTAATAGGTTAGACACATGATACAATAGTTACGAAACTAATAAATGCTAACAAATTCTCGGTTTTGACAACAGAAGATAAATAGCCCTATAAAAACAATCAAGAATTTATCCATTACCATAGTATGCTAGAGTCGGAGTGTTTCGCCAGCTACATCAAATAGTTTAACGACTAGCGGTTGAACCATTAAAAATAAGAAAAAGTTACAATACTTTTAAAACCCGCCATTTCTGATTTGATTTATGAGTTTCTGAAATATAGAAGAAAATAATCTAAAATAATTACATGAATCATGATGAAAGTGAATGCGCACATTTTTGCGTCAATTATTTAATGTCATGAAACATTGACAGATTTCAATTCATAATTAATAAAACATGGAAATCATTGTACACAACGTCTTCTAGCCAAATTACTGATTTGGTATTTACCTATATCATTTCATCATAGTATAAAACAAAGTCGCCTCCCGCTGTCTGTCTGTCCCGATGTATGCTTAGATCTTTAAAACTATGCAACGGATTTTAATGCGGTTTTTTTTAATAGATAGAATAATTCAAGAAGAAGGTTTATATGTATAAAACATGCATAATATAGTAGAGAAACACTGATAATTTTAGAAGTTTCTAATGTGGTGTCGTAAATAAACACATTTTTTTGCGTATACATGCAAACGCAAACGTTGCAAACGCTGGCTGAACCCTACGAGATAGATCAAAATAATGTACTACAGTGTTGTACACCTTAAAAAGGTCTACACAAAAGTCCGCAATGGTATATCTCTATCTCTTAGATAACGTTGTATATAAAGACATTCTGTAGTATATTTAGTATCAGCATTGCACTCGTGCGAACCCGGGGCGGGTCGCTAGTACTTTTATATAATACTTCTTCTACTTGTGATAATACTTCATCAACCATGCACGCAAAATTTCTGATAACTCACATCGATAGACATTATGATCGATTTTTTACATTTCTGTGTTAGATATTAGTTGCTATTGATATGAATCGCTCATGATACAGTTGTTCATAAAAGATCAACGATGTCAAGCAACAATGTGCGTTGTCAGATGGGGGTCACCCATGCAGGTAATGACATTTTCATCTGAGAGCTTCCATGCTTCTGAGACCATATTAAGCTTTCGATCTCGACTTATTAATATTGATACAGTAGCAGTATTGATTGAAATACCAATCTGAGACCAACTTTGGCCACTTAATCGTATGTAGCGTTATTATAATTATTTTCGTTGATGGTTAAAGACCAATTTACCGATACTTCACCCGGTTGTCTAAGTCGTTTCGATACAAAGGGAGCGCTGCAATAAAACATCACTAGAACAAACTAATTTGCAGTTTTGGCGGTCGTCCAAGCCGAGTGTTCAGGCACTCATTCAAAACTCATCATTCATGCGCGAGGTAAAAGCATGCCTACGCAAACAGTGCCGATATTAATGGCCTTAGATTTGGTATTATTTTTTAATAATCCAAAACATGAAAGACATGTTTGAGGAGTTCACAAATTTGTTTATAATCTTATATTATTATTACATATATCTTCTTACCTGTATATATATAAAAATCAAATGCCCTGCGTACGTCTCGGCCTGAATTCAAAAATGGCTCGACCGATTTCAATTTTGTTTTGTTTGTTCGCCTCAATATCTATTCATGTGGTACAAAGTTCACCAGGCCAACTTAGTTTATAGATTTATAGAAAATTATAAATTTAGGACCAAAATAACGTATAACTTTTTTGTCGCAGAAATGAATACTCGGTGTTTAATAATCAATGGGAAATTCAAATCTGCTTGTTCTCAGAAAACTCAATTGTTACTTCATTATACCTAACAAAATGCATCGAGTTATATACATCTACTAGCTGACCCGTGCTCATTCCGTTGAATGGTTTCATATTCACAAAATATATTAAAGCATTAATACCGCTATTAAAATAATAATAGTTATTAAAATTACTATAATAATTACAGGGATTAACAAACTTATAAATATTGATAGATGACGCTAGCGGCCACCCGCGGCTTGGCCTGCCCCGTTCCCGTTCCCGTTGTTTTTCCGGGGTAAAAAATAGCCTATATCAAAATCCAGGTTACTAAATATATTCATTTTAAGTTTCATCCAAATCGGTCCAGCGGTTCTCGAGTTATAAGTGGTGTAACTAACACGACTTTCATTTTTATATAAAGATCTATCTTTATATAAAAATGAAATGTCAAAATTATTGTTTTGAACATACGCCCTTAAGCGAAATTTAAGGAGATATGTTTATGATGACTTGGATTGCGATGCTCAAATTCGGTAAACAAGACATAAATACGCGAGTGTGACTGTAGAAGCGACAATAACTAGTTTTTTCTAAAGATTCTTAGCCAATAAAATAATCACGAAAGTCAATAAAACTGTTTAATATTGTAGCGACTATTTTCATGACCTTCCTTGGGTGTGTGAATTAAGCTGAAAATAAAACTATTGACGCATAAAATAAAACCAGGGTTTCCTGGCTGTGCAGTTCTAGAGATGCTATGAGTGTCATTTTACGTCTCCGTGACAGCCTTGCAACAATGTATATATTTATGCCAACGTTCGTTATGTAAACTTTGATTATGAATGTACATAATGTTTGCTTTGATTGTTTTGCTATGGTGTTATATTTGTAAATAAATGTCTCATTCGTCAGTAAACCTTAGGTTGTAATTAGCTCCTAATTTAACTGTGATTAATTTTATGCGATTATAATCAAGGCATACTGTAATAATTGATTGGTTGATTTTAGTATACAACTGATTTGAGTTGTATACTGAAATTAATATATCCGAACAATAATGTCCTTTATATCTTCGTCATATTCAGTCTAGTTATTTCGATGTGAAATTCAAATTATCGTATCGTCTGTTGTGAAGGGTTACGACTTCGATTGTCAAAA
Source organism: Lampropteryx suffumata (assembly GCA_948098915.1). NCBI lineage: Eukaryota > Metazoa > Arthropoda > Insecta > Lepidoptera > Geometridae > Lampropteryx > Lampropteryx suffumata. The sequence goes on from OX402552.1 coordinate 9,929,799, forward strand.
AAAATGTCGATCGTTCCATCGTTTAAAACGAGTTAAAACGATGCCAATGTAGTTAGAAGAGAGCCTCACCCAATCTCACGTGGGAGAGAGCGTGGTCTCGGCTATTAATACGTTTTTTTTTCCGTTAGATACAGTGTTGAATTGCGAGAAAACTAGGTTAAATTAAATTTAAAAAAATCTCCACTTAATTACATAATCATATTTATTAGTCTGAAATAGTCAAAAAAAATGGTTTTTTGAAATAAATCTAATGTAATCAAGCAGAGATATAGTTACCTATTTACATCAAAAATAAGCATTTTGAAATCTCATATGAGATTAAGGATCGAGCAAAATCTCACATCTCACCAAGGGGAAAAGGGGGGTCGGGGTCGCCAAAATCTCACGACATCTCACCAAGGGGAAAGGGGGGTAGGGGTCGCCAAAATTGCTTCATGTAGTTAATGGATGGCCCCTAAGCTAGTTCTGTTCAGCAGGGTTTCGTTCTTTCAGAAAACCTTACCTTAACTCTACTGTCGTCACTCAGATGATATCAAAATCGGAATCTATTTGTAGAAGTTGTAAAAGTTGTTTGCTTTTACACGCGCCCTTGAAAGGGTTTACGCATGAGATAAAAAAAAATCATCGTAAACGTACCAACTGTTTATTTATAGCGTTACCGAAAAATATGATTTATTTGTGATGTATAAAAGTCGTAATTTGATTGATGTTTTACATCCGTCTATTTTCGCATCAGAATTTGGGGTACGACGAAGTACGTAATGGATCGTTCTTGTAATCGATGTAATGTTCCAAGATTATGATTATAAATGAACATTTGTAAATAATTGATGTACTTAATAACTTAAAAAACAGAGATACGTACAGATAATCTCAGAAAAAAACTAGTCAAATTTTATAAAATATATCGTATACATATATAGATAGATAAAAACTTTACAATATAAGGTACAAAATTATATACTAAACTTAACTACTAACATTAAAAGAAAAATAAAATATGTACACGAGTTATAACAAACACACAAAGTAGTTAAGAAGCAGGGCAGGTGCAAGAAGGTCTGTGTAGTCGATATGCCAAAAAGAACCAGTCTCAGCTTAGTGTTACACTGCGCCATTAGGCGTAGGGCAACGCTGGTTTTCAGACTGATATACCGTTTTAAAAAATATACGGCTGACGTGGCCTTACCACTAACTAGCGAATCATTAAATAAATAAGTGTACAATTTTATAAAGGTACTTTTAGGTTACACCTATCATAATTCTATAACATTATTTCTAGACCCTGTTTATTTTAAATACATTTTGCTTATCGATAAGGTTTAATTTGAACGCCAATATTATGTCACGAACGATAAAGCACATACCGCTTATCAGTTGAATTGTCGATGTCTGTGTAGGTACTATTGCATTTCCAGATTTAATGATAGCATCTTAATTAGTTTAATTATAAACATTTCTGTTTAGAAGCCACTTAATAATATGAAGAATATAACGAAAAATTTGGTTGCAAACAAACAACTCAGCCGTGCAGAATTTTATGTAGACTCAATTTATTTAATTATCTATATGAGACAGGTGTTAGCTAGCGACGTCTGTTGTAGAATGTAGGTTATCAGTACGCAATAACAAACCGTAAAATGCTTATCAATGAAGTTATTATCATAATAAAGTGATTTGGTGTCCATGGAGATGCGATCATTCAAAAATATGATTTTCTTTCAGTGATTCAAACGAACTGCTTAAAAAGTGACTTTTCTTTACTGACAAAGTGTTTTGTCTAGTTTAAGAAGTGAAAATTGTGTTTATACAACCTTACAAACATTCGAGATGGTGAATTTTGCTAAGGCTTTGTTTTTGACTCTGATATTGGTAAGTACTATCTGCGTTATAAATAATGTTTTTACTTTTAAGATCAAGTGTGTTTACTAAAAAGAAGGAGCCGTGATTTTACAGACGTTATTGTGTGAGGAATGTGACGGAAACGTCATCCAAGCAGCCTTGAAAGTTAGGTACCTACATACTGTATCGGTATACGGGCTTTCGTTTTTCGAATAACTAAGTGTACCCATACCTACATTTCGTTCGTAAACATTCTTCGAACATATTTCATATCTGATTCGTGGGTAAGGTGTATTATGTACTAAGGTGGTCTTTTAAAAATCTTACAACAATATTGTTACCATTTATATCGAAACATATACTTATAACTAACCAATAGCTTTCGTTCGTTTTTTGATTGGGTATTTGCCAAAGGCAATTCGTTCTATAAGCATGAATTATTACAAATTGCATCGGTGTCTAGACGCTCAATTTTTATTTATTACAGCCATCTAGAGCTCATTGCTAAAATTCAAATGAACCAAATGCACTTGATACAGATCACGTTGCTTGATTGTCGGTCATTCAAAGCCAGGTCAGAGATCGTCATCGTTGAGTGGTACATCGTATACAACCTATTCTGTCAAACCGTTCTAAAAGCATTGAAAAATACTTTAAGTATCAATTTTTGGTTAATTTCTTCATAATGTTTTCATGTGATGACACAACTCCGCAAACTACTCCAATATTAAAGGCATTCTTAAGATTCCTAGGATATTTACACGCGCCGTTTCATTTTCAACTCATAAAGTCTGACATTGAAACCATTTGCTCATCTTTACGACCAGGAAACGTAGGCAAAAATTCCAAGTCTGTTATGCCACATTGGGCAGTGATTATTTCGCGAATGCCTGTGCAAACTACATACATGTTTGACTAAACGAATTCTCACATTGCGTTCGAGGAATGTTGGCGCCGGCCGAACGCGAGATTTGTTTGGATTTGACAAACGGACATCATAAACCTACCTAATGTAAACCAAATCGCGCAGTCACGAGTTTTCGGAGCTTCAAATATTTATAAAACATTACTCTTACCACATCTAGTAATTTAATTTGAATAATATGAAACGGTGCGTCATTATTTGCCGTTTTCGTATTTGTTCTGCGACTGTATTTATTCGCATTGAATAAGAACTATTACAAGTTGCACGATAAACGCTTGCGACCCAGTTGCGATCGTGTGCTACAGATGGATGTTTGCATAGTCGCTTCGACGCACTCCCTAGCCACCTTTGTTTCTGCTGCCGACGTATTCAACCGTAAGCAGAGTAGAGATATTTCATAGATAACAAGCATAATTGTATCTGATATCACGTTTCGCCGTTCTATTGTTTGATGTGACTCTTCCCACTTAACTAAAATATTACCTATACCTAATCCCTGAATGGCTAATTTAGAGTTATCTGATTCTATTGCTCAATGAACCTGAATATTCGGCTCCAAGTAACGCGTCATAAATGCAAGGAATGCTATTGTCTTCGTTTCATCCACCATCGGATACGTCTGGATCAATTATCTTTGAAGTAAAGCACACTGAAGGATTCTGGATCACATACAGTTATCCGGAGTGAGACCAACCAGGCGCTCGGCACGGATTAAGATAGACGGATGATAACCAGTCCTTCAAGACTTAGTTCCTGAAGATTCAATGAGTAATGAGGTTCGAAATACCGCAAAATTAGCTTGGGGAATAACTCTTGCTACACGCGAAGTGGAATGAATTTATAATCTGCCGTAGCCTCATCTCGTATGATAATAGAGTAATTGCAGTGTGGTGGTGTCTACTCTGCACCGTTGTAATTATTTAATCGCTTTAACCTGATGCTGCATCCTGATGCAAAAAGTACAACTTTTTACAGTCTGTTTTAATAATAGTAATCGTTTATTTCAGGCAACAAAATACTTGTAGGTAACAAATATAATGGCCCATAGACCTGAAAGACTAACATAAACATTTAACACAATTAAAAAAAAATGGTTGTCTGCAAAGACGGTTTACGGACGATAGTATAACGTGACAACGTCATAAAAACGTTATGCGCTCTCGCTACGATCGTAACGTTACAATTAGCATAACGGGATAATGAGCGTAACGGGACAATGTGTGTAACGGGACAATGAGCGCAACGGGACAATGAGTCATCCTTTTTCGTGCGTGTGCAGCCGGCGTTCATCGATTTATTAGACGTTGTCACGTCAATATAAATCTTATTACTAGATCACAACTGACGTTCGCTCGGTGTCTTGTGTCAGGGATCCGTTGAATTTCTTGAACACGACACCTTTCGGTTAGAACCCGGTGTCCATGAATGACGAGAGACGATTCGTCGGCACTCTCATCATAAATGAATTGAAATTCACGTTACGGCGAGATTTTAACTTTTTGTATACCTAGAGATGTAAATCATTGCATTATATATCGTATTTAATTGACATAAATGCCGCTCAAGCACTCTACTCTTAGCAGACTCTACCGTCTAGAAAATATTATCAAGTAAGTTATTATCAAGTTTTTGTGTTTCTTAAATACTTCTAAACATGCAAAAAAGACTGCGCACTAAGATGTTCATGTTTCTTATAATTTTAAATCTTACGTTCTACGGCTCGGTAGGCTTAGAAAAACTTATCAAGCAATACTTGCCAAGTTTAGCATCCAACAACTTATCGCAACTTGAAATATTTAAAAATAGGTCAAGCGCATGTCACCACGCCCAGTAAAGGCTTCCAAAGTCAGTAAGGATAAGAATGACTAATGGTCAGGTCATAAAACAGTTCAGTACCATCTAATTAGCATAGCAAATGCTAATTAGTAATATTTTTAAGGTTTACAAATCGGACTGTTACTTAAAGTCTAGTAAAGCCTTTATTCAGCTACAATCATTTCAATCCATCCCAAGGTTGTCTGGCAGAGATCGCTACTTAGCGATAAGACCGCCTATTGTACTACCCACTAGCAAAACATTGTTATTTTTGACGTGACAACGTCTAATAAATCGATGCACGCCGGCTGCACGCACGAAAAAGGATGACTCATTGTCCCGTTACGCTCATTGTAACGTTACGATCGGAGCGAGAGCACATAACAAAACAGATGATGCGGCGCAAGCCGCATGCCGCTGCCGTAGCCGCTGTTTGTTTGTGAAAAACTGTTTAAGGAACCTCTTAGTATCTTTGAAACACCTATCCAACAATATGCCACACGATAAGGAAGTAAAATAATAAAAAAAAACATTCTCACTTTACATGTGGAGGAGGTTATTTTTATATTTTTATTTCATAACTTTGTAGAGGCCACTAATATTTATTACCGTGCAAAATTTATGACAGACGGACATAACAAAGCTAACTATAATACTTAACTTAACTATAATAGTTCTTTGTGAACTTCAGAACCCTAAAAAGTTTGTTTAGATACTTTTCTACAACGCTTACGTTTGGAAAACCGTTTTTCGTAGATATTATTGTCACTCGTCAGATTAACATCACCCTTTCCTGAACATCTTCTCCTGGATATCTTCTCTTGGACATACTCATGCTAGACGTAGGTCTCTCCCAAGGCGCGCCACTGAGCCCGATCTTCATCCTCATCCACGTCTATTCATCGTACATTGCGCAAACCGACGCTCCATCTAGCCGGACAAATAAACAAACGACAGTATTTTATGCATATCTCTGCACAATGACCTATTTCCCCAGAACACTTGCGCTTCGGCCTTGTCCACGTGTCGTCCATAAACGACAAACAATTGAAAGTAATAAAGTGACTTATGCGCTGAATCTAGACAACAGATTGCGGTGACGATGCAAACTTGTCTACGCCATCACTAGTTCAACCAATACCTACCGATTTGTGGTTTTAGTTTTAAATAACAAAATAGTTTTTTACATATAAATAATTTTGCACATATCTGTAAATAAACGTTTCTAGAAATTTGAACAATGCACTAAATTGACATTATTAAGTAGCATTGAAAAAATAGCGATAGGGAGTAAAATCTTAAATAGAGAAGCCAAGAACAAAACTGTAAAAAAGTAGGTATTCGAGAAGAAACAGTTTTTAATATTATACGGTACGCTGTATTTTAGGTACCTACCTATTACGAAAGGTGTTAAAGATGGCCAAGTAAATAAGGCCTAGTGCGAATTGTGGATTTATCAGCGAATTTCTTCACGCTATGCGCTTTTCTGTTGAACATAGAATAAGACGTACACTAGTGGTAAAAAACCGCGTTGAAAATTACGCACATACTTCTGAATGACGCGGTTTAAGGCCTAGCGCGCGCTAATTAGCGCTAATTATTTCGCGGCAATTTTTTTTCGCGCTATACTGTCAAACATGGAATCAGATGTAAGCCCACGCACTAGCGGAAAAAAACCGCGTTGAAAATGACATACAGAACAGTCTTAAAATAGCACGGTTTAAACCGCAAGAATTAATTATCTAGTGCGTTCTAGGCCTTAGTGTTTTATTTATTAGGTACTTACTCGTACATTATGGACTCACAGAGAGATGTAACAAAATACTAGCTCCCAAGGAATTAAAATGTAAGCTACACAGCCTTTGTACTCAATAATCTTAATTTTAGGATCTATAAGTAGGTGCTCGATAATAATAATTAAATACATCTCTGAAAATATCGTTATCTTACGTTCTAGGTGAATGTTCTCCCTTGACTCGTTAGCTATATTGATTAGATAATATCTGTCTAAATATGTTATTCAATAACTCGTTGCACTGCCAAATCTACAATGCAATGCGCATGATTAGTTACGGTCATTTATACAATTAGGTCCACTGAACGTTTGATAGTGAATCGAATTGGTTTATTGGTTTAGTTTATTATTGCATAGCAAATATTAGTAATTATCTGATAATCATATATGAGTTAAAATGTGAGCTTTAAGTGCATAAAGAGCAATGCAGTGGTAGCACCCATTCGGTGATAACACACGACGGGTTCAAACCAGTAGGGCGATCGCGGTATTTGTCAACGTAATGTCCATTGAACGGATTGGTTTTGGCAAAGGATATGGCAAATTTGAATGTCAAAATGGTACAACGCTATTCTTCCCGAACGATTTGATCGTTGATTTTACCAATAGAACATTTTTTATACATATAGATAATAACAAATTTAAATATACCTAGTACTAGCTGACCGGTGCCCACTTCGTTGGGCAGTTACAACTTCACAAAAAATAAATTTTAAATTTTTCCTGAATTTTCTTTGCTATAAACCTCACGGAGCCCGAGACCTTTCCAACGAATGCAAAACCGTGGAAATCGGTTCGTGCGTTCTGGAGTTATAGCGTCAGGAAGGAAAACCCGACTTATTTTTATATAGTAGATTACTCTATGTACTCTATGCCTACTAGGACGTACTAAATCAAAAACAGTCGTTTGAAAGCACTGTCAAAAATAACGCAATCCCGCTACGTTTAATCAACGTGTAATCCAAATTAGAGTTAAATCGTTTCCGTTATAGTAATTAACGCTGTACGTATTATGTCAAAAATTACGTTTTGACTTTGTTTTAGCTTTGGTTCGAACGTTCAAAATTACCGCGGTCGGCCCCCAGGTCGTGTACTAAAATTATAATAATAATAATTCAGCTAACATTATACACCAACGATTTGCGACCAAATACAACCTTATAGAGACAACCACAAGACCAACTCCGTATTACAAAATATCCTTAGATAGATAGATCCTTATTAACAGACAAAACAATACACTACAATAGACCGAACCCAAAACTTATTGACAAAAAAATTAAACAGCACTTATTATAGATATAGCCAATCCTAACACACACAACTAAAGACTGGAGACTGGAAAAGGTTACAATCATTCCTGCCGTCCTATCTTCAGCTCGAGTTATTACACACCAATTATTACAATCACTTACTATACTTGACTTACCCAAACACACATTTAGTGTAATGCAAAAGCAGTAATTTAAACTACTTGTCGAACGTCGGAAAGTTTCCACAAACCGACCTCTGAACCGACATGTAAACACCAAATAATTGTGCCCAAAACTCATCAAATCACTTATCATCTAATGCGCTCTTGGCTTAGACTCGTGCGTATTTTTCATTTTTCGGGATACAATCGAGCTGATTGAAATCATAATAATATTTTCACACAACACAATCTAGCCCAAAACTAAACTGAAACTCAAATATATTTTTATTTAATACAATCACAATTACAATACCATAATACGTATTACATAATAGGTGAATTTAGGTGCCAATTCCTCCGGACAGGGACAGGGACAGGGGTTTCTCGGACAGGGGCGTCCGAGAAAACCCTGTCCCTGTCCCTGTTGCAAATCTGTCAACTAAATCTAAACTAAATCTGTTAACTGTCTGTCTAAGCATAGCTTGTACTGTGGGAACCAGATAATTGATAGAAAAGTTATATATTGATAAACATATGATATTTATAACACCCAGACGCAGAAAAGCAACTATATTAATTACACAAATGTTTTTTCTTGAAGGGAATAGACATTTATTCCCAATTGAACTGGGTTGCTTTTTGGATTAGATGGATGACTTTTGAAAAATGAATGTGCGCTATACCCGTGCTTCATTCATTGCCAGTTCAAGGTGACCTCTGTGACGCAGTGGGCCAAAGCCCGGCTGAGATGCAAAAGGTTGCGGGTTCGATTCCCGCCGCGGGACTATTTGTATGATCTGCAAGTATTTGTCTCGGGTCAGGGTGTCTCTATGTATAATTTGTATGTTTTTACATAAGTACCTACATAAGTAGTATATCAGTCATGTGGTACCCATAACACAAGCTCTGCTTACTATGGTACCAGATGATGCTGTGTGGAATGTCCGGCATTATTTATTTATTTATTTAATGATAGCAGTTATTGTTCGCCGACGGCTTATTTAAATTTGGAAAGGGAGAGGTTAAAGTATCTAACATAGAAAACAAATTATTATTAAAGTTCATGGATTCATGTCGTCCTGCTTTATATCGTAAGTCACTTTTTTTCAACACTTGCTTCTAAATCTATTCAGTCTCAATTTGTGTTTCATTACCATCTTGTGACTACTTATTTGTTTCCATATAATTTAATTAAAATTTATAGTCACAGAGCTGTTCATAAAAGATACTACATGACGTGCGAAGCGTGAAATGTGTCAAATGTGTAATGCTCATCAAATTAGCGTTGAAGAATTTTTATTGATCACATGGTGGTGCTTTATATAACGACTGACAACTCCCATATCTTACGCATTTAACTACTAGGCCAGATAACATTGTAATGTTCTGTGACAAGGCTGTTTCTGGACAATAAGATAGACCAAGAGCCAATGAACGTTTTCTTACGTCAAAGTTACCGTTGTATTAGAAGAACTACTTAATAAATGTTTTAGGTTCTACAAAGGGCGTCACCCTTTCTAGAACCCTTTGTAGGAGGTTTAACTTCTTAAAAATGTAAAGAATACGTATAAAAATATTATAAGTATTCACAAGTTAAACTACGAGTATTTTACTTTACATAAAATTCTTAGGGTTCCGTACTTCAAAAGAAATAAATGGGTAATTCCTGCCTGAGAGGGTATCTACACTACTTAATTTTAAGCATCGCGGTTCATTTACCATCGGATACTATTACTAGTTCTATCATATCGTTTTAAACTTTAAAAGCACTGATCTTTTTTTTATAATAATAATAATATTGCTGCACTTTTCACACAGCATCATCTGGCCCTAAAGTAGGCAGATCTTGTGTTATGGGTACCACATGACTGGTATACTAAAATAAAAAAAAAACGATTTTTTGTAAATACATACATTTTATAGAAACATCCAGACTCAAGACAAACACTTGCAGAAACTACAAACATTTGTCTCGCGGTTCGCGATTTCCGATCGAACCTGCAATCTTCTTCAGTCGGGCCTTGGCTCAGTTTTTGGATTTCTATTTTACTTGTGCTGTGAAACCTTACTTCTTGCCAAAATACATGGTTCTAAGTCAACGGGAAGTACCCCAGATTTATTAACTTATTCGAAATATACGGCATATAATGACCGTATTTTTTGATTGCGTTGTCTAAGAAGCTTGTTTTTTTACAGCTACAAGAGACCGCAAACTCTAGTATTTCAGATTAATTTCAGCATAATACCTCAACGCACTGAAATGGATCTTCACAAGGGTCTCAAATCTACAGTACCTCAAATATGGGTTCCTTTTTTAGGGTTCCGTAAAACCTTAACAAAGTATGCTGTATGCTGTTTTATTGTTTTCATTTTATGCTGTAAGAAAATCAGTACCAGCTTTCGGACTACAATGACCATTTATGGGGGCGTCAAACGGGTATAGTAGAAACATTTTTGATTCATTAATATAAACGACGGTCACGGGCCCCATGTAGTACCTACCGCACAGTGAAGTATAGGTATCTACATATTATAACTAAACTCAGAGGCCTAAAAATGAGACATGTTTTTACCATTACTGTTGCAAAGGTGTTGTCATACAACATTCTGTTCTAGTTGAGTCATCTCGAAGCTTCTTATGGTTTTATAGATTGTCGAATTAGTTGGCAACTTCATTTTTATTTGTTTTTCATATATTTTTATTACTTGTTTGTGTACTTTTGAAATGCTTCAGCCTAGTTTTTTTAGCAGCATTGTTTCTTTTTAGGGTAGCGAAGTTCACAAAGAACCCTTATATTTTAGCCATGCCTGTCTTTCTGCAGTTTCTACCTGTCTGCCCGTCTGTTTGTTCGCCCTTAATAAAACTCTGGCCCTACAAAGGTTTTAAATAAAAACTTAGTTGGGTTAATATTTGTTTTATTACTATTACTACGCCATTTATGTCTTATTGTTGGATATTTTTTTTCAGAGATATTACAAAGTTTTTGTATACAGATACTCGTTTTATAAATATTGAGCTTTGAATTAGTCACTTTTGATAGAGTCCAGTGCCGCCTTAGGGTTTACCGCCTAAACTTTTATTTGGTGGTACCAGAAAAGATTTCCAAAGTAGAGCATACTAGCTGGATTGCCCACGACTTTGTCCGTGCGTTTGTGCTAAAGTCTGAACTTAAAATATAACAGTTAAGAAATTATAAGAAGTAAATAATGCCGAACACTTCTCACAGCGGCATCTGGCCCCAAAGTAAGCCAAGTTTGTATTTTTTTTTAATTGTTAATGTTTATTTTCAAAAAATTATGTACAACAGCTAATGCTACAATAATTGTAAGAACATGTCGTTTCACCTGTTTTACGAGAGACTGCTGCCAGAGATAGGGTTTGTAACAAACCTTGTAGTACAATTTATGGTCTCCAGGCTATGGGTATTACATAACTGATATACTACTTATGTACGAGTAAATAAGTTTTTTTGAAAACATCGGAAACACCCGGACCCGAAACAAATACTTTCGGCGGAAATCGGTCCCACAACCTTCTGCGGCTCTTGGGTCTTGACCCACTGCACCCCACAGGTTGTCATAGTCAGAGGTCATAATTATAGTCTTGCGACCTTTTTTGTGGGTAAAAATGAGTACCTACTAAAAAGAAGTACTTACTACATAATTTTATGTATCATAAGTTGACACAGCGCACGCTAAATAATGACTTTTATTTTACATTCCAGGCTTAATTTTGCAATTATCGTAAGGATCTTTAAAAATAAATCAGCCCATTTTACTCGCTTTACTAGCTTCTGCCCGCGGCTTTGCACGCATAGTACATACATAAAAAGTAGCCTATGATCGTTCCTAAGATACAAATTTGACTGTTGCAAAAAAAAAAATTCTGTTAATCCGATCGCTACCAAACTTCAAACGACCCGCCCGCTAGGCCAATCCGAAGATTTCCTAAAAATTTTATCGAAGGCGGTCCAGCCGTTTCGGAGTCTATAAGGAACATAGACATCGCCTTTTATAGACAAAGAAACATACAAACATGCAAAATGATAATTTATATTTATAATATTAGTTTAGATATCAGGGCTATTAATAAAGTACACATAAATAGCAGTACAAACCTACAACTTTAAGTGCAATCTTAGCAGTAATCTTCCCTACATCATAATTCTTCCTTAGGCTAAGTAACCCCGAGTGGTATTCTGATGTGTCATTAACACAAAGGAACCATTGCTTTTGGTGATTCATAATGCAATTAACTAATTTATCTTTCGAGATGATGTATCGTATTATATAAAAATAATCGCAAGTAGCGAGATGCCCTCGATTACTTAACTCGCGGCAAGTTATGTGATTGACAGCGTTTATACTCTAATATCTGCGTATAAGCATATTGTGATCTGAAAGTGAGCGGGAAGCGAGCAATAGCCAACGGCTGGGTTCCGTAATAGGAGGATTCCTCGTTTTTTTGAAGAATTGCAGCAGATTTCGTTGTTGTTGCAGTCGCATTCTATTGTTGTCGCTACTGCCGCTATGTAGTAATAACTTAGCAGGTTTCCTGTAAAAACGCGATTGCCTCACAGTCTCATAAGCAACGAGTAAGTTCATAAGCAGTACTTTTTTGAGTAATGCACCAAAAAAATAATATGTTAATATGAGTAGAGACATTTTGTATTTTATGTCAAAGCACGACATGCAGTGTACACGTCGTGCTTTGAGTTATATAACGGTAGTTGTATGACGGTCGCAACTTTTTATGAAGCCTAATTCTTTAATAAACTTCAGTAACATGATATTCAGTTGTCTGAACATAATTCGAAGCTTAAAAACTTAGTGATTGGGTCTTCTTGAGATATGGGTGTACATATAAATCACACTCAAAACAACCATAGATATCGTTTTTAGGACTTATAATGTTTTTACAGAAGTTTACGCTTTGTTTCATGAGTTTGCCATAAGTCATTTGCAGTTTAGTAAAAAAGCATGAAGTGTCCAACGGGTTCGTTATTAAACTTTTCTGAAAATTAAGACTGGTTACATCATATAACTTGTGGAACTATCATGGTTTTGAACATAGTTTTCGCTTCAAACAGGATATATACTATGACACGTGAGTTTTTCTACTACCCGATATGGCACAGTTGCATGCGTCATGATCACGAGATAAACTCCTATAAGTTTATCTAATAATTTTATCTCGTGAGCATGGCGCATGCAACTTGAAATGCCGAAAATCGGGAAGAAGAAAAATTCACATATTGTAAATATCCTGTTTAGAGTGAAAATTATGGTTACACATATTACTAAAGATAAGGTTAAAATTACAAAAATGCTAATTTAAACTGGCCCTTACACACACTAGCTTAGCATACATCACGCTATTCGGAAGTATGTATTTTTCACACGTTTTTTTCTACTAGTGCGTGCGCTTACGTCTGATTCCATAATCGTCATATAGCCTGAAAATAGCGCTGATAATTAATCCGCAATATGGACTAGGCTTAAGTATTTCTATTTACATAATATTTTTTTATAAAAGCTCTCATGACGTACTTAGTCGGGCTTAAAGAAAGAAGTTAGCAACGTGATGTGTAGTCTGTTCCTGGACAAGTGACGCAGTGATTGTTTCCTCTGACCGATTTCGTGCTTTCGTGGATGAGGATCCATCCCGGCATTTCTAAAAGTTTTTACAACGTAATCTGTCGCGCGGCCTATTAAGTCAGAGGCCTATTCATCAGAGTAGCCCACTGATACAAAGTAGAAGTACAACTTAGTTGTATAATATTCGTCGTCGCCTCATTCAGACTACAGCTTACCGTTGGGCACGTGACCCTCCAGGCGCCAGCGTTCTCACAGTAGCGCCATAAAAGTGCACATTATGAGGCACTAATGCCCTGATGCCATTACTGTCGCATTAATTATTTCGTAACTGGCTTCGCTGCTTTTATTTATTGGTCGTAATGCAAAGAGAAACAAAGAAAGACAAGCATTTGGGGGATGTTGCGAAATGTGGTGAAAGAATTTACAGAGCACATTGCTTAATTCGGACATAATATCTAGATTATTTTATTCACTTGAGGAAATAATAAATAAATAAATAACCCCGGACTTTTCACACAACATCATCTTGTCCCAGAGCTTGTGTTATGGGTACCACAGGACTGATATACTACTTATTTACTTTTTTTTTGTAAATACATACATTTTATAAATAGAAACACCCAGACCCGAGACAAATACTTGCAAATCGTACAACATTTGTCCCGCAGCGGGAATCGAACCCGCAACCTTCTGCGTCGCAGCCGGGTTTTAGCCAACTGCGCCACAGAGGTCGTTCGAAAGAGTGTAATGATATTACATTAGAAAGAAATAAAGTCTGGATTGCAAAATCCTTATAGGGATATACTTATCTATGCCTATAAAAGAGCTTAACCTGACTGACTGACTGATTCATCATCGCCGAACCGAAACCGCTGAAGCTAGAGAGCTAAAATTTGGAAAGTTTTCGGGATTTTCAGTCAGGTAACAAACTTAAACTGCCAAGACGAATTCAATGATATCACATAATACATACATAAATATGCATCTTGGCAGTTAGGCATTAAAAATAACATGAAAGATTTGAAAGACAGTAACTAGCGAGAGAGAGCTAATGTATAAACTTGATCTCAATTAATAGAAAAGGCTCTTCTATTCGATATATATATATATATATATATATATATATAAACATAAATTACCGTGAAATACGCCAACATTGCCACCAAAGGTATTTTTGCCCGAAGATCAATTTATAAGCAAATCTTTGAAGTGCAAAAATATTTGAATACTATGGTAACATTTATTGAATTTAGTAGAAAATAGGTTATGTGTCTAGTAACACTGTTTAGCGGATGTGTCGCTAACTTGACTCAGTAACTTGTTGGAAAGCGTTGAGAAGGGTGCGTATTTTTGCGGGCAAATTTTGGTGTAAATTCAAAGGTGAATTGTGCGTGATGGCGAAAACACAGGTTAGTTTAATTTATAATATGTTATACAAAAACACTTATAAAAGTATTATTTGTAATTATCATTGCTGAAGGTCTTTAAAAACTAAAGTTATAATGGTGGGTAAAGTTATCCAGTAATATTGCGATCTACTATTGACAACTTTACCCGCCATCAAAATAAGCGTAGGGTTGGCACTTACAAAACTTGTTTTTTTTATTGTTATTAAGTTTAGGTAATCATTATAAACATCAGTATTACCAGAGATCGGAATAGGTAGACTATATTGACCTAAACTTCAAAAAAGTAAGTAAGTAACATGTGAATCAAAAGCTTGAATTCGAAACTTTATAATAATTGTGGGATTTTATACGTGGGTATTTATCCACATACTTACTTCGCCTGAAGAGCCGCGAAGTTTAACTATTCCGATCAGTACCAGAGTACTGAGAGCGTTTTAATGATTACTTCTAATATTATTATTATTATTATTATTATTACTAGCCTATACTTTCGCACTGCTGGACAAAGTGCCTCCCTAACCCACCTCTCTCGAACGTTCGCCATAATATTGTTATTTGGTTTATTTCAGAAAAATAAGCATAAATCTCGAATTCGACAAAGAAAGTCAAGGCGAAGAATTGGAACCAGAATGTATAAAAATTACACTGAAGAAATGTTAAAACTTGCATGTGAATCCGTAGAATCAGGTCAAATTTCTTCACGAGATGCTCAACGACAATTTGGTATCCCAAGACGTACAATAGTGAATAAAATAAAACACAAACATTCTAAGTCAGTTGGGCATCCTACTGCTTTGTCAGCCGAAGAAGAGATCCAAATTGTGAGAGTATTGAAAGCTTCTAGCGATTTTGGCTCCCCGCTTACTAAAATGGATCTAAAGCTTTTAGTTCACGAATACTTAAAAAAAAATTCTCGAGAACATAAGTTCAAGAATCAGATTCCTGGTGATGCGTGGGTTCAGGGATTTCTGGCGCGACATTCCGATGAATTGAGTCTAAGAACCACTCAAAACATTTCAAAGGCGAGAGCTGAAAAGGGACCTCAAGAAATAGCTGAGTACTTCGAAAATCTAAGCATAACATTAAAAGACATACCAGCGGAAAATATTGCCAATTTTGATGAGACTAATCTGTCAGACGATCCAGGTTCATCGAAATGCATCTTTCGGAGGGGAGTTAAGTATCCCGAAAGAATAGCCAACTCCACCAAAGGAAACATATCCCTTATGTTTACAGCTACAGCAAGCGGCGAATGTCTCCCCTTATATGTTGTTTACAAATCAACTAATTTATACACAGAATGGGTTAGTGGAGGGCCACCAGAAACCCGATATAACTGCACTAAATCAGGGTGGTTTGACAGTGCCATGTTTGAGAATTACTTTGAGACCATAATCCTCCCATGGGCACAAAAGATTTCTGGTATTAAAGTTGTCATTTGCGACAACTTGTCAAGTCATTTAAGTGTTAGAGTCGTCCAGTTATGCCAGCAAAATGACATCAAATTTGTTTTTATCCCTCCGCGGTCAACCCATCTTACCCAGCCGTTGGACGTAGCATTTTTCGGACCACTAAAGAAAGCTTGGCGCAAAATTTTGTACCAGTATAAGATCCGTAATCCAAACCAAACAACTTTAAACAAAAAACACTTTCCGAAATTACTTGTTGAATTAATGGAAGCAATTCAGGGGAGGGAAACCAAGAACATAAAAAGTGGATTTCGTGCATCAGGAGTATTCCCGTTCAACGCGCAAGAAGTTCTTAGAAAGATCCCTGAAATGCAAGAAGAAATACTGTCGTATGGGATTGATACAGTATTAGTAGACTATTTGAAGGAAACCAGAGCCCCAAAACCGATGCTAGTTAAAAGAAATAAAAAAGTTAATTGCGAGCCAGGCAGATCGGTAACGGTTTCCGATTTAAATATTAATATTGACAGTAATATAGCCACAAAGAAATCTCCTAGAGTGGTAAAAGAGCAGAGAAAAACTAGGGACTCTGTATTTTTAGATGAAGAAACTGGCCTCTTTGTTACTGAAACTAATCTAACTTCAAACAAACATATCGACGAAGATCAAGAGAGCTTTGGAGATAATTTGGATTTGGGAGGGTCTTTTGCTATCTCTCAGAATCAAGATATTTACTCTCCTGAAAGTCTCAGCAAACTTTGCATTACTATAATTAACTCCTGCTGCCAATCATTAAATAGTGAAAAAACATCGATTTCACATTTAAACACTTCCACAATAAGATCTGTCCAAAGAGGTTCTGTCAAAAAGAAGAAAATAACCATACTCTCTGATACCATTATTAAAGCGGGAACCTCAACAGTTTGTGTTTTGAAGGAAGCTTCTAATAAGATTGAAAATACGCCGTTTCTTGCTACATCTAATAGTGATTTACCAGAATGTCTGCAAGTGAACACAACTAAACAATTGAAAGTTAAGAAAGAATATTCTAGAAAAGAAAAGAAAATTAATAGAAAAAATAAGGTGACAAATTATTTAAAAGGAAAAAAGTCAGCTCGAGGACGTACTTCAGCGAAAAAAAGACAGAAAAGATTTTATAGTGAATCTAACTCGCTTGATAATGAAGTTATTACAGTTGACACAGATGATTCAGATTACGCAACTGTGGATGATTATTACATAGCCGAATGCTTACGGGAACAAGAAGAAAAAGAGAATTTTGAACCGATAGATATTTCTTTTGGACTGCATGAAATTGAATATCTCACAGAAAACGAAGAAAACTTGAAAAAAGATGACTGGATTATTGCGCAGTTTGCTACAAAAAAGACTTTAAAACATTTTGTAGGCAACGTTTTAGCGATCAACGACAAAATTCCTACGGTTAAGTTTGTCCGAAAGGTTAAGGAGTCTAAATGTGAAGAAGGAACCACTTTCACGTATCCATTAGTAGATGACATTTGCACTATGCAACACTCAAAAGATGTTATTACAGTACTACCCAAGCCAAAGATTATTCGAAGAGGTCGAATGGTTTTTAAAGTCGATTTCAGTGATTTCAATATTCAATAAATGCCCAGTACTTAATAACAAAACAAAAGCCCTGCCATATAACTTAAACGGTGTTACCTTTTATATATTATTATTTAATTTAATTGTGTTCTCCAAAGAATCGGACTCTTAGAAATAAGAAAAAATATAACGTTCCTATTCTATAATTGCCAAATGTGATTTTGTTTCTTTATGTTAAGAATTGTAATTAACAATTATTGTGATATCGAAAGACTGAATGATTTTTGTTATTATTACGTGGTTGATTCACATCACTCACTAGTGGACAACCTCAAAGACTTCGATCTCTGATAGGTACTATCTTTCAAAAAAAAAAGGCGAGCCAGAAACTGGTTTCATTTTTTCTTTTCTTTTAATAATGTTAAGTTACTTTAAGTTGCTAGTAATTTTTCTATAAATCTTTTAATAATGTTAAGTGTCTATTTTTTTTTAAATTAGACTTGTCTGAATAAATGTTAGATGATTTGTCTACAATTATAACTTAATGTCGGGTTTTCTTCGGTTTGACAAAAATCAAGATATAACTTTTAATTTGGAGAAACTCTAAAGTATTATATTTGAAGCATGCTTCAGAACACATTATAAACAATTTATAAATGTTATATTATAATATGATAATATTTATCTTAGTTAGTCTTTATCGTATCGTAGCAAATTCAGACCAGTAGCCAATCTGATTAACTGTTAACTGTCCTAATATCTGTAGTTATATAGCAATTTCCACAGCAGTACTGTTACTTAAATTGCGTGGATGATTATTTCCTCAATCTCTCCAAAGAATTGTGATTCTCTTAATGATTATTATCGTATGTATATTTACTGTAGCTCCTAACACGCATTTGATCTTAATTAGTATTTCATTTACATTGGGTACCTACATAAACATGTTGATTCAAATTTATTAAAAAAAATGAGAAATAACCTTGTTTTTTTTGTTAACCTACAACATACTTTGCCGAAAATGAAGAAAAAAACGTCAAGATCAGTTTACTTAGATGTGCCAACCCTAGCACTTTTAAAAGACGAAATGCTGATTGTATGAGAAAGAGAAAAGAGGTTAGGATAACATTGCCCAGCCACTTTGGTAGGAAACCTTTTATAGTATCGGTTTAATTTCTAAAGTAAACGCCAATATTGCCAAAATACTTGTATTGGTTTTTATTACATCTGTTTAGAGGCCTTATTTGCGTCAAAAGTCAACGTGGGTAATGTTGGCAAAAAATCCAGATAACTTTGCCCGCCATCAAAACGAATAAAATACTTAATTTAATATTGACTAATGATAAAATCTGATAAAATAATACATGCAAATTATCTTATAATTGCAGATGCTAAATGAAAATACTTACGTTCCCATAGAAAAATTATGCAAAAATTTAAATTATTCGAAAAAAGTTGGCAAAGTTGGCATGTTTCACGGTATATAAAAGTCTAGAGAAAATTTTTGAAAAATTATATAAAAGTAAAGTAAAAATTATAATAAAATAAAAGTAAAAATTATATATAAGCAATATTTATAATATATATATATATATATATATATATATATATATATATATATATGTATATATATATATATATATGTATATATATATATATATAAGCAATATTTATAAGATGTTGATTTTTATATACTTTTTTACACGTTTTTAGTTATTTCTGTTTTTTTTTTCAAAATAAACAGTTATGATTCCGAAAAATGGCGCTATGACTTACTCTAAAATATTCATTTTTGGTAACGCTCTATTTCTTAGTACCTATTTAATCTAATATAAGTTAACACTTTTGTAACTGATTGTACAAAACAGCTTCAATATTTCGATGGTGTCCGAAATGTCGCTAAAAAATAAATTAAAATTGAAAGTGTCATTTCGGTCGAAGTATCCGAAAATATTTTGTCCGAAATGTCACCTAGCCGACTGTCTCATTCGTCCCAGGCGAAACACGTGTTCAATTTCTTTAGACTCTAACTTATTAGAATAAATTAACGGGATAGTACTTGCTACTGGTCTGCCTATTTAATATTGTGTAATTAATTTAAGCAAAGTTACTCCTGAATGAATATCTAACACAAGATATTGTGTTAGATAATTCATTCAGGAGTGACGGAAAAAGAATTTATTAATTATTTTTCCGTTTCTGTCTGGCCTGTCGCTCAGTTGGTAGTAGATCTGCCTTCTGCATTGTAGGGTGAGGGTTCGATTCCCTCCCAGGATAAACATTTGTGCGATCAACATAGGTGTTTGTTCTGTGTCTGGTTGTTATCAAATATCACATGTGTATCATATGTACATATATAAAAATATGTAAGTATTCTATCAGTCATCTTGGTCACCATAATATATAAGAACTATGCTTAATTTGGGGCTAGATAGTGTAATGTCCTCTAATATTTATTTATATTATTTATCCCTGTCAAAAGGTACGTTTGTAATACAATTGCCTGTTTGAAAAGCTAAGTTAATTTCAGATTTTATTCTGCTGTAAATTTCAATGCTAACCAAACCTTTAAGAAAGGATTATAGCCTTCCTGGCCATAAAAACCGAAGAAAACTCGTATTCGATACGGTTGCTATTGAAGTAGTCCTACTAACGCGATCATTATGTTACGCTTGTTCGACAAGAGACCATTAAATTGGTATTAATCGCAGTAGTATGCGGGATTTAATAGATGCATCTAATTCAGATCTTTGTTGTACCTGGCACCAGACATAAATACATGTAAATACGTGATTACTTAAGATTTAATGACTGGCCTATCAGCTCGGTTGGTGGTACCTCTGTCTTCTGCGCTGAAGGTTGAGGGTTCGATTCCCTCCCAGGATAAACATTTGTGTGATGAACATAGGTGTTTATTCTGTGTCTCGGTGTTAAAGTATCTTAAGTATATATTTTAGAATATATATGTATTCTATCGGTCATCTGGTCACCATCATACAAGCTATGCTTAGTTTGGGGCTAGATGGTGTTGTGTGCATTGTCCAGCAATATTTATTTATTTATATCAAAAATCTATTACCGTGAGTCAAGCGTCAAACAAATTTAGAAAATACAAGCTTTAAGAGATCTCTTGTCGGTTCTGCGTTCCTAATATGTGTTCTAATATAAGCGAGAGCACTTAGGTTTCTAATGGAAGTATTTACTGATCTCGTATTATTTGTCCCATCAATTGTGCTGAAAATGGGACAAACCGGAACGATCTTAATCTTCAGACATCTTCAGACATGACGCTATTGAAAGACAAAAAGTAATGGTGATGTATGTTGGTTGGTTTGACTGTTCTGTTGTCTTTAAATTCTAAGACATTATTTTTATTGAAATCAAAAATCCCACAGCTAATATTTTTATATGAGAAAGTTATGTTTGTATGTTAGGTTTTGGCTTATTACGCTATAACCAATGAACAGACCATTATTAAAGCTAAACATGAGGGAAACACATTATTAAACACTTCTTTAAACTTTTATAGTCATTTTTAAAGACGGTACTTTGAGCTAATGACCTTGACACGTTTAACATTCATGACAAAATGATTCAAAACATTTTTAAACGATAAAGTTGGAAGCAAAACATTGAAAAATGTACAATATTTTTGTTATTATTATTATTCCTTTAATTAACAAGTAGCTACACTCAGCACACAAAACAGGACATCTTTTCATACAAAAGATAATGTGCTGAGAGTACCATCTTAAGTAAATTTTATATGGAAAAACCCCTACTAATTAAAAAATATAAAAGTGGAGCAGCAATAAGCTCAGCATTACCGAGGCGAGAGCAATGAAAGCTAATGACTCGGTTGTCAGTCGCGAGAACGAAAGCCGACAACTTCATAAGTACAAAAACGCAAATCATCTCTTTATTCGCGTGACTAATACTCACTTTATTGCCACTTGCGATACGGCTCTTTTCGTCTCAATTAAATAGATATTGTTTTGAAAACGTAACTTGTTTCTTGGAAATTGTGAATCTATTTTAGTCTTCAATTAATATAACGCTCTATTTTGGTAAAAACATGTCTAGCGTCGGGTTTTACCTAAGTAAGTACCTAAGCTGTGTAAGAGAATTTTAAAAGCTTCTGAAATAGTATCATTACCTACTTTAACCACTACCCAACTACCTATGATGAATCTGTATTGCAATCGAAGGCCCGCTTAAGATGCAGAAGGTTGCGGTTTCGATTCCCGTCGCGGGACAAATATTTGTATGACCTGCAGTATTTATCTCGGGTGTTTTGATGGCTATCCCAAAAAATTCAGTATTTTCTTACTCCGGGGAAAGATGATGCTGTGTGATATGTGATGCATTATTTATTTACTAAGTCAATAATCAATCGAAACCGTAACTTAAACCTAAATAAATATAAATTGTACCACTTAAAAACATTTATTTTAATTAAATTATAATATTGTGTTTTATTATATAAGGTGTACAATAAAGATATATTCTATTCTATTCTATTCTATTCTATAAAGGATGCTACTAGAAGTGTTATAAGGAACCCATCAACCATTAAATAGAGATTTATGTTTCTTCATGTAAACAATGTTGTGGGCTAGTAAAATAAATCACAATCATGCAAAACAAATTTAAAGCTCTTTCGAAATCCCACATCCCACCCACATCCAGACTTCATGTACAGTACAGCTGGATAACTACAGGCCTTCCATAAACTTCAATTTATTCCCCAGGTGGTGGGCAGAGAAGGGGTCCTGGCTTCAACAGAGTCCCGCGACTTACACTGCGGCCGTCGACTAGTATCGGGACTGTTCTCACGACCACGGCTCCCGCTCGGATACTCGTACGTAACGACTGTACCACGTGGGGCCTGCCGACTCAATGTCTCTGAAATCGTGTCCAGCGAGAACTACATAGGTAAAACCAGTATTTTTACTTAGTCTTAGAATTTCGTGAAAGCTCATGTATTACTTAGATGTCAATTGAAAAAATGTTTTCAAAGTCAAGATCTTAATAATTTTCATTCTGCAAATCGTCAATTATCTTAACGGTTTTTTGACGAAGGTTAATAAGCAGAAAACATCGCTCACTCAGATCACCAATCAATGCTGTCGACAATAAATCACTTAGCTCCTCATAGGTACTTCAGTCTAGATGCAGCTCAATTACTACAAGTAAAAATCTGACCTAAATAACTAAATAGGTCGCTGAAATCTAATGAGAAATTATGGACAGTACAAGGACACCTGTGACACACTTCAAAAACATAATTATGTCAATATCGATCTGTGATTGAAGACCATGCTAAATATCAGGAATAGTAGGTCACAGGCACGGGTCTTAATCGAGAAATAAAGTGTTTGCTAGTGCAAAGATCGATGTCGAATCGATTAATCGGAATTGCACATGCGCAGAGCCAGCGCTACTCTTCAATAGAGGCGCCTACGCCGCAAATTGTTAGATAAATGGAGGTAGCCGGCGCTGTGCAATTGATGGTTAATTATTTGCATGACGCAGCTTGTTACAATTTAGTTTGAGATAGCGATTTATTGGATGTTTCTATTTAACAGCGTTTTGTTACTCATCTTGGTATTTTATTCCAGCATTGAAGGTGACCAATGGGTCTTACATCATGAACGGAGAATTTGCTGTGAGCGCTCCGGGAACGTATGATGCGGCTGGTGCGAGGTTCTTGTATACACGAGAGGCAGGCCTTGATAAAGTTCTCGCTCATGGGCCAATTCATCATTCTATTGACATTATGGTAAGTTTGCAATATTTTTTTTTATTACACCTAGCACCTTTTGGTATTCAAATAACTTACTTAGTTTTTTTATTCGATTTTAGATCCTTTACACTCAGCCGAACCCGAACATAAAATACGAATACCTAACCGACATAGCGCCAGATGAAACAAGCAACGATATACCTACGATCAACCATGAACATCACATGCCAAGACATCATAGGCACCACAGCTCTGAGTCACACCTTAGGGATCTAGATCGAGCTAGATCTTTATCTCCAAAGCAACAAGATCAAAACAAGTTAGAAAGTCGATCACAGATTGAAAGCAACGTGATCGGTGATCGGATATTTGCTTGGAAAATCTTATCGTTTACACCTTGCTCTCGGACTTGCGGTGGAGGACTGCAGATAGGCAAGTTTAAATGTGTGGAGCTCGGCGAAAAAGATAGAGAGGTGTCTCCCGTGCATTGTTCAGGATCTCCTCCTCTTTCGAGGCGGAGGAGGTGTGGAGGAGTTCCATGCCCTCCTAGATGGAGAGCGGCAGCTTGGGGTTCTTGTCCTGTTTGTGGCCCTGCACAGAGAACTAGAATTGTTGGCTGCGTTCAAGATCATGCTCGAGGCATCACTAAGGTATTTTTTTTAAATATACTTGGATTAAAATAGTAAGCCCAAATGGCATGTGTTAAAAATGTGTTTGATGATTTTAGATTAGTGACCAAAAATGCCCTCTCCCAATGCCAGCAAGCAGTGAAGCTTGCAACATTCCCAACTGTGATAGAACAGCTGTTACACCGGAATCTCCTCGTCTTGATACAAGGCGCCAAGTGCGTCCGAAAGATAGGACAGATAACTTTAGAGAAGGTCCTATTATTACGCTTGCGACTAACGTAACTGAGGAGTCCATCCACGGATCCACCCTTGCACCTGCAGCTTACAGCTTTAGTGCTGCTGGAGGATGGCTGTATACGGATTGGTCAGATGTGAGTTATAGTTAATACCTACACAAATTTACAAATGTACATAACTTTTGAAACTTATAAGAAATTTCTAGAACATCTCAAAATTATGATATTCTTGTTCCTTTTCAGTGTGTAGGTTGGTGTGTTGGAGGTGGAGTTCAGTCACGAGGCGTGAGATGTGCTGATCCAACCGGCTGCGCCAGCGGTCGGGCACCTGAAGTTACTCAAACCTGCTCTATTAGGAAGCAGTGCGAAGCACAGTGGTTTACTGGTAATAACATTTTCCCCGCTCATGAAGCGAACCATTTTTTTGTTTTCCGAACTTCATGAAATTCTAAAGAAAGTCCTAAAATGCTCCTTTAATTATATGAAAATAGTTTTGTCATGATTATCATTTCACCAGGTGACTGGTCCCCCTGTTCTGCGGCATGCGGAGGTCGTCAAGTAAGAGGAGTTATCTGCATCGGGGGCAATGGGAGAAGGTTGAGGGACGGCTCGTGCAATCGAGCTCGGCCCGAATCGGAGAGAGCGTGTGGAGAGAAGTGCAATCCATCGTGGTACCTTAGCGATTGGAGTGAGGTTTGTAGTTCTGTATATTTATGAAAAATATTCAAGAGCTTTACAGAGCTTGTAAGACCAATACTATATACTTAGTTTATCATCTTTAATATAAATATTTGTTTCCAGTGCCAAGGGCCCTGTGAGTCCGGAGTTCAATCTCGCACAGTCTGGTGTGCCCGTGGCGGAGTTGAAGGGGCGGCGGGGGCGGCAAGGGATATCGAATGCCCCGGTGTGAGACCAGCGGCGAAGAAATCCTGTGTGCCTACCCGGTGCTCTACTAGGCCTGTGGCAAAGCCCCAAGTGCTAGCACCTGTACCTTCGGGTGAGAAGCTATTTCGTTTATGGAGATATAGACACAATTACAACCAGATATAATTATCACGCCATAAGTATTTTTTTATCTATATTTTTTTCCAATGTTACGATTATAATAGCAATTTTGTTAAAGTTTCAGACCCACAACAGCGAGTTCAGCGACACCAAAACCATAACACATTGAACAGAGATAGAACACATGTAGATGGTAAGCATTTGAGTATTACATAAATACAATGCACTTAAGAACATAAACATTAAAATACAAGGCGTAACATTTTACCTGGTCTCACTCTACATCAGAATGTGGATTAGAATGTAGACTATCGATGAAAATATGTGTTTTTTGGTCGGCAACTTTGAAAGAACACCAAGATACTAAGAATATTTTATTCATTTCTGCCAGAAGGCATCAGATGAGTCATAACAACACATTCGAACGCTTTGCCTAAAGTAAACAAAACAACAATAAGGAGAGATATGATTCATATGAAATTAAAATACTTTCTTTTGAGCTAAAATACATAGTGGATTTATAAAATTTATAAATTTTTTGAAAGGTGAAATTTTATTTCAGGAGCGTGCAAGGACAAATTGACAAACTGCGTTCTAGCGGTGCAGGCACGGCTCTGCCACTACCCGTACTACGCAGAGTACTGCTGCCACTCTTGCCAAGGGCGGTAGGCCATAGAGCTGATGTTGTGATACAAGCCTAGTGAGATACGTAGACACTTTGTTCTTTAGGACTAATAACTCTGGATATAAATGGAAAAATTACAACAGTGCAAGGGAACCCATCATGATTTGTCACAGAAGTCACACGTGGTTGATCTTTCAAATGAAAACATTAAACAAGTGGAAACTTTGAAGAAAAGAGTTTCATGCAATACCAAACGCTTATAAGTACTTGTGCCAATCAGTCTGAAACTAATGGCTAGTTTATATGATTTGAAATTGCGTTCGAGTTCACCATATTTGTCTAATGTCGCATATCACGTCATTATTAGGTGAATTTGTACGTAATTATGGAATCATCTCTACTTAAGCCTAACCAGCAGAGACCAAGTTTTTTACATTGTAATGGTCTGAAACCAATATGTGTTTGTAAGTATTAGGGAAAGTTTTGTGATCTCCAGATATTTAGTCGAGCATGGAGTCGATCTGTGGACGGACTGTAGAGTTTAATTTAAAGTTTCGCAAATATAACACTTTTAGTCACTTTCGATTGCACCAAAATGTTTTACTGTAAATTACTCGTAAGGGTATTATTGTAGCAATTTTACTTTTATTATTATACATCACAGCACTTTTAGCATATTTATCATTATTAACTTGCTCTTGATATACCATTTTTAGATTGTTTCTATCTAATTAGATATAAATACAAGTCATGGACTCAGCATTTAATTTATAAATGATGAACAATATACTATCAAAGAGTATACAATATTGTATACTATTGACAACAACTACTTTTGTCACAGTTTTTTGCCAAAAACATGGGTTTGGTATGTACACTTACAGCGTGCAGTAAAGAGTACTGCGTCTTAGTAAAGAGTTTTTACTCTTTGGTATAACCTCTTTACTAAAAAAAATCATTGCTGAAAAGAAACTCATTATACTTATCCAAGTTATTTTGCATACATTATATAGCAGATTAAAACTTTTTAACTGTTTTTAGTAAGATGGTAATCGTTGCAATACTTAGGCTATGCTATAGTATAAGAACAAAATAGTATTTCTTACTTTTAAACATAGTTTTAACGTAGTACTGCGTGTAATTTAGTGTATGGCAGTGTTCATAATTTATTATAAGGTACTTGTAGTGCTTATCATTTTATTGGAAACGCGGCAATTGCAGACCAAAAACCCGCCGGTATATTCAAGATACCTACAACATTGGTTCGTTGTGCTACAATTGACCTGTTACTGTTAATTAAGGATGTTTTCGTGTAAATAGTTAATTTAATATGTATAGTGCATTTACTTACTGGCTGTTAAGTATTTATACACCTAGGACTTCGTACAATCACAAGTATATTAAGTACTCGGTTTGCTAAAATAACGATTCTGCTCTATAATGTCTAACAAGATGCGTATAACAGTGTACAAAAAATAATAAGCTTTAAAACCCAAAAACTGATCTTTTTTTTAATAATTTTTAAGTATTCTAAGATGATTAACAACTACCTGTGATAGTAAACGAAATGGCCAAGCGCGTGTCGAACCACGCACAGTGAAGACTTTTAAAGTCAGTAGAAATAAAATGACTATTAGTTGAGTCCCTTAAAAATCAATAAATAAATAAATAATGCCGGACACATCAACTGGCCCCAATGTAAGTAGAGATTATGTTATGGGTACCATATGATTGATATACTACTTATATATATACATATGTATTTGAAATACCTACATATTATAAATAGAAACACCCAGACCCAAGATAAATACTTGCAGATCATACAAACATTTGTCTCGCGACGGGAATCGAACCCGTAATCTTCTACGTCTCAGCCGAACCCACTGCGCCACAGAAGCTGTCAAATCAAATAATGTGCATTTACATTTTGTGCTGTTACTTAAAATCTAGAGAAGCCTTAACAGCCGTGATAATTTTTCTTGTACTTCATCATAATATTCAACTATTTTGTAAACATTTTAGGTTTCCGAAAATTGTTTAGTGTCTAGTCCCCCTACCGGCTAAACCGGGTTTAGCCGGTAGGGGGACTAGACACTGACCTATATCCAAAATGGCCACCTCAAAGCTTAACATATACATATTTTTTCTTTAACCTATAGTGTCCCACTGCTGGGCAAAGGTCTCCCCCTTTACCTTCCACTCTTTGCGCTCCAAGGCCACAGTTTGCCAATTCGGCTCGAATGCATCTAGATCGTCTCGCCATCTTTTCCTGGGTCTGCCGCGTCGTCTCCGACTATCGGGCACCCACTGAGTGGCGAGCTTCGCCCAACGTTCTGAATGCATTCGAGTCACTAATATTTATCAATCCCATATCTGTATCGAAAAACTATTCAAGTAACCTCCTAATATACTTATCCAACTATAGAAAAATAAAGGGTAA
The DNA here is from genome assembly GCA_948098915.1 of Lampropteryx suffumata. NCBI lineage: Eukaryota > Metazoa > Arthropoda > Insecta > Lepidoptera > Geometridae > Lampropteryx > Lampropteryx suffumata. Next base: position 9,958,262 of record OX402552.1, read on the forward strand.
AAAAATAAAAAATCAACCCCACTTTACCTAAAAACATGCTTTGAAAGCAAGCATGAATGCATGCATCGGAGTTTTCATTACTTTTTAGTAGTAATTGATATGAATGTATTTCCGTGTCAAATTTAATAACGACAAGGCTACTAATAGTCTGCTCTGAATAGAGTCGCACATACAAAGAAACAGGGAAATGGATATGGCAAAACTATAAGGGCTTTAGACTTTGGAACCTGTAAAAAGATTCCCTGAAAAAAACATTTTTCCGTTTTCTAACAAAATAAATAATGTTTGGCACCATGTCATACATAATAGCAGTTTTCAGACAGCATCTAAGTACATTTCATCTAGTTTTGCGCAAATCATCGATAACATATCAGATAAGCTGATGGGTTGGTTAGATATTTGGAGCCTTTCAGTGGTAGTAACAGCAAAGTTCAGTGCAGATCAGAAACATTTAAAATACATTTTACAAGTCTGCGTTTTTATCAACTGTAACTAGGAAGTTAAACTAGTTTGAACCATGATACCACCGCCTCCGCCATTGCCACCTGGACCTCCAGGCTATGACCCTCACAGGATGGAGGCCAACGGGAGATATCAGAAGCAGCCTGAAACACCAGGTTTTCTGATCTTCATGAATGCACTCAACGGTCTCACACACTTCTTGCTCGGCGCAATTGTGTTCAGTGCCTTTTCCTATGCCACGGCGGTACGTGGTATACACATTGGTGGTTGGATCATCAACTGGCCGTCATCCTTTTCTCAGCACATTTATTTATGTGTCACTGGGGTAAGTAGCTGCGACAAGCGTTGAACAACGTAGAAGCTTAGCGAAAAATACCAGAACCCAAATTTTGTGATATAGCCACACATTTTATTACGGAACGACATTTGATGCGATCGCACCAGCGCGCACGGGTTTTGTCCAAATGTCATCTTATATTTACGAATATAAGGCCTAGGCCTTATAAGTTTACCATGATGGTGATCTGAAGACCAAGTTTATTTTACAGAGTTTTACAGAGCATAAAATATGAGTACCCGGATGACCGAGCTTTGCTCGTTATAAAACACGGATTAAACGACGTTTTCTTAAAAAAAAACTTTCTAGATCGATTTATCGCCCCCGAAACCCCTTGCATACAAAATTTCATGAAAATCGTTTGAGCCGTTTCCGAGATTCAAATTATAAGTATATATATAATGTATATACAAGAATTGCTCGTTTAAAGGTATTAGATTTAAACATCGGGCTTATAATAACTCTATGTTATAATTACCTACGTATTTTTATTTATTTTCAGTATGTAATTTTGATGAGTCAAGCTCTGCTGGTATTCAACCCTTATGTTGGCTGGGCCACTAACCTTCTATACCCTCAGAAAAGAATGGTACACATTATAATGCAGATTAGCGGTTCCTTGTTCGCAATTACTGGCAGCATCATTAAAATGTGCGATAGCGATCCTGCTTTTGGGTCCACTCACGCAATTCTTGGTAAGTTTCTGATCATCACTTTTTTCTAATCAACACAAACTATTTTCATGACATATTTACGTATTTATTCGGATAACCTAATCTAATATCTACTATCGTACATGTTTATCTTTTTCCAGGATTCATAGCAATGCTGCTAACAGTATTAAGTCTCATCGGAGGAATATTGAACTTTATATTCTCGCGGCAGAGCGATAAAAATGCCTTGTTTCAAATTGTACACACCTGTTTTGGAACCCTCACAATTATTGTGGCATTTGTCGCTCTCATCGTGGCGTTTCATGAGTATTATAGAGAGTTAAGCGATCAAGCTACTACAAATTTGTCGATAGCGTTCACTGTTTTAGCATTATTCGGACTACTTATTTTAATATTTATAAAATTATTGAGAAGAAAATAAGATTCCTGAAACAGTTCCTATTTAATAAGTACATATAAGGATAGGATAGATTAATTTAGAGGAGGACCTACTTACCCTTCTTACCTATCTCGCTATGGGAAGGCTCGCTATGTGATTTTGCAAGCTATAATATTCTTGTGATATCAGAAGTTATGTAAACTCACATATATTTTATTGTTTTCATTTCAATTTGATGTTATGCAAATTGGCAATGATAAGTTTATTTCGCAATAGATACCTATTTGACGGAAATCTCAACTGGCGTAAAGTACAAGACACGACATATCAGGAATGCTAAAAGCTGTACTTTTTTTAAGAAAACGATTATAAACTCTATGGTATTGTACCGCATAATAAATATGCTATAAATAAATATATACAATAATAATAAACAATCTTATTTTGTTTGCATCAAATTCTAAATTAAAATAGCATTTCTGAAATACATATCTAAAATTCACTAAATTGACTTGTGCTCATTTTAGTCATCATTTAAAAAGGATTAAAACTGCGACAAAATGAAAAAAAAAATTAAAAAAAAATTATGGCTTATTTTAAAACTGTCATTTTTAAAGATACTCTTATTTGGACTTTGTAGTAGGAAAGTATTGGAAGATCGTATTTTACGAAATTTTTGCTAGTCCAGTGAGTTAATGGGTTATTTACATCTGTCCCCCCGTTGCAAAGGGGGACAGATCGAACTTTTATTAGCATTGTTTGAAGCTTTTTACATAGGTAATGTCAACATTTCACGAAAGCTTATAGTTATTATGACTTACTGACTTTTGAGTAGGTACACCGTCGATTTCTTTCGATCAAATTTTAGTTTGTGATGTGTTTTGAGTGACTTTTACACTCCAGTAAACTAATGTTAGCAGTTTTTGAGGTGTAAAGGATATATAACCTTTTTTTTTTAAATGTATGGGATCCTCTTAAAATCTCTCTTCTCTTTTAAATGTATGATAATCCTTTATTAATAGTTCATTGAACCCAGGGTGTAAAGGACATCTCATGAGTAAAATTATAATCCAAAAATCTTATCTACGAATAAAAAAATCTTTCCAAGACAAAAAAGTGAAAAAATAACGGTTGTAAAAAGCATCGTTTTTTTGAAAATTCGATATATTAAATATACCAGTCGTCGTCGTTTTGTTCTATATGCCAATTGGTTGGGATTTCCGTCAACGATATAAGTACTGAAAGTAAGTAAGTAAAAGTCTACAATCAAAAACCGTTACTTTATATATATTACTGATCAATTTCTCAAAAACGGTGTATTATTGTTAATTACATATTTTAGTTTCTTCATGTTTGTTTTTCATCGAAATATAAATATAAATATTGGTGGATAGTACAAATATGTCGGCGGTTCAATCCTCTACAAATTAAATAAAATATTTCCTGTTTTAGCTCAAAATATATTTGTTCCAACCCTCAGCCAAAATATACGTAAAAAACCCAAGAGCTTTCTAGCTCGTTGTGTGGATAGCCTCACTCACCTTTGTAATCGTTTTGTTCACTGAGAAAATACTAACAATATTCCTACAATATGACTTCCTTTTATAGAAGTACGAAAGTTCAATGTGTGAACAATTAACAAGTCAAGTTTATTTGTTGTTTGCACTGTCACTTATATCGAGCTCATTGATTTTCTTAAGAAAGGCTCTTGTGTCATCTAGTCCTTGTTTTTTCAAAGTGGTTACCGTCACATACTGACCGTTGTAATTGTAATACAGCGTTATAACGTTTCAAAAGGCAGTAACCGCTTCGTTACGTAACGCGTTAAGGTGCCAGTCTGTCTGACTTCCCTTTCTCTCACGCATACGGCAGCAGTAGGCAGGCTCCTTCTATCTCACTCTAACCTACAGCGCTAGTTAGATTAGTTTAAGTTATCACTTCTGTCGGGCATCCCGAGACGCTCACGTTTTTTTCGTTTTATTTTTTGTTATAACAATAAATATTCTTGTTAATGCTTTTCGTCAGCTTATGAATTGAATCACCGTTAGGCATGAATTGTTCTTTACGGTCACATTTTCTTAAGAGTAGAACAATAGTTAGATTTGACTCAATGGATGCCCATTATCTTACTTTACGTGATCAAACGCATACCCTGTATCCACTTATGTAATCTTGACTAGAGTACTTTTAAAGAGCTCCGTCATTGAAACAACAAAGTATTACATGTTGTCTGAACCTAAGTGTTACCATAAGTAATCGTATTGTCTGTCGCTCGTAGTCTAGGCGTGGAAATAGACACAATGTTGGAAGAATCACCAGATTTATCCAAGCCCATTCAAGAAGCAAAAGATGGCGTTTGTGTGAAAACCACACGATTAACGATAAATTTACTGACGCACGTACTTATGTGTTTAACTGTTTTTGTATGTTTAGTTTATGCGTGCAGCTCAAAAATTACCCTATATCATTGGCATATTATTTTATGTGTTTTGGGGGTAAGTTCATTTTATTTGGTTGGTTTTGATCCAAAATCAAGTTTCGGTACTATTTTTATACATTTTCAATGTCTAGAATCAGTGAAGAGTGTGGTTATAAGATAGACCCTAAGAGAATAACAAACTATACATAAACACAAAAGCATTCGGAAACAGGCTTCTTTTTTGTTCTAGTACCAGTTTTTCATGAGCCAAGGAATGCTAGTGGTATCCCGACACAACAGTTGGTCAATGGATCTCAATAGAAGGAACAGGACACAACTGCACTTGGCGTTTCAGTTTATTGGCTTTATTCTAGTGACGGTGGGAACATCGATAATCGTCTGTCATAAATCTACTCATTTTGAAACTATTCATGGAAGCTTAGGTAAGAATTTCCATCAATTCAAAATTCTACATTTCTTTGAAAACTAAGTTAAATTCTATTCACACTCCATTTCGATAAACACACGTAAATATTTGAAATTGCAATTTTATTTTTCCAGGTCTATGCGCCGTCATCTTCTGCTTCATAAGTATCCTAAACGGAGCATCAGCAAATTACGCTTACAAGTTGAGCAGTTCATACGCCCTATGTGTCAAATACATCCATCGCCTGTCTGGTGTCCTTACACTGATTCTGTCAGCTGCAAGTCTCACCGCTGGGTTTGAAGGAAGTTCGTTCAGGGGCTGGGCGTTCAATGATGATTTTGTAGTTATTTTGGTTTTTGCAACTTGGTTTTTTACGTTGTTTGTAGCTTTAGATTTTTGGATTTTGACTGGAAAACGACTACGAAACATTATTTAAAATTAAACTGCAATTATTATTTTCACGTTTTATTTTCATGATAGTCTTTGTAATGGCATTCGCATCGTCATAATAAAATAAAATAAAATACAAAGTTATTTATTTTACTACATTAAATTACAGTTCAATAAATTTTCTTACAATAATAATTTACATCCAATTAAATAATTTCATGCTAATAATGTGTATCATGCTTAGGTATAAATTGTTTTATATTACAGTAGTCGCCTCTCTGGGGGGGGGGGGGGGCTCAGAGAGGGCCCTATGGATATGGGGACCTCTCTTTCCATAGACCTCTATCTCTTGCCTGTCTAATCCAGCCTGCTCCACTTTTTTCCCTGAATATATCCTCCCATCGTGTTTTCGGGCGTCGTCTATTTCTTTTTCTCATGGTATCCATTCCGTAACCTTTTTCGTCTAACTTGCGTTTTCCACCCTACATATATGTCTAGCCCAGTTCCATTTCAATGATCTGATTCTACTGTTGGTTAAATGTTAAATGTTGGTTACCTATGTTTTTTCCTGATTGTTTTATTGTTAATCCTGTCTGATAGTCTAATGCCTAACATGCTCCTTTCCATTTTTGTTTGATAAATAGGTAGCCAGTTTATTCTCTTCTTGCTTAGTAAGAGACCACGTTTGGCATATGTCAAGCACGGTAAGATTATAACGTCGTATACTTATTTCGTAATTTTTATATTGATCTGATTGTTCTTCATTATTTCCTTCAGTGTCATACATCTTCGATATTGGATTCTCGCGGTTAGGATAGTATATACATAAATTTTATTTTGCACGTAGGTAATGACCAAAAATATGTCAGTAGATTCGCGTGAATCGATAGCATTATCACGCAGATAACCTATATGCCCAGGTAGCTTAGAATTTATCAGTGCTTGATATAGCAAAGTTCAGTGCGGACCGAAATACGACTATTTACTTGTATAAGAACTTAAGTTTGATCAATTCTTAAAATTTTAGATCTTTGTTACTGGGTTAACTTGTCAGGATGGAAAATCGGGCGAAGACTGAGTCGCCGGCATTTATGTTGTGTTTGAACGTTATCAATACTATAACACATTTTTTATTAGGGGCCATTGCATTTAGTGCATTCGCCTGTGCTTCTGCTGCACAAAGCATAAATATTGGCTCTTGGAGCAGGGTCGCGACGTTCTCCTCGCATATTTATTTATGTGTCATTGGGGTAAGTGCAGTGAAGGATATCTTACTAGCCATTGCCCGCGGCTTCGTACGCGTGGTACCTATATTAAATTTAACTATGTTCTTCCAAATATATTATCTTTCTCCATACCAAATTTCAAGATCCGTGCAGCTCGTCAGCTGGTAAGAAACATTAACAAACGAATTTATAATACAAATATGGCAACTTGGATAGCACCTCTCGCGATCTCCATATCGCGATCATTACCATTCTTGAAAACCGTATCAACTTTTCTTTCAAAACTTCTTGTACTCGTACTTACCCTTACTTATTACTGTTCATTTATTTTCAGTATGTTATCTTGATGACCCAAGCAATACTTGTATACAACCCTTATGTTGGCTGGGCTGCCAATCTTCAACTCTCTCATAAGAGGTTGGTCCACGTTGTGCTGCAGATCCTCGGTTCCTTGCTTGCAATTATTGGCAGCATCGTCAAAATGAGCGACGACGGTCGTTCTTTAGACTCTGCTCATGCAGTGTTTGGTGAGTTTATTATCATCAGCTTTAATAATGCAACTACTGAGACTTTTTCAGTCTTATTAGTAATGGCGGCCAATTGGAAGACTACTAAGACATTTTTGTCTTTTAAGACTAGGTACTAAGGACTGAAAATATATTTTAAAGTATGAGTTTATTAAAACTTCATTATGATTTAATGATAAGTTATAATATAAAACTGAGGATAGAGATTCTAAAATAGACTGAGAAAAGTATTCTTATGGAGTAGGTACATATCCGTAAGATCCGTAAGAAGACTGTTTACAATACTCAAGGTGCAATAGATAACTAGTGCATTGGCTTACTTTGTAGACAAATTGCGTATCAAGTTGAACCAATTTCAAAATTTTATATAATTTAGAGTTATTTCGATGGCGCACCTTTTTTTAACTTTAGTATTTGGAGAATAATCTTATCAATATATTTATCAACCGCATTTATCTTTTCAGGGTTCATCGCGATGCTTCTATCTATACTCAGTCTTATCGGAGGTATACTAAACTTTGTGTTCTCACAGAAGAGCGAAAAGAATAAATTATATCAGCTCTTGTATACCGGTCTTAATGCAACAACAATCAGTGTAGCTTTTATATCACTAGCGATTGCATTCGGTGATTATTTCGGAATGGTAGTAGCTAATACTACAGCAAACTTTGCGATATCAAACACAGTTTTTTCATTAGTAGGATTAATAGCTTTAGTATTCCTGAAGTTCGTTTGGAAAGGTTAACTTTTAAACTCTATGAGTTTTAATTTATTTTAAACCGAAATATTTCGAATCGGTATAATTTTAGCGTCGCAGTTGTCGTCTTCGGCAGTTGTTATTGTGTAGAAATAATTAATTATTATAAAATTCTCCTATTTAATAAAACATGGGCGTTGATCAAAATGTTCTTTTATTTTTACTTTACTTAGTATAAAGCTATTTACATACTTGAGGACTGTGGTCATCATTCTTTTACTTACAATAATTCAAAATAATAATAAGAGTACTTAATCTACTTATGTAATGCGACTATAATTTAGACCAAGAAGTTACACAGTAACAGTTATGCAAAATCTCTACTGCACGTCTCGTGCCCTCAATTTCAGAGCACAACGAATTCTCCGTTATCTGTAATGCCTTGTATTGACGTTATTAATTAATTAAATAATCTTATAAAATAAATATCACACCGAATTATATTAAAAACTGTATATAATACTAGATTTTTGTTATGGCTTAAAGTAATGAAGAACTGCAAGTTCATTGGCAGAAATCAGAGGTTCAACGTAAAAATATGTTATGAATTCACTAAGCAATAGTAAATGTTGTAACTATATTTATTTATCTAGATTATTTCAAACTTCACATAGTTTAAACTTTCGTGGTTTTGAACATAATTTTCACTCAAAACGAGATATATACCATGATACATGAGTTTGACTTTTAACCGATATTTCGGCACAGTTGCATACGCCATGATCACGAAGTAAACTGATCTAGAGATCATATCTGATTTTATCACGTGATCATGGCACATGCAACTAAGCTGAAATAACGGGAAAAAGTAATAAATTAATAATAAATATTTGTGGACATTACACACAACTGCCTGGGGCTACATGCCCCACACTAAGCATATCTTGTATTATGATGACCAGATGATTGATAGAATACTTATATATTTTAAAAATACATACTTATGATACTTTATAACCAGATACAAAACAAATACCGGTGTTCAACACAAAAATGTTTGTCCTGTGAGGGAATCGAGCCCTCAACCTACAGAGCAGAAGGCAGAGCTACAACTGAGCTGACAGGGCAGTAAAACCCACGTAACATGGAAAATAACCCGTTTTGATTGAAAATTATTCACAAATAGTCTGCTTACGTATGATTTTAAAATATACGAAATTAATTAATTATTTCACAAAGACAAGAATATCATTGAATTTTGTTTCTTATATCAATGGCAGTAGGTTAGCAGTCGTGTCATCATAAATTGCTCTAACTACATGCAAGTCGTCATCCCGAAAAAGCAGTTAAATGATTTGGTTTAGATTACTCATAACTAAATACGTGTCTGTCTCGGCAGAAGTCAGCATAGATAATATCCAGGTAAGGTAATATAAAACAATGTAAAATCCATGTAAAATCTTTATGATGATTCTCTGTTTTCATCTCCCTCTGCAGGAGTTGCAACAGTTCTGAACGTAGAACTTGTAGTGACAGAGTCTGGCTTGGACCGCTAGGGAGCAGTTGGGTAGTTTGTCTTCACAGTCTAAACAGAAATTATAAAATAAATAAATAAATTATTAATAATCCCGGACATTTCACACAGTATCATCTGGCCCCAAAGTGAGCAGAGCTTGTGTTATAGGTACCACATGATACACTACTTATATACTTTTTTTTGTAAGTAATACATACATAATTATACATAGAAACACCCAGACCCGAGACATATACTTGCAGATCATACAAATATTTGTCCCGGGGCGGGAATCGATCCCGCAACCTTCTGCGTCTTATCCGGATCTTAGCCCACTGCGCCGCAGAGGTTGTCTTTATGTTTTACCTTTCGTTCGTTGTACCATACAAACAACGTATTGCCAACACACTTGAAATATCTGCAAAAGCTAGACAGATTTATGTATAAAGCCTGGAACTAAGTAACGTCTGCCGTTTTATTTATTAATATATAAATAATGCATCCTAAGGTTGTCTGGCAGTGATTGCTATCTAGCGATAAGACCGCCCATTGTACTACCGTGTAGCTAAACATAGTTTCTTATAACAGTCCAATGTATTTGTGGTGTGCAAAAAAGTATTTTCTGTTCTATTCTATTATATTTTATTCTATTCTAATGCAGTTTAATTCACACAGCGTCATCTAGCCCCAAAATAAGCACAGTTTGTGTTATGGGAACCACATGATATATTACTCCTTTTATTTGTAATTACATAGAAAAACACCCAGACCTGAGATTAATATATTTCAAGATCATACAGAAGTTTATCGAACCCGCAACCTTCTATGTTTTAAGGCGGCCTACGCCAAGTTGCAGTTGACCGTCATTTATCTATTATAAAAGCCATCACGAAATGGCTGTCTAGAGTTTTCGTCGTCCAAATCGCAATGGAACATAATACATTTATAAGTCAACTGCATACACTCATGCTAAGAAGTAACAATTTATTGATAAATCCACTAAGATTACTCATTGACTAAATAAAATAAAAAAAACGACAAATAAAAGAAAACTAATAAACGTAGAAGAGCTATGTTACCTTGTAAAATATCGAAGTCCCTAGAAAGTCCTAGTTTTTTCTCAAACTTTTAATATCCATTATTTTACCAATGAGGTCTCCATCAATAACCAGACACGTTATAGATATCGTCCAGATCTATAGTTTTTTTTCGAATTTACTATTCTATTGACAATGGTACTTTACCTCTTGTTTCAATTTCCCTCGACGACGCATCCTTCTGTATATTTGAAATTGTAGTTTCGTAACCTGAAGACTTTTGAGACTCTGTAAGGAATATTGGGTGTCACGACTTGCACTATCCTATTATCTTGCATTTTTATTTACAATCATTGATCCTTTTCAGACTACGTAATCTTTTGTATCTTATCATGGCTGGAACTGTACCTGATTCTATAATTAGGACAATAATACTACTACTACTAAATACTTTTAATCAAGTCAATGGACAACAGCGGTGGAGATAACAGATCGCCCCAAAAGTAAGGCTGTACTTGTAGTATACATTAGATATACAGGACATTATATTTTTGGAACTGTCAGCTCTTAATCTGAACATTATAATATTGCAATACCATAAAACACGATGGTGATAGAGCACATGCAAACAATTGGGTTAACGTTTTTTAATTTTGAAGATGTTACTCACCAATAACTAGATCTGGTGGTAAAGTAGAAGCGCATCTTAGTTCACAGCTCCTATGTGCTTCTGGTCTTATCACGCTGCAATCCCTGTCATCTACTCCCTCAATGCTGGAGTTACCTTGGACACAGAGCACTGAGCGTCTTTGTACTCCTGTTGGAAGGCTGAAGGAGCAATTTCCTGAGCACTGGATAAGAAATGATAAGGTGAAAGACGTTGGCTCATCAGTTTTACGTTTTACGACCTGGATCTGGACCACATGCTATTAGGACACATACTTAACAACATACATAACTTTTAACGGTGAAAGAATGCAATATTTTCTGACAAGAAGCAAACCTGACTGTGAAAATAAAAACATAATTGCAACCTTTACAATGATAGTAGTAGGTAGTGTTCTTAAAGACCCGAGGATTACGTTTACCAGAAAAATCTTTCGTTTCCAAAAAAATAAATTGCTTTGACACCGCAGCAAATTAAACTAGTCAGAGAATTAACAACAACAATTTGTCTAATAGGTGGGCGTCATTTTCTGTCTATTAATTAGGATATTAATCACATGTTGGACGCTAGCGGTTCCATTAGACATTTGGTACTGGGTATTCAGTAGCTATTTCATTTACTGTACCATTGAGTTTCTAGGAAGCTGCTTGTCTAAGAACGTTGTGTACAAGCAATTGCAAGAGCAATTGATTTGAACCACCTTGCCACTCCTAGTTATCGCTTAAACTTCTTCGAAAAACTTATAGATGAATATGGACTCGATTGCCTGTTTCTTCTAGGGTTTCTCCGAAGCACAGAATCGCTAAATCTTCTAAAGCACAGACAAAGTTGTAAAATATCACTAGTAACCATTCATACTAAACTCGTATTATTGATGTAAAAGTTTGTGTGGATGCTTTAAAATTGTAGTTCAATCACGCTGTACGGATTTTGATGATCTTGGTATAGGTGTAGTTAGTAACCTGGTTTGCTTATAAGCTACTTTTATAATCTAAGGACAGCGTGTGGTAAGCCGCGGGTAGAAACTAATACAAAAATATACTGACTTGTCAGAAAAACAACGCTACAAATGCTTGTGTTTTAACTCAACACGCTAAAGGAGAGATAAACCACCATCCATTACATTACTCACCTTGCCCCAATCACTGAAATACCAGACAGGCGGGCAGGCAGTTCCACACTCTCTCTCGTGCTCTGGTCTGGGGTCTTTGCAGGCGGAATCGCGCAGATGTCTACCAGTACCTCCGATACAGAGGACCCCTCGAACTTGTCGGCCAGCGCAGTTCGAAGAACAAGAAGACCATTCACCTGTGAAGAAAAAAACAACGATTACCACTATTCATGCAAAAATGTATTTACCTGTGGTAAGTGTATTTAAAGGCTTTATTTTTAAAAGATCATAAACTAGACGATGCGTATAGGAAGACCTCCAAGCTCCATTTGAAATTCACACGGTTTTTTTATCGTCTCATACGAAGTAAGAAAGAGTTAGCAGTTTTACAGCAGGTCTTTTGTCCAGTGAACTTGTCTTCTACAGGATTCTGGTATAAATCTCATATGAACGTAATAACTTCACTATAATTCAGTAGTAACATTAATACATACCTTAATATTTGAGACCCTCCTTACCTCCTCCTCCTCCTCTTACCTTAATATCTTCATATGACTGACTATTTTTATATAAAACAGGTAGAGCAATGTGTATTATCGTACGTATCCCATTTATCTTCTATTAAAAGACCAGGATCAAAAACTCCTTACCAACAAACCAGTCCCCGTCTTGAGATTCACAGACCATCTTCGGCGTGCAGGTCCTCATAAGCTCTGGTGCCTTTCTTGGTGCGCAGCCGGATGGATCGGCACATCTGACTCCTCGAGTCTGGACTCCAGAACCCACACACCAGCCTACACACTGTAATAATGATAACTCATATGAGCCAGTAATCAAGTCTACTGAAGGAGGCCTTTGTGATGTCATCTTCCTTATTTTTCTTCACTTTACATTTTATTCTCTCGCTACGGTAGTTACCTATACCTTATTTAAATCTAAGATAAATCTAATATTTCTAAATCCGAAGCAATACAAACCTCTGACCAATCAGTATACAGCCATCCAGCAGCAGCACTAAAGCTGTACTCCGGTCCAATATCTAAATCAGTGCTGTTGACGGCCACAGTATAAACTGGTCCATCTCTGAATGTGTCTGTAGTATGGTCACGAGGCCTCACATGCTTGGGTTCTATATGTCTCTCTTCACCAGTGTTGACGTCGTCACAGTTCGGAATGTTGCACTTGTCTATGGTAGGAGGTTTTAGTGATGGGCACTTTTGATCACTTATCTGAAAATAAAGCTATCATACATTTTTACAGCCTTGGTGATGTCAAAGAGCACAAAATGAGCCTCTGAGGCACACAAAAATCCTTTTACAATGGTTTGAAAGAACTATTGAAATGTTATGAAGAAGCTGATTTCATCCGTTTTATGCATGAAGGCCTTCATAATATATTTCTGTAATTGTTCTGCAGTTGTAACTAAATTATTGGATGTTCAATATTCATATAATGTTATAGTTCTAACCTTCGTTATTCCTCTAGGATGATCCTGGACACATCCAACAATCCTCGTCCTACTAGCTGGTCCACATTTAGGACAAGTGGACCAAGCAGCCGCTCTCCACCTGGGAGGGCATAGTCCTGTCCCACATCTACGTCTTTTGCCAACTGGAGGAGATCCAATACAGTGTGCAGACGCTACTTCTCGGTCCGGGAAATTTGGAGTTGTTTCTACACATCGGAACTTCCCAAGCTGCGCAATAAAATATGGTACATCACCAGAAAAACAAATAAACTGCATTAAAGCAGCCTATAAACATATCTGTTATCACAAAAAAAACTTACCTGAAATCCTCCTCCACAAGTCCTAGTACATTGAGTGTATGACATTATCTTCCATACAAACTTTCTGCCAGCAACAACATATGATTCCTCATCATCGCTCTCAGAACCATGTGGCACACTTGGTTTGTATGATTCAAAACTGTGATGCCTTCGCGTGTGTTTAGAAATAGATTCAGAGACTTGAGGACCTGGCTCTTCACTTTCACCGCCAAGGCTCTCCGTGAAGTACTCATACTTTATGTTAGGACTAGGTTGAGTATAAAGAATCTGAAAGAGCATAAATACGACGCTCAGTTCGCAGAAAAAGACAATAGTGTGTTTTTAGAAGTTCAATAAGCTCTTACCATGATATCAATGGGATGGTGTATAGGGCCAAGAGCAAACACTTGATCAAGACCTGCGACACGTGAGTAAGTGAACCTAGCTCCTGCAGCCTCATACGTTCCTGGTAAGCTGACGGCGAATTCTCCATTCATTATATACGATCCATTTGATATTTTCAATGCTGGAACGAAACAAAGGACTTTCTGCTAACCTTCCGGAGATTCGAAGATTATAGCAAGTAATATTCTGCAAGACTATTAATCACAATGTTGGATAGATATTGTAAACCACCAATCAACAGGGTGAGTAATTGATATTGCAAATGCACGTCAGGTTAAGGTGAACATTAATATTGGAAAGTGCGTGTTCTTTATCCTAATCGTGATATATGAACGAGATGATATCTCATGTCGCTTGGATAGTGCTCTGTTGTTGATCTCACTGGAAGAAACTGTATAATACGAAACTATTTTTAGATTTGGGTGAATCAACATGTTTGTAAAAAGAAAAAGTATTTTGACTATGAATTAACCCTTTTAATCCTTATTCAGAGAAAACCACATATTTTTTAAATTGCAACCTATTAAAGAAGTTGCATGTGTAAGATCATTCATACCAATATAGTTATCGCTGCTAACAATTTCAGAGACATTGAGCCGACAGGCCCCACGTGGTACTGTCGTCACGTACGAGTAGCCGAGCGGTAGCCGTGGTCGTGAGAACAGCCCCGACACTAGTCGACGGCCGCATCGCAAATTCTGAGTTCCACCTGCCAAGACAGTTTCTCTTCCCACAACCTGTAAAAATAAACCACATCAGGATAGTAAAATAAATATTCGTTTTAAAATTGTAAAAAAAATGTTCCAAATCATAATCCTGAAACTCTGTTACTATTATTTTTCAATTATAAAATTCATACTCAAAGTTCTTATCACTACTTATCATTATTCAAATTCTATATTTTATCACCAATCGACTGTCTCAGAGGAGTGCTCATATCCTGTTCGCCCACAATAAGGAAGCTTTTAGTATTCAGACTCTACTTTGTGGTACCAAAAACTGACACGTGGAAACAAAGTCATAACACAATTACCACGAAGAGTTTACGAGGCTGCTGTTTGACGCCACCGATACGCGGAGGCGACAACAATGGTTCATGATCGTTATGGACGTTCTACGACGCATTGTTAGGCCAACTGTCTGCACAGTAGCCTCCTCCAACAAAGATCGATTTATGATGCTGATTAGGTTTTGAGAGAACAATGTCAACATTTCTTATAAGTACATAATTTAAAGTAATCTTGAACTCTTTAGAAGTAGGTGAGTACCTACCTAGTAATATATTTGGTGTTTCTAATCGGAAGCTACCTGACTACAGTTGCAAGGAAGCCCATTAAAATTGCAATGATTTCGTTGCCATTCAAGATTTCATTCGGATAGACTGTGGCGTATGATATTATGATGTCGACAGGCGCAAGCGCAGACTTCCTATTAAAAGCGAACGCTCAGTTTGCTGTCGAGAAAAGCAAATAGCTCTGGATAAGGATAAAATATGATGATTTTTTATAACTTTATAGTTTATAGTTGCCCCAGCAAATATTCCCTAAATTACCATCTTTGAGAATGTTTCATTCTCGAATGTTTTAAACCACTTACGGACAAAGCGTCTTTATTAGCATTTTATCGCGCAAAAGAATCTTTGTCTCTCTATTTGTACCACTACGAAGATATTAAACCTCACTTTGAATGTCGTAAAGTATGTTATTAAAAGCTATGTAAATTAGTATTTTCTGCTCAGTTTCTATCTTCATAAAAATAGTTTTAATTAAAAAACCTACACGACCGCAAGAGTAATATAGAGCAGGCAATGAACATAAATATGGTGACGTTTAAATGTTCGCACAGACATTTAAATAGCGTTTATATCTTTATTTGCCATATCTTAATAGATAACGGCACGAGTATTTTTTTTCCATATTTTAATGGAAATTATTAGCAATGATAATTCAATGGCGCCTGTCTGAATATCTATCAAAATGGTTGGTTATCATATTATTCTATTATCAGGGCTTAATATTTACAAATTATTTACAAGTTTAACGCTGGAGGGTTGATGTTTGTATGATCTGAAAATATTTGTCTTGGGTCTGGGTGTTTTTCTATGAAAAATATGTATGTATTTAAAAATATATAAGTATTCTATCAGTCATCTGGTCACCACAATACAAGATATGCTTATCTAATATCTAACTGACTTAGGGGCTGGAATAGATGTTTGGGTATTATGCCTGGTGAAGACAGGACAATTGGGACTATTGATACCTTATTCAAACGCCACATCCTTGTAATTCTTTAACAATTCTTTCACATCTTTGATGTCGACGTAATGGCTTAATTTCTCCGCGATTGTGTTCTGAATGTTATATGTGTTTGGGATAGCTATGTCAATAATGACTGTTTTTTTTCTATTTTGTTTATGAGTACTATTGTAATAATGTTGTTTTGTTACTTAAAATACCTCTTTAAAAATATAGCTTTTACGAAGTGTTTAAGCTAAACACAGTTTCAGGAATGTATTTATAGTATGGTGTTGGTCTTAAAGAAACATCAATGAATCCATACTTAGCTGCTAGTCTTTGGTGTATGATGTTAGTCACATGATCTTGCTATTATTATAAACTTATACAAGATTATGTTTGTCGTGGGCAAGACATCGTGCCATCTTTTTTAGATACGGCCCACCTTGTATCATGTAAAGGTCATTGTCTTGGACGCAACTTTTATCATCAGATGGGCCATCTATCATGTCAGCATGGTAGGTACAACACGCTCTCAAAATAGATTACGCAAAGCTCCCTGGCGTGACTACTCTACGATTATTTGGCAAAATACTCTCCATTGCACTAAGCAAATTGCAGACCTGCTATTATGCTCATTAGCAGATTGGTTGTTTCTCACTAAGTGACTATAGCCACGGCTACTCATAATTATTAAATAAATTTATATACTACTGATGGACATTTCATTCAATCCATCCAATTGGATATACATTGGATATAGAACAAACGTTTCAACGCTAATTCAGCACTAAATATTTGACCTAGGTTCTTTTAGGATTTCTACCCACAACCTACAGCGTAGACGGCAGGCTAAAACTGCGAGCTGCGAGGCCCGTCCTCATTTTTATCATTATAATCAGTTAATAATACCAAAAATAATTAACAATAATAATAAATTAAAAGGGCAGCAACATTCAAATCGGCCGTCATTCTACCAAAGCAGGTGATTCGTTAACACACCACACTAATCCTAATTAATAGCCTATTAGTAGACATTTTCAATTACCACTCAGGTAGATTTATACCTGTTTGTAATTAGATTTATTGTGAGCATATAATAATAGAGTAGTCAGACTATCAGTGTAGAGAAACTACAAGTTCAATATTAATTTATTGTTAGACGCCAGTGAAATGTTTCGTTTGAACAAATTGCGGCAAGGTATATTCAAGGTTTATATAAAGTATATTCGAGAAGCACCTCATTCGTCTTTCATCATTAGTCTATTTGCTTTTCTTCATAGTAATATCATCTGTATTATCAGTGTGGTATTATCACAAGTGGATGTCCGCATGCTTAAATACTGTCAATCAATGAATGCTTCGGTGCTTCGGATGACACGTTAAGCTGTCGGTCTTGTTTCATAAGTTGTTAGGGCACGATGGAAGCTTCCGGGCGGCTTCTTTACTTCGTCAGCAGAGAGGACTACAGACTTATACAAAAGCGTATATTAAAAAGAAAGATTATTAGAAAATTTTCTTCATTATATTGTAGGAATGAAAGCTTTTTCCAGTATCTGCTTGGACTATTCACACTAATTAATAAAATGCCTCACATGTTCTCTCTAGCGCGAATTGCCGAGTATGCAAACGCCTGACCTCGAGGGTCAATAAGTACCGTTAAGGATGGGAAGTGCTTCACTATATCTAAGTACCTAAGTATGTGTGAATGTAAAAACTATTGATAGGTAACTAGTTATGTTACCTTTTATGTTGATAGTGACAAGTGGCATTCAAAATCAAATAATGAGAAAAAAACGATTGAAGTTCTTATTATAATTTCTAGTTGCCTCCGGTTAATTACACACGTTATTTTTTGTAGGCTGAGTTTATTAATCGATAACACATTTATCGATTAGCGATTCAGGGAAATGAAGCAAGAATTTTGAACAGATGCGTCACCCACGAAAAGCGACAAGCTGAATAATATACTACAAAATCTACAAAAACAAGAAGCGCCTCCATAAACTGTTCAGGTTAGGGAACTTTAATTGGTCGTAATGTGTTCTTATAAATCAATTAATACGGCAACCTCCTTTCTCGGACTGCACTGATTAGAATCTTGACTTGCTCGTTGGACGGTATCATTTATAAATCTTGGTAGCAAATGCAATAAATATGTTCCTACTGGTGGATCATTTGTCTCTCTTGTATAGCCAATTGGGAGTTTAAGGTTTTTGTTAAACTTTACTACCTACACAGAAGTTAGTATCCCGTACGCATCGCCGCTTATAGAAATACTAAACGATGAAACTTCTTCGTGTGTTTACTTCGACTCTATGGTGTGCCGGTTTCATACGATGTTTTTCCTTATTTTGCACATAATTTAGATATATGTAGGTACCTACTCAAATCGATCTAAGTAACCTGAAGAGCAGAAACAAACTACAGTCGTGAGTAGTTTGTATTTGACAAATGTTTGAATGATCAGCAAATGTTTATTTCTATGTATTTACAAAAAACGTATAACAAGTTATTATCAGTCCTGCGGTACTCCCATAACACAAGCTCTGCTAACCTTGGAGCTAAATGAAGCTGTGTGAAATGTCCGGCATAATTATTATTTCTAAAAAGATTGGTTCTACTTGGTATAATGAATACCGGGATTCATTGGATTGAACGGGCCTAAGCCAAGTGTTAGGTATAAAAATGTAGGAAGGTAAAAAAAATAGATTTTTATCTAAACTTATTCATATACCAAAAGATAATAAATTAGGTGAAGTTTATACTTACGATAGTGAGGCATACGAAAAGTAGGCCGGATGCTGACACCATGTTTCTCTTGTGATAACTCCTAGATGTAGATAGTGATTTACACACGTAGCACTAGAACGCTGGATGATTAATGGGTTTCATCTTATAAGGCACTCTATAAAAATATTTTTTTAAGTAGGTCATTCAATCATCGTAAAAAGGTTGTGTAGGTTTTTACAATGTAAAGTGTCGCAATCTGCCAATTGCATAATTTCTACTCGGGAAGAAACATTTGTTTGCGCAATTTTTATTGCAACGGGATATTTTTAACATGAAATTAAGATATGATCAGCTAATGAGAAACACTTAGCGAGCAATTACTTTGATCCAGACATCTTTAAACATGTCAGCATAAAACCTAAAGACCTGTATAAAACCGAGGGAATTATTGAAACACTCAGCACCTATAAATGGAACTGAACTCATTTGCACGTAAATAAAATTAATATCAGAGAAGGTTGAGCTCGCGCAATGAGCCAAAATCT
This sequence comes from Lampropteryx suffumata, assembly GCA_948098915.1. Classification (NCBI taxonomy): domain Eukaryota; kingdom Metazoa; phylum Arthropoda; class Insecta; order Lepidoptera; family Geometridae; genus Lampropteryx; species Lampropteryx suffumata. The sequence continues at coordinate 9,977,818 of OX402552.1, forward strand.
AGACGATATTTAGCTGAAGTAATTACTCAGCTCAGAAGGTTTCTTTACTGTTTGTTAGTGTTGCTGCCAAGAGTAGTTCTTTGATGTTACCTACTGCAATTCAATTGCATTCAAATGAGTTGGTAGCGAAATCTCCGCTGATATCTTTATTAGACATCTTGTACACATAAAGTACCAGTTAAATATTGCTCTGTTTAGCGTAATCATTTCGTGTATGCTAAATTCGCATACAAATTTTATGATTTGCAGTATTTCTAGATTATCGCTGCTATATTTTACGCTGTATTTTATAAAGTTATATTATTTAGCGGGGTGTTAACGTGACGCAAGTTTGTCAAGCTTAACTGTGTCGAATAAAACATTGTTAAATTCCACAAGGTGCTACTTGTCACTATAGAACTGTCTTATTTATTCATATTGCCAGCTTCTATGTGCCGGTAATAAGCAATAAAATATTGAAATTATTGGGGCCTAGTTTGCGGCAATAATCTAGCATTTCTATACCCACTTCCTAAATATTATTAGCCTAGATTGATGTGTTCATACACGTTAAATGAATTAATAGATATACGTGTATGTACCATTTGATTTATTTAGGCTAGAGTTTATATTTCTGTCAGTTATGTACCTAGCTTTGGTTTCATGGTGACTAATGTTTACAAAATTCAATAATTTGTAATTCAGCGGCAGCTGTTTTACTTTGATTTTATGTTAAATACCAGATATTTAGCATGAAATCAAACTCAAACATAAAACTATTTTGAGCAAGCATTCATCTGTTTAAACTACATTCCTGACGAACTATTTGTACTTTACTTCAGTGAATACTAATCGAGATACGACATAATAACCGATCTTGTAAGCTGAGTGGTGGCTTCATGCCAGCCACCTCTAGATGCTGAGTGAGGATTCTTAGTTAGCTGCTCATGCATTTTGGGTTAGATAAATTATTTTATACCACTGATTAGTGAGTCAAGAGCTGGAAATATGCAAAGAGCAGAAGCAAAGTATTGTTATAAACAAACATTATTGTGATTAGTATATCAGTGTATTTTAGTACTATAGTTACTTTTTTATAAACATATTTTTTTTTTAAGTCTTGCTAAGTTTTAAGTAAAGTACGCTGCTCCAAGAAGTATTAGAAAGTGGTTGTCCTAGAACTGAAAATTTGTAGTCATCTGACGTTGATTTGGTTGGTGTGAGATACAGGACATTGAGATGTGCATGGCATAACTAAGTCTGCGATGAGACGACCGATTATGTGCATTTGCATCGTGTTAGGCTAAGCTGGATATTTTAGGTTTTCTTGAAACAAGTTTCTATGAACTATACTTTGCTACCTACTTTACATAATAATTCAGAGATATTATGTCCTAAATATATAAGCCAAATGTGTGTAACCAGTAGGCGGAGCTTTCATGTTTTTTTAAGGTTTGAAATCTGTCGTGATAACTTTCCCTATGTGCTATTTAAAAAAAAAATATGAGTTACTCCGAAACAGCGGTTTAGTCAGTTGGGCTCTCCCCTGAAATGTGGACTCAAAGATGACGACTTTAAAGCTTAATATTTAACAAACAAATATGTGTATTGAAAAACTGTTCAAGTAACCTCCTATTATCATTATAAGACCTATTCAACGATACGCCAAACCATAAGGTAGTAAAATACAAAACTTATGAAACTCTTATTTATACGTGGGACAGATAACCTTGAATCGTTTTGTCTGTATGATATTTAATAACTTTGTAAGGGCTAATACGTATTGCAAAGCGAACTATATTTAGGAGCGGACGAACAGACATACGAACATGGCGAAGCTATTAAGGTAACCTTGATCAGAACCCTAAGCTGTGACCGACAAAACCATTCGTTCGAAAAAAGAAATTATATTCGAAACTGCTTGATTTTATTCTTTTTACATCAAAACACTATGAAAGCATCGGGATATTAAAACTGAGCATTGCAATAAAATATTTATTTACTGGATTCAAGTGGATTTCAAACCTATATTGAAAGTAATCGTAAAAACGTAATCCTTGTTTTATATGTTTACATGTCCATTACTGGATGAGTACAAGCGATAAATAATATTTTCATCTCGGATACTGTCATAAAACTATAGGTTTTACTAGGAAACTTTACTAGTTTCCACAATTTTGAACAGGATTAAAATAAGAGCTCAAAGACCCATTCCAATGAGCGTGTACATAGTTGGGGTTGCTATGACCAAAACATTACAATCAGGAAGTATATATATATATTTACATATATATTAAAACTATCATGGTTTTGAACATATTTTTCTCAAAACGGGATATTTACCATGATTTGTTTCTGCTTCCCGATATTTCGGCACAGTTTCATGCGCCATGATCACGAGATAAACTGAAGTCTTTTCGGGTGGATGTTATTGGCAGACAAAACAGTCTACCCTTTTTCTAAGTCTTTTACTGAAAGAATCTACTTTACATTAATAAAAACATTATGTTTGAAGCTCGGAGTTTAGACTTTGCATTGTACCATTGTACTTTGTGTTGTGCATTGTACTATAAAAAGTAAAACAAACATATTTATTAATACTTAAGGTAATACTTCTCTACGATTTTTATAAAAAAAGTTGGCACATATAAATTCAGTTTAGTGTGTAATATTTATTGCATGTTTGTTTATTCAAACATGATGCATTATAAATATTTTTAACAAAACAATGTCGGGACGCATCGTATGTAACATAGATATACAATTAAGCCATGATCTACCCACATAGTTGCTAATTACATCGGTATCTTGCACTCGAATAATTGCTATTGCTTAACTAAATATAATCAAATAATTGATTCTTCGTTTGTCATTTAATGAAGTAACAAAGCACTTCTTAATTAATATACTTTACTCTTTTTATTGCATGTTTTATTCAATTTACTCATTAAAATTCCGCTAAGATTAGGTACTTCTTAGTGGAATTTTAATGAATAAATTGTGACTACATAGGACAAGTATGGACAATTGAATTATAAGTGTATGGTGCAATGTGATTTGAATGATTTGAATCCCGAGAAAGTTGATGAAGTTTAGTATTGACAAATGACCATCGATTAAGACTTTATTAACAAACAAATTTACTTAAAGCAATATAAATACTTGACACGGACAAAATTGGCATTATTATGTCACATGCCATTAAAAAGAAGAACAATCAAAGAATTCATTTTCTAGGAAAATGCTTACATAGTTTAAAAAACGATCATAAGATTTTTTTAAATATAATGAAACATGACATAAAAATCCTTCAAATTTATTTCCCAGCCCGTTCATCATTGTTCGTGTTTGGGAGTATCTTTAGCTACGTTAACCCTATTCCATTCATTGACAGTTACTATTAAGTATTAGCTCAGTGACATTACAAACATTTTACCAGAGATTTCCGAAGCTGCGGTGGAATAAAATCATGTGTAGTTTTTATTGGTCATAACATAAATCATTTAGAATTATATCCCTATTTAACCCTGATCGCGTGTCGCCACTAAATATTTCAATTATTGTTATTATGATATTGCCGTCCTGATTTTGGTCTATTAGAAAGCTTCAAATCACGTTTAAATTTGTGATTTATGGGGCTCGATTTATTTTTGTTGGTTTAAATTTTAGAAGTATAGATACAACATTTGAGGACCATGGATTATTTTTTTTTGGAACAACAATATTTATAGGTATATAATAACACAAATATATTTGTGTATATCTTTAAGAGACTACACAAAAACAGTTAATGTTATCGCCTGATTCCATTAACAAGCACTTACAAAGTCAACAACTTGGTATATTTCTCATAATATCACCTATTTTATTGGTAGCCAAATGCCAACAACTTTAGCGCCGCTGTTTACCAAAACGTACAAAACAATAAAGACTTCTTTAATTTTTTTCGTTTATGGCATGTGTCATAATAATGTAAATTTTGAAAGTGTCAAGTATTTATATTGTTTATAGTATGTTACAAAGTCGTATATCATTTGTTTGTCGTTTGTCATTTGTTATTTTACTCGAATCACAAAGAAACAAAAACTTTTATTCCAATTATTCACACCCGAGTCAATAACTCTTGCTCTATTTAAATAAAAACACCAAAATTATTCATAAAAACGTCATCGCGGAATGACCGTCTTATATCTTCTTGGGATTCCTTTGCAGATAAATCACATTGCAACATAATCTATAAATATAAAGGAGAAGTCCACTCACTGACTCACTCACTCATCACCAAATCTCCAAAACTACAAGTGTTATGGATTTGAATTTTGACACTATCATTTTTTGAGGGGTGTAGGCGCTCGCTAAGAAAGGATTTTTCTAAATTCAACCCTTAAGAGGGTGCAAATGGGTAAACACTTTTGTTTGAAAAAATCTTGTTCCTTGCACTTAAACTCAATGCTCAAATATGCTATGGTGCAAATTATAATATATTTTTAATTTCAAACAACCCCTAAAGAAGGGTATAATAAGAGTTTAAAATTTGTATAGGTACTTTATAGAAATATGGGGACTTTTAAACGCGTGATGTGGTTTGCTTAAAACTTTTTCAGTATAGCTTAAATTTAAAATAAATGGGCAAGTGTTTCAGGCTTTTTCAAAACAACCATTTAAAAGGGGAGCAATAGGGGTTTTAAGTTTGTATGCGGACTTTCTAATGCGTATTCCGATTTGCTTGAAACTTAGTTTGTCTACCATTCAAATAAAATATATACGCTTTATTCCGGGGTTTTAAATACAACACTTTAAAATTATGTGATAAGAGTGTTAAAATGTGTATGGGAACTTTAGAACGCGTAGAAAAATTTCCTTAAAACTTAATGTACCTACTTACCTAAAAGACAAAATAAAAATAAAATTATATTTTTGAAGTCTGGATTATTAGTAACTAAATATGCAAAGTTAACAACGGGTCCACGGTAACCACAACCTGTAGGGCAAATGTCTGTTTCGCCGATTTTTGTGACTTCAAATTTAGTGATATTTTTAAAATAAAGCTAGAATTATTGACTCGGGGTCAGAATAATTGGAATAAAAATTTTGTGTTTCTTTATGATTCGAGCAAAAAATATTGTTCATAATATAATATTAAATATCAAATGACGAATGACTACACTTCTTTGTTGACGTTACTTTCATCAAACTATTCACTCAACACTGTCAAAATTGATTTTGAAGACAGATGCCATTTAAACGAAGAAGAGAATTAGACAGAGCATTGTAATTATAGCGTTCTCCCTTTCATTTATTTAATACTAGCTGCTGCCCGCAGCTGTGTACGCGTGGTACCTACATAAAAAGTAACCTATGTCCGTCTCCAAGGTACCATGTATCTCTATACCAAAATTCATCAAAACCGGTTCAGCGGTTTAGGCGAGAAAACGTAACAAACAGACAGACTGACGGACAAAGTTACTTTCACATTTAAAATATTAGTAAGAATTGGCTTTTTAGATGTTAATGCTGATACCTATACAATTAAATAGTATACAAGTATGATTCAAACTCTGTTACGATATTGACACCTTTATTCATTATAGGCGTGGTTCTGCAAAGTGCCATAAAATACAAATAGATGTTAATAGCGATAGATTAGACCGTGACAAATTTCGAAGAAGGACAATTGTTGATGAATGGCAATTCCAAATAGAGATGTGACACTACAATGAAAACGTTATTGCCTAGTAAACGCCGCAGACGATAGATTTTTAGCACGTTTGTAAGGAGTTAAAATGAGAATGATACTACTACGAGTAATCGTTCTACACTTATGTATACGATATCGTATAGGATATATGATACACGATAAGTTAATCGTAGTATCATTAGTATCGTTGTACCACCGACTTCATTGTCATAAAATAAGCATGGGATTTCTGCCATGAATTTAGGTAATCTTTGAAACTATTAAACCGATTCTTTTTTTTTATTAATTGATACTGATTTTCAGAGTTTTTTTTTGTTTTTAAGACGTGTAAAAGATCTTGCGAGCAGACAAGCGATAATAATGGCAGATGTTTTTAATTATAATAACTTTTGGTGATTTCAGAGCGTGAGTTAAATAAAATAAAAAGTACTTGCTCAAAACAAGGCACTTTGTATTTTTCTTAATTACCCATGCGCAGAATCAAAATAATATCAAGTCCAGATGTATCACCCCGATCATCACAAATTAATATTTTTTGTCTCGTTGCTGGTTGTCAGACAATCTTGTACAAAAGTCAATACATGTATGTTTTCATTTAAAAAAACAGCGTAGGCACATACAACTTTTTAAGTGTCTAGTTATATTTGCTCGAGCTGAAACTCCAACCCCCAAATAGCACGATGAAACAAGATAATGATGAAGATTATTCCACATTAAACTGATTTAAAAGTGGCACAGGTCTACCAGCAGATGTGAACTGACCTTGTACGGAACCCCAATTAGTTGTTATAGCCGTCCTTTAATAAACACAAAAATTAACAGAGATGGTGTCGCAAATGACGCGGCGAAAATTTGCGGTCAATGTAGCGACATCAATTAGTAAACAAAGAGATCATAATAAAAACTTACCAATGTACAAAAAATGGAGGACAATTTAATTTAAAATGTTTATTTAGAAAAAAAGCTTTAAGGTATAATGTACCGCTTATGAAAGTAGCAGCCGTAACACACGATTGACGAAGATTCAATGATTTGTCTACCGATGATTTGGTAATGCTGGAAATAAATTATCTGAACGTAGCAGAAAACTTATATGACATGACATACTGGGCAGACGCGAACTCGACCAATACCTGCGACAGTGAACTTATGCCGTTTTGTTAATCTATGCGTTTTGTGCGATAACTTATTAAAGCTTTAACTTCAATGAACGAGTTTAAAACACATGATGATCCTGTATCCAACTATAATAGTAGTAGTAAATGGCCTTATATTTTCCGATCATCATTATTAGATGAATTACAGATCCTACCTATCTCATTTAATAAATTGAGATTGCTAGCTGCTAGTGAAAATTATATCTTCAATCAAATGAAAAGGTAGGACGTTATTTTTATTTACCAAAGAACTTTCATGTAATTAGTTTATGCAAACACAATATTTACTTACAGTGTCGTACAAAGTAAAGCGAAACAGGAAGAGCAAATAAGAAGCAAATGGCTGGATGCGTTAGCGCAGGCTCATGTTACAGCTAGTACAGGTCACCTACATCTCGCAAGGAAATTAACCACGACCCGCGAAATAGTTTGTAGGCCATTGAACAAGAAGCAATGAACCCTGATACACAAGTAATGTAGGTAGTATTTTAAGTCGCTCAGAAAAAAAATAGGCACGTCTTGGGTGACCTAATAACTATATATCCAGAGCTGACTACAAATATTCTTTATGAATAGAAAAACCACCAATACATAATATTAAATTCAGAGTAAGTATGTATTCAATTTGCAAGCTCAGTGATTCATAAAACTATTTGTTTCTCGGGTAATCAAGGCTTGACTATAGCAATTTGGTTTTTTAAAGTATTTTGATTGAAATCATCTCAAACTATCTTACAAAAAGATGGTTAAATATACATCTGTGATTTATAGATACGAGCTTTGCGTCTGCATGAGAAAGACTCTCCGATTGTGTAACGTTGCTTAATTTCCAAACCACATGTTAAAAACTGATAAAGTATTAACATCCCAAGGAATTAAGGGGCCCAATCCACTCAACGTCGATTTGACAGCCATTAAATTAAAATCGAATTGTCATTGACCGATAGTTACAGCACTTAACTTGGACCAACATAATTGCCGGCGATAAGGGCTTCTTAAAAACTCATTTGGCTTAATATTTACAGACGCATTCACTTTGTTAGATGACGAAATGTTAAACGCAAACTAGCAGCAGGAGTTATCACTGGACCACAGTTTAAAAATAAATTGTACGTAAAACTTTTTATATAATTAAAAATATTATTTCGAAAAATTTTATAAGAAACGGTTTTCCGAACGTTCAGTTTGTGCTGCGCTTGATCGCGCGCCGCGTATCTGTGAAGTACTGGCGCGTAAACCACGCGTCTCCCCGCATTGATATGTGGAAAATCGACAATTTGTAAACGTCTTGCACCAGCGACATACCGGGTGAATATTTTTATACATATTAAATGCGTTTGTAAATATTATGTTGTGTAATCATCTCGCCTTTGGTATCAGAACAACGAGTAATATATCTACTTTTTTACAATAACTTTAAGTTTTTAGAAGCATTGAACAATAGATTACCTTATACACCATAACCTTTGTCATTGTTCCCCATAAAGCCAGCTAGAATTCAGGCTTTAAAAAATATGACTATCAGAGTAATGTATAGTTTGGAACAGATCACTATCTACCTTATCTGCTTCAAGGATTTAGAGGCACACAATTGGCGAAATAATTAAATGTAATAAGATAGGCTAGATAGAGTTTTCACTCCATAAATTGTTTAGGTCTGCGCAATTAACGAAACATATGTTGTTTTGGCTCATTGTATCACCAGCTCAATACTAATGCATCAGGCGTCACACCAGGTTCAGTGAATCAATTTCGTAAAGCTCCCGCCGAATTTAACGATTTATTCAATTGATGAACATCGCTCGGGTCTGTCATAAAATCAGATGGCTTCTTTATGTTTGGACATAGCCAGATTAGGAGATGTTATAGCCAAAACTGCAGCTATGAGAGCGATGTAACTATTCAAGACGTGTTTGGTTGGTTTTTGTCACCCAGTCTAGAGTTCACCATACCATTACCAAGTTTGTTCCACTGTTTAACTTTTTATATTCCATTTGCTTTCAAATGTAGTATATATTTGTATTGAACTGTTGATATCTAACCACTTGGTTCTGTAGGTGAATAGGGGCCTTAATCTATCAACGTTCTTATCCCGATAAAATCTGATGACTTCTTTAGGCAGCTTTCGATTCAATGCTGGGATTAGCGACATAAAAACAAGCATCTGTGTCTGGTAATATAAATTTTGTGACGCAAAGAAAAAATAAAAAGAATTACGGCCATGATTTCTTAATTTACTTATTATTATGGTCTAAATCACGTACATAATACTTGATTATAAATTCGAAAGTATCTCTGTATGCGTGTCTGTTTGTTTGTTACCTTTTCTAAACGGAAAATGTACAAAATTCATGAAATTTGGCAAAAAAATTATCTTGAGGATGAACATTTATGTAAGTTTCAGACGTACAAAGCCGTGGGCAGAAGTTAGTTCATAATAAGACTGAAAATTCAAAAATTCACCGGACTTCGTGTGATTAAATAACTCTACTTGTAGGTATTCTTATAAGATCGCTTTGGCTCTTCTAAAAATGATATTAGTACCTATACACATATTTAGCCATAAATCTATTTTATGAGTCAATGCTGATGGGCAATCACATTAATTTAACCTCACTGTGACCATGTATCCTGTCAGTTTATGTTAATTTATGTCATGTTTATGTTACCGTATCTGTCAAACATTTGACAACAACGTTTATTCGTTTATTTACTGGTCTAGGTTTCTTCATTCCTAGATGATGCTGTGGCACATGGTCAAAGATATAAAAAAAAGAACTATATAGTTTTAGGTTTTATAAATTATATTTTTATGAAATAATAAAATTTACTCATATTTTCTATTTGATACACTGAATGGTCTATGTCTAGCTAAGGTATCTCACGCCAACGACGTGCCACTGTAATAGCCGAAGACTGTGTTTTTGTAAATTCTCGTATTCCATGAAAATAATACTCCTCATATATTACGCCTCGTGGCGAACTATGGGCGATATATTAAAGTGCGCGGTTGCAACTTCTAGTAGCATTGGAATATTTACAATCTTGGTCAGTAACTTAACCAAAACAATAAAAACCATCTTCATCAACAAATAACTAGCTACTTATTCCGCGGTTCCAGTCGTTACATGAAAATAAAGCTATCGCTCAGTCAAATAACTTTTAAAATCGGTTCCAAAGATAAACCGCAAAACCAATCAAACAAATGCACAACTACAAACTTTATGTTTGAAATTGGTAACTGGAGTGCTTATTTTTCCAGCGGGAAACGGGTTTTCCTGTATTTTCTACTATCATTCATCATCTCCTTATTCAATCCATCTTACTATATCCGTCAAAATGTTGTAAGCTCTCTCTCCGCTTTTTTTATTACATTTTCTTACATAAACATGTAATTTTCATGCACTCACGATTCTTTCAAGAAACAAAACCATTACATAGTGTAAAACAAAGTAGCTTCCCGCTGTCTGTCTGTTCCTATGTATGCTTAGATCTTCAAAACTACGCAACGGATTTTGATGAAGTTTTTTTAATAGATAGACTGATTCAAGAGGAAGGTTTATATGTATAATACACGAATAACATAGTAGAGAAACACTGATAATTTAGAGGTTAGCGTATATTCATTCATCGTATTAGAACTACTGAGCTACAACGCGTGGCCGCAACGCGTGGCCGGGTCAGCTAGTATATATGATAAAATCCTCACTAAGATAAAACACTAAAACCGAAAGCTTTCCATTGGTAATAAATGCGCTAGTATCTTCATAATTTACCCATCTATATTTACGACGATTAGGACAAATCTTTATTCGTATATAATTTATACGAGATCAATTGACAAGTCTATGTGCTAAAACGTAAATTGCAATTTTATATATCCTTGTCGCTTCCATAATTCACTGTAGTTTATATCTACTCTTGTTTTCCATAAAATAAAATCTAGCATAAAATCACCATAAAAGCGAATACATCTTTCAAATAGCGAATAATAAGCATCAAAAAAGTCCGTTTTATAACAAGTTGTTGATGGAAATTTTGCTACACAACATTTTCTTTTGATATTTATATGACTACGATAAATCAATTATTCGATGTTGAGTCACGAGGTATTTACGATCACATGGCGGTAGGCATAAGTTGAAGCTTTTGTCATGCATATTTTGGAGAAACCAATCATCGATTAGCAGGACCTACATTTTCATAGAAGCTCTCAAGTTTTAGAAAGCTTCATGTACATTTTAACCCCACATTGAAGTCAAATCATGCCTGTTGTCTAGTACAATGCTTTTCAAGATTCCAAATAGCCTTTCAGACGTTGGTTGTGTTGTGACAGACGTACGAACAGACAGACACCGTGATTTCATTATTCCCTTTCTCCAATTGTGGGCTCGGAACATTGAATTACGATAGCTTAGAACGGGAGGCAACTACTCCATCATTTTCACAATGTAGCGTCCATAACTTTAAATGAAGGTTAGACTTTAATGTTACTATATACTTCTGTCTTCAGGCAAAATGTTTAAATGCCCGACGTAGCCTGTAATTAAATAGCGGTAAGATATAATTTACAGTTAAACTACATAACAGAAGACGTAGATTGTATAATGAAAGTAAACATCACATTCAAACTCTGTTTGTCTTTTGTGCAAACGTAAATAGTTTTTAAATCCGAATTTGGAATTGAGTGGGCTAATTAGGGATTTCCTTTTTTGTATGACGTCATATGCCACACAAAGTCGCGAGCAATCGTAAGCTAGACCCTTTACAGGTGTCAAGCTTTATGCCTTCTGGATTTCCATACTAACGTGTACTCGTAACTGTTGAATCGGAATTAAATTCTAAACACGTTCGTTGATTGTATTCTAAGAGTCGACATAGATGTTTGCTTAATTTCTTGCTTACATTTACATATTACATATTATTTTGCAATGTGTCTTCATCATCAGACATGTCTACTAATGATAATGAATGACGATTACTGCCTCTCCGTTATAATTGGTCAGCAAACAGGACTCATAGAGACAAAAATGCTAGTGTTGCTTTACTCTTCCAAAAATAAAGGGTTGGTTGGATGGGGTGTGTATTTTGACATGGGTTATTTAGTTTTTTAGATCCTCTAGTAATTCACCGCTAGAGTCTAGTGAGTAGCTACATAACGCATTGCATTTTGTACCTTATGTGATTGACATATATGTCACCCTACATTACAACTATACTATTTAGCACGGACTCAGATAGATCAATTAATATAGATTCAACCTTATGCTATAGAAACCATAGCTTATGCTATAGAAACCAGAATAATAGAATATTTATTTTCATTAGTCAAGGCGTCACTGCGAACCGATTTCAATACCTATGTCGGAACGAGAACATCGTTGAAAAGTATGTTAATATCAGTCGAATTGACAATTGGTTTGTTGTCAAATTCATATGATCGTATCGCCTGTGGTGGAGGATTACGACAACGATATCAAAGTAATGCCGCTCATTCAATCATTCAAAACGATTATTTTTGGTCGTCTTGCGAATCAAACATTGCGCTCGATTATTTTTCTTCCCGAGTTAGTTCCGGCATTATTAGTAATAATGTCGCTTTTATTTAAATATAGCTAGAGTTGCGAATCGGGTGTGAATAATTGGAATAAAAGCTTCGATACAATCAAAAATAATCCGCAGTTTTTTTATATGAAAGGCTATAGGATACATTTTATGTAAAATAACAAATGACGAACGACAAGATACGACTTTGTGACATACTATATACAATATAAACACTTGACACTGGCAAAATTTACATTATTATGACACAAAGAAGAAAAATCATTCAAAATACGATTATAGTCGTATTATTGTGCACGATTATTGTCCCGATATATCGATTTCAAGAGTAGGCCCCTAGTTCAGCTTGAATTGGGATGTATCGTATCCAGAATACTTAGTAGGCACGATTTCGCGGATTCAGAGATTCAGAATAGTGCCAGCCGGTGACCTGCGGCGGTGGGTGGTAATCTCCAATCTCTAGCGCATACCGACACGGCGCCGGCGTCAGATAGATGGACCTGACGGCTCACCCACCTGGGTGCCTGATCATCCACCTGAATCACTCTAGGTTTGTGTTATAAATAGCTTATATACGTTCAGACTTTCTGTAATGCCGTGACCATGGTTTTGAATAGTCAAATAATAATATATAGTATTTATACAACCTGTACGACCAGAGATCAAGATTAGAGGAGAATAACATCTTGTCTTCTTTGTCAAAATAAAGTTATTTTTGGCCGTTTTTCGAAGCAAACATTGCGCACTTATATTATAAATTTTTCCCGAATTTTTTTGTAATTTTACTAATTTTATTCAAATAAAGCTAGATTTATTGACTCGGATGTGAATAATTGGAATGAAAATTTTGTGTTTCTTTATGATTCGCGCAAAAATAATCTGTAAAATATATAGAGATTTTACAAAGAGACACCAATTTTTATAAAATAAGAAACGACGAACGACAACGTCGTATGTTGTGACGTCTTCTATAAAAACAATCTAAACACTTGACATTGGCAAAATTGTCATCATATACCTATAATACATGCCATTAACAAAGAAGAAGAAGGATTCTTCGTCTGTCATTTCATGGAGTAACATTAGCTCTGCTAATTTAATATTTTTTACCCGTTTTATTGCATGTTTTATTCAGTCATCTTGGCGGAATTTTAATGAATAAATTGTGACTACAGGACGGGTATGGATAGTTGAATTATATGTGTATTGTGTTGCAATGTGATTTGAACGAAGAGGAATTCCACGAAAATTCTAGACGCCATTCCGCGTGACGTCTAGAATTGACAATTGACCATCGATTAAGACTTTAATAATAAACAGACTATAAACTATAAACACTTGACACTGGCAAAATTGACATTAGTATGTCACAGGCCATTAACAAAGAAGAAGAAGAAGAAGTAATAACATATAGCTTAAATAATATGCATATAATGTAATGTAATTTAAGTATAATATAGCAAACGTCACTGTCATCGATCGGCGGCTACTTTAATAAAAGTTTATTGTACTTCATATTTTTACTATTAGTAATATTTTTTGTATGCCAGCCTTTTGGGCACTTGCGGCCAGTGATATGATCTCTACTTTCTTGTGGTAATTACATTTTACAAGGTAGGTACCGTGAAACACTCCTCTAAATAGAAACCGCGTACCTAATATCTCGGTGAACCTGATTCGCATTAAAAGCCGTTACGCTTACCAGCATTACGTTGCCTATGACCTACGATCATCATTAAGATTTTAAGAGCTTGTAAAACGGAAATAAGCTCGAGAGCAAGCAGCGTTTGATAAAGATATAGCACTAATAAATGTATTTCTTGGCTTTGACGGATTTAATAGTGTATAAAGCTTTCAAGGAACTCAAGTTGTTTGAATACCACTTTGAACTTATGTTTTAGCGCTCTATAAATATTCTGTTAAATCTGATCAGCCACCTTTAAGAGCTTTAGTTGTGTGTTAATGATGTAGGTAAACCGTAAATTTTAAATCAAAAATAACTCATCATGCCGCTTTCATGATCCAAAAGATTATTTATTTTTAAAATTTGTACAGAATTATTATAAAACTAGATGCTGCCCGCGGCTTCGCGCGATTGGTACCTACATAAAAAGTAGCATATGTATTTTTCCAAGGTCCCATCTATCTCTATACCACAATTCATCAAAATCGTTTCAGCGGTTTAGGCGTGAAAACGTAACAAATAGAGTTACTTTCGCATTTATAGTATTAGTAGGGATATTATGTTGTGAAATAGTTGAGTTATCTAATGACCGTTTAAAAATAAATAAATAAATATTAGTGGATAATCTACACAATACCATCTATCCCCAAACATAGCATAGCTCGTACAGTAAACATATGACTGACATAAATACATATGTTAATTACTTTACAACACCCAGACACAGAGCAAATATGTTTATCACAAATGTTTGTCCTGGGAGGGAACTGGACCCACGACCTACAGCGCAAAAAGCAGAGCTACTACCAACAGAGGTGTGAGGTCAGTCGTTAATATTAGATAATTTGACTGAAAAACAATTAATTCAATAATTCGATATTTCCAATCGCACTGTCAAGGGCCAGGTAATTCTAAATTATCATCTAAAGTTCAGCGGTGACCAGCAATATTTATTCTTAGACTAAGAAACAATGGCATTGGAGTTCCACAGAGCTATGGTTGCAAAGGCGTTAATAGTTACCTATCTACGAGTATAAGGATGTATTTATTGTCCAACAATTTTGTGGCGCCATTGGGTAAGTCAGCAGAGAATAGATATTTTTTATGGTTAGAAACCGCAAAATTATTGAGGCTACCGTAATCATTACCAGAAAAACCACAAAGAGTTTATGGGTTAACTAAACCGCAAATTAAGGCGATGCGCAAACGAAGACACTTTTAGTTGCCAACACGGCACACCATCACAGGGAACCGTAGTTGCTGTGTCCTGTAGCGGTGATCGGACACAGTCGCCCGTTGATACTACTGGCCACTTGCTTGTACAATTACAATACAATTCATTTGTGCAGCTCAGTGCAATTGTAAGGAAATTTGTTAATGTTGTTTGTGTCTTCAACTGACGACTTTTAGTTTCCAGTTACCGACACCGAACACTTTTTGATCGTCAATGAGTATGTGCAACTGGACACAAAAATGTTAACGTATGCGCAGGGAGTGGATAATTTCATACTGTTTCTGTTGGAAATCAAATATTCATCGGTAGCTTGTATCTGACACAAGACCCAAAAGTGTCCATGTTTGTGCCCTGCCTTAGTTTGCCTTAGTATGTTTTTTCTTAGTACGTCTCCACCATACTCCATAAAAAAATGGCTATGATCTGAGATATTTTGTAGCCAGGCAGCTCCTGTAAATATAATCTGCCCAATATGTCCTAAATCCAGTCCAGAATATGAACGCAAAAATCCTATTCAACAAGGTTTATATTTAGTTTTAGAATGAAGGAATGTAAATACCAGTGACCTCCAAGAAAACAATGCACTTCGCAAGGCAGTTAACAAGGTACCAGATTTTATTCAACCGAGAGCAGTTTGAGAGCAAAGTGCTAGTTGTAAACAGTTAACGAGCAGACAGACGAATCATTATCACGTAATAGCCATAGCAACAATACACTAAATAATGTGTTTCAGTTCGTCCTTGCGCCCCACATTGTTGCAACGATTGAATACTTTATAGAGCAGTGGGACAGATGCTCAATACTCAATAGACAATCCATCTATTTTATTGCGTATATAATTCCATGAACGAAGTATAGTGCAACCAACTTATTTGTTCAGGTAAGGTTGGCGCCTCTGTCTATTGCCAATGTCATTTGGATAAGATTTTCTATGAGAGTTTTTTAGTTCGTTCTTCGGCCACCTGAATAGATAAGTTGGTGGCAGTTTATATGTTTATACGTACGAAAAGCCATTCAATGGTGAGTTGTCAATGTTGCCAGGAAGGAATAATAGCCGATTTTGGTTTTGGTATGCTTGATTGTGTACATTGTTGGTAACGACACATGTCACACAAAAGATATATGTTTTTGCGAATCTCTCCTTTTTGCGAGTCTTTGCAAATACGCCTACCTGCAAATACAGCTTGAAATAAAACAAGATTTTCTAGTATTTGAGGTATAAATATTTAATTTGAGAGACCACCTAGGAGTATTCAAATTAGGTAAGTGTACAATGAGCGGTTAGATATTGAATTATGCAATTTCTTGATTTACGGTTATGGTTATTGCAATATCAGTCAGATGATACTTGGTCAAATGATGCCATGGCTATCGTAAGATATGTGGCCCTTATTGATTTAATTGATTAAGTATCGAAATAACTGGGCTCTTACATAAAACAAAAATACTTGAACAAAGCGTACCTACCCAACCTTATAGAACAAAAAACAATCAGGTACTGAATAACTATTTCTTGATTGGCCTGTAAGCTCAGTTGGTAGTAGCTCTGCCGACTGCGCTGTAGGTTGAGGGTTCAATTCCCTCCCAGGACAAACGTTTGTGTTATGAACATAGGTGTTGGTTTTGTGTCTGAGTGTTATAAAGTAACAGTTTCGTAACTAGCACGGAGGGTAACGGTTTCCATACCAGTTACCTATACCTAGAGTCGTTTTAGTGTAAGATCTTCATATAAGCAAAAAAATACCATCAACACATGTTATTGGTTAAATAAACTTACATTATCTTATATATATATATATATATATATACATATATATGTATTTATATAATAAAATATAATAAATATATAAGTATTCTATCAGTCATCTAGATCGTTATAATACAAGCTATACTTCATTTCGAGCAAGAGTGTGTTGTATGCATTGTCCACTACTATGTATTTATTATTATTTATTGTTAATATATATATTATTCATTTATTTATTATTATATATTAGTATTTCGTAGACCTATTCTTATGTTGATAAAACATACGTATATACATTTTATTTTGCACAGGAAAACGTTGAATTACGATCACATTGTGTTACAGGCTAAAGAAACAATGTAACATATCCAATTCATTCGAGGCTAGGATAATTGCGCGCGGTCTGTAGGCCCAGATTGCAGTAATTGGCCCAATTTGCATGTAACTATTGACACAGCTCTCAAGGATCCCTGTCAGCTGGCAATGCCTTGATTGATGTGATACGGCAATGTGTTCAAACGTTTTGCGTGATGGCGAACTTTGCAAATTCTGGATGTTTCTAATTATATAATCCGTATGCTGGTGAATAAGGCTACCGAACGGCAAGAATTTACCGTAAACTATGGACGCTCCCTAGTCAGTGCACTTGAAATAACCTTCCAAAAAGTTATTAAATGTATTGTTTTACAGAATATAAGATTATTAATGCCATAAATTAGATTCCTGACATTAATTACTGTGATTATTATTTCAAAGTGTTATCTCATTTTAATTCTCTGACATTCATTGACCGAGCGAACGCGAAGCTTGAGCGAGTGTCTCCGTTTCAGCATAGGGAAAAATGCTTTCGTATGTCTGTCCGGCCGGCGTCTGTCCAGCCGGCGTCTGTCTGGCCGGCGCATGTCCGGGTGTTCTCCTCTACAGGTCGCATTTCTCAACCGATTCTCATGAAATTTTGTGAGCAGGTTCTATAACTACATAGCTTTTTTTTTCGATTCAGTTTTTGTATTTTTATCGGAGTTAAGGGGGTTGAAAACGTAAAAAAATAAAATTTCAGTCATTTCGAAAAATGTTCGCGAGGTCTACAGCTCACAGAGTCACTAGTTGATATTGTTTAATATAATCTGACTAGCTACGTACATATTGGACGCTGTAAAGTATATATGGTATGCTAGAGGGTTAATAAAACGAATTATTTCACAAAAAATGCATTATTTAGAGTTTTCTACAACATTTCACTCTATATACTCTTGGTTGTGCTAAATAAAGATTACTGTGAACCAATACTATCAGGAGGGCCTTATGCTTGATGGCTCTGTTGTATAAAAAAAACAATACTTTTATTACCTTATATGAAAATGTTGCCTTAAATAAAATGACCTTACATTCAATTCTTACCTTACAAACACCTTGTACACATATAGCGCTGAAGCCAGGTTTCGTGCAAGGCGTGCCATCAGCTGCGCGAGCCAATGACGCGTAGAAGTGCTGGCCGAGAGGTCGGCAGTTCAGCGTGCACGGGGAATCACCTGTAATTACTCTATTCTCATCATACTCATACTTCTCAATAGTACCCTGGTTCACTTCAACATGTCCAAATCTTTCGTCGAGCCACGCACTGGCTTATTAAGTTACCTTCTAAATTAATTACCTTTCTTAAGTTTTGGCGTTGAAATGTTGATTGAATGTCTGATAATGGAAAATAGATACCAAGCATTCAGATAATATATATTACAATAAAATGAACATGGCCATGACTGCAACCCCTGGGCTCGGTAGAAACCTCCACAGGTCTTAGTTACTTTGTTCTTTGCGGATATCTAATGGGGTAGTCAAAAGCACGTTCAAACACTATATTTGGCACATGCTGACGCTTTGCTCAGTAATTAGTGTTTCATACGTAATAGGCTGCAAGCTCATAGCAGCTTTTAGAAACACTAATCAAAAACAGAAACCATTGATTTTTGAGGTTCTAGGAAGTGCTGTTTTCTCACGATGCGATGTGTTCCTTCAGAGTTTGAAAAGGAAAAATACATTAGTGCACAAACGGGTTCGAACCGACGACCTTATGATCAGAAGTAAACATGCTACCATTACACTACCTTGCACCTATATATATTGTGGTGCTTCCTTTTTATAGTGATATTTTATATTGAAACAAAATTAGACTTAATTTTAATCCTTTATTTGCATGTCTGGTGCAAAATCTAACCGCAAATTATATCTTACTAGCATTATTTTGTAGCAGATTTTTCATCAGGTCTTTCTTTGATGTCTAAGGCAAAAACATAGTAAAAGGAATACACACCGTCAATGTAAGGCACCCACGTGTAGAAGTGCCCTCGAAACGGCCTTCTATCGTAAGCAGCGCACTGCTCCGCTCTCAGCCCTCTCGACTTTCCAGGACAGGGCTAGAGAGAAAATCTTTTAAGTTTTTGTCGGCCTTCTGTAAAATCGCGTTCATTATTGCATTTTGAATCTTAATGCAATGTTATAATGTCATACAGACCTTCGCGAGACATGCGAATTCTACAAACTAAGTACCTATGTATTATAAAAAATTTGACACCATGTTTCTTTTATTCTACGGGATTATAATAATGAGGTTTTTATCCCAATCCGTTCGGGATGGCGTGATACAAGGAGTAATACACACTCAAACAGTCTCGCATGATATTCACTCATAAACTTATGCATTTCGAATAGTACCTACCTATGATTGTAATATTAGTAGGTTTCGTCATCATAACAAAGAAGCCGCAGAAGTGATGAATGGATAGCAAAACAGAGTTTATTATGTAGCGGTTTAATTTTATTAAGCCTCAAAGAAAACAGAAATGGTGCTAGGCTTAATGTTTATCTGTATGTGTGTGTCTATGGCATCGTAGCTCCCAAACCAAAAAGCCGATTTTAATTTCGTTTTTTTGTTTGCCATTTGTCTTGTTCGGTGTTATTAGCTATGATTCAAGAAAATCGGTTTATTCATTTGAAGAACATCAGCTCTTTTCTAATTTATGAAGGGATTAAAGGTTACATAAAGGCTAGTCTTTTGAAGAAAACGTATTATGATATAGGTAAATTACTATATTATTGATAAGAATGCATAGTCTCATGTTGCTCTGCCCTCAGACAGTTAACCGACACATTTGAAATCTATAAACTCTCTTGTATTAGTATTTCGTAGTTAAGGTAGTTATAAGATGGATCAAGCAAAAAAGCGCTAGGACCAGGACGAGTTTCTTGCCAGTTCTTCTCGGGCTTGGGTTAGGAGGAATTGGCACCTAAATTCACCTAGTGTGTAAGATGTTTCAAAGTGATCCTTGTGATTATAATCACCTTAATAAGTTTATTTTTATTTTTATTAAAAATATTTTATTCAATACATTGAATAAAATATTTTTTGACTTTGAATTTGACTTGACTTGATTTGCGCAACTTTCACAGGTCAGATCGACTGGAAATTTGGTATCCTGTTACTTCAATAATATTGGAAAAGCATAGTAATCTTTATCTAATGCTGTAGTATCAGCTGGAATCTTCAAGACACTCAAATCCTTAACAATTACCAATTTACAGCAAAGATATCGTGACTGGGCCTGGGCTCATTGGAATCGTCTCAACCGGTATAGATAGACGTATTTTTTTTTCTGGAGTTTTTGTTTAAATTTATAACTGTTTCTGTCATTAAATAAATCAATGTTCAATACACCTACCTACTTTACATACATCGTGTGCTTGCATATTGTTCGATAGTTTGCAAGTTGTTATGGGCTTATGGGCTGTTAAAGTTATTTACGGCATCTATCGTGGGAAAGTTTACTTTATTGGCGCTACAAATTAAGATTTATATTGGTGTACCGGTGCGCCAGGTGCTATGAAATATGAGTTCAAAGCCATCAATGTTCGCCAAAGCAACTTTGTACAAAGGTAATGCGAAAACAGAGATAAAACAAATAGAATGCAATGGATTGTAGGTACTATTTCACCAATACTGTAACTGTCTCATAAAGCATATAATAAAAAATCTGATTATTTCGATGACAAAAAAGCTTGGGACGAAATAGCTCCCACTCAAGTCGGGATCCGTAACAAAATTAACATATATAAAGATCGGACGAGTTTCTTGCCAGATTCTTCTTGAACTGGGGATAGGAAGAACCGGCACTTATATTCACCTTGTACCTATATAATAAGATTAGTTTTTCTAATTTTTATTTTATTTTTTTCTTAATAAGTAGTTTGTGGAACAACTTAGTTTTGTAAGTTGCCGAAAACTTATCTAAGGTTGGTCACAAGCTTAATAAAATTGACGGGTCAATCGACGTGATAATAAGGATGGCTGGCCTCGTATCAAAGTTGATAGTAGGCCTGCCTGCCTCTGCCTGTAGATTGTGAGCTCGATCACCTCCCAGAACAATCATTTGTGTGTGAACATAGATGCTTGCTCTGTCCAGGTGTTATCATGAGTATTTAAAAATATGTAAGTATTATATCAGTCATTTAGTTCCCAGAGTACAAACTATGCGTTGTTTGGGGCTAGATGATGTTGTGTGAGTTGTCAACCACTTTTTTTACTACTGACCCGACAGACGTCCTGTTTTAACTATGAACATTGAATTCGAATTTTAATATTATTGGTTCAAAGCGTGATTGCTCTGAACTTACGAATAATTCCGATAAACGATATTTGTAGCGACTGCGCCAACTGTCATACGACTGACAGTTATGTCAAACGCTATAAGGTTACATTAGAAAAGTTAATATTGTTAAGTATTCTTAAATTTTCTAATTTTCCACGCAATTTTCTTAGCGAAAACGTTCAAGCCGTTCACGCGTAATGCGCCGTGACCAAAAAATAAGGAAATAGGGTTTCATTTTTACATAATATGTAAGTAGATAGATTGAATGTCGGGTTAGAAAATTGCCATTATTGCCACCCAGAATCCAAAATAATTGTAAATTTAGTGCCTAACTTTGTTCCATGTTTATAATCATCGGTTTATAGTATGGCTATAATATAGTTATACATTTAGTTTGTCACATACCAACCTCAGTATTACATTGATGGTATCTCCTAGCGACTCCAAAGCATTCGGTACTGCGAGTATGCCGCGTTACTCTCACTGTTATAATGGGAGGTGCTAGCGTCCCATTTGCTGCTGTTGATATGCTTCTGAAATAGAAAAAAAATTTAACGTAACATGTAAACAAATAACATAGTTTATACCAATTCAATAATTTCATTATGGAAAAAGAAATATTTTTTTGTAGACAATGCACACAACAGCATCTGGCCCAAAACTTGAAAAGTATATTTATTTATTTATTTATTTATTTGGTTTACCAACTTTTTGGTAAACCAAATAAATAAATATATTTGGTTTATATATTGTATTATGGTGATCGGATGACTGATTGAATACGTATAGACGACCTTTGTGGCGCAGTGGGCCAATGCCCGGCTCAGATGCAGAAGGTTGCGGGTTCGATCTCCGCTGCGGGACAAATATTAGTATGATCGGCTTGAACTCGTATTTAAAAAAATATATATATCAGTCATGTGGTAGGTACCCATTACACAAGCTCTGCTTACATTAGGACCAGATGATGATATGTGAAATGTCCGACATTTATTATTTACTTATATATTTTTAAATACTTACTTATGATATATTTATTACATTTTCTTTGACACCAAGACACAGTACAAATATCTATGTTGATCACGAACATGTTTGTCCTGGGAGGGAGTTGAACCCATCCTCCAGAGAAGGCAGAGCCAACTATACTGAGAGGCCTTAAAAAAAAGAGGTTTCAAAGAGTTACGAATGTGATAGGTCGCCCAGCCACCGGTCTTAATGATTCTTAACTGTTACATAACTGTTCGATAACAATCGGTTTTCCCCTTCTTATAATTACATAATTAGTTATCGTGGCGTTAATGAATGCACTGTCCTTGACATTCTATTAAATAAAATGGCAACAGATTAAAAAAATACACTATATATATATATATATATATATATATATATATATATGTATATACAATACTAGCGACCTGCCCCGGCTTCGCACGGGTAGGTACAATGCTAATACTAAATATACAACAGAATGTCTAATGTGATTAGGAACCTCTAAAATTAACAGTGTTTCTCTACTATATTATTCATGTATTATACATATAAACCTTCCTCTTGAATCACTCTATCTATTAAAAAAACCGCATCAAAATCCGTTGCGTAGTTTTAAAGATCTAAGCATACATATGGACAGACAGACAGCGGGAAGCGACTTTGTTTTATACTATGTAGTGATAACGCCGGACATAATTACACAGCATCATCTGGCATATATATATATACTTTCGCATTTATAATATTAGTATAGATATAGATTAGTACAAAAGAAACCAGTATTTTTTTTTTTAATATTAAGGGACTTTCATACGAATATTTTAAGAAACGGACTAAATTGGCAAGAGATTTTTGTATATAATTTTTCTTTTTGTTTCGTTTCCACTATGTAAATAAGTCTCACAATACTTTTGTGAGACTTATTTACATAGTGGAATGCTAACATATGGATACGACCTAATGCTCGTTTCCCTCACTCTACACTTTTTAAGATTACCTACTAGATTCCGGTTTTGTCCCACAAATGCTGAATGACATTTAGCGTGCATTTTGTGTTTTATTTCAAGACAATAGAGTTGAGTTTAGGTGTTTTAAGAAGGTTCTACGAGTACATAAATGAATATTCATATCCCACGAGAGGTTCCTTGCATTTATCATGGAGTAAATGCGAGTGGACAGCGCCATTATATTTGTTGGCGCCATTCGGAGATGTCTAAAGATTTCTGCATAATCTCTCTGTATATAAATCGATTGTGGAGATAATGCGGAATGTTTATCTGTTTATATAATGTCTCAATTTATTTGTTTCTTTGGTATGTCATAACAGAATGAGCTAATATTTATAAATACATAGTTATTTATTATCGATATTTTTTTCTTGTGAATCAATAGTAGTTACATGACTTCATAGACTTCATAGTATTGACTATAAAAAAAAATGTACTATAGCCGATTATGATGATGTTAATCTCGTCATATCTATATATATAAAAGGCGATGTCTGTATGTATGCTCCCTATAGACTCCGAAACGGCTGGACCGATTACGATGAAATGTTTAAGAAATCTTTAGAATGGCCTAGCGGGAGACCCTGTGAAGTTTGGTTACGATCGGATAAACAAAACTTTTTTTTTGCATCAATCAAATTTGGTATGAATATATATTGTATCGTAGGAACGGACATAGGTACTTTTTATGAAAGTAGGTACTATGCATGCGAAACCGCGTGCAGAAGCTAGTTATAGAATATAGAAGATCAAACGCAATTATTTTCCCATCTAAACGCAGCATAAGCTGCTCAATCACGTGTATGACAGAATCACTTTACAAAAAAACAATCAATGCCTGTCTGATCCTAATCACACACACGCTGGTAGATAGGTACAATTGTATAACTATGTCAAATTGTCTCAAAAGCCAAACAAAATTAAAATCACCCTCGGGTACTAATTTGAACCCTCAATAATAATAAATTACCGATTAGTATTTCTCGACCGAAACCATATTTCATGCTCGGTTTATTAGTCTACTAAAACCAAAGCTTCAAGAAAATGTGGACGTAATCCACCGTGATATAGCGGAGATCGCCATTTACAAACAAATATATCTATCTATATATATAAAAATCAAATCAATTGCCGTGCGTTAGTCTCGCAAAAACTCGAAAATGGCTCGGCCGATTTTAATAGTTTTTAAGTATTACCAAAAAAAAAATATAAGTATATCAGTCCTGTAGTTCCCATAACACAAGCCCCGCTTACTTTGGGCCTAGATGATGCTATGTTAAATGTCAAGAATTATTTATTATTTGTTTTCTACGTCACTTTTAGATACGATGTTCACTTGGGTCATTTCAATTCAATTTCATTTATTTCAGCCTTCTTATAGTATATGTACAAATTTAAGCCATATTTATGATAATAATTAAAAACATACAGAACATAAATAAAACAAAGAAATAAATATATAGACTGCATGCACCACATCATCGCCGGTGCGAATGGTGCACCTCTGTGCAGTGCTTCATGAAGATGCAGTCAGTGTTCAGACTGCCTGCTATAAGTTGCAGGTAGCTGTTGGTGCTGCCAATCACGTGACACATCAGGGACGACGTTCTCTTGCGGATGATCGCATAAAAGTCATCGACGCGTGCGTTCGCGAACATCCCCGATGCGCTACAGAAGTATGGCAGCCTCAACAGCACCCTGAAGCTATTATTGAACTGGACTTAAATTTTTTTTTAAACTTACGCGATCAGAACACCTTAATATAAATATTATCAGTCATCCCGTGACCACGACAGAGTGTAAACCTGTCGAAATGTCGGGAAAAATAGGTAAATAAACGCGATAAATACCCGTTAATATTTATAATAATATATTATTTTATTTAGTAAATAAATAAAAATTGGTGGTCCATTTTGACACTACACCATCGAGTCCTAAATTACGCTTAGCTTGTACTTATACCAGACTACTGACAAGACAACGACACTGCTTTTTAGTTATTTTGGTCATACAATATAATATGGTCACCGACTTTTAAGAATCTCCGGGTTTGTAAAATGTGTATGCGCACCGAGTTATGACAAATGGTGCTCATCCTAATTTGTCTGGCGAGTTATACGACATGCGATCATGAGGATACAACACACCATGTGTTAGTAATTGTAAGATGGAATGTGTGGATTGATTACGTGGACTGGATATGTTTAAATACTTCCTACTATACTATTAATAATTTAAAATATGAATTGTTGCGCAATCACGCAATAATGGGTAAACCGATTTGGATTCACCTAAATTCACCTAGTATGTAAGACGTTTCAAAGTGATCCATGTGATTGTATTGAATAAAGTATCTTTTGACTTTGATAAAACTTGGTATATATATAGATACTAGCCGACCCGGTAAACTTCGTACCGTCTCAAAATCAATAAATAAAAAAGCAAGCATTTTTTTCATATTTACTCACCTTTTAAACCTTCCCTGGAATCCACAAATAATTCAAACCCAAAATTAGCCAAATCAGACCAGCCGTTCTCGAGTTTTAGCGAGACTAACGAACAGCAATTGATTTTTATTATATAGATTCCGTCTATCCTTTAATCACACCTATAGGGCACTTAGGTATGCACCGTCTTTGTCATTCTAATGTCATTGAATAAAGATGGCGTATGATGGCAATAAATTTAAGACGGTGCCTTCAGCAAATTAACTTTTGTATGTAAACAAAAAGAGTAAAATTTCCAAATGGATGACATACTTTTTTCAGTTTTTTGGATTTAAAAATTTTGGATTTATGAAATTTATATGGGACCAATCGGTTCATAAATGACGGAGTTATGAGTATGGTATGGAATTTAATTTGCCTCCTACTTCTCCGTTTCAAATTGTTTTTAAAGTAACTGTTAGTTTTATAATTTAATAATGAAATAATGATTAAAAATATTCAATAATCATCATCAAAGTAGACGTTCAGAAGTTCAGAATTGATTATTTTGTGATAAAAATTGAGCGCGCGATTCAAAAAAATCAAACAAAAATCGAAAATGTATTTATTTGGGAGCATAAACAAAAATATATCAAAAACATGGGAAGAACGATAACATTACGCAGAAGTTAAATGTGACTGTGTCGCGAATGTTAACACCCACCTCCGAAGATAATAAAGATTGATCGCGATTTGAGCGCCATGAATACGCGTCAAGGTAATTAGATCAGGGAGTCACCTTAAATAACACACTAGCTAGAGCATGATTATGTGAGAGACCTATTGTTTTAGTAGTTAACAGGTATTTATCTCGTATTTTAATTTACTCCCGACGTTTCGGTTATGAAGCAATAACCGTGGTCGCGGGCTGCCTGACTTCTAAACTACTAAAACAATATTTTTACTCAAAACAGGGTATTTACCATAAAATGTGAGTTTTTCTGCTTCACGATGTTTCGGCACAATTGCATGCTCTGCGCGAGATCAGATATATTATCTTAGGCCGATCGTGCCTCTATCGCTTGTTCTGCGCTCTCGCTTGCACGCTCAGCTCAGGCGGAACGTGACAATTTTTCGAGCGTGCAGCCGGCGTTCATCGATTTATAAGACGTTATCACGTCAAAAAATATGTTTCAAGCCATTATAGTTTCAAAAATTATATTACTAAAACAATGTATCGCGAATGTTTAAAAATACTACAGATATAGATGTATACCTTTAGGGTAAAACTCGGTAATACGCCCCACTTGACAAAACGCCTGTCCGGTCTAGCACTGACACAAACCTATCTACGCGGCTTACTTACACCCGTACGTGTACTTCTCAGTCACCCGGAAACATGGTGGACGCATGCGAGTGAGTTGCGTGGTTTGGTAAAAAAATAATTAAAAAATTTATTTATTGACGTTCTTACAATTTGTGGTGTGTTTCAAACTAATTTGTTTATCTATACTGTTGTGTTATTCACATCGAAATAATGGGCACTGTAGTAAAACGTTTGAAATCACAAATATGTTTTGATTATTTCGAGGTTAATAACTTTGAACATGTCGGCAGGAATACGGTGGGGCATTTTATAAATCAAAATTGGCAATACGCCCTACATCTACAGGTAGGTATATAATATTTCATAATGACAATTTATTGCAGATTATGTCCCGTAAATACCAACGGAAGACACTACGAGCATTATGGACCGCGGATGACTTAGATAAGGCTGTGCGGTCTGTACGAGATTATCTTTATTTATTGATTATCTTTCAAAATTTTGAACATGTTTGTACTACAAAGTGTCATAGTAAAATATTTGTATTACTAAGGTGAAAATTTTACCAAAAGACTAAGCGTTTACATAATTCTGATAGAGACAACATTTTGTGTTATTTCAAATTTGTTGTTCCAAGTAGTTTAGAAATGTGATTATTACACTGGGGCATTTTATAATACAGGTTGGGGCATATTACCTTACGGTCGTAATATAAAATGCCCCACCTAAGGTTTTAAAATAACTCTAATAAGTCGAATATCTGAAGAGATTTATCAAATAACAATAACGTTAAGAAATAACATTATTGTGTTCCTCAATACAAACTTTGACTTTATCTCAATTTTTTTTTTTTAATAATATTTTATTGTATGATGGGGCGAATTACCGAGTTTTACCCTATTAACATAGAGGAAATGTCAATTAGAAAATGTTTATGACATGTAAAGAAAACAAAGATTATGATCTTTTTTTCTAAACAGATATGTACATACGTACATACTTACTCTAATATTTTTTATTCGTTTCAATAATATATTATTGTTTACTTCGACAAATAAATAAAATGGTGAAGACCATTATCACATAACTATTTAAAGTAAGGTAGATTGTTGTAAATTTGCTAAATTAAGGTATGATTGTGAGAGCGCAATGGATACTACTAATATTGCACTAGAGAATTTGGAACAGCTTATGTTGGATGACAATTGCAGATCTTTATTTCTTAATTTTGCTAGGACTATTCTTCGCAGAACTGGGAAGGAAAATGGATCGTTTATAGAACCAATATAGGTTATTTAGTTGATCTGTAATCAATAGTTTATTTTACTTCTTAATTATTTGATTTATTATTATTTTACACTAAATTGTGTGCTTTAATAATCTTATGTTTTTATTTGATAGGTTGTATAAAAATGTAAAAATATTTAAAATTGTATTACAGTCGATTACAACATTATTAATATTAATTAAATGATTAATGTTTAATACAATATTTGCATTTAATGTTTCAAAGTATTTATGATAAATTGATAATATGTTACCTATGAAATGAATTGTAATTGTTTAATTGAGTCTCCTGATTAATTGAGCCTATTTCAATCGGTTAGGAAGATGATGGTTGCAAAATTTTAATAAGTTAGCTAATGAGATGTATGACCATGTGTTATACATATCAATATACCAAGTCAATGTAAATAATTATTTGGCAAGTAATAAGAAGCTGTATATAAATAACGAATCTAATAAAAAATTCTAAGTTTTTCGGATTGCTTAATACATTTAAGTAATCTTGAGAACGAATTGTGTATTATGTATTTTTAGAATTAATGTTGATCTATTATATTGTTCCTATTATATTGATTCTATTCTGTATATTGCAAATAAATTGTAACAAGATGTCAAATTTGGCAGGAATATGTGTATGAAAGTATAAATAGGTTTAATATATTTAATACGTTTAAATAGATTAAAATAAAATGTACAAGTTAAATTGGGAGATCTGTCACATGCAAAGTAAATTGAATTTATCTTAAGTAAGTCATTTGGAGTAGTTAAAGTATGAATGAAAGTATGGAAGGTTGTCGCAATATTATAGCGACATTATATATTTAAGTTAGAACCGTTTCGAGACGGTAAAAAAAAAAAAAAAACTATTTAAAGTAATTCCTTGTCATTCTAATGTCAATAAATAAAGATAGCATAGCTTTTACTACCTACTGATTATGAGATGGACCTAGGTCCTTATAAACACGTTGTTATTTAAATAAATAAATAAATATTGGTGGACAATGTACACTACACCATCTAGCCTCAAACTAAGCGTAGCTTGTTCCTCCTATGGTGACCGGATGACTAATAGAATTCTTATACTATATGTTTAAATACGTACATAACATAATTTATAACCCCCAGGCACAAACAAACACCTAAGTTCATCACACGAATGTTTATCCTGGGAGGGAATCGAACACTCAACCTACAGCGCAGAAGGCAGAGCTACTACAAACTGAGCTGACAGGCCAGTAAATAAATGAATATTATAATTAAATTTCATTAACATCTTTCCTATTCTCGTTCCCTTAATCCATTCTAGATAAGGTTCCTCGTGTAAAACAACTTACTATAATTTTACACCGATAATCTGAACAAACCAATCACGGTGCCCGTTAGTCCTAAAGGAAAACGAAGTAGGTACTTACCCAACTAAATACAGGGTGCCCGAGAATGTAAAACGGAAGTAGAGAAATTGAGTTTGGCAAAGTAGGGTCTTCTACTTATCGTTTTACTTTTTCGAACCAGTGTGGTGAAAGAATTAAAGTGCCCCGAAGAGGCTCTTTTCGTGCACTTGGCACATGTCTTCGAACTTTTAGGTTATTCGAGATGCCGGTTTCCTCATCTATTGGTGCACGACCAGATTCAAACCCACGACTTAAGGCTCGGAAGGCGGGGACACCAATACTAGATGCTAAAGTAGGGTAATTCTATTTCACGAAGGCCGGTAAATTATAAGATCAATAATAAACCTTTAAACAATATCATATATCAATAATCAATGTCGTCTTGGGATTGATTGAGATATCATGTTTGAAGATTTCTAATCTCCTAGAACAATAGATTTGGAATCCCTGAGGACAAGCCTCCCATAGAACTTCTTGTGTTAGATGAACTTTACCTCCTAATCTTAGCTAAGCTACGCTTGTCCTTCATCTTCCTCTGTTATTTCTAATCATCTTAATAAAGAAAGTAGATTGTTTATTATCATTTCAGAAGTTGAAAATCATTACTTCTAAAATGTAAAAAAAATCGATGATAGCAAAATTATTATCAAAGTATTGAGATGTTTAAAATTATAAAACTCTTTTTAATAGGTACCTAGGAGGTAGGTTATTTTTCTTAATTTTTCCGGACACCCTGTATAACTGGTAAAACTGTTCAAATGAATGCTCGCTGTAGATAATTGTAACGATCCGTGGTGCAGGATTAATACGACTAGATACGAAATCCTGTTAGGTGGGTAAGTAGGTAATCAAAATGCCGTCATCCTTAATTAGTTGGGGTGCCGGTGGCGCCAGCTGTAGTACTGGTTACACTTGTTATGTACCTACTCTTTGGTTTACTTTAGAGATAAACACTTACTTATAATACCTAAGTCATAATTATTATACTTAAACATTTTTTTAATTCTAAAATTCTCATTACAACAAAAGACTTCAAAATAGGTATATATGGAATATCGTCGGAAACCGAAAAAATACTATAACTTCGATAAACGATGACATCAATTGAGCAAGACGGATGTTTTTGGGTGGTCTTTTACCACGATTAAGTACCTGAGTTGGCTCAAACGAAGAAAGAATCAAAATAAAATAATTCAGTCCCAAATTCTTGGCGTTGTTTCTCAATTATGTAAACTGTTTTTCTTCACACATCAATCCCAGTCACACCCTATATCTAGAACCGAGACTTTGAAAACAATCAAGGATATTAAATATACAGCTCACTAATAAATAACGTACAAAAGTCGTAGACATGAACGCGAGCCCTTTGTTCAAAGCCGGTATTCCGAATGCAACACTATTCTCAGGTCACACTCGTACATCTTATTGCGAAAATTCATTCGTCTTTTAAGCACTATCGGTCTAAGACCGTACCCTAAACAATTGGCCATTACTCTTCCGTGAACACATTCTACGACCGTCACACTGACCCGCCCACAGAACCACCAACAGTTGCTATAAGGCGCTGCGCAAACGTATACAAACCATATAGTCCACAATTCCACAACGAACTGTAAAAAAGGTTTACATCCCCTGCATATAAAGTGGGATTGTTTAAATTTCAGATATTTGTTTGGCCTATTTTTGATAAAGTGTCGTCGTCCCAAACCCGTCTAAACTGCTGTTAGCAATAACCCAAATAGTTTTATAAAATAGTAAATATAAAATGAAATATCTAGGAAAATTATAAATAAGGCTCGATGTCGTCGATGACGTCGATGAAGATTTGCAATCGATGTCGATGGAAATTTGTTAATGTTGCTTGTGTCTTCAACTGACGACTTTTAGTTTCCAGTAACCGACACCGAATACATTTTGATCGTCAATGAGTATGTGTTAAGTGGGAGCAACTGGACACAAAAAATGTTGAACGTATGAGGAGGGAGTGGATGATTTCATAGAAAATAAATAAATGGAAAAAATTCTATAGAAATCAAATATTCATCGGTAGCTTTAATCTGAGACAAGACACAAAAGTGTTCACGTTTGCGCCCTACCTAACCTTCAACACAGAGTACAAAGTAGTACGCAAGCTCGAGTCACGCTACGGACCATGCACTTTCATGGGAATAACCGAATACACAGCTACTTTAAATAAACACGACGTCAATTATCAAAAGGCTTAAAATCAAATGCTATACTAATGAGCAGGTACACACTACATGGTACAAAATTGTCTTGTTTGTGAAATAGGCGGCTATCGTCTCATTACTGCTTCAGCGAGCCTGATGCATGTCAATCATGCTAGTGTTGTATCTGTTTCGGCACAGGGCCACGATAAAGTTTTCGGCTACAGAAAAATAAACTCACAAAGTCATTTTGTTTCGTTTTTACCGACTTTAAAAAAGGAGGAGGTTCTCAATTCGATTGTATTATTTATTATTAAGTATATAAAAAAAAGTATATAAGTAGTATATCAGTCATGTCGTACCCACCTACCCATAACACAAGCTCTGCTTACTTTGGGGCCAGATGTTGAAATATCCGGCATTATTTATTATTATTATTATTATTTTTGTATGTTTGTTGCCTCGTAACTCCGTCTTTTATGAACCGATTTTTAACCGATAATAATATTATCGGTTAAAAATACGAAATTTCGAAATTAAAAAGAAAAATGAAACCCGACTTCATATTATGAAGTCGGGTTTCTTTTTTCTTTTTAAAACGTATTCCAAATAACGAAATAAGTAAATTTTAAAAATGTATAACTATAAATAATAAGAACATTAAATATTTACATTATAACCAGGTAATGGGGTTATCATAAAATACAAGTAT
The DNA here is from genome assembly GCA_948098915.1 of Lampropteryx suffumata. Taxonomy (NCBI): domain Eukaryota; kingdom Metazoa; phylum Arthropoda; class Insecta; order Lepidoptera; family Geometridae; genus Lampropteryx; species Lampropteryx suffumata. Next base: position 10,010,833 of record OX402552.1, read on the forward strand.
GTTAATAAATGAATCGAATAAAGGCAAAATGCAAGTAAAATATAAACTTTAAGTACTTGTTTGAAAGAATTGCGTGTTTAACTTTGAGCCGTCTAACTAGATTTTATCTAATAAGACGGTTTAAAATGAATTACATCCACAACATTCAAACAAAAACATATTATATTTTAAAGCGATATTTTTCCAAAGCCGAGACTTGTATCGTTAACTGGTTGTGATCAAATTAAAAACTGATAGAATTGACATATCGCTGCATAACAATGACATACCAAAACATTTTACGAGCCAATTCGTTTAATACCAAGTTTAAATTAAAATTTACCAACACAAAATAAACATATCTAGGTATTCATTGTTCAAGGTTACAATGTTCTTGCAATATTATTGATGTACAGGATACTCACACTCACATCTATTCATCAACTAGAAAAGAACTAATTATCTTCAAATGGCTGAACAGAATTTCTTAAATCATATCTAAGAAAACTCTCAATCAAGTCACCTTTTAAAATATAACAAATCGGTACATCCGTTACGAAGCTACGATTCCACATACGCGAACACACATATACACACTACAAACTTAAACTACACGACCTCTGTGGCGCAGTGAGCCAAGGCCCGGCTGTGACGCAAAAGGTTGCGAGTTCGATTAAAGACAAATGTTTGTGTAATCTGCAAGTATTTGTTCTTGGGTCTGGGTATTTTTATATATAATATAGTATTTCACTTTCAAAACTTCCGTGAGTTGTACCAAACATTTTGATAAACTCACGTATTATTTTGTCGATGGAGGCACCGACACTGTTTCGGCAACGAGCGGGCCGCGGATCAAACTCACCCTGATGAAGATTCTCTGGATGAATCGAAACAGTGTCGGTGCCACCATCGACAAAATAATATGTGAGTAAAGCCCGTGTTTATCAAAATGTATGTATAATACTGAATTTACAAAAATAAAAAAAAAGTATTATAAGTAATATATCAGTCATGTGGTACCCATAACACAAGCTCTACTTACTATGAGGCCAGATGATGCTGTGTGGAATATCCGGCACAATTGATTTATTTCAAAACACCTCTTACTATCGTCGGAGGTTAAAAATAGCACATCCGCAAATATTCAAATGTAATATTCGGCTTCGGCTTCATTTTCGGCTTAATCACAGGTGACTAAGCATCACTAGGCGCAAGTACAAGCAATCAATGGCTAAACGCACAATAAGCTTGTTACATCGCAGGCGCAGGTTTCCATTACCTTAATTTAGCCGATAAAAACGTGGGTCCGGCCATATTTAACCTTTAACCCACGTTAGACCGCTTAGCGAAATTTTTATATCATAGTTTTTTTCTTAGGGATATTATCGGTTAAGTGTTAAGTAATAATAGTTACATAAAAGGTTTTACGTTTACGTGCTTACTTTAAAACAATTTACAAAAATAATGATGGTCTGTTCTTATTAGAGACAAATTACCTGGAAAATTACCACGGTTATGATAAGTAATTTCTATGATGCATTATCTGTGGCGCAGTGGACTATGGTCCGGCTGAGACTTAGAAGGTTGCGGGGTCGATTCCCGCCGCGGGACAAATGTTTGTATGATCTGCAAGTATTTGTCTCGGGTCTAGGTTTCTATGTCCGGTATTATTTATTATTATTTATTTACTACCTGCTTATAAAGATAAATTGTACCTGCTTTAGTACAAGTTTTTCTTTATAAGCAGGTAGCAGATGTTTCAGATTTCCTATTTCACTGTACCAAAGTATTTATTTACTAAAAGATAAAACCTAATTTACAAAACACTTGAAATAAATAATTTTACACTTAAATGTGGAATCCTTCCAAAAAAATCTGGCTGCAATGTAATGAATGAACCAGCTCTCTTGTCGAGAAGTCGAGTCCACTTTTAGTGGACGCCACTTATGGCGTCCACTAAAAGTGGCGTGATTTTCTTAATAAATAATTCTGTATAAGTTTTTGTATCTTAGATATTTGGAAGTATTCAGAGAGAGATAAGTTCGTACCTTAACGAATAAGATGATGTTAAATTACGTTTAAACATCTGACCCACTCAACTCGTGTATGTCGATGTACATGAAAGTACGAGTAGGTATGTTTTCTCTCTTGTTTTTAAATGAACAAGTAATTTATTCTAGATCTGCCAACCTTTGCACCGATTGCTTTCCCACTAACGAACCCAAACAAACTACACGTTACAAATTGTTTCCGACAAGCCGACACGTGTCGTGTTCTGATAATGAAAGCGCAGACAAAGCAAAAAATATAGCCGGCAATTTTCCACGCCTATTACCGTAATTCTTAAGCTATGTTCACACCAACAGAAATTGCAGCATGCCGCTTTAGTCCCGTAGAATATTAAACTGTTTTTATTATAAAGTTCAAAACAAAAAATGATTTACGAGTAGAAGCTTTATATTTAATGCTTTCGCCTAAACTCTTTGTCACCAGAAGATTACTTCATACGAACATTTTACTACCGGTTTTTCAAATCTAATAAATTATACTGTAAGCATACAAGATAGTAAGTTGTAATTTGTTTGATTGAGCACGAATCTCGACTTCGGTGGCATTTGTATGTCGTCGTGAATTAGCGCCGGCTCATTTGCGTTTATCAAACCGATGACATGCGCGATTTAGTGCCGGCTGATTGGAGCTCAATGGCAGGCTTGATTTGTTTCGGGTGGTCTACGCGCACGCGCATATTTGAATATTATTTTGAATCATAGATTATATCAGTTAGTAAATGAAATATTTTTAAGATCTTGATGGTAAGTTCGGATGGTTGTTGCGTTTGCGACGTTCTAAAACATAATTATACACACCTGCTTATGACTGTGATCCCCAGGTATGGTAGACAATCCTAATTACTGAATATAAATAAAGATCATGATATCAGTTAGTTTAGTAAATGGAATAATTTTATAAGGAACAATTATAAGGATGGTAAGCTTCGATAGTTGTTGCGTTTGCGATGTTCAAACCCAAATTCTATACACATGCTTATATGACTGTGATCCCCAGGCATGGTAGACAATCTCAGTTATTGTACGTAAATGAGGATCATGATGGTTAGGTACGTTTGCGACGTTCTGACAAACAATTCTACGATTATACGACTGTAATCCAGACATAGCAGATACTCTCAGTGTCTGTCAGATCTGGAAGTTAAATATCACAAAACAATGAGACAGTAAAATCAAGCACCTGGGTAAACACTGCCGCTCCTGCATTGACACTCCTCCGCCACAAGTTCTGGAACATCTGCTCCAACTGCCCCATGAGCTCCAAGCGTAGGTGGAACTTTCTTCCGTCACCTGGAATTAGTGAATATTACATCAATAAAGACTCAACCGTCACAATCTACGAACACCTAGCAGCTTCAAGATTTACCCACACTTTAAATTCCCTGAGCGTCGTGGGTATATCTAGGATTCCATGTTCGATAGTTAGATTGATTGCAGAACTAACTGCCTGACTCTAGGATCTTAAGGTACTTAGAAAGTAAGATTCCTTCCAGTGGAAAATCTAGACATACCTACAGCAGAACCCTGATTAAACAAACAGGCAGACAATCAATCAATCACTGTCCCTTGATTGAATAGCTGCCTTTATTGAACTGAAATGCAGTAGAACTAGTTTCAACATCTCAATAAATGACGTTGACATACCTGCGCCTGCGCCGGTGCCGGTGGTTCCGTTGTATTTGTCGCTGTTGACATTGCAATTTGAACTATTATTGAAGCCCTGGGAACAGAGAAAGTGATGGTTTTAATGGAATGAAAATTCACACGTAGTTTATATTATGTTATCATATTATAATAATGTTATAATCTTTTAATAAATTAAACCTTATTACATAATTGTGCAGAATTATACATATATAAATATTACAGGATAAATATTTGTGTGATGATACATAGGTTGCCTGTTCTGTTTCTGAGTGTTATAAACTATATGATAGTATGTATTTAGATATATATAAGTATCTTATCAGTCATCTGGTCACAATAATACAAGCTATGCTTAGTTTCTGATATATTTATTTATACGAACATGTAAATTACCCTAATTAAAAATAGAATAATGACAAAACCTTAAATGATAATACAAACTAAGAAGATATTAAAGTTAAAAAGGTTTTAGCTAATTTATTTATCATTTATATAAATATACTAGCACTATGAAGTATATCAGAGTAGGAATTATAATAGTCTTACCGATAATGCTGTTTATTTAAATAATATCTTTTTTATACAAATTATATAAATATATGATATTATACTTATATTTGTATTCCAAATAAAATAAAATAAATATACACAAACTACAAATAAATAAAGTTGAAGTGTCTGTTTGTAATGTCAAAATATTTTTTATTTTTTTATGTACTTAGTATGTATTTAGTATGTACGGTACTATAACAAAAAACGATTTTTCATGTTTTGTCTGTCTGTTCCGGCGGCTAACCTCCAAAATGGCTTGACCGATTTTGACGGGACTTTCACTGACAGTTAACTGATTCGGCCACTCTTAATCTTATTGTGAATAAAATTCGATTCAATTATGAAAGTTTAATAATGTTATTCTAAGAAAATAAACATAATGCGCGGGTGAAGTCGCATGCGGGTCAGCTAGTCCCTTAAAAATAAATCCTAATTCTACAATTAAGCTTCCAAGCTTCCAAATTATCGAAATAATTACGATAGAAACTATTTGTATCGATGTTTTAAATACTAAGAAAATTCATCCAAGTGGCTCCAAAGGTTTAATCATATTTCTTTATCGCAAAACGGGATGTGAATATTGTAGCCTGAAATCTACTTGATGATTTTAGCAACGGGCCAGTAGTCGGTTTGCATAATAATCTAATCTCCTAACAGTACTGTGCCTTATGTGAATTTCAACTGTACCTGCAAGTTATTTCCGTGCATACTCTACTTGTTCCGCAAGTTTAGCTTTGCATGAGATAGCCTAGCTAGACGGTCTTATAGCCGGTGCAATGCATTCATAAGTTTTTGAATGCAGGGCTTTGTAGTCTGGGCTATTTTAAATCACTAACCAGCAGAGTACTCTAGAATTGAATCAAGAGCGTAGCGAGTGATTTTAATATAAGCTACTGAGCAATGAGATATTTTTTCATGTAAAACAAACTACTTTTCACCTCTTGCGAGAACAATGTCATAGGTTAAGAGAAAGAAAAACAATGTAGACAATATTGAACTAGTCATTTTAAGTAAGAGATATTAATGTTTAATAGTAATGATTTTAAATAGAAGGCAATGGTTAAATGTATATAGCAATAGTTTATAAAACTTAAATTTAATTAAATAGCATTGTGCCTATGAGTATAATACCTAGGTTAAAAACGAATTTCTGAACGAACTATCGCAAAAAGAGATGCACCATAAGTGCACTTTTCGTGCTGGAGAGGTGAAAGTATATTATGTTCACAGAAAACTTTACTACATAAACACAATATAATATAATATGACTAGCCTGTCAGTTCAGGTGGTAGGAGCTCTCCCTTCCCTCTCTTCTCTTCTGCGCTATAGGTTGAGAGTATGATTTCCTCCTAGGATAAACATTTTGTATGATGAACACAGGTGTTTGTTCTGTGTTTGGGTGTAAAATATCGTAAGTATGTATTTAATGTTTTTTATCAGTCATCTGGTCACCATAATACGAGCTATGCTTAGTTTGAGGCTAAATGGTGTTGTGTGCAATGTCCTTCAATATTTATTTATTTATTTATAATGTGTTATTTTTTCTGATCTCTGTTGGTAGAGCTATGCGCGAGTCTCCGAGATAAATACCAATTAAAACACTTAAACCAAGGAAGTGTGAAAATAGCACCTTGACACGTGGTTCTGGTGTTCTTTGTTATTACTTTACACATTTTCGACTTAACTTTAATAGACCTCTAGATACCTTAATGATGCAAGCGCATAGCCCTTACAAATTATCATCTCTATCCAATTTGTCAGGCACTTCACACGATGCACACATGGAGCCTTGGATAAACGGGCATCCACTTTAGCCTTTGTCTAAGTTAAACAAGAAAGTTTATAGTTGGTTGAGTGTGGGTGAAAGGTATTCACTTTGTCTTTCACATACTTTCCCAATTTGGAGTAGAATTTGTAGGGATGAGAGCTCTATGGAAATATTGGCCTCAATTCTGTTGGCACCAACCTAACTAATTTTAGCTAAAATTAGGTTTTGAACTGTCAAATTAACCTTTGGTATTCTGCTACTACCAACTTATCCTAATTTAATTTTATCTAACTTAATTAAACGTTCCTAATTTAGTTAGATGATAACAACCGAATAGGTTTAACAAATGCAATGACTAACTAAATATATTTTAGACAATTCCTAATTTTAGAAATGAACAAACCGAATTATCACCATTGTCTCTAGATTTTAATTCATCAAACCCATTCATGCTTTGTTATTAGTATTTAGTTACAGTAATATCTAGTTGTGTCCATCATTTTGGGGGTTTTTGGGTTTTGGGCGGAACAGGGGGTGCGAGGAATCAAAAACGAAGCGTAAGACGACCCCCCACCCGATGGACTGACGACATTAAAGATCGCAGGAAGTCGGTGGATGGAGAGGGCTCAAAATCGTTCTTCCTGGAAATCTATTGGGGAGGCCTATGTTCAGCAGTGGACTTCTTAAAGGCTGTTATGATGATGATGATGATGATGATGACAGTAATAATACAGCAGTTAAGCTCACTCATTTAGGCTACGAGTGGCTACTATCAAAAATCTCAGCGCGAATCATCTTAAAAGCAGAGCACTCGTTATCACACGCCACAGCCCTGAAGCCAACACCCACGCGACGCGGTTCTCACTGCATACCACTACTCCCTAATCTATGATACTTGCATACAACTATTCTACAGAGTGTTCACTAGATAAAAATATACTTGCTAGCCATACAAAAAAATACAGCGACTTAAAAATCTGTAACAAATTCATATCTATTTTATCGGAGACCCTAGAATATTTCAATTAAACCTATCAAATATTGAGCATGGTTATAAAGGTGTACCTTTGGAAAAGCGAAATCGAGAAACGAGAAACGAGATTTCGGTAGATCCTTTGAAACAAGTGCCGAGGACCTCAAACTTTCTGTGAATAATAAACACTTTGAAAACTTTAAACTTAGTTTCACTATCAAATCACTATCAAATCACTATCACATCAATATCACACTGAATTGTTTTCAGTGCGAACCGTGAATTCGAGTGGACCGCGGATTAAACTCAGCCTAATAAAGAATCTCTAGATGAAATCGAAACAGTGTCGGTGCCTCCATTGACAAAATAATACGCGAGTAAAGCCCGTGCTTGTCAAAATTTATTCTAACTTAGTTATTATCTTTTTAAATTTTCATGCAGAATATATACGAAATATTACTGAGACCTTGATTATTTTATAATAAGCACTCGTTTTAAAAGATATATAGTCGTGGACATCCTGTAGATAGGTACATGTTGTGTTGAACATTGCGCAATCCGACATCTCCATTAGATGTCCGGCGTTTGATCGGGACGCACCACACTACATTAAAACGATCAAACGACTCTGTAAAGTGAACTAATGAACATCTTAAGTGGTTTATAGAGTGCCGATAGCCGTTATTTTTATGGAAAATTGGGGTTTAGCTATGAGAAATTGCTGTGGTTGTGACGCAACTTGAATCATAATTTCTAATCAAATCATTACAAAGATTTTTTTTCTATAACATCTATTTTTGAATCTCTTAATGTCTAATAACACTACCTGCTGCCCGCGGCTTCGCAAGCGTGGTATGTAGGTACCTACATAAAAAGTAGCCTATGTCCGTCCTAAAGTAACAATCTGTTTACCAAATATTGACAAGATCCATTCAGCTGTTTAGCCATAGAAAGTTAACAAACAGACAGACAGACTTTTTCAAATTTATGTATTAGTATGGATATGGATTAACCACCTTCCTATGTCATACGCTGATATACAAGAATACAAGCACAAGATGACAGTAAGTTTATGAAATCGAGATACCTCTAATAGTGTTTTTTAGATGTAACGTTTTGTTCTTCATAGGCTATTTTTTAAATTATGTGCAAAAAGATGAGCCTGGACTACGTAGTTTCACACATCAAGCCGTGAAGCTGGAGCAAATCGTAAATTGCTCAATCAAATACTAATACTCTCGATCCATACATGCTCAACCTATTAGAAGTACCTAGGTCATTACGATTTTGCGATTTTATGTAGATAATTCAGCATACTTTCAACGATAGAATAACAATATTTTGTTATTAAACATGTTTATAGTCAAAATATTGAATAACAAGAATAACTAGACTTAGATTTTTGAAGTGAAAACTTATTTTATCGTGGTACGCATATTTTTAGATGAGGTAAAACCTCTGGATTCGCGACACCGTTACCGTCTGGGGCGAGACGCAGCCGGCTGCCGCGGTCGCCCCATTCGATTATAAACCTTAATTCACATGTTTACAGTCTAATTTTGTATGGAGAAGTTTACTGAGTTAGGTTCTTTGATATAGAGGCAGCCGGTTGCCGCGCTGGCCCCTTTTGATAATAAACCTTAATTCATATGTTTACAGTCTACTTTTGTATGGAGAAGTTTACTGAGTTAGGTTCTTTGATATATTATCTACATTCTGAACAAAAAATATTGCATCATCTGTGTTCGTTGAGTATTTGATTTGCAGTCGCCATAATTACTGATTTTGAAGTGATTTATTACTAAACTCTAACGCGCCAAAATAAGTTTTCACTTCTGTCTGCACTCCCGGAGTGCAACCCGATTTTGTTTTAAATCATTTTATTCTCAAAAAGACAAAATATGCCACTAACACGAGAACGCAAACTTATATTAAATTAAGTGTAAGTCGCTCTTATTAGTTAAGTTTAGATTAACGCGTTCAACCCATATTTAGCAGTAATTGATCATTAGCAATATCATGAGCTAGTGTGCGTTTAAATACGTAGAATGAACTCTCACATGCTCAAATCTGAGGGTGGCTTATTTTAGACCTTCGAAATGTATTATTTTTAACCGATTTCAAAAACAGAAGGAGGTTATCAATTCCGATGGTTTTTTGATGTTTGTTACCTACCTCGTAACTCCGTCTTTTATGAACTGATTTGATATTTTTTTATAATATAGTTTACTTTATAGGATATATATTCTAATTGGTCTTATAAAAGTTTCACCAAACTCGGGTCTGTAGTTCGGTTTTTATATCAAAATAGCGGGTGAAAATATAATAAATAAATAAATAATGCCCGACATTTCACACAGCATCATCTGGCCCTAAAGTAAGCAGAGCTTGTGTTATGGGTACCACATGACTGATATACTAGGTACTTGTACAGTGTTTTTTTGTAAATACATACATATTATACATAGAAACACCCAGACCCGAAACAAATACTTGCAGATCATACAAACATATGTTCCGCGGCGGGAATCGAACCCGCAAGCTTCTGCATCTCGGCCGGAACTTAGCCCACTGCGCCACAGAGGTCTTCTGATTTCCAATATGTCAATTGGATTAAACGAAATTCCGTTTTTATATATAAATGAAGTCGGTTTTCTTTTTAGTTTTTAAAACGTAATTAGTTCTTGTAGTTTGTTCGTACTTTGTGTAGCACAACAAAACTGGCTCGGCGTGAGCTTCGTTCTTCCACAAATCTATACTAATGACCAACCTAAAGGAAATTCGATACATACAAGTTTAATGCTAAATATTACTACCTATTCAATATTTTATAATGAATTAGCGTAAAGTCACGCCTGAATTTATTATATATCATATTTATAGTCACACCTTCAAATTGCGGCCGTTCAGAGCGAGATAAATGGCGTCAATATGCGAACACAATAAACAATGTGACCAATAAATTATAAAAATCGAAAGTATCGCTGCAAACTCGTACAAATATATTACAATCAACATAATACAACAATCAAAGCTAAAGATAAACATGTCTACGTACTAATTGGATTTATATCGCGCCCTGCGGCGATTGAGACGCAAAGTATTACCGCGGTGAGAACCAGTGGGCTCATTGATAAGTCTGTGTCGAATATCAGTTTTTAATGAGTTTATTGGCAATATAATATTATTATTGGCAATATAATATTATTAATGTATATATGTGACATCGTTTATACTAACATATATAAATACTTGAGTTTTTGAAGCGATAACTTCTTATGGGAGGGTAAACCGTTTCGTTACGCAACGCGTTACGGTGCCAGTCTGCCTGGCTTCCCTTTCTCTCACGTATACGGCAGCGGTAGGCAGGCTCCTCTTCTCTCACACTAACCCACAGCGCTAATTAGATTAGTTTAAGTTATCACTTCTGTCGGGTGTCCTCACGTTTTTTTTTATTAACGCGTTACTTATAGAGTCTCAAATAGCTACAGAATATTGAATATTGCACGGTGAATTTGGAAATTAGTTAAAGAAAATTTAATGAATATTTTTCTTCACAAGTCAATGCTCTAACTTTCGTGAGAGAAATGACTAATAAAACTTATGATATCCGAAAAGTATTTAAATAAAACTCTCTCAATTTTTTTAAATAACCTTTTGTTATTTAATTGTTCTAATATAATCCACGCGCATCGTCTCCATGGTTCCCTATAAGGCAATATAGGCATAAAAATAAATAATAAAAAGGAATGATATAGTCGTAAGCTTTGACAACCCAAAAAGTTGATGGCCGCTTTGTAACGTCGACATAATATTTTATAGTCGCACTCAAAGTCCTTAATGGTATCGATTTGACAAATAACATATATTTTAAGGTGCGACCTAACTAACCTAAAAGGCTCTGAGTGAGGATAATAGTGTTCGATTTATGACAACTATGCAAACTGCGCTACGAGCACGTTTACCCCATCAAAAAAAGTGAAGCAGATGATTTTTAGGGTTCCGAAGTCAACAATAGTTTAACCATGTCCATCTGTCTGTCCGCCTTTAATCAGAGCTCAAAAACTTTTACTCTTATCGTTATAAAAAGTAGTAAGGTAGTTTCTGCAAAGTTATGAAATAAAAACTTTGAATGAATGATTTTTAAGGTGTACCTTCCCTACATTTACATAGTGGAGTTGATTGTTTTTTTTTATTATACCACCCCATGGTGGGGTATATCGTTGCTTATGAGGGTTCCCTACAAAGTGTTAAAAATTTATAAGAAACTATTAAAACTGATTAGTATTACATTTACTTATAAGTAAAACTAAAAATATGTACTTATACAGACACACATTTGTTGGTTCACACGCACACGGATGTTATTTGTTATGCCGCAGGTATTTAATCTCGTTCAACTTGTAATCTCGAAGGGTTCTAGCAGAAAATCAGTGTTCGCTCTTTGAAAAAAATTATGCGCTGAGCTCTTACCTCTTTGTATGGCTGCAACACACACATGGAATAATGGGACACCTATGTAAATATTTTTGTATAGGTTTTTTTTGTATCTACCAACCAAATTCGTTCTATTTCTTTTGTCATTTTATGTATGTGTGGTAGCTACAAATAAATGCTTTTATCTATCTATCTAAAAAAGTTCCATGAAAGCTTCATACTATTAGTTTTTAATATTTGGTGTTGAACTAGTTTGAACCTGACCACTAGTCATTCTTATCCTATTTCTGAAGCCTTCACTATGCGTGGTCCGGAACGCGATTAGTCAATTTACTTATATTCGTGGTAGGTTTGCGTTTAGCTATCTCGTCTAGTTATACACGATAAAGCTGTCTAATTTGCAGTATACTTATCTAGAATAAACCTTGACTTGTCCCAACTGAATAGATTTAGCAAAAATTTATATTATCCATAATTCAAATTCAAATAAATTGTATTCAATACAATTACAAGAACCACTCTGAAACGTATTACCCGCTACATAAATTTAGGGCAGTCATATTACGTTAACCGTTTTCAAGGCACGCCATGAGGTCTATAATGTCAGCGCGTGTCCACGTGCCGCGCCGACTGGACTTATTTATTAGGAACTCGAAATATTTTGATGAGCATAGACAGATTAATGATCTGAAATTCCTTTTATAATTGAGTTTATTCTCCTTATCTGATGAGGATAGGGTTAATTTAGTCATTTTACTACCCATGGTACGATAGTTATCCATTGTTACCAACATCGAAATAGTTAATATTCTTAGGTTACCTGCATTATGACTTTTGGCAGGTAACATAATTTAAACTTGTTATAACTGTAAATAAATATATAATAAATCACATCATTAGCATCATTATCTCTTTTATTTCTTCTTCTTCTTCGTTAATGGCATGTGTCAGAATAATGTTGATTTTGCTAATGTCAAGTGTTTATAATTTTTAAAGTAGGTAGGTATGTAATATCTCGTCGTTCGTCATTTGTAATTTATATAAAATGGTGTCTTTCATATAAAATATATGTACGGATTATTTTTGTCTAAAACCTCTGCATTCGCGACACCGTTACTGTCTGGGGCGAGATGCAGCTGGCTGCCGCGCTCGCCCCATTTGATTATAAACCTTAATTCACATGTTTACAGTCTACTTTTGTATGGAGAAGTTTACAAGAGTTAGGTTCTTTGATATAGACGCAGCCGGCTGCCGCGCTCGCCCGATTTGATTATAAACCTTAATTCACATGTTTACAGTCTACTTTTGTATGGAGAAGTTTACTGAGTTAGGTTCTTTGATATAGACGCAGCCGGCTGCCGCGCTCGCCCCATTTGATTATAAACCTTAATTCACATGTTGACAGTCTACTTTTCTATGGAGAAGTTTACTGAGTTAGGTTCTTTGATATATTATCAACATTCTGAACAAAAAATATTGCATCATCTGTGTTCGTTCAGTATTTGATTGGCAGTCGTCATAATTACTGATTTTGAAGTGATTTATAACTAAACTCTAACGCGCCAAAATATGTTTTCACTTCTGTCAGCACTCCCGGAGTGCAACCCGATTTTATGTTTCCCATATCGGCAACTGTCTTGAAAAAAAATTTGCCAATGTCAAGTTTTTGTTATAATAAGTTCTCAAAGTCGCAATCGACCGTCATTTGTCTATTGTCTAGACGTAAAAGGTGCATTGCGTTATATAGTGTCTATTCTTGTCATTCTAAAAATGTCAATGCATAAAGATGGCTTCAGATTTTGAATATAATATCTGAGATTTCTATTTAAAATCATATTATGAGATAGATCATAAATATTAACCCAAAAAACTTTTTAACTATTCGGATATTCAACATCCCAATTTGTATCAAGATGTGCTCCAAAGTCATTCGAACTTTGAATAAAATACCAATTCATGTGTTTCATGTGATTTTAAATGATCTTATCAATAACGCAAACTATAATGTTTACAGAAGTGTCGCAGCAAAAGTGAGAATAGTTATTTTAAAAACTTGACCACTCAAAAAAATTTTAGGCTGACTAAGTTTCAAAGAGTAAATTTTATGCTAAGCTTACGTTTACTAAATGGACTGAATTTTGATAAACGGCAACCTATAGAAGTACCATAGGTAAGAAAGCATATTTGAATGGATAAGTAAATGTAGTAAAATAGGAAAGTATCACATAATTGCCAGCCGCAACCAAAAATTTGGTATTTTTTGGAATTATCTATTATCGAGTCATTTTACTGCTACATACAAAATAGCATCTCAAAATGATTGCCTCAATACAAGATATGAATAGTTACAATTTAGCACTGTTATAAACAGTTATAAGCACTCAGTTAAGTCAAGCCCCAGGATATTGGTACTCGGTAGTATCATACGAATAAGTTCGTTCTTGAGAATAGAAATGAAACTAAAAAAACATCTCGCTACCCTTATTCAAAAACACGCGAAATTATTAACAGCTACTAAAAATTGCAAAAAAAAGTAAGTAAAAAGTAGCTACTAAAGAAACTTCCTAAACATATGTCCCTTATTTCCGTATGTATGTATATACATTTCAAATTAATAATATATATTCAAAGTAACATGAGCAGAATGGCCAAAGAAATTATTTGAGCAAGAAATGAGCCCCTTGTGAGAAATGTCTGTGCAATATCGTCAATGGTCTCAAACAAATGTGGAATTTTGTTTCAATTATGAGGTTTTATTATAGTTATTACAGTTATTATTATCGAACAAGCATATACCACTTCACTCTTCAAATTAATCGTCAATCGTTATCCATGCTAACATTTAAATTTAAAATGTCGCAAACGCATGGGTTAGCATGGGTAACGATTGACGATTTTAGTCTTGCCTGTTTAGGTCTGTCTGTATGTTTGTTACCTTTTCATGGCTAAACGGCTAAACGAATGTTGTTTTGACGTGATAACGTCTTATAAATCGATGAACGCCGGCTGCACGCACGAAAAAGCATCACTCATTGTCACGTTCCGCCTGAGCCGAGAGCTCAAGCCAGAGCACGGAACAAGCGATAGAAAGGCACGATCGGTTCATCAATGTTTTCTTATGATGTTATCACGTTAAATTATCGTCCGTAAACCGACTTTACAAACAACCATGTTACAAATTTGGTACGAAGATAGATTGTATGATAGTATTATGCTACTCTTTTTAAGTAAGTACTAAACGTGCAAAGGCAAAACTGCCGATATTATACTCGTTGAACGCTCGGCGGCTGTGGAGGCCGCGGGATGAGTTTCGTTTCTATATAGAAAATACTATTGTTTAGTAATGATGGTAGTAGTATCGTGACAGTAGTGAAATTGCTGGTCGTTCTACAATGTTGTTTATATCACCTCATAAAGTTACAAGAAGATTTGTACTGTGCATGATTGTAGATTTAATGAGCCTTAGGTACCCTGTTAGGATGTTATTTCAATTAAGACAAGCTTAGTGAGGACTAGCTTGGGCAGTTATGGAGGTAAATGTTATCGATACACATTTGAGGTCTAGTTGGCAAATAGTACTGTATTAGTTTATTAGAATCGTATTTTAGGCGGGGCGCAAACGTTGACACTTTTGTGTCTTGTGTCAGATACAAACTACCGATGAATATTTGATTTCTATAGAACCAGTTTCAGTAAATCATCCACTCCCTGCGCATACGCAAACATGTTTTGTGTCCAGTTGCTCCCACATAACACTTACTCATTGACGATCGAAAAGTGTTCGGTGTCGGTAACTGGAAACTAAAAGTCTTCAGTTGAAGACACAAGCAACATTAACAAATTTCCTACAATTGTACTCAGTTTCTTCATCGAGCAGTGGCCAGTAGTAGCAACGGGCGACTGTGTCCGATCACCGCTACAAGACACAGCAACTACGGTTCCCTGTGATGGTGTGCCGTGTCGGCAACAAAAATAATCTACGTTTGCGCATCGCCACACCAATTTAAAACAATCTAGTTAGCATAGCAAAAAATATTACTCAAAATCTAGTAGAGCCTAATATTAGCCTTAGGGTAAAGTACGGATAGATGCATGCCCCAGTGGGATAGGTGCCCCATGTTATAAAAACCTATGTTCCGACTATCTGAATAAAATAATAATAACCTAAATGCGAAGCGTGTGCCTCTCCTACCTTAGTGACCCACAAGCGTTGAGCAGTGTCAACGCATCTCGTCTTTATAACCGATTATCTTCCGCAGTGAGTGCGCCTAACGCGTCGAGCGAATTTTGGTGAGTGCTTACTGTCGAATAACTTTGTTCGTGGTAGTTAATTATAATTGTATCTCTATAAATGTTATACACTTGTTCATTGCGTAGATAATTCATTGGCAATAACCGTTCTTTTGTGTTTAATACATTTTATAACTAAAAGGGCATCTATCCCTAGTGAAAAGGATAGTCGCCTCGATTTTGGGAGTATAGTTGCCCTTAGAAGCATATGGGACGTAAGTAGGGGCATCTATACCACGGTATTAGCCAGTGACAGACTTTTCAAAGTTAGGGTGCCTTGTTTGTTACGTATCAGTACCTGTATACCTATACAAATTTTCCTGAAATATTATTGTTATTTTCTATTTGAATATTATAGTTTTAGGTTTGCGGGGCAAATGATAATAAATGAGGAATGAATGAAAATCTGAAGAATCTGAAGAAGGAGGAAGACTCTGATTTTAAACGATAATTAATGAGGAATGAAATATATACAAAAGAAAGAGAAGATAAGTAATTTAATTATGTAAAGGTATTATGTTTTAGGTACTTATCTCAACTGATCTCAGTAATAAAGAAAATATAAATTTAATGTGACTGAAAAGTAAAAAAAAAAAAATCGGTAAACCCAAGAAAAATCTTTTCAATTGTAATCTAAATCTGATCTAACGTATGCTGTTTCATAGTGCTTAGAATATGAAATTAAATCTTGATATAGAACTGATTATGATGAACTGATTAAAACATGTTTTTTTCCTTAGGGCATCTATCCTCTCAAGTAGTTTTGCCATGCCATGAGACATGTATCCCACGCTGTAGGCGTCTATCCTTTTAATTAGGGTTTTGTAAAACGCATTTTTCACAGAATAACATTTTTCAAAGGATAACTAAAACCAAGTGTAATATAAAATAAAAGATTAAACTTGTTACATTTACATGAATTTTTAACATAACATCAATAGTTTTAGAAATATAAGACAATTTCGAAAAGTAAAGCATCTATCCGTACTTTACCCTATATATAATTTTCCTAGTAATTTCATTTTATATTTACTATTTTATAAAACTAATTGGGTTTCTGCTAACAGTTTAGACGGGTTTGTGATGACGACAATTTTATCAAAAATAGGCCAAACAAATATCTGTATTTAAACAATCCCACTTTACATGTAGGGGATGTAAACCGTTTTTACCGTTCCTTGTGGACTTTGGAACCCTAAAAAGAAGTACTCTTCTTCTTAGTTAATGGCATAGGTCATAATATGACAATTTTGCTACTTGACGTGTTTATATTGTTTAAGGTTTGTCATTAGGTCGTATCTTGTTGTACGTAATTTGTTATCCTTACTAATATTATAAATTTGAAGTAACTCTGTCTGTCTGTCTGTCTGTCAGGTTTTCACGCGTAAACTGCTACAGATTTTGATGTATTTTGATATAGAGATAGATGGGACCTTGGAGAAGGACATAGGCTACTTTTTATGTAGGTACCAGGCGTGCGAAGCCGCGGACAGCAACTAGTTTTATGTGAAATGGTGCCTTTCATATAAAATAAGTATGGATTATTTTTGATCAAAGAACACAAAGCTTTTATTCCAATTATTCACACCCGAGTCAATAACTCTAGCTCTTTTTAAATAAAAACACCAAAATTTCCAATAAAACTGGAAATAACTCAAGAAAAAATAAATATGAGCGCAATGTTTGCTTCGCAAGACGGCCAAAAATAAAATCCTAAAAAGAAGTAAATCAGTTCAGTAAATAAAGACAGTTTCTTACGATGACAATTTTTACAATGACAAGTGATTGTGTTGTAGTGACATATGTAGGTATTTTAGAATGTCAAACGAAGGATCTCGTCTTAACGTGGCGATTTTTTATTGATGGTAAGTACGCCTAATTCCTGTCAAATAATAAAATAATGAACTGGGGGTCCAGACAAATATATGATAAATAATGCCAGACATTTCACACAGCGTCATCTAGCCACAAAGTAAGCAGAGCTTGTGTTATGGGTACTACATGACATGACTGATATACTACTTATATACTGTTTTTCATGTGTTAACTTCTTATGGGAGGGTAAACCGCATCGTTAGGTAACGCGTTACGGCGCCAGTCTGTCTTGCTTCCCTTTCTCTTACGCATACGGCAGCAGTAGCCAGGCTCCTCTTCTCTAGCCCACAGCGGTAGTTAGATACGTTATCACTTCCCGGGCGTCCCGAGACGCACACGTGTTTTGGAAATACATACGTATTATACATAGAAACACCCAGACCAAAGACAAATACTTGCAGATCATTCGAGCATGTGTTCTGCGGCGGGAATCGAACCCGCAACCTTTTGCACTGCAGCCGGGCCCTTGGCCTACTGCGCCAAAGAGATATGACAGCAGCAGTCACGCTTCAGTTATGTGACTTCTCACAAGCTAGTATCATATCCATACTATAGACCGTTCACCGCCGCCATGACAGGTTAGTAAAATAGGGATACCAGCTTCCGACACAATGTCTTTAGTATGGGTAATTAGAATTTACTGACATAACTAATTAAAATATAAACGCGATGACTGCATGGATAATATTACTGATAAATTCATAATTGAACTAGGAAATGACAGCAGCACAGATTCGGATACGACAGATGCTAATGACGTTTATGCAAGTGACAGTGATATGTCTGGAATCGTTCCTTTCGACCATAATTACAGAATTAGACAGAAAAAAATAAATCAATAAATAATTTAAAATTTATATTGTGTCATCATTTACAACCTTACAACATAATCTTATAGTTGTATATTATTTAAAAATATGCAAGTAAAACATTTTAATCTGTGGTGGGTACGTACAAGTTTAGATAATGTTGCCGGCAACCACCAAGCACCAACTGGGATAAATACTACATATTATATTGTTTACAACACCGTAGGCAATGCAGCCAATTCCCAAGGCGGTTACTCTTACGGTGAACGGTCTATAGTTTAAAGTGGATCTTGTCTAGGCCCTCAGATATTGACATGAGTTGCGCACAAAACGCTACTGCGCCCACTCGTCAGATCGACTGTCATTCCTCGTACAACTCGAACTGCTCAGCGACCTATTCGATATGGTTTGTATTGTGTTAACAAGTTGCATGCATGCTATCCCACGAGGTATCACAGCTAAAAACGAATATAGCTGGATGATAAAAACTCAATGATATTTGACTAAGGGAAGCGTAAGTTCACGCTGAGTTTCCGTTCCTATACGTTTTCAAAATTATTTCACTTCGTCTGGTAGAAAAATTGCGTGACCCAAGAGCTGGCTCCTATCCGGCCCAGCGTATAAGCATAACCATTGAACGTGGCAATGCCGCCAGTGTCTTGGGAACGCTGCCCTCTATAGATAGATAGATAGCTCAACTATTTCACGTGTATTTTGTTTATTTGTAATATAAATGTATTATACAATAGTACAAAAAAAAACTGGGTTGTACGTGTATTACCTATACACATGTCTGAATAAAAAAAGTCTATGACCCAATGTCTTAGTGTAAGTGAGTAGGTGACTACCTTTCTTTTTGAATAGAGTGAACTAGTGATTCTGGATAAGCAAGTTCTTCTGTTTACCTGCCTTCAAACCAAACGGTCCCGTTAAGCTCCCAGTCCAAATCTATAAAAGGACATTCTTAAAGCACCTCACTCTTGACCTTATTCCTAATTCGACACGTGTCATGAATGGACCATGTAATTTTTGTTTACTTTTGAGATAGAGTTGTGTCGAAAGCCGGACATGAATGAATTTAAAATGTTCTGAATAATAATTTGCACTCAAAACGGAATATTTACCATGATATGCGAGTTTTTCTGATAATTATAATCCATGATATTTTTAATGATAGTATTAAAAGTTACATTGTTCTGAATAAGTGTTTAACTTTTTAGTTAATTGCAGAACTGTACAGAATAATATACAATAATATAAAATACAAGTAAACTGTTGAGCTATCTAAGGGCCGTGTAAAACTATCTATATTTCTGAATTAGATCACTAATAATAATAATAACTCCGAACATTTCACACAGCATCATCTGGCTACAAAGTCAGCAGGGCTTGTGTTATGGGTACCACATGACTGATATATTACTTATCACTGCCAACGGACAGCGTATCTAAGACACTGGCGGCATTGCCACGTAGAATTGGCAATTTTTTTTATATAAACAATTAATAAAATAATGGTACCTTATCATTATCCCAGTAGGTATTTACCAACATAATACCCGATTTCTTAAAGTATTTTACGAGTAGTGTATCATAAAAATTATTTAATTATTGCCGCTATTTTCTAAGCATTATTAGGTTACATTCAAATGGTATCCATCTATGGTAACCTACCTACATAATTCTAGGTAGCTGTCAGAATATAAGTAAGAAGGTAAAGTTGTGAACAGTATTTTTTTTTATTTCCATTTGTCCGGTCAAAATAATCAGCCGGACAAAGCCGATAAGCCGGACAACCTGCAGCGCCATACCAAGGAGCCTCATAATGCTTTCTTTACCCTTTCAACTGGAAGAAAAATATTTATTAAACAAATGTTTCTGTAACGGGTAGGCACTACGTAATTAGTAGCCACATTGTACTCGTTTGTACAAGTGACATGGCATTTCATTAACATAATTTTACTTACAAACCAAAAAAGAATTAATAAGGTGAGTAAATAAAACTTTCAAAACCTTATTTTTTTGTTTGTTTTGAGAAATGTTGTGTTTGCATTTGTTTCTGGCAAATAACTTAGTCTAGTGCTATTTTTTGTTTTGACATGTTATGCATATGTACAATGTATATATGTACATAAGATCATGTTTTCGTAGACAGAGACTGCAGATCCTGACATAAACAAATAAGTATTACTGGAAATTTCACACAGTATCATCTAGCCTCAAAGTAAGCAGAGCTTGTGTTATGCTTCCTATGTTTCTTTCACTCAAAAATGTATGTAGGTAATTATTCTGGCAATCATCGGTAGGGCGATTATGGAACTCTTGATACAATCAATGTCTATCAGTTTTGATTAGAAATCGGCATCGATGTCTATCAATTTCGATTAGCAATAGGCATTATTTCAATCAATCATATACGATGTATTTAAATGCTTAGTACGCTAAACGCGGTTCCTACCACAATCGTACTTTGTAAATCGGTCGAGTTATAGTTTGACACCAACTTTACATTGTGACTAGCGATAGAAGCCGATAGAAATCGCAGCGATGCGTAATACCAATTCATCAATAGTAACTGAAAGCTATTAGTATCAATGTTTTGATAGTATCAAAATTCTATAATCGCCCCACTGGTCACCCTATGCTTAGTTTGTGGTTATATGGTGTTGTGTGCATTGTCCACCAATATATTTATTGATTTATTCCTCATACGTGTGCGTCTTTTAGGGTGCTTTAGTATACTCTAGTCGGTTTAAGGCTTTATGTATAGGTACCTCAGAAACACGTACCTTTAATTAAAGTATATGGCCAATATTAACAAAAAAATGTCTCCATCTTACGTAATACCTACTTTAAAATTCTTCTAATCTAAAGTGCTTATTACAATAAAAATGCAAGTTATTAAATAGCAATTAAATTAAAAACACTCACCATAAAATACTTTTCCATAAACTTTTCTTCTCCATTTTACCGCTGGAACTTATCTTTCATTTTACTACAGTATAACTCCTGTTATAGATTTACGGCATATAAAATACATAATTATGTATCACGTGACTCCCCAGTCAAACATCGCGGAGATCCATGCAGTCTCATGTTGACATCACAGCTTCCTGTAACAAAAATAACATGACTTTGATCTTTGCAATATATCTTAACTAGTATTATGAGTGAAAACAGGTGGGCAGAGGTCGTCACAATATGGGTGCCTGCAGATGGGACGTAGCCGGGGCAGCGCAAAAAAACGCTGGCGTGACGATCTCGATGCCTTCGAGAAAGGCTGGTAGAAAGTGGCGGGGGACAGGGTCTAATGGAAGGAATTGGGGGAGACCTTTGCCCAGCAGTGGAAAAGTATAGGTTAAAAAAAAATAACCTCTGCTGTGCACGCATGGACAACCCATACCGACTTATTACATATCCATACTAATATTATAAAGTGTCTGTTTCTTCGTGTGTTATGTTTTAACGACTAAGCGGCTGAAAGTACCTCGGCTAAGGAGATAGATTGTTTCTTGGGGACAGTTATATTTTTAACTTCAAAGTCAAAAATATTTTTATTCAATACAATCGCAAGGATCACTTTGAAACGTTTTACATAGTAGGTGAATTTAGGTGCCAATTCCTCTTAATCCAAGTCCGAGAAGAACTGGCAAGAAACTCGTCCTGTACCTAGAGCTTTTTTGTATGATCCATCTTATAACAAGCTTAACTGTCTGAGGGCAGAGCAACATAAGGCTATGCATTCTTATCAATAGTATAGACATTTATATTAAAATACGCTTTCTTCAAAAAACTACCCATTATGTAGGTTTTAAATTTCTTGATAGTTAGTTTAGTTGCATTTTCAGGAAGCGCACCGTGTTCCATAAAGGACTTATTTTTTAGTCGAAACCTAGGGTTGTATAATTTGTTTCTGTTCCTAGTATTGATTCTATGAAGGTCACTATTTTGCTGAAACCCATCTCTATTTTTATGAGCAAAAACAATTGATTTACGAACACCTTTATATTTTAAAAAGATCGTAAGTCTCATTTAAAAATAGGTACCTAAGCAGACTGAGCTCTTATTTGAGAAGAGTTTAGAATAGCATCTTTGATTAAAACCTCGCAGTAAAGGTAAGAACCCACTGTGAGAACTTTCACTATAAAGGTTCTGGCAAATTCATCTCAAACAGACCGTCTTCGTTATGAAAACGGAAGTTCTAAGATAAGGTGCAAACAATACGCACAAACGTGTCTACTTACGTTAGAACTAAAGAAAAAAGTGAAAAGCCGGATCGACCATGAAAAACCAGAACGTCCGGCATTTTAATGATTAATCCGGCGTTTCACTATAGCACAGCTTTTTGTTTATTCGGTCTATTCAAAGCTTGGTTGGTAGATATCACTTTTGGCGATAAGGCCACTTACATCTTTATTTATTGACCGAGCGAAGGAATGTTTCCTTTTTAGCTTAGGCGAAAAACTTTCGTATGTTTGTCTGTCCGGATGTTCTCATCTACAGGTCGCATTTCTCAACCGATTCTCGAGAAATTTTGTGAGCAGGTTCTATAAATATATATTTTTTTGTCGATTCAGTTTTTGGAAATTTTTCAAAACGACGGATTTTTCAAAATTTCAAAAGGGGGTTGAAAACGTAAAAAGATATATTTCAGTCATTTCGAAAAATGTTCGCGAGGTCTACAGCTCACGGAGCCACTAGTATAATTTGTACTGTGTTCTCTTTGTGTAAGTACAATAAAGTGAATATCTATCTATCTTCAATTTCAAAGAGTTCTGGATGTAGCTTTTCATTTCAATTGGTTTAACAATGAGTTATTATCATCATTTGTACCTTATGCCAAGTCAGAATTAGTATCAACAAGAAATCCAAACTTTTAAATTTACGGTTTTGACAAAATAAGATAAAATAGTTATTCGCTGAATCCTGTTGGGTACCTTTATTACCTTCCTTTGTTCTTTTCTGAGTTTGTCTACTTCTATGGCTATATCTGTCTGCGTACCCTACATAATCTTAGGCACATAAATTAAAAATCCGTCTAACGCGGTCTCAGGTTGTCAGACAAATAATAATTATCATATACTTATAATACCATTTACATGTTTGTTTCTCTCTGTCTGTAACTTTTTCGTGTTGTATATCAAATAAACCATTATTCTATTCTATTTTACAAACTAACAACATTTGTCGAGTCCGATAAAAACACCCACTAATGACAGTAAGTTTAGAAATTTGACCGGAAAATATCAAAAAAGACGGACAATCAACTCTAACTTGTGAAACGTGAGTCATAGGAATCTGGATCACGCATGCTATTAAATATTAATTAATGGGCATACTATGCTTTGTTCATAATGAAGTGCAGATCATATTTTTGTTTACACATACCTAAGAAGTTTCTCGAATGATCTGAAGGAGCGAAAAGTTACTACTTATTAGAAAAATTGTGTAAAAAGAGCCTCTGAGGTGTGCTTTTACCTTTCACCACACTAGTTCGCAATAACTAGTGACATGATAGGACGAACTAGAAAAAAATAACCTCTTCTATCGACTTCTCTAGACTAATATGAAATATTGACTCTGCGTTTAAAATGTTGTGTAAAAAATCGTTTTTTTTTTCTAATTCGTGACATGATAAACCCCGGTTGCACGCACGAAAAATTTACACATTCCGCCTGAGCCGAGCGTGCAAGCGAGAGCGCGGAACAAGCGATAGAGAGGCACGATCCTAAAGCATGTGCTACACGGTTTGAAACCGCAGTTTCTACCAAGGTGACCTTGGTAGAACGTTTTCTGTCTACACGGTTTGCAAACAAACCCCAAACTTCAGTGTTTTTAAAACGCTCGTGCTGAATAGACGTGTGCAAAATGCTTGTAATGCACTATTACAATCTACAAAGACGCCATGGCTCCTTATTTATCAAAATTTCTAAAGTTCGGAGTTTGTATTGCATTTTTGTGTGCATTTGAAGAAAAAACATCATTTTTTAGGTCGAGTCTTTGTACTCCTTAGACGTTAAGTCCCAAAGACAGGGTAGGCCTCTAAATAACTCGATGAATTCAGAGATAACCTCACGATCTTTCACCATAATATCGTACGTGCGCGCAATACGTCCGCGCTCGATGCGTGCAGCGGCGCGACTGTTGTACGCGTGGTTTTAAACTAGCGGCTAGACGGTTTGCAACCACCGCTTCTGCCAGTGGATTGCTGGGCAAGCCTTTCTACCAAGGGCGTTTAAAGGTCATGCGAAATTTGGTTTGCAACCACTATCTACACGGTTTGAAACCGCAGTTTCTACCAAGGTGACCTTGGTAGAAACTGCGGTTTCAAACCGTGTAGCACATGCTTTATGCTGTCTTAAAACGTTATCACGTAAAATTATCGTTCGTAAACCGACTTTACAGACAACCAATTTTTTATCCATACGGACTCAATGGAGATTTAGAATCTTTTTATGTGTAATTATAATAGGAAATAATAAGAAATTTCATTCTAATTCTGCAATTATTGGAATATTGATACTTGCAGTAACTATTACATAATTTTTAACTGTTTGTAAATACGATTGGCGTCCGCCATTTCGTGCTCGCACTCGCTCCTACAACTATAGGGTTGTTGTAAGAGCGAGCGCGAGCATGCTTGTCTGGCAAGAGATTGGAACTATCAAAAATGTCTGGCTAATGAGGAAACATCATCTAATTATTACCCAAGTATTATATATAAAAATCAGCTTTTATACCATAACATAAGTAGAATTATAATTTCATGAACATTAAGGGTGTCTGGCAAGGGGTTGCCACGATGTTAAGTGTCTGGCAATTCATAACGTGATTTTTTATAATATTCTGAAGGTTATACCAAAAAATCACACTTTATTATTTGATGAATTTAGAACGGTATTTTACAAATCTTTAGTACCGGTTACCTGCCAAAGCCACGGTAACCCAAACTTCATAATGGTCCATCGTTCTTACCTGTGTTGGGAGCATGCGCTGACAAACTTTCAGCTTTTATAAAATAACGAAGGTCTGGGGTTCACGGGCTCTTAGACTATTAGGTGAGGTCTACGAGAGTAACTCACAGTGTACCTAATAAATTTATTTTTCAAGTATTTTGGGGCTAGAAGATTCACAAAAATACTAGACTGCTAATATCAAATAAAATATTTCTACGCACGTCTCTCAGTATCTCGAAAGGAAAGTAAATAAAAAGGTAAATATTATCAGAGTTTATGTGTTACAAAAGTATTACGCCATGCACCGTGCGGCAGTGTGTCATCGAGCCTTGTTATCAGTGCTGTCAGTGCAAACAATCGCATCGCTGTGACACTAGTTTTCATGCACTTTCTGGTACGTAACATCATTTTGTTTTCATTACACGACCTCTGTGGGACAGTGGGACGCCGCGGGACAAATGTTTGTATGATCTGCAAGTATTTGAATCTGGGTCTGGGTGTTTCTATGTATAATATGTATGTACTTAAAAATATATGTTATTAGTATATCAGTCATGTGGTACCCATAACACAAGGTCTACTTACTTTGGGGCCAGATGAAGCTGTGTGAAATGTCCGGGATTATTATTATTATTATTACAGTGAGCCGACCGGTAATTCAATCGTCAATGCCAAAGTTAAAGTACCTACCTACAATCAATAACGTTATTTTATGCACAATTCGAACGGCGTTCGATGTTCTTTAAATTACAACAGCTGTTTTGAAAAAATGAATTCGGAGATGGGTCGTCAAAAAAGTTCAATTTTTTACCGACTTTTAAAAAAAGAGGAAGTACTCAATTCAGTTGTATTTTTTTTGTTTTTTTTTATGTTTGTTACCTTATAACTCCGTCATTTATGAACAGATACTTATGAAAAAATATTTTTTAACGTAAAAGGATATCCTGATCGGTTCCATAGAAATTTCATCAAAATCAGTTCAGTAGTTTGGTTTTTAAATCAAAATTGCTGAAAAAAATATGTTATCCAAGTAAACGAAATTTCGATTGGCTTTCTTGTGACTTTCCAGTGGTGTTAACGATTTCCAAAAAAGGTAAAATACTAAAAAGCGTTAACTAGTTTTTAGTTTACGCTTTTTAGTACTTTACCTTTTTTAACCTAAGTTCTCCAAAAAAGGTGGTGCTTTTAAATTTGGTTGTATTTTTTGGGCTCAAATTTAATTCAATGAAGTCGGTTTTCTTTTTAGTTTTTAAAACATAATTATATAATACACCTAGATCGCTAGAAGGAACGGAATTAATTTTCCAATTATAAACTAATTGCACATAAAAAATATTCTACATTAACCGCGTAATTTTTTGGCAGCACTCTCAAACAAACGATTCTGATTTGACCGAACCAAAGCCAAAACGTTTTTGTTTCAATGATATACCTACGTTGACAAATAGCGCAATTGCCTTGCTGATTGTCTTGGCTTTTATTAATCAGTAGGAAGAAAGTTAATATAGTAGGTTGAATTTTGTTAATCGAAAGTAGAATTTTGTATTTAGCTATTTAGGTTAGGTACAACTATATTACCAAGAAGGCTTACCTAAGAAGACTTACTGACCATATTTCCGTAGATGGAAATTTAGTTACTTATTGGTTTTACATTGGGAACACGTTGAAGTCTTTTGTATGACAAACACGTGGATTGTCCAAAACAACAACAAAATACATCAAGATCTCACTCACGTCACGGGGGACATCAAATAGGTCTTGCATTTCTATTAGATTATAAGTTAACTTATTTAGACTGCTCTACACACATCAAAGCCGCAAAATAAGCAATTGCTTACCTAACAAGGTATCAAATATTATCTTACCCAATTCAAGTTCGAAGTTTAAGTTATTTTTTTTTTCACTTTTAATTTCCAGCCACTTCCACCACTTGTTACTAACGGAAGAATTCGAAAGAGTTCTTATTTTTAAACCAAAAAGTTTTAACATTAACGTTCCGATTTTGAATTTCTATTCCCTTGTACAAAAGGGCGGAACGCATGCGTGGCCCGATGTACGCCCGACCGTGTTGCTTTTAGCGGACTGGACACTGGACGCTTCCATGACTACCAAAGTGGAGTGGAAAGTACTTTATCACGAGAAAATTCCAGGCAAGTGCTGGCAAGGGACAGATCTTGGCAGCCCATCAACAAAAAATAAGACGAAAGAAAATGTCATAATTTGATGGAACGCAACCAATCTTCGTGGACGCTTTTAAAAAAAAAAAAAAACACAATCAACCTTTTTAAAATAATTAGGTGTAAAAATAACTATGATGCCACCAAGTAGGTACACAGTTGTAAGTATTTATTCTAGACAATTTGAGAAGCAATAAAGATCGATATCGCGAATCGATATTCGAAATTGTAAGTAGCCGTTTATCATTCAATTGTGCGAAGCATTCATGTCGGCATCGATCAAATAGGTAGGTAATCATTATTTTGTTGACAACTACACAATGTTTGTGACTACTAATATTAATGTAATCGTAAAGTACCTACCTACTTCAGTCACTGGTTGGTCATAACATCACTTGATTTTCGATTTCGAGAAGCATTTAAATGCCTATCTTGTTTTGTTTTACAATTGTGCAATTCAATGACTTTCTTAATTATGTTGATATGGTACCTACCTATATAAACACAACAAAACCGGCTGTTTTCATTTAAACTCTAAATAGAAACCTCAAACACTTCTAGGTCAAGTTGCTCGTACTTTAGTGTTATGAGAATTAAAGTTGTTGCAACAAGTGTTATTTTCAGAAAGCAAAAATATCGGCATTTTATAGAGGCTTATATTAAGCTGAATAGTAGGCCTCCTTAGTAATTTATAATATTAACTTTTGATGGAAAAAATAAGTCAAAATCAAATATACCTTATGTATATTTTATTTTCTTTTATTTTAAGTAGTAGCTACTTTATTTACAAATGTGTAAGTAGGTAGGTAGGTTCTCAAGTAGATACCTCCTTCAGTAAATTAAAATTTAATGGAAACCGGAAAGTGTCGCAGTATGCGATAATGAAGTGCTTAAGTTGTTCATATCGTCAAAATAAACATTATTCGAGATTTTATTACTCGAATTAAAGCGACTCTTTAAGAGAAATCCATTTATACTTCGTGAGGTGCTCAAAATGCCATAAAATTCTTGAAATGTTATATTTACGTAAGTAGATTCTATACCTTCTGTGTGACTGTTCATTGATAGGGTCTTTATCACAGAACAGAAAAACATCAACATCAGAAAACATTTTCTTCGGTCTTGGTTCATGAAGAAGCTGTCTGTTTCCACCAGTGTTCTTCTTCCTCTTTGTTAATGGCTTGTGTGATAATAATGACAATGTTGCCAGTGTCAAGTGTTTATATTGTTTATGGTATGTCACAAAGTTGTATCTTGTTGTTCGTCATATGTTATTTTATATAAAACTAGCGACACAATGTCTAATGTGATTAGAAACCTCTTAAATTATCAGTGTTTCTCTACTATATTATGCATGTATTATACATATAAACATTCCTCTTGAATCACTCTATCTATTAAAAAAAAACGCATCGAAATCCGTTGCGTAGTTTTAAAGATCTAAGCATACATAGGGACAGACAGACAGCGGGAAGCGATTTTGTTTTATACTATGTAGTGATGGTGCCTTTCATATAAAATAAATACGGATTAGTTTTGCTCAATTCTCAAAGAAAAGCAAAGCTTTTATTCCAATTCACGCCCGAGTCAATAACTCTAGCTCTTCAAATCGTTCTTAATTATATGACCACAACTGTATGTACATATATCCATACCAAACTTCATTGATGCAAAAAAATAAGTTCTGTTGATCCGATCGCTACCAGACTTCACTACAAGATTTCCTAAAAATTTCATCGAAATCGGTCTAGCCGTTTCGGAGTCTATAGTGAACATACATACACACATCGCCTTTTATATACATATAGGTAGATATGGATGGATAAATGAAAAGCACGCAGGTAACTTTCCCGTATGTTTCTCTTAAAAACCCTATACCTTCATTCGCGTAGTACCGTTTCATAGTAACAAGTCCCACAGATTAAAATACATCGCTATGTGCTCGCTAGGTGGTCCACTGACACCCATGCATTTCATTACGAACAAACCTGACTTTAACCCTTCGCTGATAAGTTTTTGATAGGCTTTATTGTCTTTATTCACTTTGAACCTAATCTACCTCTTTGTTCCATTAGGTCGAATAGTGGACAAAATATGGTCAATTCTACTTAGTTTAATGCGTACGTAATAGTCAAGTTTGGTTTACTATCACAAGATAAGATGGCAATAAAACAGTGTAGTAACTTGTACAGAAATGTTCAGAATAAAACAACGTGTCTCAAAAGAATGTTTATATTAGTGGATCGATTAAAATAAAAGTAAATCATCAGTCGAAAAGGTGTTTATTAATTATTAATGTACATCATTTGGGGATTTATTTCTTTAAAATAATACCGTCTAACATCGCAAACAGTCGCGTTCATGAACATTCATAATTAATCGAACAGTAAAATTTCATTTTCGTCAGGTAAACTCCGTGAGGCTGCCATTTCGTGACGGATGTTTTCTTTCAAGTGCGTCAGGGAAGTTACTGGCGTAAACTTTAGATTTGAAATAAGCCCACTGGAAACGGTCCATATGTGTTAAATCAAGAATGCGTTGGCTAATGTATGTTACTGCTCCTGGAGATCAATTTGCCTGGGAAAACTTTGAAGTCAAGCCTCTGACTAGCATCTTGGCGTTTATTCGCCCGGATTTAGGATTTGACTAATTTTTATATGATAAGAATGCTTGGTATCATTTAAGTGGCGAGGAACTCTAATATTGCTGCAGAATCACCGATTAAGTAAAACTCTGACACGTACAACGCGCAGTCCGCTCTCGAGAAAAGCTCCATAGTGACTGAGAACCAGCTACTGTACAAGCCAGCCAGCTTACTGAATCCAGGCTACTGTACCGATTGACATAACCCGCGCGCCCCTCTTATTCGTCACGAGCACGCAGTAAGCTGAACAAACAAACGAAAATTACTTATCTCTAATCATGATTGTACTAACAATCATTACTACTAAGTACTTACTATTTAGATGGCAGACGCCATTGAAGGTACTCCATCTCTACTCCCACCTCCCATCTCCCATTGGAGTCTTAACTGACAACCATATTTGCAAGGATCAGAGAAATTAAACTTTATCTTACTAGCATCGAAGTACAGGATTATCCGATTTTTTTCTATTGCAATGATTGATAGTAATTAAAACATGGCATTTGTATTACAATATGAATTATCGTGTTCGTATTATGACGAAGCATTTTATTTAAGCAACTGTTTCTATCTAACGATACCGCGAAAGGCTGACCTGCTACACTTACCCCGAATACTGGAAAGACACTTAAGCATTTGAGACCAACTCTTTCGTTTAAAAGTAAGTAGCCTTTTACGAGTAGATGACGTTTCCGTCACTTTATAAAGTTTAATTGGCATTTTAGTTTTCAGGGCCCATAGTCATAAATGGTTACTTTAGTCACTATAGATTTGACAATATCAGTATAAAGGTAGATTCAGAGACGAAAACTTTTAACTTTCTGCTATCTGTTTAGGAAATTTTGTAGAACTCTAGTCAAAATATTTATTCTCCAGAGAAATTCATATTATATTGTACTATAGGTAAGTTACCATATTTTGTATTTAACATTTAAAAAATAACGTAAGCCGCGGATGAAACGTGTATAATTGTTATGTTCTGTAACTCGTCTTTTACACCTGTGCTGACGTTCATACCTTAAGAATCTCATCACATTCACTATTAAATTTATTACTCTGAGATGAAAGCTATCCTTGATCTTCTGTTAGTTATTTTTAGTTGTTGTTATAATTAAATCGAAAGTACCTACTCTCCTACTTGCTGTCAATATTGACAGCTGAAAGTTCTGGTTTCATTCTCCATTATTCTGATGAAGAGCTTTTTATCCAATTCTAATTTGAGACGTGATAATCAAATGGAGTGGTTGCTCTGTAAATAACTTAAATAATCCTCTGTGATGACGACCCTTGTGGTGCAGTGGGCCAAGAACCGGCTGAGACGCAGAAGGTTGCGAGTCCGATTCCCACCGCGGGACAAATGTTTGTATGATCTGCAAGTATTTGTCTCGAGTGTGGGTGTTTCTATGTATAATATGTATGTTTTTACAAAAAAAAAGAAAATAAATGTTTAACAGTCGTGTAGTACTCATAACACAAGTTCTGCTTACTTTGGGGCCAGATGATTATTTCAGTTGAGCTATTTATAGATCGTTTTAGATAACTCAACTATTTCTCATGTATTATTTCATTAATTCATTATATAGGTAATATTATTCTGTACATTTTTGTAATTAATATCTATAAATAAATCCTTTTATATATAAATGTTTTAAACAGTGGTTTTTAACAGTTTGTGTTAAAATTAAGTTTGTTTCCAAAAAATAGTACTAACCAAAGATAAAAGATAAAGATTATTTACCTATTTGCTTAAACATGTGTAGATTGATAATAACTATTTTGTTTAGACATGTCACAACATGTTTTACCGATTTCGGTGTGAAAACCGAGAGAATGACATGCTCACCTGTAAACAATAAAACAAATTACAAAATTAAATATTAAAATTAATGTCAAGCAGTAGGTACTATTAAATAATTCAATAACATAGGAAATTTAAATTTGTCATCTATAATCTGTTTATATGAATATGTAAGTTTCATTTATTTGCTTCTGAAATACGGCCCGTATTTCCGTAGGAACATTTATTATCTTAAAATTCTGAATGACACCTAAAATCTGCACTATTTCCGAAGTTCACGAGAGTGCGAAGCAGCCACCTGGTCTATAGATATATCCAGTTAGCAAAAACCGCATATCAAGAACAAGTGGGTAAAGAAAGGTGCTAGCATACGGTTGCTTTCCCGCGGTTTTAGTAAAAGCCGACCGCAAATATGTCGTGAACTCGTATGCACCTAAGCCTAGCAGGCACTAGCGAATTAATTCACACGGTTGAACTCTTTGAAAACAACTAAAATAAGGCAACTGTTTCTCTGTATTCTGTATTCTTAACACGATATCGCGACTTCGGTACTTGAGTAACCACTCTATTTTAAATGTAATTTTCCACGCGGATTTTCACGCTAGTGCGTGCGCTAACCTACGTATACTTCCATGTTCCATATAATACTGCGATAAGATCGTGCGGGATTAATCTGCAATGCGTTAAGGTGTCTAAAATCGGAAAAGCTGCGGTGTGTTCTGGTCTAAACAGAATAAAAATAATCATCTACAGATTTAGTAACCTCTATTAACAGGGCCAAATTAGACTACCTTATAACTCAGAGAAATTTTTGTTTAGTTCATCTCAGAATCTTAGACTTATAGCCGATTTACGAGTACATTGAGTCAGTCACTGACGTCAGTGCTTGCGCCGAGAACTTGCACTGTTTACACACAGTCAATAGGCGTTGTGCTGACTTGAAATCGATTTATACGATAACTGTTATTACGTATCTAACAAAAAATAGCAACAGTCGTATGTTGCGTGATCACTGCTATCAAACACTTTTTATACGCTTATATCTCCGCGATAACCGTTTTTTTGCCTGTAGGTAAGCGGCATGCGCGTAATAAGCAGCGGCTGGCTTCCGTGCGGTTTTTTTACGACCCGTGACTCCTTTCGCAGATATTGCAGTCGCGTTGCTGTTGATGTCGCTACTGCTACAGGTCCACACTGACTGGGGACTGTCAGGACTGACGTCAGTGACTTAAACAACAAACATACCAGTAATTTTTTTATTTTTTATTTTTCTTTCTCTGATGTTTTGTTTTTGTTTTTGTTTATTGACTATTTTGTATTGTTATTGAATCATGACATGACATTTTAACTTTGACATCCTCTAAACTTGTATTAACTTGTATTATCATTCAAGGTCTTACTATTGTTCGTGACAGAATTCGACAAACGTAAGTTTGTCGAATTCTGTCACGTCCAATTCTGTACGATTTATTTATTACGCTTGTTACGATATTATATATTACGATTATTTATACGCTTAAGCGTATGCTCATGCTTCGACTCTGTATCTAAAGCTCGTAGGTATTTTAGAACAAAATCAATGTAAACTCGTCTTTACCATTGGTAGAGCCTTGGAATAAGCTTTACAAAAACCGTCGACTAGACCAATCCATTGCTTTTAATCTGGAATGCTCTCCCTGGAGCCTTGTTTGCTATACGTTGCACAGCTCTCGGTAATTACTGTGGCACATTATGCGTCAGCTAGTGAAAGTGTTACTTTCAACGCTTTACCCACAAACACTCAGAAGTACATAATTTGTATGTTGTTAAATATTGTTTTGATATGATATCGTCATAAAGTTGCAGTCGATCGTCATTTAATTATTCTAAACGTCATCGCGGAATATCCGTCTAAAATTTTCTTAGATTCCTTATCTTACAAATTACTTTGCGACATAATCTATATAATAAACGATACAGACGAACAGTAATTGATTTATTACTGTTCGTTAGTCTCGCTAAAACTCGAGAACGGCTGGACTGATTTAGCTAATTTTGGTTTTGAATTATTTGTGAAAGTCCAGGGAAGGCTTAAAAGGTGAGTAAATGAGAAAAAAATGCTTGCTTTTTATTATTTTTAATTTTTTAATCTGAGGCGGTACGAAGTTTGCCGGGTCAGCTTGTACGCTTATATTTAATTTAACCGTTTACACTGGAGAGTCACGATTGATTGATTCAAGTTCCACTAAGATTACAATATAATTAAAACATGAAATAACACGAGAAAACGAATTAACTTAGAAGAACTATGTTACTTCACAAAATGTTAAATGAAAAATCGGCGTAGATCCAAACAAACAACTACTATTGAATTGACAACTAGATATTATATATGTCATTGTGTTAGGAATGTGTAATTTCGTCAGCAAGGTGTGGTGCTAAAAATCCTTTAGCATCTTGGCATGAGTGTCTTTGGCAAGTGTTTATTAAAGCTCACATTTTAGACCAAAACTTAAACGCAGATCGAGAAAGTTATGTTTGTTCTGGAAAGAAAGAAAGAAATACATTTTTATTCAATAAAAAGCCCAATGCGATTGTGGAGCTCCCATCCAAAAAAATCACATCAACTCGTCTGCTCCTTGTGCCCATACACCTGCACAACAAATGACCTAATGGACGCCACGGACGATGGAGTGAGGGTGGCAGTAATCTATACAAACCTAATTTAGTTGTATCTTTGACACGCAAGAAGAAGAAGATAAATTCCATAAAATCACAAGGTTTATTTTCGCCTTCAAATTATACTAGGTTAATCTAGGTGCCAGTTCCTCCTAACCCCAGTTGTATGATCCTTGCAAATTTGGTAACGAATGCCGCGTTGAGTTAGAACAGTCCATAGATTCGTCCCAAGCTTTATTATCGTCTAAATTGATATAATATATGCTATATGAATACGACTTAAGAAAACCATCAGATGTGCCAGAGCAATTTCAGATAGCTCTAGACTTTTCCATTCAGTCTCTACCGCTCATCTAAAAAGCTTACAGGCATTACGATAATAAGGAAACATGTTAATATTTACTGTATAAATATGATGGGGTTGAATAGAATCAACTGATTGATGATTAGAATACTGAGCTCTCATAATTAAGGTTCTTAGGTTTCTAGATAAGTAAATGAAGTGCCAAGACAACAGCCTCTATTTAAAAACTAACTGAAACTCAGGTAACTAACCATAGACAGCGCAATTAATTTACATTTCTTGCTTAATTCTTCGAGTTTTTTTTCAGTTCTGAACTGACTTTAAAAAAGAAAGAGGTTCTGTTTTGGGTTATTTTTATTTTTCATATATAATATATTTACTCATAACTCCGTCATTTTTTATGAACCGATTCGTTTATTTTTTTGTTGCATGCATTTTGCTCCAGATATTGATGTATGCTATACAAGCTCACCGACAGTCGAGCACTGTTTCTAGCCAATAAAATAGATACTACTGGCGCCTTTTGTTTATAAAGTATCAAAATTAATTCAAAGGAATTCATTGATGATGATGAAAATACATAAAATCTGTCACAGCTCATCAACTGAACTCTTGACGTCAATCAATAGGAATAGGTACGCGTGATGACAATAAACATATCAAACGCCTAATTTTTACTATACAAACCAAGGATACCAATATAGGTTCTTACACACGATGCAATGCCTAAAAATGCTTGAGATTACATTTTAAGTTGTGGTAAAAAAATATATTTTGGCAAGAGATTTTTTTTTAATTTTGATACACAGTAGCCACAGATAATTGCCGGACCCTGCTGTACAGGCTTTTTAGACCTAGTGCGGGAAACAAGAGCTAACCTGTGCTACATGTTAATTCTTTCTTGTCATATCTATGTTTGTTATTCCTTATGAGTACCAGATGAATTTACAAGACGATAAAAAAGTTTTTATTTATTATTTATTTATTTTATTTGACACAGCTTCATTCGGCCCCAAATAATAATAATAATATATTAAAATCAAGTCTAAAATTTTTGATAATTTTTAGACTTGGTTTTTCATAAGCATTTTTTCTAAGTCCGTTACTTTTCCTTAAATAACGAGTAAAGTGTAGTTGTACATAATACAGGCTCTGTTATATCTTGTAAACGATTTTGTAGGTACTACACAGTAGATATCGATCTAATATATTTTGTTGTGTATTTTATTGCTCAATAACAGCATGTGGCAAATAAACAATAAGAAAATGAAGAGAATGCTAGATATAAGATAATTCATAAATGTGTTAAACTTACATATTCCAATCCAAACAACTTTGTAAAAGGTGCACGTGTACTGACATTGGCTTTGATTCTGCTGTTTCGCTGGACTTCCTAAAATATCTTTCTAATAATTTTGTTGCATTAATAATATCAATAATAATAATATTACTGGACATTTCACACAGCATCATCTGGCCCCAAAGTAAGCAGAGCTTGTGTTATGGGTACCACACGAATGATATACTACTTATATACTTTTTTATTTTTTTGTAAATACAGGGTGTACCTTGGCAGATTTATGATTTGTAAATGAAAGAAATACATGTTAGATGTGATAAAATATTATGTATTGCATACAAAATCTACCGTTACACATGCGGATTTTACTTTTTAAAGATTATGCCGTCTAAATGTTTTCCATCGCGGCTTACATATTCACGGAATCTCTCGACACAGTTTCGAGCGACGCGTTGCAATAGTGGTTGGTGAATAGCGTTCTGATGACTTGCGTGGTGAATGACTGGTGAATGACTTAATTAATAATTACTGAATATACTCTATATCACAAATCACATCTATTAAATTTATGTGTTACTGGCGTGTTTTATCTCATTTTAGATGCCGTGTAATTTGCTGTTGAATAATACTGCAAAAATCCTAAGATAACTCTAATTTAGCTTTTTTTTTATTTTATTCAGGTTTAACTACAGCGTTAAAGATAATATAAAACTTAATAAATATACTTCAAATAAAAAGGTTTTTTTTTTAAATTGCTAACAATTTAGAAAACGGATACAATAGTAATAGGTAGGTATTACTGATGAATATTACACTGAATGGTATGTTAGAGTGTGTGTATGTGGGTATGTGTAGGTATGGGGCTGGGTATTCGTGTAAGTATAGGTATATTATGTGCGTACATTATTGTAAACAATAAAGTACGTTAATTTTATAAACATTTTTAAAGAAAATTTTGCGATGACGTGACGGGTCGTATAATCCAGACCTGTTGATCATGCAAAAGACTCAAAAAATCAGTATGCAATGGCTTACGCTGGTGGCATATGAACTCTTAGATTAGTTGAGCTATCTATAGATCATTTAAGACGGTCCTTCGAAAGCTCAACTGTTTCTCAAGTATTTCATGTTATCGTGTAAGTAAGTATATTTCTATATATTATTAGGTATATTATTTCTAGTCATAAGTAAGTCCTTTTTTGATTGTCTGAAAATTCTATCAAATTCATAGTTTTGTTTATTCTCATTAAATTCACATGTTGCCGAAAGTGGGAGAGGGCACTGACTGACAGGAGTCAGAGACTTCATAGGATGTCTGTAAAAACTATAAATGTATGTCATTAAACATTAATATTATTCATTCTGTAAAAAAAATTGTCTCCCAAAAAAAATGTTTTAATTTTCTTCCTGAAATTGAATAACCACCTGTATGTATAATGTCTCTCAATTTGTGACATCGTGTGCAATCTGTCTAACAACAGCAAATGCTAAATAATTGAAGTGGCCGATAAACAGATAGAAACAGGCTACTTGCGGTGTTAGGGGTCAACACTCAACAGGCGAGAACGCCGCAAGTAAGTTACGATGTAAATGACATGGACTGGACACCCGTGATTTGGGGTCAATGACGTCTAGATTGTTCCTGGTTCTCGGCTAGTAATAGACGACAGATGTTCCCGGTAATAAATGCGTTGAATATTCATAGGTTTATAAAGTCAGAGCTTTGCCAAACTGACGTACCGATACGGTAGGACACTGTTCATTTTCAAGGTCTGCTGTACTCATACAAGAAATTATCATTATTAAGGTCTGTATTATAATCTATTAAGGTCTGTATATAATAAATATAAAAATCTATGCGCCTGGATTTTAATTTGAGATTTGTTTTAAAATTTTGAATTTATTACAATAATAAATTTAAAGCAATGACTTTATTCCTTTGGATAACATCAAACATCCTTTGGTTAACGTCGCGCGAGAAATTACAGATGACCCTATAAATTTCCTTATTCGATAGCTTTGTGATGCAAATTTTTAAGTGATCAATCCATAGGTACTCAATATAATTTTAAATTACTTGTTTGCAAAAACAAATCAGCAGAAAACAGCTTCTACTAACATTGTTATCAATAATAAAATAAATAATCCCGGACATTTCACACAGCATCTTCTGGCCCCAAAGTAAGCAGAGCTTGTGTTATGGGTGATATGATATATTCTCGTACTACTTATATACTTTTTGTTTATAAATACATACATATTATACATAGAAACACCCAGACCCGAAACAAATGCATCAATCATTGCACAAGGGACCGATATGATGATCAAAACCTTCTTCTTCTTCTTCTTCGTTAATGGCATGTCACATGATGTCAATTTTGCTAATGTCAAATATTTAGATTGTTTAAAGTAAGACGTCACAAAGTCGTATGTTGTCGTTCGTCGTTTGTTATTTTAAGTCGCTTTATAAAATAATTACACGAATTATTTTTGCTCAAATCACGAAGAAACACAAAACTTTCATTACAATTATTCACACCCAAGTCAATAACTGTAGCTTTATTTGAATAAAAACAACAACACCATGCACCCCACGCTTTTTTTAAATAAAACATTTTTTTCTTACCTACAATTATTTTCTATTTTTTTAGTTTGGTTTTCTATATAAAGCGTGTTTTTTATTTTTTTTAAACCATTATTTATTATTTTATTTTATACGTTATCTCAGGAAACTTCGGATGATATTGTCACATTATTTTGTCTTGTCTACTTCGCGCGGTAGTCTAGGTAGTCAAACAAACATTGTGTCATATAAACCGACGAGCGACACAATCCCACCAATGTTTTTAAGCCTCTGTATTTTATAAAACATAAATTTTGTTGTAAACATTGACGTAACGCGCATCGTTAGTGATGATGGATGTTTAATATTAGAAACTATAAAAAAATATCTCTCGAAAGTTTAAGAGCAATATTTTGAAGTAAAAGTACATTTACAGAGAAGGCAGGTGATCGGCGCCGGCTAATACTACGTTATGTTGTAATTATTGCATACATATTGCAGGACCGTATTCCAGAACACAACTTAAACTCAAGAACTACCTAAGCATACATTTTGATTTTTATTCTGAAATAGGTAGGATGTATGAAATTAATTTGGTCGTTATGCCCTGGAGCATAGACAAGATCTATTTTCTGTTAGCATTAACACCAGCGAAAAGATTAAATTGTATGTTAATGACAGTTGTAACGCTCCAGTAACACGACTTATCACGAGCAAATGTTGTTTTGTCTTTTCAGAAGCTGGATCTTGTCCCCTAGGTATTTAACATACTAGCGTTAGCTGCTTCTCCCACATACTTGAAACACAGTACTAAATTATAATTATAAACCGACCGTACCGTTAACCAACGAACAAGTATAGTTAAATCTACTCATACATAATTATGTATAAGTAGTGTCTACTTCCCATACTACTAATCCCATAAGAAAGTAAAATACACGATGAAAGCTGGCTCTAACAGGCAGAAAAATACATGGGCTTTCATTTACGGCGTTTAAGATAATCAAATATATAATTCAGGTAACCTGCTTTCTACGTGAACGTTTTTGGCGTTTGTAATTTGGAGCAAGCTCTAGTAAATTGGATTACTCTATGCCCGGGGTAACAATATTAACTGAGAAAGCAATAAATATTCCCCTGACAGTTACAAACAAGACAATCTAACTTTGTGGTAATCTATTATCTACTTTGATTGTACGTAATACTTATAAATGGTGTAAGTTACCCACAATAATGGGTAATTGGAAATAATTATCGTTTTTAACATAATGTGGAAGAGGGCTGGTCATCTTATAAGAAGCAGATCGAGAAATGGGCCAAAGATGTAAGTGCTACCCAAATACAGGAAAAAGAGCCAGAAGAAGACCATTCCGAAAGTAAGAAGATGACTTAAAAATTATAAGTGCACTACGGAGGAGCAATGCTCACGATCGCAAACTTTGGAAAAATCTGGTAAAAGGCTTTGCTGAAAAGTAAAACAATCGAGATACCGATCTACACTCTGTGTTCATTGCATCTAAAATATATAATAATAGATGTTGTAATTAAAAAATAATCTATCTATTTACTTACTTCATTTCTTGGCCAAAGACACGTGACTGAAAACATTCCTAGTTCCCATCTACCCATAAAATTTTCATCATTAATAGTTCGTGCGACATGCACTCGAGTATTTGTCTCAGATCTGGGTGTTTCTATGTACAATATGTATGTATTTACAAAAAAAAAGTCAGTTATGTGGTACCTATAACACAAGCTCTGCTTACTTTAGGGCCATATGATGCTGTGTGAAATGTCCAGGATTATTATTATTATTATTATAGATATGTAATCACATTCTCAGTGCGAAAATTCTGGCATACAACTAATATACATTTTGTCAAGTTTTGAAGCAAACTCCTTCTTAACGTGCATTTTCATCCTTTACTCATTACCTCGATGCCTACTTACAACTTCTCTGATAAGTGGTGGTGGTCCAGTTAACCTGAAGATTGCAAGTTAGTGGTAGTTGAGTGCTTAAGTAAAACTAAGGATCATGCACATAGTTTAAAGTTTATTTAAAGTCAATTGTATTAATTGGTAACAATGTTAAGTTAGGCGACTCCGCGATTCGCTGATTGACAGCTCAGTTGTGCACTGGTTTCATAAATTCAAGTTGCGTAAAAAGGTTTACTAAGGAAACAGTTAAATGTAGGTCTTGCACCGTACATATCTATATATATGTACGACTATTTTCATGGTTTTTGATTTGATGGAATAATCTCCGCCCCGAATAGCAGAATAACTATAGATTTATTTATGGATTTAAAGTGGTGAGTTCAGTTTCAGTTCAGTTTGATATAACCTTTGACGATGTTCGGTTTGTCAGTTCATGACAGTTGCCATTGTGCGCGAATCAACAATTGTGTCATATAGAAGCAAAGTCAAGCAAAATGTTTTTTTCTGATATTTTTTTTAAAACGAAAATATGGATGGATTGTGTGAAGGATGACATGAGTAAGAAAGGAGTGAGTGTTGAGGTGACGGCTGATAGAGGAGAATGGAAGAAGAACACATGCGTGTCGACCCCACATAATGTGGGAAAAGGGCAGGAAGATGATGATTTTTTTAAAACGCGCAGACAAAGTCGCGAACTGGACAGCTAGTATTTAATATAATAGAGTTATTTAATTTAAATCACTTGTATAAAGTAATTTAACAGATACTTTTGTATGCAGGAAATTGCATCAACTCACAAAACAACTGACACTATTATAAATGTTTGATTGCATTGCTCAATGGTCCATATCACACATAAACAAAATCACAACAAGCTTTTATAAATAGCTAGTTTACATTTACAGTATGTAATGTATGTATTTTCGTTAGCTGGCGCACAGTGCAAATAACGAGAAAGCTGGTTTAATTTATCTAATAATAATCGAGGGCCTTTGCTCAACGGTGGGGCACAATGGGCTAATCGTAATCGTAATAAAAAAAAACTATTTCCCTTGGTCACTTGAGAACCAATTCCATTCTTATTTTTTAAAAGTTTTCTAATACTTTGTATATAATAGGTACATGGGCTACTTTTTATATAGTAGGTACCACGCGTGCGTGGGCAGCTGCTAGTAAATAATAAATAAATATTGGTGGACAATCAGCACCATTCAAGCCCTAAACTAAGCATAGCTTGCACTATGAGAATAATTATATATATATATATATATTTATAATTATTCTCATAGTGCAAGGTAAACAGGTTCAGCAACTTTTATTCGATTTTTATTAAAGCGAAAAAAATATGTATGTTGGACAGCTCTGTTGCAGTGATACAGCTGCTGTTTTCTTGTAAGCTGTGTAATCTAACTTCAATTTCCATAACAAATTGATGCTTTGTTAACTAAATTACAAAGCAAGTTTGTGACCTAAAAATGCATCATTGTTAGTGTTGTCAGGAAGTAAACCAATCTCGTTATAATAATCGATTATTGAGACAAATACGAGTATAATTAGGTATAAGAAATTTCGTTAAAACTTGAACTATAATTGGGCCTTAGTATTTAATACTAAATTATATCCGGCTGAGACGCAGAAGGTTGCGGGTTCGATTCCCGCCGCGGGACAAATGTTTGTATGATCTGCAAGTATTTGTCTCGGGTCTGGGTCTGGAATTGAATGATATCCAATAAAATGTTTTTTTTACACAACTCGAGAAAATATATTAATTATGAAATTTCTTACCATTCCTTCAATGAATTAGTTATTTCTGCGTTTCATTTAATTGCTCTTAGATGCTAGTAATTCATTCATTTATATTTCTTAATCAATAAAGTAAGGCCATTGATTCTTCATTTGTCATTTCATGTTTCTTCATGCATCTCCAAATTAATATTTTTTTCTCATGCTATTGCATGTTTTATTCAGTAATCTTAGCGGAATTTTATTAAACAAAGTGTGACTTCGAAGTATAAGTATGGAGAATTCAATTATAAGTGTATTATGTTGCAATGTGATTTGAACGACGAGGAATCCTGAGAAAGTTCTAGACGGCCATTCCGTGACGTTTAGACAAATTGCGATCGACTAAGACTTTATAAACAAACAATAACTTGACACTGGCAAAATTGTCAACAAGACAGTTCAATTCAGTTCAGTTCAATTCAGTTTATTTACACATTATTTCACTATTACAGATACTACTCGTATCTAACGTATCAAGATTGTCTTTTGAAGAAAGCTTATTATAATATAAATGACTTATTATTAAAAATGCATAGCCTCATGTCGCTCTGCCGTCAGACAGTTAACCGACACACTTGAAATGTATAAACTCTCTTGTATTAGTATTTCGTAGTTAAGGTAGTTATAAGATGGGTCATATAAAAAGCGCTAGGACCAAGACGAGTTTCTTGCCAATTCTTCTCGGGCTTTAGGATTAGGATGAATTGACACCTAAATTCACCTAGTATGTAAGACGTTTCAAAGTGATCCTTGTGATTGTATTGAATAAAGTATCTTTTGACTTGACTTTGACTTATCTAATGCGTAAAAATAGGAACACTAAACAGCAGGAGAAAAAATAAGAGTTAAATAAAATAAATAAATAAATACTTAGACAGAGAAAAAGTAAAAGTAGGTAAATCTTACTTCTATAAAATAAAAACAATGTAATAATAAAAAGGAACTTATACCTTCATTAAATCATAATCTGTGTATAGTAGATATATTTACACAAAACATTTATTTTCACAGTAGGCACAGTCTCTCAATGGTCTTCCAGTCATCCGCAAACAGTGGGGCGACTATGGAACTTTGATACTATCAAAACATTAATACTAAGAGCTTTCAGTTACTATTGATGAATTGGTATTACGGATCGCTGCGATTTCTATCGGCTTCTATCGCTAGTTACAATGTGAAGTTGGTGTCAAACTATAACTCGACCAATTTACAAAGTACGATTGTGGTAGGAACCGTGTTTAGCGTACTAAGCATTTAAATACATCGTATATGATTAGTTGAAGTAATGCCTATTGCTAATCGAAATTTATAGACATTGATTGTATCAAGAGTTCCATAATGGCCCCACAGATCCGCCTGAGGATGTTCAGTGAGAAGCATATTTAAATGTCTCTGTACGCGGCAGATGGGCGAATGTTGTCGTGACAGATCATTACTGTCGTGACAGGTCGTTACTGTATAAGTACTTAGTCTAAACTTAGTGGGTAAGGTACTCGTTCAAAGCTGTTCCCTCGGTTATGCGCATACGAAGTGCGGTCAGGAAGGGAACTTGATACCGCTCTTAATAGCATACTTGTGACGTCTCCGCGCGTGTTGGGTTTCGCACGTACTTGAATCATGGGACAGAGCATGACGTTCAAGTGGTTATTGGAATTATTACCATCATTAAGCACCTCTACAGTGCACCTTGTACTCACTGGAACTCGCAACGGAGGATTTAGTTGTATTCCAATATTCTCTTGTTCTTGTTCTTGCGTGTCAAAGACACAACTAAATTAGGTTTGAATAGAATACTGCCACCTTCACTCTATCGTCCGTGGCGTCGATTAGGTCATCCCTTGTGTAGATGTAAGGGCACAAGAGGCAGACGAGTAGATGTGACATCGTTTGGCTGGGAGCTCAACAGTCGCATTGGGCACAAGCAGAGTCGTGATAGTCCCATTTGCACATGCTTTCTTATGCTGGGTTAGCAGTCGGTTTATGGACTTTCAAACTGACCATGGAAAATCACGTCCGGGGGGCAGGTGAATTAAATCTTAAGGCTAAGGATAATATCATTTAATCACGGGTCACTGTCCTATAAAGACCTCATCCACTACTCATCAAATACCTTGTTTAGGGGACAGAGATACATTAGGTACTTAGGTCAGAAAAAAGGCAAAAACAATATTACCTATTATTTTTAGTAAACCGGTTTTATTATAAGATGATATGAAATAGTAGAATCTTGTACCAAATTAATTTAAAGAACTTGATGATTCGCCGATCGTTGGACTGAGATTCCAACGACAGTCCAACGATTGGCTAAAAATAAGTCGAATAA
Organism: Lampropteryx suffumata; assembly: GCA_948098915.1. Taxonomy (NCBI): domain Eukaryota; kingdom Metazoa; phylum Arthropoda; class Insecta; order Lepidoptera; family Geometridae; genus Lampropteryx; species Lampropteryx suffumata. The sequence continues at coordinate 10,055,681 of OX402552.1, forward strand.
ATCTATTCATCTATAAATCTATTTCTTTCAGGTGCAGAGCAAGTCAGGTGTTTTTGAGGATGCCTCGTGGAGGCGAAACACGTGTCGAAGTTTTTTCGACGTGTTTCCACTTGCCACTTGCCTTTTTTGTTGTATAATGATGATAATCCAAATTATTTATACAATACATTTTTCACTGAATTTAATAAAGTATTCAGTTCCATTTTCACATCCAAAACTATTGTGGTCTCTGGCAGTTCAACATTTATTATCAGCAGGTATTCATAAGAGTAGGCGTACCTTGTATGAATTGTACAGTGAAAAACGGTATAACTTTAGTGAAGAGTTTAAAGAAAAAGTAAAAAATCTTTAAAAATGTTTCTCAAAAATCTTTAAAAATGTTTGTCGCTTTGCTAAATCTCAGTATTTAAGTTCAAAAATTAAAAACAGTCAAGATAAAAAAAAGCAGCTTGGAAAATAAATAATTGTGAGACCGGAAAATCCAAAACTCATTATAGTATAATAAATTTAAATATCAACAATAATATCATTAAGCAAGATATAGATGTAGCAAAGGCATTTGAAACTTTTTTTACTGATATTCCAGTCTCCACTACAAAGTCTTTAAACTCTTCTCATGTAATAGCAGTATCATTGTTAAAAGATAGTTTACCTGAATGTGTCACACAATTTCACTTTGAACATGTGGACAAAAACAATATTATCACGGCATTCAAAATGATTAATGTAAAAAAGACCACTGATCTCTGGGGCATTTCTGTCAGTGTTATAAAACCACTAATTGACATTATTGCACCAGATCTAGCTTTCATATTTAATCAATGTATTGACAGTGGAGTATTTCCTGATTTTATGAAACATAGCAAGATCATACCTGTATTCAAATCAGGTAGTCATTCCGATCCTAGTAACTTTAGACCTAAATCAGTTTTTCCTACATTTAGTAAAATATTTGAAAAACTTATACTAAACCAAATACAACGGTATTTTAAAACCAACAATTTACTAGACAGTAAACAATTCAGATTTACAAAGGGACGCTCAACGACTGATTGTGTGCCGGTGTTGAGTTAATATCACATATTTTTGATATCTGGGAGGAATCACGCGATGCCTTAGGTATTTTTTGTGATCTGTCGAAAGCTTTTGATTGCGTTCACCATGAAACTCTAATCAGCAAACTACATCACTATGGTGTTAAGGGAGTTTCACTTAAGCTTCTCACATCCTACTTAAGTGACCGAACACAACGAGTAGATGTAAATGAAAAGCGTTCTACGGGGTCAATGGTAAAAATGGGTGTACCACAAGGGTCAATACTTGGGTCATTCTTGTTTTTAATTTATATAAATGATCTACCTAAACTTGTAAAGGATAATCACGAGATTGTACTGTTTGCTGATGACACGTCATTTTTATTTAAATTAAAGCGACGACTTACTAATCTTGACAATGTAAACAATGCAATCTCTAATGTTCTTAAGTAAGTAAGTAAGTCAGTAAGTTCTTAGGCATTACTTTAGATAATAAGCTGCAATGGGGCCCGCACATAGATAAATTGTCGAAGAGACTCAGCTCTGCGGCGTACGCTGTTACCGCTAGACTCGTTTACTTCAGCTACTTTCATAGCATTATGTCTTATGGCATTTTGTTGTGGGGGAGTGCTGCTGATATTAACACCCTATTTGTGTTGCAGAAGAGGGCTGTTAGTGCAATTTATAACATGGGCCCCAGAGAATCACTTAGAAATAAGTTTAAAGAAATTAATATTATGACAGTGCCTTGTCAGTATATATACGAAAATGTAATGTATGTGCACAAAAACGTTCATTTATTAAAAAAAAATTGCGATAAAAATAGTATTAACACTAGAAATAAAGATAAACTTGCTGTTCCCACTGTTGGGCTCGCTAAAGTTAATAAGTATTTTATAGGGCAATGTGTACGCTTCTATAACAAGGTCCCAAGTGACGTGTTAGATTTGGCGATTGGCAAATTTAAAAACGTAATTAAACAGAAACTGTTTATTAAAGCATATTATAAAATATCTGATTATTTAGATGACAAAAAAGCTTGGGATGAATCTGCTCCAACTCGACTCGGCATCCGTAACAAAATTGTCAAGGATCATACAAAAAAGTGTTAAGACCAGACAAGTTTCTTGCCGGATTCTTCTTGAACTGGGGTTAGGAGGAACCGGCACCTAGATTCACTAGCATGTAAGAAGACCATTTAAAGTGGTCCTTGTGATTGCATTGAATAAAGTAATATTGAATTTTGAATTTTGAATTTTTTGGTCATACCTATTATAACATTACAATGGGTCTGATTTTGTAGTTTAACCGAACTAACTAATATTTAATAATTTACGATCGATCTTATTTTATTTGAACCAAAGTCTGAACTAAAGTAAAAATTTTAAATGACACTTCTAAAATGTACTATGTCGATGATTGAGTGACGTGTGAGTGTCGTGTTTTAGGGAGTTTAGTCATGTAATGGGGTGTTGAATAAAAGGATAATAAATAGCATCAATTAAATACAATCAAATGTCGGTTTTAACTTATTTTAGAGTTGTCATTGAGAAACTTTACTCTAATTTGAACATTGATGTGAGCAAAAATAGTTCATTCGTATTTTAGAAACTTTTATTATTTTGATGAAACAGGCTTAGGGTTTTTGTCACTTACTTAAGAAAATATTAGAATTTATTAGAAAATATAATAGTTTATATAGGGTTAAGGGTCCTAAGGGTTTATTCGAAAGGGTTAGGAATGGTACCGACCGTACCTATAGCCTTAGGCTATATGTACCTACCTATGTGTATTAAGTAAGGTGAACCAGGGTGAGTTCAGACTGTTTTTAGTAAACCGCGGACATGTTACTAAATATATTATCGACGACCTCTGTGACGCAGTGGGCCAAGGTCCATCTGAAACGCAGAAGATTGCGGGTTGATTCCCGCTGCGAGACAAATGTTTGTATGATCTGCAAGTAAATGTCTCGGGTCTGGGTGTTTCTATGTATTTATGTTTGAAATTTTTAAAAACACGTATATAAAATGTGATATGTCGGGCATAATTTATTATATTATATTTTTTTAGCTCCATAAATTTTTAACGTTTTATATTTTGCTTAGTTTTGCACAAAAGATAAGTTTCAGTGTTTCTGATCAGCTCTGGACTGGACAGGACTGGAAAGCAAGCGGGAAAAGGTACTAAATTACAATAACTACGTTTCAAAAACTAAAAAGAAAACAGACTTAATTGAATATATTAATACCACTGAATACCAGCGATACAGCAGCCTCCACACTTCTGTATCATATGATGAGTGGTGGCCTTTTTTCGTCACGGTACATGGACTACTTAATATTCACACAACATTTTTGTTATGTGACGTTAAATAAATATTTTTTATTATATTCTATAAAAAATACAACCATATTGAAAACCTCCTCTTTTATTTGAAGTCGGTTAAAAAGGTTTTTATTTTACGCATTTTAGTACTTTATAATTTTTCGAAATTCGTAAACACCACTGGAAAGCAAATTACGAAATTTCGTTTACTTGGATGACAAACTTTTTTCAGCTTGATTAATAACCAAACTATCAAACCGATTACGATGAAATTTCTATGGGTCCAATCGGGAAAATGCACATTTTTTTTATTATCCCATATCTTCACACTGTTGGACAAAGGTTTCCCCTAATTCTTTCCATTTGTCTCTATCCCCCGCCACTTCCCTCCAGCCTATCTCGAAGGCATCGAGATCGTCACGCCGAAGTTTCTTCGTTTCAAATAAAAAAGTTTTTTTTTTTATTTTTTTTTAAATATGACTGATGACAGACGGACGGATGACATAAATGATGGAGTTATGAGGTAAAAAACAGAAAAAGACAACAACATATTTAGAAACTCCTTTTTTGAAGTCGGTTGAAAATCATGAAACAATAATGGCGAGACATACGAGTACTATATAACAACTGTCTTCTGACGGTGGCCGCTACTAAAAACACGGCAACTGATAAGACTGTGTCATTTTACCCCACTTTGTACATATTTCACCAGATTACTGAACTCTAAGATGTATACTTAACATCAATATTAAAATTATGAAAATTACGTTATAAAACATTTAAGTGAGTAATAGTAATAAATTATTAATAATTACACCATTACCGACTTAGTATATTTTTAAATTAGTTAAATAAGGTTCGTTTTACAAAACCATTGATACCTACTCAAAATTGGTACATTAGTATGCTATTTCAAAGATAGACCAACCAAAGAACCGTGCAAAAGTAAAATCATTACTGACATCTCTTTTTACACATTTCCGCCTCGTCCTTATCCCATTGATATTGAGGTCCTTATCCCCCAACTCGCCCTAAGTCTATTTTTAATCGGAACGCAAACCGGGTGTGGCAGGATGTTGCATTAATTCGTATCTACCTACGACTTACGAGACCTCTCGGTAGGTAAGCCGGACGGCTACAACGGTATTAATAGTTTAATAATAGGTAGATGCTGTTAAATCGTATTGTAATACTTAGTAAAAGTTCGTCTTCTTCTTCGTTAATGGCATGTGTTATAATAATGATAATTTTGCCAGTGTCAAGTGTTTATATTGTTTATAGTATGTCACAAAGTCGTATCTTGTCGTTCGGCATTTGTTATTTTGAAAATGGTGTCTTTCGTACATAATAACTACGGATTATTATTGCTTGAATCACAAAGAAACTCAAAGTTTTCATTCCAATTATTCACACCCGAGTCAATAACTCTAACTCTATTTATATAGAAACACGAAAATGACTAATAAAACTGGAAATAACTCGAGTTAAATAATTAATATAAGAGCGCAATGTTTGTTTCGTAAGACGACCAAAAATAATCTTAGTAAAAGCTCATAATCATCACATTATTTGAGCTCGATGGTACCCATTGTCAAAGTCAAAGACAAAAACATTTTCATTCAATACAAGGATCACCTTGAAACGTTTTACATACTAGGTAAATTTAGGTGCCAATTCCTCCTAATCCAAGTCCTAGGTTTATAAATGACGGAGTTATGAGGTAACAAACATAACCTCCTTATTTTTGTAGTCGGTTAAAAAATCTAATCTTCGATCTTCGATTACCCACAGACTTTCTGCTAAAATACAATCAGCGTGGAGAACATCTTCTTATAGTGTCACTAGTCATTTCGAACCAGTGTGTTGAAAGACTCGCAGTGAGCCTACATTCACATATGTCTTTGAACTTTTTAGGTCAACGACATGCTGGTCTACTCACCTTCGCTGTTTAAAAGGTTATCTCTTAAACGGTGATCCTCTTAGAGGATACACATTTTTCGGAATATCCCTTAATGAACGATCGGATTCGAACCCACGATCGTACGATCAGTACGCGGGAGCCACTACCACAAGACCCTCAGAGCTCTACTATTAAACTATTAAAGGCTTTCAAAACTAATAAAATAAACAAGTTACGAGGTTGTCAGAAATTCAATAGATTAAATGAATAAATAAACAATGCCGGACATTTCACACATCATCTGGTCCCAAAGTTAGCAGAGCTAGTGTAATGGGTATTATACCACATGACTGATACACTACATACTTTTTTGAAAATATATATTTTGAAAAAATAAACAAATACATACATATTTTACATAGAAACACCTATATACTTACTTAAATACCTGCAGATCATACAAACATTTGTCCCGCAGCGGGAATCAAACCCTTTTGCGTCGCAGGCGCGTGTTCGCCTACACAGACGATTTGCACAATGACAGAATAGCCGGCATTTGAATGCCACGTGGACGATAACAGGTTATTCAGCTTAGGCTGAAGGCTTGGTTACAAGCTAAAGCGGAAGGCGGAAGCGTTTACTACCCTCATGATATAATGATAAACATGGGCATCAAGGTAAGTACCCTCTAAATCTGAGTTAGTAAACAATAAAGGTCTCTAACTAATATTATAAATACGAAAGTAACTCTGTCTGTCTGTTACGTGTTTTCATGCCTAAACCGCTGAACCGATTATGATGAATTTTGGTATCGAGATAGGTAGGACCTTCGAGAAGGACATAGGTTACTTTTTATGTAGGTACCACGCGTGCAAAGCTGCGGGCAGCAGCTAGTATCTTATTAACACACTCAAGTGAATGTGTTGTTTAAACCTGTTGCCATGTTTATTCATTGACATAAGAAAGACAAGGACTGACCATACGTATACCCCACGCTAGCTAATTACATATGTAATTATAGGATAGAGGGCAAGTATCATATATTTAATTACATTATAGGTTTTTTTAATAAGTATTATTCAATTTTATTCTGTATAGATACATTGCGTGACCCAAGAGCTGGCTCCTATCTGGCTCAGCGTGTTATCACTGCCATTTAACGTGGCAATGCCGCTAGTGTCTTGAGAACGCTGCCATCTGGCAGTGATCTGGATCAGTTATATCAATAGATCGTTTTAAACGGTCCTTAGATAGCTCAACTGTTTCACATGTATATTATATTATTGTATATTATTCTGTTATTATTTCTTTTAATAAATTATCTAAAAAAAAAAATCTCAGACCAATTAAATCAATTCGGTCTGAGATTGTATTAGTCCAAGCAATAAATAAGAACGAAGCACACACATTTCTAGTTAGTAAATCTGTGTCCAAAAGAAAATTTCTGTAATCTTAGTCTTAATAAATAGAGGTATATCTGACTACCCTCAAAACCCAATATTTTCATTCCCTTATGATAATTATGATAAAATTAAATGTTTACTAGTAAATTTCATAATAAGATTAAGAATCGCGAGTTATTTATAGAAATTTGAAACCGCAATGATAGAGCGTTCTATTTCTGGTGGCGCCATCTAGTTTTATATAAATAGATTCAGCGTGCTTCGATGTCAAATAGCGCTGTATGACACGTCTCCGAGTAGGATTTATATTAACATGTTAAGCTTCTCGTTAGCTGATGTTATCTCATCTAATTGAACATGAACATGCTTTTTGCAGACAGATTATTCAAGTTAACTGATGAAAATAAATCTTAATGAAATAAAAAAAATTATGTCTTCTGCCCGAGGCTTCGCATGCGTGTTAAAACAAGTTAGGTCAATACATATATTATAATATATGTATTGTATATATTTTTGTATTCGTTTCGACGTATGTAACATTTTCTTATCCTGTAAATTTAGATGTACATATTTTCATCATAAATCACTTATTATTAATACAATCATCACATTTTTTTCATCTACATTCAACTACAAGCCAAAGTCAAATATATTTTTAATCAATACAATAACAAGGATCACTTTAAAACGTCTTACATACTAGGCGAATTTAGGTCCCAAGTTTTGCCAATTACAAAAAACGAGAAGAACTGGCAAGAAACTCGTCCTGGTTCTAGCGCTTTTTTGAATTATCTTATAACTAGCTTAACTACAAAAAACTAATACTTGATTACAGTAGTTTATTCATTGCAAATCTATCAGTTAACTGTCTGAGGGTAGAGCAACATGAGGCCATGCATTCTTATCAGTAATATAGTAATATATATTACAATACACTTTTTTCAAAAGACTACCTTATGTAAGCTTTAAATTCAGTTCTATCCATCCCAAGGTTGTCTGCCAGAGATTGCTACATAGCGATAAGATCGTTAATAGTACTACAGACTAGCAAATCATTGTTTTATACCAGTTTAATGTATTTACGGTGTGCAATAAAGTATTTTCTATCTTCTATCTATCCATCTTTGTTTATAAAATGTTTTTTCAAAATCCGTTCAGCCATTACAGCGTGATCGAGCCGCCACAAACAAACTTAAAAATATTAATTTGTAATATTTATTTCCAGGGTTTAGAGTCTATGCCAAAATCGACTTATTATAAAATTTCATATTGAAGGCCCTTATGTATCTTACGAGAAATACGGTAACGATAACACTTACCATCAGGTGGGCCGTATGCTTGTTTGCTGGATCAGACTTACAAAAAAATGCCTACTATCTATAAAACTTAAAAAACCTTTCACTTAAAACAATCTAAATATGACAAGGCAAAGGAAACACCAGAGAAAGTCCAATATTTCCACGAAAGTTCAATTTCCCTAATCACTGTTCGTTTTCACAAGACGCACGCGCACTCTCCCTGCTGCTTACTGACTGTCGGGAAAAGGGCTTTATGTACTCGGAAAGCGGCAAGTATAAAGTAAGTAAAAGTTCTCTGATAACGAAGCACTCTATGTAGGGCTAGTAGGATCTCGTGTAGGTACTGGCAGTGTTGTGTCAGACATCGAGATAATGTATTCTGGTGACTAAATTAATTTCATAACACGAATGTTAATAACATTATACATAATTAGGTTTTAAAAACTAAAACGAAAACTGACTGCATTGAATAAAAATATGAGCCGATTAAATTCGAGCCCATTAAAAATTTCATCTCTATTTTTTCAATTACTGGCTACCCATAGGGTAATCTTGGGTAGTTTTTTATATATTTTCTACGAGTTTTAGGACTTTCTCACTTTTTGAAATTCTTATACACCACCCAAAAGTCAACGAAATTTCGTTTACTTGGATGACATATTTTTTCAGCTATTAATTTAAATTAATTAATTTAGATTTAAAAGCCAAACTACTGAACTGATTTTGATAAAAAGACTATATGACCAATCGGAAAGTATATACTTTTATAAAAAAAAACAAATCGTTTCATAAATGAGTGAGATATGACGGATAACAAACACTAAAAAAAATCGAAATGAGAACTTCCTCATTTGATTTTTGAAGTTGGTTATAAATTTTGAAAAATAATGACTGTTTCAATGAGAATCAAATATCAATCCAAAAACACTAACGCGTAATGTCCTTACAACCGTAAAACCAATTCATGTAAAATAATATAGATCATTGGTCGTCTTTTGATAGTGATCCCTTCCTCCGATCCGATGGTTGGGCTCAAATCCGGTCATGATGATGATTTTTTCTTTAAAAAAAATGTATGTGTGCTATACCAGTACTCTAAAACGGTAAATGTAAACATCGTAAGGAAACATGTCGTAGAACTTAGTTTAAGGACATGTGCCAAGTGTACAAAAGGAGCCCCTGAGACGCACTTTTACCCTTTCATCACACTGGTTCTTAAGAACCAATGACACTATAAGAAGAAGAAGTAAAAATAAGTATTTTACTAGATACCTACTATAACAGTAGGTACTTAGACTTACCTACTGTTATGGTGGTCAGCAAAGAAAAGTTATTATTTTTCAAAAGAAAGCTTTAAATAATATTATAACAAATTACAACGATTTCCTCCAAGCAATCCAAGATGATTTATCTCAGACAATCTGAAAAGGATTTTCGCGTCATAATGTTACAGTACAAAAAATAATACAACGGGGTTGACAGAAGCAGAACTTGCAAAGCAAATGCTGCGTCCCGGGCATTTTCGAACTCTGGAATTTTTCTGGTCATAGGCGATCTATAAATACTGTCACAAGTAAATGTCTGTATGTAAAGTGATATTAGGCTTTAATTCCTTAAAAGTTAGATAAGTCGACTAAGTCGTAGTCGGAGTCAGTAGTCTCCTCACTAGTTAACAGAGCTCATGACCTTTGCGATCCTGAACATCTGCAGGGTGAGCTAGATCATGTTAAAGGGGTTCTGAAACGGAATGGCTACAATACTCGAATCGGATGTCGTTCTAACTGGAGGCGCAAACAGGAACACATTGATGTGAAAAGACAACCTGCGTTCTTGCCTTATGTGAAAGGAGTCACGGACAAAATTGGTAACATGCTCAGTAAATTTTCAATCAAGTCGATCTACACTCCACTCACCAAGATGACGAAGTATCTACGAACACCAAAAGACGTCGTACCTCTGCAAGTTCCTGGGGTTTACAAAATAGATTGCAGCTGCGGGCGTTCCTACATAGGCCAGACTAAACGCACGGTCGCGGAACGTGTTAAAGAACACATAGCGGCGGTCAAAAATCGTCAAGTAAACAAGTCTGCAATAGCACAGCACATCGTGGACTCAGGACCCAATCACTGGATTGAATTACATAAACCTCAAATTTTATGTAATGAAAGGCATTACTACAAGAGAATGGTTCGGGAAGCGATTGAAATTAAGAAATATCCTAATTTCAATCGTGAAGACGGTTTCAGACTCTCTGCCTCATGGAATCCAGTTATAGCTAAGTGTACTCAACGTAGACCGGTTTCTCAATGCGTAATGGACACGGTTAGTGTTGTGTGTCGTCCGAGTGTGCAGATGGACATTTCTATTTCGGAAGAACAAGTGAGGGTAGTTACAAAAAATGCTGCCCCCGCTTCGCAGAGGCGGTAGCTCCAGTACTCCAGTCATCCCGTGACCACGACAGAGTGTAAACCTGTCGAAACGTCGGGAAAAATAGGTAAATAAACGCGATAAATACCCGTAAGTATTTATAATAATGTGTTCTGATCGCGTAAGTTTAAAAAACTTTAAGTCGACTAAGGATCGACTTCACTAATCATTAAAGAATCTGGGTCTACCTTATAATTACGCACTTGCTATTGTTTTGTTTAAATCTGCTGCCATATTTATTTATTTACATTAGAATGATAAGGACAGTTAATAAAATACAAAATTCAAAATTGTTTATCAGAATAAAATACACAGGACAAGTTACAAAAAGAACGATGATAACTGCAAAAGTTTTAAAAACTGTGAAACAGTCTCAACGCAACCTCCTTGACGCTACTGAGAAAGAAAACTTATTACAGTGCATACATATCGCCACGCACTAATCGTGTGATTATCGAATAGAGGGTCTGAATGAGACTGGTCTATGAGACTCTTATCAAATCAAGTCTACCTGAGAACCACCATCAACCTCGGATAATATAGCCACTTGCCATAAACAGATGCTCGGGCTCACTCATTACAAATGTTGTAGAGGGAGCCGAAGAGTTCTGCTTCTGTCAGTTATTATCTTTTGTATTATGGTGTTAGACACAAACGCCAACGTTGCCACTTACTCATTCGCCATGGGACATCTAGGATGAGCAGTCATCATGCTACAGGTTGATGTCCCTTGAACAATCAGGAAGTACCTGCTGAGAATCCTGTTAAGACACATTTTACTTAATAGAATACAAGCATAAAATACTCTGCATTTAAAAAGCTTAGGTCTATAAGGAAAAATGACTAGAACGTGATATTGTCAAGAAAGAAAATTGGAGACATATATTATTACCTATTCATAAAAATGTCCATTCATAATAATGTGCATTCATAAAAATTACCATTCATAAAAATGACCAATTTAGACAACACTCGAAATTAGAAACCTTTGATATTCTAACTAACCAACGCTTTCGTCAGCAAATTAATCAGATCAAACCAGTTGGTTAGGTTATGTTTGAGTATCGAAAACAACGCGCAAGGCGAGCGAGCAAAGCGAGCGTGCCGCGGAAGCGGCTGCCGAAGCGCCAGAATGATTTCACATTTTGACTACTGGACAATTTTATTATTGTTATTTATTATTTATTATATTATTGTCATTTTTACTATATCATCATTCCTATATCTCGGCATAAATAGCCTTCGACAATTTTTATACCTAGTCATTTTTATTCCTGATAGACATAAGTCGCCAAAAGCTATAAAAAATCTATTATCGTGCGTTTATATGGCAAAAACATGAAAATGGCTAGACCGATTTGAATTGAATATTTATTTTTTGTTAGGTTTGGTCAGTAGTAGTCAGTAGTTGGTTTTGGAAATAATATTTGAAAAATCCCAAAGAAACAGCCGAAAAATCTAAAATATGCCTACTAAATTTTATCAAGATCCATTCAGCCGTTTAGCTGTGAAAGAAAACATTAATACAGATAGGCAGAGATACTTTCAAATGTATACCTAATATTAGTATGGATTAGGAAAACGGGAGCTTTTCACGTATCTGCCTACCTACAAGGTACCTAGCCGTTCCGATAATGAGTAGTGTATTAGGCATTCTTTGACAATGATGTTATACCTACTTACCTACAAAGTATTTAGAAATATCTACCATCATAAATTCCCTCAGCTGTAATTCTAATTATCATGCACGTTAGTTCCCTGCTCAAATGAAATAATTAATAGTTATTACCTATGGTATAAACGGCTTAGATATTCCATGCTTCAAAGTAGTCTACTTCGAGCAAATAGCACAGCACCCAACAGACGATCCTTGGGACCCGTATTTATCGACATCCACCATCCTGACAGGACCACACGTACTTGTAGGTTACATAATAGTTACCAAGGCAGCTATTCCTGCACCTAGGAAGTCTATTAAGTTAGGAGGCATTTAATCACAGTGCGCGTGCCAATATCATGCGTAACTGCGCATATTTTTAGTAGAGAAAAACAGAAATCTGTAGGTAAGTAAATTCTTTTAAGATTTTAAATCTAAACCACAAACTTACATGTTTGTGTTTGTTTATATAATATTTATCGAAATAAATGCATGCTTACAAAACTTACAAAGTGACTTTAATACATGTTTGATAATACTGATACCATATAACATTATAGGTATAAATAAACTGTGTAATCTAGACATGTAGGTGGGTATGTCTTAGGTACATATAAAAAAAACAGTTTCTTCCTTTTCTTTTTCCTTTAATGGCATCCGTCTTGATGAAAACTTTGCCAATGTCAAGCGGTTTTGTTTTGTCATAATATCGTAAAACATTCTTAGTCAATTGTCATTATTTGTCTATTCTAGGATTCCTTTATAAATCACAATAACATAGTACCTACTTACGCTTAAAATTCTATCGTCTACACTTGAGTTAAGAAGTCACAATTTGTTGATTAAAATACCGCTAAGATTACCCAACAATGACAATTTGGTTAGTAGTGACACTACGTGTGGACGGCAGTTCATTTAGAACTGTAAAAAAAAATCTTAGTTCTCGTACTGAGTTTGAGTTTTATTTTAAAATTCCTACGGCCCAAAATGGTGCAAACATTGGTAAAGAATGAATTTTTTTATCGATGTATTGATTGGCACCTCCATCCGTTTCTTTACTCAATGGTAGGCCCACCCAGCACTGTAATCTCTATTGCTTTCTTATTAAGATATTAACTACTGGTCGCAAACGCTATATTAATGGCAAGTTCGAACTTGATGTACGAGTAACTGGGTATTGTTGATTGTTCTGGAAGGGGATACGATTCTTTGAAAACCATGTCCATTACTTATCTAAAACATCGTCCGATGTTGATTTCAGAAAGATTTAAGAATGATTTGTCTTAAGTATTATTTTTTAAGAACAGAGCAAGGAAGGCTGGCTGGGAGAAAGTGCAAAATATAAAAACCTGAGTAATATTATTGACAATAAGTTATCGTACCATAACTACGCAACGTAACAAATAATCAAGTGGAAACTCGTAAAAGAGAAAAAGTAAAATTTAATGTAAAATTTTGTGAAAAATCTAAGTTCTTGAAATTGTCTTCTCATTGAACTATAACAACGAGTGACTCATTTTGCATAAAAGCTCATTTAGATAGGTACATTACAAAGATTGTGAACTTGTAAGATTTAACATTGAACATACCTACATCTAGGTAGGTACTTATAAATAAAGTTAACCTTGTTGCCTTAGTAGGTAAACCTAAGCGCCGCGGTCATTACCCACGTCAACAGGTCCTGACTTCCAGGATAATCGATTGTCGGCACGAACGCGTATCGATTATGAGCGATTATTGATTCTGATTTATCGATCGCTCGACACGATCTCAGGATTGAGGATACACTGCATCAATATGATTAATATGATAACCAGATAGGTTTCCTTTTCCTAGTCTTCTGAGTTGAGAAACCTGCTAGTATATCGGCAATCGTCTGGACTCGGTTTTAGATTTTGAACCCACCAAAAGAATTGATCTTACACGTAGAAAATTAATCCACGACTAAGTCCATAGAGTTTATTGTATGTAATTACCAAATTACCAAGAGTGTGGGAAGTAGGATTTATTTTTCTTGATTCACACAACTACTCCATTCTTCTTATTACAGCCATTCAATGTGTAAAACAAGAAGAAGAATGTAAGGTTTTTGATTCTTGCTTGCTAATTCTTGCTAAGGTTTTAATTTTTTTCATCCTACATCTAGATAATGGTGGACAATGCACACAACATCACCTAGCCCCAAACTAAGCATAGCTTGAATTGTAGTGACCAGATGACTGATAGAATACATATTTTAAACACATTCTTATGATACTTTATAACACTCACACAGACACAGAACAAACCTATGAATAAATAAATAAAAAAATATTTTGGGCATTTCACACAACATCATCTAGCCCCATAATGCAGAGCTTTGTGTAATGGATACCCATGACTGATATACTACTTATATACATGTTTATTATAAACACCTACATCTAATACATAGAAAACAACCAGACAAAAGCTTGATAGAACAAACATTTATTCCGCGGCGGGAATCGAACAAGCCATCTTCTACGGCTCAGGCGGGCCTTGGCCCACTGCGCCACAGAGGTCGTCAAATGGTTGTCCTGGGAGGGAATCTAACCCTCAACCTACAGAGCAGAAGGCAGAGATACTACCAACTGAGGTGACAAGGCAGATATTCATGTACCTAAGCCTCGACTGAGGTTGGGACCCTAGTGGTTTGATTAGGAGTTTCGAAACATGGATTTATGGCATATTAGTGTGCTATGCAACAAACTGTCATATTTACCGTTTCACGTCGCTTTATCAGAAATACTAAAGAGCTGAGCATTTCCGAGGTAAATCACCGGATCGCACGCCCGTCATTCCCATGGTTGTTAATTATTATAAATCGATGTGGTTTGAGGCCAGGGATGCATATAGGCGTAAAGTCAGGGCATATTCTGTCTACTCTGTTGTGTCTACTCTACGTCTACTCTCCTAACCGATTTCGATAAAATCGGAACGATAATGGCGTTGAAATGTTCATCGAATTCATGGATAATTTAGGCGTGACTTTGCATCTAAATCCATTACAAAATATGTAATAGGTAGAATAGTACTAGAATAGTACTAGACCCAAAAGAAATACGCCCGTGTTTCGTCTCTCAACGAAGCATCTTTAGGAATAATTGACTGGATCCGCTCTGGACCGAAGAAACACCAACGCGCCGCTGACAGCAGCCCTCGTAATGAGTTTCTCTGCAGACGTGTACTTCGTCGAGCGCCAGAATGGTTAATTTAATTGGTTTTGTTATCAAATTCAAACTATTAAACTACAGACGACCTCTGTGGCGCAGTGGGCTAAGTTCCGGCCGAGACGCAGAAGGTTGTTGGTTCGATTCCCGCCGCGGGACAAATGTTTGTATGATCTGCAAGTATTTGTTTCGGGTCTGGGTGTTTCTATGTATAATATGTATGGTTTTACAAAAAAAAGTATATAAGTAGTATATCAGTAATGTGGTACCCATAACACAAGCTCTGCTTAATTTGGGGCCAGATGATGCTGTGTGAAATGTCCGGGATTATTTATTTATTTATTTATTTATTGTATCGTTATTTGTGTAGGTTTGCGTCATCGATTGTCGAAAGAAATGTCGATCGTTTCAGCGTTCAAAACGAGTGGCAACAATTTTAGGGGTTTTTGCACGATTATTGTCTCAATTCTAATGTTTACCGTTATGCAATTTTGTCATCAATATTTTAGACGAATCACACGGCTCTATCTCATTTCAAACACAAATATGCTATCTTTATTGTATTACTTATAACAATAGCCACAGATTTGAAACACCTTCCATAGTGTACTTCTTGCTTGTAGTAAGAAGGTTGGTAATAGTTTCAGCTTGCATGTTCGATTACTATCTACTGCTCTCAAGTATTTGACCGTCATATCAGCTCAGTTGATAGTAGATCTGCTTTCTACGGGTTTGGGGGTTTGATTCCCAGGACAAACATTTGTGTGATGATAGTAGATATTTGTTATGTGTTTGGATTTTAAAAAGTATCATAAGTATGTATTTTAAAACATAAAGTATTCTATCAGTCATCGGGTCACTATATTACAAGCTATGCTTAGTTTGGAGCTAGATGGTGTTGTGTGCACTGTCTACCAATATTTATTTATTCCTTATTACCTACCTGTACGCGGCTGTCGAATACATTCGATTATAGAGATTTATTGTCGGACGGATGCCGCCGGCGCGGGCGCAGCCGAGATCTTGTAACTATCCTCCGTTTTAATACTCCGAAAAGGTGACCTTTTATATAAATGTAAGGACTATGTTATTATCCGATCATACACGTTATCATCAACATTTGTTTTCATTAACACATCTAATTAGCGAGAAAAAACTCATAGATCTATCCACTTACTACCAAAAATAATATACCTACTATTTATTTATGTTCCTAACACCTACCTACCTAGTTACTTACTAATACGTCGTTACGTTGGAATAGATTAGAATAGAATAGAATAGAAAATATTTATTAAACGTCACATATCACATACAGTGCGAATATAATATAAACTAGTCTATGTACATTGACGAAAAAAAGGCTACCACTCAGCATATGATACAGAAGTGTGAAGGCTGCTGTATCGCTGGTTTACCATTGACCACGAATGACGATCATCAAAATGTTTCGTCACTGCGTGCACTTTGTCTTTAGCAGTTTTTTCGCTAATTAAATATGCTAATGAAGACAAATGTTAATGATAATTTATCAAACCAAGCTCGAGCTAAAATTAATTATAAAGGTGGCATTCAAAACATAGGTGACGAGACTGACGCCAGTATCAGTCTAGTACAAATACTAGATCCTAGTTAGATTTTCTTTAATTACACAAACTGATATACCGACCCAATGTGGTGAAAGGATTAAAGTGCGCCTCAAAGGCTTTCGTGAACTTCGCACATGGGTTCAAACTTTTTAGGTTCAACTACATGGCGGTTTCCACATGTTTTCTTTCAACGTTTAAGAGTATAGTACACATATTTGCAAAATCTTTTTTTAATTCCAGATTTGAACCCACGGATTAGAAGGCACTAAACCACCAGTGTCCTGTCACTTATTATTGTTTATGCTTTTATACTCCACCTATGTTCAATCAAATAAGTTTCTAAATCAAAAAGGATCGTTTCGTTTTTAAAGAAATTAACTTAGGGCTACTAAGAGATTTTTTATACGAAAGATAGGAAGTCAGTTAATAACTCTCCATTCAGATGTCATCCGTTCGACCATTCAACGCCTGTTTGGCAGGTCGTGATGTTCAGTTAGTCAGGCAGGACCAGCATTTTGAAGTCACTGCGGAGTAAAACCATTTTGAAGTCACTTCACTGCAAATTAAAACTAGCCAGTAATCGGACACCTTACTAGCATTTGCGCAGAATTTAATCTACCAAGGCTGGAGGGAAATTGGACCATTTCTGTTTTTACTGCTAATCGCACTCGTAACGGTATCTAGTAATCTAGACTTAGGTACACATCAGGATTCTGGCAACGGAGGAATTAGAACGAGACATTATATTCTTATAATATACTCGTATCCCAATACGTACGGGTCGATAAAAACGTGGTCTAGTGGTAGTGGCTGCATCCTAAAGCCTTGGGTTTAGACCCGGTCGTGCTCCAATGACCTCCAATGACAGTGGGTAAAGACCCATCTGAAACGCGGAAAGTTGCGAATTCGATTGCCGCCGTGCGAGAAACATTTATAGAGCAAATATTTGTCTCGGGTGTTTTTCTATGGATTTACAAAAAAGATAGCTAGAAGAGAGATAGGTACTGTGTTCCCAAAAAAAAATATTTTTCTATAAAAAAAAAAATTAATTGAGAACCTCCGCCTTTTTTTTGTCCGTTAAAAACTACGTAAAACTCCGCATTTAGTAACTAAAGAATCATAGAGTATATTGTTCCTTAAACTATAATTATCAATGGATACCTCCAATAACAATAATGAACTTAATAGATAAACATAGCGGTTAGAAAGTTGCCAGCTAAAGACTCTACCGACAATAAAATATAATTTAAATCTGAACATCCTTAAACAACTTATTCCTTTTTCCAACAAATTAATAGCCGAGGACTCCATATTATCAAAGTTACTTAAGATTTATCTGACAACACCTTTGTCTTCGAGGCTGTTGGCTATCGGTGTTATGTTGACAAATGGGTTACGCCTTGTAAGAGCCTTCAATACCACAGAATAAAACAGACAGCCGAAACACTGCTTAGAAAAGGACCCAGCAAGCTGGAATCATTAAAGAATTTCTGAAATTTACTGGTAAGTTTATTTAGATGTAAGGTAGCTAAGGTACTGAAAAATGTTAACTAGTATCATATATAAATATAGGTAAATATATATAAATAAATAAATAATTCCGGACTAGGCCCCAAAGTAAGCAGAGCTTGTGTTATGGGTACCACATGACAGATTTACTACATATAAACTTTTTTTATTTTTCTTTTTGTAAATACATACATATAATACATAGGTTCGCAAATTCTAACCAATTTATATAAATATATAGTACTTATTTATATTAATAAACATATCAAATAATCACGTGTCCTAGGTACATAGTGCATAATTTTCACTCATTTAAATGACTTCAAAAAAGGAGGAGGTTCTCAATTAGACTGTTTTTTTATGTTTGTTACCTCAGAACTTTCGATTGGGTGAACCGATTTTGATGATTATTTTTTTATTTGAAAGCGGGTGCTTCCCGTGTGGTCCCATTTCAATTGCCATGGTCCAGTTCGTACAATGGCTTCCATAAGAAAACCATATAAGTCTTAAATTTGCATTAAGTATGTGCGCGACGTATGGACGAATAACTCAATATCACGCCAACCGATTTCGATGATTCATTTTAACCGACTTCAAAAAAGGAGTATTCTTCAGAGGAAGTTCTCAATTTGACTGTATTTTTTATATTCAATGAAGTCGGGTGTCTTTTTAGTTATTAAAACGTAAATATTATACACACATACCCAAATACGCTCATATATACGCTCACTTACACACACCTTGATTACCTACTGACGGTTTGCATTGTTAATTATAATGTAAATCCGTTATTGGTCGTCGTTTACAAATATAAGTTTTGTGCAGGTATACCATTTTTGAGAGTGGATTTTGTACAACGTATAAATAAATAAATAAAGGTACTGAACCCTTAACTCCTTAGCCTCCAGCCATGTCTCTAGGAAACTTTTACCCAACCTACATCATGAATCACCTTCAAACAGTTACTTTCTGGAGTGTGCTAGTTGTTTCATAAAGGCTGTGACTTAGCTCTTATAGGAATTCATTAACTCTTCATAAATTGGAAGGCGGTCACCATGTTCCACCCTAATAGCATGCGGCGACTTATTGAAGAGGTATGGTAACAGAATAAAATGAGGAGGTGGGTAATGAGGTAACGTACCTGCTAGGTACGTGTCGGAAGGTACTTTGTTAATAAAATATTAAGAAATGACTTCGTAAGTACCTAAAGTGCGTCAAGTATTTTAATTTGGTGTTGAAGAAACATTATTTGCTGTTTGATTTTTCGCAATAAAGTAGCGCCATCTGTCATATTTTGTGTGTAACTTTAATTTAACGGCATCTAGTGAGTAGTAGCGGTACTAATTTAAAACAATGTGGGTCTTGTTTTAAAAGATGCTTAATTTCTATAATTATAAGATAAAACTATATTCTTAGAATATGTACACTAAATAAAGTTAATTATTATTGTAACTACTATTGAACAAAAACCAAACTACTGAACCGATTTTGATGCAATTTTTATGGGACCAATCGGAAAGTAAGTAAAAAAAATACAACCCAATTGAGGACCTCCTCCTTTTGAAGTTAAAAAAGAAGACAAAACAATAATAAATAAAAAAGGAACATAAGATTTCAATCTTGTCTTATCTTAATTTACCAACAACCTTATAAACATATTTTTAGATGATAGATTCTAAAAAAGCATAAACCAAACCACAGATAACATAATACTATACTAGTAAGCAAACTAAAAGTATTGTCTCATTCAGACCTTTTTTAAAATCAATTTTGGTGTTCTTTCCACCTCGTACAGTCAAAGCCAATTGATATAAATAAAATAATAAATAAATAAAATCTTGAGCTTGTGTTAGGATGAATTGGCACCTGAATTCACCTAGTATGTAAGACGTTTCAAAGTGATCCTTGTGATTGTATTGAATAATTCATCTTTTGACTTGACTTTGAATAAATAAATAAATATTGGTGGACAATGCACACAACATAATATAGCCCCAAACTAAGCATAGATTGTATTATAGTGATAAGATGACTTGATGATAGAAAACTTATATATTTTTAAAAACCCAGACCCAGAACACAGACAGACACAACAGAAAACACCTACGATCATCGCACAAATGTTTGCCCTGGGAGAGAATCGCCTCCAACCTAACTACAGCGCTACAACTAACCGAGCTACCAGGCAAGTCGACATCATGGGCATCATAATCTAAAATCTAAATTACTAAGATGGGTCTGTGCATTTATTTCAGAAAACGTAATACGCTTCTGTTAATAAGTCTATGTTTTAAAATAATTACCAAATTGTACAGCATAATATACCAACATTAATAAAAAATATTTGTTTAACAAGAGTTGAGCTACCAAAGGACCGTTTAATGCGATATATAGATAGCTCAACTGATCCGGATCACTGCCAGAGAGCAGCGTAACGCTGCTGGGCAACACTTTTTTTGAAATTTTGCTAATACCTAAGCCTCCAAATATTCAAAACTGACGATAAAGTACTTATCCTTTATTATTTTGTCTAAGCCTTCCACCAGCTCGCTGTGTTTCCACAGTTGACGACATCTTAAAGCGTAACTAAATTTTTTAACAAATAGACAAAACTTCATAATTGTATTTTGAATATTTTCAGAAATTCATAACTAAAATGTACAAAATAATAGAACCATAAAAATATATATGAAACAGTTGAGCTATCTAAGGACCGTTTAAAACTATCTATAGATAGCTCTACTCCCAGAGGGCAGCGTCCTCAAGACACTGGCGATGCCGGCATTGCCACGTTGAATGATTGCTTGAAAGTTTTCTAAATGATAAAAATATGTTGGTTTAATCTGCAGCAGCAATAATCTCCAGCAAAGTACATTTTGGTTAGTATCTACCTAAGTATTTAGGTCAAGCTGGCAAAGTTGTTACAAAACATTGCAGCCACGGCGCTAGATGTCCGGAAAATTGCAACATTTTCTCAAAGAATGCGATAAAACTAATCTACTAAATACTCAGTTGACTTATCATCATCCCACAACGCGATTATCAATAAGTTACGCAAGATCTTAATCTACAACTGTCAATGATAGCCGATAGACATCCTCTCGTGTTATCTCCTATTTCGGAATGTTGGGCTTAGTACAAAATTCGGGCTTCACCGTGAGTGTCCAGCTCCGCAACGGTTCGCAGGGTCTATATCGTGGAAAACAATATGGATAGGCCTGGCACGAGTCGCCAGTCAGTGGAAAAGGTGGAAATGTACGAAGTTAGAGAACACGTACCTTACCAAGCGGAAGTCACGAGAGCTCCAGGACCGTATGATGAAGAAAGTCAAAACGTGTACAGTTCTTCATGGGATTCTGCTTGGTTGGCTATATGCCAGCTATTCAACCTTCTTCAGCACATGCAGGTTGCAATAGTAGTGTTCTGTTTGTGGTACTTCGCATTGACGTCAGCACCCAATGGCTCTATCAGCAACTTGGAACTGCACATTATCTTTGCGGGCACAGGCGTAAGTATTTTATTCTTTTTGGGTGTTTATCATTTTAGCTTGTTATGTCAGTCAATAGGATTGATGGTTTGAAAAACGGCTTGCAATATTATCGTAGGTTTAAGTGTAGAAAAATAGGTTTAAGTGCAACGTGCTATGGAAAGAGCTACGAGTATGTTGGATGTTTCACAGAAGAACCAAAGTCACCGACATAGCACTCAAAATTTGCAAGTTGAAGTGGCAATAAGTAGGCTATATAGCTCGCAGAACTGATATGATAACCGTTGGGGAATGAAAGTTCTCAAATGGCGATCAAGGACAGGAAATCGAAACGTAAGACGACTCCCCAGCCGATGGACTGACGACATTGTAAAGATCGCAGGAAGTCGGTGGATGTGAACGATTTTGAGAGGGCTCAAAATCGTTCTACCTGGAAAACAATTGAGGAGGCCTAAGTTCAGCAGTGAACTTCTTAAAGGCTGATATAATGATGATGAAGTGTAGAAAATTTGTTATGGAAGAGTTCTTCCTTGAATAATGTAGAAAATTTCTATACGTTATAAATATAGACCACTTACCTGATCATTTCATTTTAGTACCAGCTCTTCCTAGTAGAAGCAGTGCTCACGCTTCACCGGCACAACTCCTGGTCATCACAGCTCTCTAAGGATGCTAAGCGCGTGGTCCATGGTTGTCTGCAGCTTATTGGCTCTTTGCTCGTTATCGCTGGGAGCTTTCTCGGCTTGGCTCAAGTTGATATGGTAGTTTCTTCAGCACATGGAATTTGTGGTATGCATTTTTTAACCGACTCCAAAAAAAGAGGATAATCTCAATAATTTTTTTCGTTAATTTCCTTATAGCTCCGTCAAAAAAAAAGTATGTAAGTAGTGTATCAGTCATGCAGTGGTAACACAAGCTCTGCTTGCTTTGGGGCCAGATGACCCTGGGTGAAATGTCCGGCAATATTTATTTATTTATCAACCGATTTGAAAATATTCTTCCCATAGAAATTTCATCAAAATCAGTTCAGTAGTTTGGTTTTCAAATCAAAATAGCTGGAAAAATATGTCATCCAAGTAAATGAAAAAGGAGCATGTTCTCTGTTTGTTTTTATATTCTAGGAGGTCGGTTTTCTTTTTAGTTCTTAAAACGTAATTATTTGTACTAAGACTTAACTAAAACCGTCAGTGATGATAATATAATTGCTTCCCTCCTATCATTAACACCAATGTAAAAATCGTAGTATTGCTAAATGGGCCTTATAAGAACAACACTCAAATATTCGAAAGATAAAATTGAACTACCCTCAACTATAAACTAATTTTTAATGACGACCTCTGTGGCGCAGTGGGCTACGGTCAGGCCGAGACGCAGAAGGTTGCGGGTTCGATTCCTGCCGCGGGACAAATGTTTGTATGATCTGCAAGTATTTTTCTCGGGTCTGGGTGTTTCTATGTATAATATGTATGTATTTACAAAAAAAAGTATATAAGTAGTATATCAGTCATGTGGTACCCATAACACAAGCTCTGCTTACTTTGGGGCCAGATGATGGTGTGTGAAATGTCCGTCCGATTTAACTGGGTGGCGTTTAAGAATGTTCTCTCTTTGTCATTCTAATGCAAAGAATAGAGATGGCAATATTATTTAAAATACACATTTGCTTATGAGTTCTACTAAATTTAATTATACTAAATTTAATTTTTAAAAGTAGGTAGATAGAAACGATACGATAGTTAGTATTTATAATTCAAGAAACTTATTCAATACTTTTCGTTGTTTTCAGGTGTAATTGCATTGGCGTTCTCAATTATAAGCTTCTTTTCCGGTATCGTTGCCCTATTCTCTTCAAAAGTGCGCTTATTGATCAAGAATGGACCAGTCAAGATTCTTCACTTATCCGTCGGCCTCTTCTCTATTGCTATGGGCCTTATCACGATAACTTTAGGGTTTAATATGGATTACTTTTCAACAAGCTTAGGAGGCAGTTCTCTTGGCACAGCGTTGATGGTGTTTGTGGTGATGATACTGGCGTATGTTGTAGTTCAGCCTATTGTAAACCTAGTATCGACTACTAGGAATGCAGTTTGACTAACCGATATAGAGGGTTCTGTGGCTGGTGATAGTGTTGCATGATTTTAGTCACGATACCCTATATCCAATTATTACATAATTAGCGTCGTGTATAAGCATGCCCTGTCCCTGTCATTCTACTGTCAATAGATAAAGATAGCAGCAGATTTAAGCAACACATTGACTATCGAGAGATTATAAGATACTAGCTGCTGCCCGCGGCTTCGCACGCGTGGTACCTATATAAAAAGTAGCCTGTCTATCGCCAAGGTCCCATTTATCTCTATACCAAAATTCATCAAAATCGGTTCAGCGGCTTAGGCGTGAAAACGTAACAAACAGACAGACAGACTTTCGCATTTATAATATTTGGATACCTTCTATCCGCAAAATTTTGCTATTACCTAAAAAAAAACATTCTAATGGTAAGGATAGATGGTAGATGGATGGTAACATATTTATAGCTTAAGCGGTATAGCTTACATTTTCATTCTTCGTTTGTCATTTCATGAAGTAACATACCACTTCTAAATTAATTAGTTTTTCTCGTGTCATTGCATGTTTTATTCAGTAATCTTAGCGGAATTTTAATCAATAAATTGTGACTTCATAGTACACGTATGGACAATTGAATTCTAAGTGTATAATGGTGCAATGTGATTTGAACGACAAGGAATCCCGAGAAAGTTCTAAACGGCTATTCCACGATGACGTTTAGAATATACAAAAGACGATCGACTATTCGACTATAACTTTATTATCAAACAATCACTTGACACTGGCTAAATTGACATCATTTATACACATGTCATTAACGAAGAAGAACAAGCTTACATTTTGATAAACATGGGGTTTACTCACGGCTCGCGCGGTGCGTACCGTACATTCGAGCGGCAACGAGCGGACCCTGATGTAGCTATCTACTCATGGATGGACCCTCCAACTCACCCTGATGAAGATTCTCTAGAATCGAAACAGTGTCGGTGCCTCCATCGACAAAATAATACCTACGTGAGTAAAACCCGTGTTCATAAAAATGTATAGTACAACTTACGAAAGTTTTGAAAGAAAATACACTAATTATAGCTACACTATAGCTTATGTAATGAGTTATTATAAGATAGGCCCTTATTAATTAACCCCGAAGTAATTGTCTGTACAAATGGTGTAAGAAATAGTAAATAAGTATGATTTTTATGCGTAATTCACTATTACGTTCTATAAAAAATCACCTAGACTTAGTAATGTTGGTAAGTATTAAGATTATCATGAATTTATGGTAGATATCACAAATAGGTCAAGTAATTACCTACTAATTAGTAATTACACAAATACCTACCTAGTATTTGGGTTATTACTAATTAGTAGGTAATTACTAAATCACGTTTTAAATAGGTACCTTTATAATTATAGTTATTTGCTACTTGTGTTGTTATTTACTATAATAATAATAAGTAGAATAAACTTAACGTGTTTGAATGTGGGATTGTATGTTTTTGGTTACGTAGGAATACTTAATTTATATTTTTATGTAGATAGGTGTATTACTGTACGTATATACATA
Organism: Lampropteryx suffumata; assembly: GCA_948098915.1. NCBI lineage: Eukaryota > Metazoa > Arthropoda > Insecta > Lepidoptera > Geometridae > Lampropteryx > Lampropteryx suffumata. The sequence goes on from OX402552.1 coordinate 10,081,138, forward strand.
ACTAAGTAAGTACCTACCGACTTATAACATTTTCTTAAATAAAAACCATAATTTATACCTGCTGTTTTTTTATTAGATAAATCCAAAGGATTATTATTATTAAGAGCCCGTGACGTCCCACTGCAGAGCAAAGGCCTTCCTTCCTTTTCTCCAATCGTCCCTGTGGGGTGTCTAACTCGTCCCTCCATCTTTGCCGCGTTCTGCCTCGAGATCGTTTTCCATCCAAAGGATGCCTGGAAGAAATTGCTTTTAATGATAAGGCAGTTCTGTTTCTCTTTCTGTACAATACTGTGCCAATCAATCGATATATCTTTAATCTATATACCTAGGTTATGTACATTAACAACCTACTAAATTAAGTATTAAGATTATCATGAATTTATGGTAGATATCACAAATAGGTCAAGTAATTACCTACTAATTAGTAATTACACAAATACCTACCTAGTATTTGGGTTATTACTAATTAGTAGGTAATTACTAAATCACGTTTTAAATAGGTACCTTTATAATTATAGTTATTTGCTACTTGTGTTGTTATTTACTATAATAATAATAAGTAGAATAAACTTAACGTGTTTGAATGTGGGATTGTATGTTTTTGGTTACGTAGGAATACTTAATTTATATTTTTATGTAGATAGGTGTATTACTGTACGTATATACATAACTAAGTAAGTACCTACCGACTTATAACATTTTCTTAAATAAAAACCATAATTTATACCTGCTGTTTTTTTATTAGATAAATCCAAAGGATTATTATTATTAAGAGCCCGTGACGTCCCACTGCAGAGCAAAGGCCTTCCTTCCTTTTCTCCAATCGTCCCTGTGGGGTGTCTAACTCGTCCCTTCATCTTTGCCGCGTTCTGCCTCGAGATCGTTTTCCATCCAAAGGATGCCTGGAAGAAATTGCTTTTAATGATAAGGCAGTTCTGTTTCTCTTTCTGTACAATACTGTGCCAATCAATCGATATATCTTTAATCTATATACCTAGGTTATGTACATTAACAACCTACTAAATTAAGTATTAAGATTATCATGAATTTATGGTAGATATCACAAATAGGTCAAGTAATTACCTACTAATTAGTAATTACACAAATACCTACCTAGTATTTGGGTTATTACTAATTAGTAGGTAATTACTAAATCACGTTTTAAATAGGTACCTTTATAATTATAGTTATTTGCTACTTGTGTTGTTATTTACTATAATAATAATAAGTAGAATAAACTTAACGTGTTTGAATGTGGGATTGTATGTTTTTGGTTACGTAGGAATACTTAATTTATATTTTTATGTAGATAGGTGTATTACTGTACGTATATACATAACTAAGTAAGTACCTACCGACTTATAACATTTTCTTAAATAAAAACCATAATTTATACCTGCTGTTTTTTTATTAGATAAATCCAAAGGATTATTATTATTAAGAGCCCGTGACGTCCCACTGCAGAGCAAAGGCCTTCCTTCCTTTTCTCCAATCGTCCCTGTGGGGTGTCTAACTCGTCCCTTCATCTTTGCCGCGTTCTGCCTCGAGATCGTTTTCCATCCAAAGGATGCCTGGAAGAAATTGCTTTTAATGATAAGGCAGTTCTGTTTCTCTTTCTGTACAATACTGTGCCAATCAATCGATATATCTTTAATCTATATACCTAGGTTATGTACATTAACAACCTACTAAATTCACAAGGTGGCAAATTAAACTTTTTTAATTGACTATATTCTACCTATGAACTTATTTTTCCTCTAGAGATATCGTAGAAAATAATAGGTTGGGGAAAAAGTTTCTTCGCATTTTTTTCCATTTTGTTCGATGTCTTTTAGCCATCTTGTAGGTAGGGACATGATCCCATTGCTATATAAATTTTTGGACTTCTGATCAAAATACCGCGACAAGTGGTTTTGGCAGTCCTCTCGTGATGTTAACCTAACACTGCCTAAAGAAAGACCGAAACAGGTGGAAATCTGAAGGTGCAAGGTCAGGACTATACGGCGTATGCATTAACACCTCCCAGCCAAACTCTCTTAATTTTTGCTGAGTGGCTAAAGATGTGTGAGGTTTAGCGTTATCATGATGAAAAACCACACCCCTTCTGTTGATTGATTCCGACCCCTTTCTCTCAACTTCTTGCTTTAATCTCATCAGTTGTTCGCAGTAGAGTTCAGAATCGATGGTCCTGCCTGCTGGTAACAGCTCATAATGAATAATGCCCTTCCAATCCCACCACACACACAGCATCACCTTGTTGCGAGTTAACCCTGTATTCGCCACAGTCTGTGAAGCCTGACCGGCCTTTGACCACGACCTTTTTCGCACGTTCTTGTCGTACGTGATCCACTTTTCATCACCAGTTATCAGCTTCTTCAAAAATGTTTCGGTTTCATTACGTCGTAATAAAGAATCACAAATGAGTACACGGTTCATTAGTTTCTTTCAGTGAGCTCGTGAGGTACCCAAATATCGAGCTTTTTTGTGTACTCAGTTTTATTCAAATGGGCCAAAATTGTTTTATGGTCAATTCCCAGTTCTTTAGCTACGTCGTAATTACTGATATGCCGATCTTGCTCCACTTTTTCAAAAATGGCATCCATTTTATCCGTAATAGGGCGACCAGAGCGACGTGCATCTTTGACATCAAAATTTCCGGATTGAAAACGTTTAAACCAAATTTGTGCTACTCTCACAGACACTGCACTAGGTCCATAAACATCGCAAATTTTTTTCGAGACTTGCGTTGCATTTTTACCTTATTTGTAGTAAAATTTTATAATGTATCGAATTTCTTTATTAGATTCACTCATCTTGACAGTACGAAAAACAAATAAAAATCACACATTTTCCTAATTTCAATTTGGAATTATGTTCTTTAAAATTTAAAAATTTAATGATTCCAAAACCAGCCAGATACAAATAGTATAGCCAAAGAGATTTTATTACAAGTTCATACATACTATAATGCGAAAAGACTTTTTTCCCCAACCTAATATATTACTAGGTGGATCATAAACTACTCAAACACCCAATAAAATATTATTTAAATTATAATAATAAAACATTCCTACTTAGGTACAATTTATTTCAAGTTTAATTTTAGGAATAGGTTAACACATTCAGTGTCGTATAATTATACGTAGCTACTTATTGTTAGTAGGTAGTTCATTCACTATTTCATATGTGTGGGTAGAAAATAAAATAATCAGTCTTGGTCAATCAATCCGTCTTTCAATTACGACATGGTGACAGCGGTGCTATAAAATAATTGCAACAAACGGGATTATTAATTTTCGATCATTAAAAAAAACATTACAGGACCTACCTTATTTTTGCCAAAAAAAGTCAAGAACTCGCGTTTTTACGCATTAAGAAAAATTACACGGTTTTCGAAAACAATGCGTTGAAGACACGAGCTCATTTTTTCTTAAACAGTTTCGTAGGGTTGCTTTAATGCCTTATGTTTAGTAACGCGTAGGTCCTCTCCTATTGCGCACACACTCTTTGAGTCGGTTTGAAACACTCTCTATGAGATGCATGACGTTTTCAACTGGAATATGCTCCCAACACACTTTTAACCAACTCCCAACTCCTTTCGGCTATGAATTTCAGTGTGGTTGTCTCTATGGCTTCTTTCAACTGATCCCAGATATGTTCGATCGGATTCAGGTCCGGACTCATGGCAAGCCAGGGTAGAACTGCAATACCATCTTCGGAGATTGCACTTTGGGTCACTCTGGCAGTACCTATAAGGGCGAGCGTTATTTTGCATCAGAATAAAGTTAAGGCCTACTCGCTGTGAATATGGGATCACACGAAGACGGAGGACATGCTGAACATAGCTTGCGGCCATTACATTGCCCTCATCCAAAATCACTAGCTCGGTTTTGCCCATTATTGCTAATCCCACCCCATACCATAATACTGGGTACACCAAAGCGGTCAGTTTCACGAATACGTGGTTCTGTAAAACGTTCTCCTGGTCGTCGCCAAACTCGTATGCGTCTGTCATCACTAAAAAACATTAAGTAGGTACTTTCGATTCATCTGTAAAGAGCACTGCCCTCCAATTATCCATGGTCCATTCGAGGTGATCAAGTGCAAACTTTAATCGCGCTGCACGGTGGGCTCGGGTCAATTTGAGCCGAACAACTGGCATTCTGGAACGTTGTTGGTCTTCATGGAGCCTGTTCCATGTTCTCATATTTACATATTCATCTTATTTTGTTTTTTTAGAACCTAGTAAGTAGGCATTTACTTACCTAGCAGATTTTACCTATAATTAGCCTACAATAATTATTTCAAATTTATTAAAAATAATATTTTATTTAGTCTGAAGAAGTGGAAACCTAACATCCTAGAGGTAGTTTGTTTAGTTGGAAGCCGCAGATCAACGACAAAGACAGAGAAGATAATAGCGTTAGCGGCTTGTTTATTTTTCCTTTTTAATGCTCAAAATATCTCGTGCGACCTTTGAAACAGAAACAAGCTGTTACTGTTTTCGTCAGCTGTCATGTCATGTCACATTACAGTCAGTCTCGGTCGTCAGTCCAGTCAGTCAACCATCGCATCGTATTTTTGAGAATCATCCAATCCGGCAAAACTTTGCTTCTGTAAAACGATTTTCTAACATTAAAAAACCATCTCTTTTGTGAGAAGTAAATCAAGCACAATCTTATCATGGTGAGTATTTTTAAACCGCGTACAGATCAGAGGAAGTTCGCCATATAGGTTAATGTAGCTTCTTGCTTGGTCATCCATCCATGTTTACAACAAAGTATATCTTTCACAGGCCCGGCGATATGATACCCGTACTACTATTTTCTCACCGGAAGGTAAAGTTCTATCACACGCATTATTTTAAGTTCAAAAGCTACTGAGACCTCACTTTCATAGAAATTGCTTGTTTATTTTTTCAGGGCGTTTGTACCAAGTCGAGTACGCTATGGAAGCTATCAGTCATGCTGGTACATCTCTAGGAATTCTTGCAACTGACGGTATCCTGCTGGCTGCAGAACGTCGTAACACAAACAAACTTCTCGATGAAGTGTTTTTCTCTGAGAAGATCTACAAATTAAACGAAGACATGGTCTGTTCTGTGGCTGGTATAACTTCAGACGCTAACGTGCTGACGAATGAATTGAGACTGATTGCGCAGAGATATCTTCTGAATTATGGAGAGTCTATTCCTTGTGAACAGCTGGTATCATGGTTGTGTGATGTGAAGCAAGCATACACACAATACGGAGGTATGTTATGATTGGTTGTAATATGTTAATATGTAACATAATATGTTAATCTTTTTACCCTGTGCCACACCAGACGATACTGAAAATCCTGATGATTTGTTCATGCTTATAAAGAATGCTTCATTCATATTTCAATTTGATAATGAAAACCATAGGAGGGATCAGTCAACCACATATGATGATGACAATTATATCTTTATCTAGCTTTGCCTGCGGTGTCATAAATGTGGTACCTCCTTAAATAAAAAAGCCACCTGTTTCAGCCATTATTTATTAGTTTATAGATGACCCACGTTAGCTCTTGTGTCATAAAATGTAGAAATTTAAAGTCTTATTATTGTAGTAGAATCAGCAATGCATACTTACTAAAATTTTAATTACTGTGTCCAGGAAAACGGCCATTTGGTGTTTCAATCCTGTACATGGGCTGGGACAAACACTACGGATACCAGCTGTACCAGTCTGACCCCAGTGGTAACTATGGTGGATGGAAATCTACTTGCATTGGAAACAACAGTGCTGTAAGAATTTTTGCCATTTTATTATAAATATGCCAGCTCATGCATGCAGCTTTGCATGTGTGGTACCTACATACAAAAATAGCCTATGTTCCTTCAAGTTACAGACTAAATATTATTATATACAAAGTTTCATCCAAATTCATTCAGACATTGTGTGATTAAGTAACAAAGAAACATCCACAATAACTTTCACATTTATAATTTTTAGTAGGATAAATAAACACTATAACAAAGTATGACTAGAATTGTACAGAAAATCTTAGCAGTGCCAAAGAATACATATTAGTACAACTACAAAATACGGTCTCCACAAAAACATTTATATAAATGGCGACTCTAGCTATGATGCAACTAAGTGCACTTCAGCTCTCACAAATGCTTAGTTCTAACATTATGTACACCTACAGAGTACCTCTCTTTCGTGTAACTCTATCTCGTCTGATTTGTTATTTCAATTTGTCCAGTAGAATGGGAGTGCCAATGTCCTTGTAGCTTTGCACCCAAAGTGTAGAGTATGCCTGGCCTGGCAGTTCACTGCTTAGACACCAGTGTTGCATTTAATAATATTTAATTAATTATTTTACAGGCAGCTGTATCAAGCCTCAAACAAGAATATAAGGAAAATGAGACCACCATTGCTGAGGCACAGGCTTTAGCCATCAAAGTACTTAGCAAAACTCTTGACATGACTAAACTTACTCCTGAAAAAGGTATGTAATGAGTATAAAAAAAAAACGGGTCGCACTCCGGGAATGCCGACAGAAGTGAAAACTTATTTTGGCGCGTTAGAGTTTAGTAATAAATCACTTCAAAATCAATTGGCGACTGCCAATCAAATACTGAACGAACACAGATAATGCAATATTTTTTGTTTTTAATGTAGATAATATATCAAAGAACCTAACTCAGTAAACTTCTCCATACAAAAGTAGACTGTAAACATGTGAATTAAGGTTTATAATCAAATGGGGCGAGCGCGGCAGCCGGCTGCGTCTCGCCCCAGACGGTAACGGTGTCGCGAATCCAGAGGTTTTACCTCATCTAAAAATACTTAAAAAAATACAATTCATTGGAAATATGTATGCCTGGTACCATCTATAAGTTAATATTGGTGGACAATTCATGCAGCACCATCTAGCAATAAACAAAACATAGCCTTGTACCTGTATTATTGCTAATTAAACATTCCATTGCAGTAATTGAGCCTTTGAGCCTATGATTGTGGGTGGTACCAAAATAGTAATAAATAAATATTGGTGGACTATTCACACTGGGGTAGTAGGATTGTCCCCCAATATTAATTTAATTATCTTGCCCTAAGTATAGCTTGTAGCATTGCAGATAACTGATTTCTTGAAATATATATTTTAAATACATACATAATATACCTATTATCACCCAGACACATGACAAACGTCTATGTTCATCACAAATGTTTGTCCTGGAAGAAAATCGAACCCTCAACCTTGCAGCCCAGAAGGCAGAGCTACCAAATGAATTGTGAGACCAGGAGGTCTACTCTTGAAATCGATAAACGATATATCAGGTCAATAATCATGCAAAATCCTATTCGTATCTAGCTACATCGTATAAACGCGTGCCGCGAGAATGTCGTCGGAACCTATATCGCTACTGAGTGGCCAATCGGTTCTAGCTAACACCCCGGAGTAAGCGCGTGTACGAACGTTTGGTTGTTTGTAGCGCTAAATACGGTTCGCGTAAGCACTATGAAATAATAGTCTGAAATTGCCCTTAGCGGATAAACTTTCATAAAATTTAATTTTCAGTTGAGATGGCGACTCTAACACGTAAAGACAATAAAACTATCATTCGAGTGCTGACCAATGCTGAAGTTGAGAAACTCATTGCAACATTCGAGAAAAGTGAAGCAGAAGCCGAAGCTGCTAAGAAGCAGGCGCCTAGGTCGTAATCATTCTGGTTTAAAGTATTCTTCTCTATTTGTGTATTAAATGTTCACTTTATATCTGGTGTCTACTTTAAAATTACCTACCTATCTCCCTTCTAAAGCAACATTTTGTAAAAAAAAAATCTAACTAAATTTTGCAAATATTTTGAATACCTACCCAGTATTAGCAATTGCTAATAGGTAGGTACTTACTAATGGGATTTTTTTTAAATATTGTGCAATGGTACTTTGTAAAATACCGTGTGTCGCAATAACAATTTTGCCAATGTCGTGCTTATATTGATTAAGTAGGTACCTATATATTTTATATTTGTGACACATTGTCACAAATATATATTAAAAATAATTCCGGACATTTTACACAGCATCACCTGTAAAAAGAAAGAGAAAGAAAGAAAATTTGTTTATTTGACAACACATTACAGAGAGGATAAATAAAAAAAAAAAAAAAAAAAACAATATAGGATAACAACATAAAAAACAACAAAAAAAAAAACAAACAAAAAGATATAAAAAATTAAAAACAATCTTTAAAGATAAAAACAATAAACTATATAACACAATCTACATCGTGTAAGCACTAACTAGTCACGCTCTGTGTGCGCAGCCAAACAGGTCCTGAACTCAGCATAAAAGCTGCTCTACATGGTTGATAGTGGCTACCTACCATGTATAGCTGCGCTGGTTTTCAGTCAGGGCCTGGAAATAGTGACCTCACAAATACCATAACCACAATAGTAAATAATTATTATGTACTGATTAGGTATATAAATGTTTATCCGGCTGAGTGTAAATATATAGAAATTGTATGGTAGGTATATAAATATAAATAATGTTACAAATATAAAAAATAAAATAATAATAATTAATTATAATAAATGCGTGATATTTATTTAAAACGAAATGGGCAAAACTATTTTAAAAACAGAAATATCATTATTGAAATTTTTTATGTTCAACAATCAATAAAGTCAAGAGTCAAGAGTGCTAGTTTTATTGTTTAATCAAATGTCGGGTCGATTATCGAATATCGGTGCTTGCCCCCAGTGTGACGGACTGAATAGCAGGAGACGTACCAAACTCAACCAAGCAATATTGTACGTACAAGATTAAAATATATAAATAGTAAATTTAAATTATTTTATTGTGGCTTGAGAATGCTGAGAATCGATTGAGATGTGATGTAAATAGTGACAAAAGTGCGGATAGTGAAACTCAATTGGTGATCTAATGGTTAATTTGATAAGACAGCAATATTTTTTTATATCTGATTTTAAAAGTATTTAGTGTTTTAAGAGCACGAATTGGTGGGGGCAGGTCATTCCAGCAACGAGACGCTGCAAAACTGAAAGATCCACGAAAGGTAACCAGTTTATGCCGAGGAGTTATAAGGACAACGTGAGTACAGTCCCTTACTGTGTAGCGAGAGTATTCTTGTACCCATTTTAGCTTTTGAAATAAGTAGGTAGGCGTTTTATTCTTAATTATTCCAAACAAAAGGGTGACAAGGTGAAGCTTCATGCGTGCTTTCATTTTAAGCAGGTTAGATGAGTTTAGATAAGGAGTCACATGCGTACGAGGGGGAATTTTAAAACAAAAACGAGCGCATGCATTCTGCACTCGCTGAACCAGCTTTTCAGTCCTTGCCAGCAAACAAGAACCATATACTACATCACAATAGTTCAGTTTGGACAGAACAAGAGACTCACATAGCGTTATACGAACTTCTTCACTGATATAGGGTCTAATGTTATACAGACATCTTAACCTATAAAAGCAGTTTCGCACAGATTCAGCAATATGGCTCTCGAAGCGAAGGTGTCTGTCCAGAATCAGCCCAAGACTTTTAGCCTCTGTGACACATTCAACATCTTGCCCGCCCATACGAATATTAAATTGTGAAGTGTCTAGTTTATCAAGCTTAGCTTTAGTACCTAACAACATGTACTTTGTTTTTTTAGGGTTAAGCACAAGAGAATTTGATACCCCTAGTACCCCTAGTACAGCCCCAAAGTAAGCAGAGCTTGTGTTATGGGTGCCACACACATGCATGACTGATATACTCTTTCTTATAATTTTTTATAATTATATAATTTTTTTTGTAAATAAATAAATATACATAGAATCACCCAGACCAGAGACAAATACTTGCAGATCATACAAACATTTGTCCCGCGTCGGGAATTGAACCCAAATAATAATGTAATGAATAATGGTGCCTTTCATACAAAATAACTTCGGATTATTTTTGCTTGAATCGCAAAGAAACACAAAGCTTTTACTCTAATTATCCGCACTCGAGTCAGTACCTAACTCAAGATCTATTTTAATAAAAAAGAACAATTTTATTATAAAACCTGGAAAATTAAACTAACCTAAAAAATAATAATTTTGCAATGATCCTCTAGTAGCATAGGTACGTCAAATTGATAAGTTATAAAAGACCCGTCAGTTGTTTTCTGTAACACAAAAACCAGTGCATAACTAAAAGTTATATACAAAAATTATTTGCGAAATAAAATGTGTGATTGATTGAATAGGAATAGTACATTATACACCTAGGCGAAAATGTGCCCAATTCTTATAGTGTGTCACTAGAGGCCCGAGGCGCAGCCGAGGGCATTAAAACACACGAGGTAGGAATCGCACTTCTCCCGAGTGAGGACGAGGAATATAAAATAAAATCTTCACTATCACTCGACGACATTCTGTAGAACTAATAAAATACTAACTACTTGGGTTCTTTTTTCAAAATATTGTTCGGAAATCCTACCGAAAAGGAATAAATCATTTGGCTGACTTAAGTAAACACTTTTTGTCGTAGCTATGGTTATTTTCATTATAGAAATGTATTTCCATACACTTTTCTCTCCCGCTAAACGCGTTAGAAATGAAATTCTATAAACTTTTCTGTCCCACATTTTAGTAGGCCTGAAATGATGTACCTTCTAAGTTATAATTGGAAAAGGAATGGGCAAGTTTCTCAGTAGGTGTGGTATAAACGTTATTTTCTAAGGATCGGATTTGAGGTAGTTTATAATCTGCATTCATATGTCGATTTGAGAATTTTAGTGTCCATGCCGCCAAAAATATATTATCTATGGTTTTTATGTTGACTTTGACTGAAGTCATTTAAAAATAATTGACCTGGCTTTATGGGAAATATTAAAGAAAAAATAAACAAAAACAGAAACAGCTGTTTGTTTGGTTTGATTAAATGAAATTAAAATAATTTATCAACTAAAACTAAACCAACGAGGATAAAAGTGTTATTCTGAAAATACTAAGATAAAAACAAAGCATTATTCAAAGACGAACAATGCCAGTTATCGTGAACCCAAAGTTTGAGAGGTCTACAGTGTTCACTAAACAAACGCTTCCTAGGAAATCCAGAGAAGAAATGGACGTGCGATTGCTTCTCAACAAATGCGAGACTATTGCTAAAGAAGAGGCCCTTGAAGGTAACTGGAGACTCAAACAGTATGTGAACAGTCTCGGTGATATGATTGGAGATATCAAGAAGAATCCAGAGTAAGTTATAGTCTAATCAGCTGTAAGTAACTTACAATTGCTTGCCTCTCTAAACTCGATAAATATACAGACAAATATAAAAATAAATGTACAACCTAAGAAAACCACAACCACAACCAAACCCGTAAGTATCATGCAGAGAATATAAACGCTACACAGAATGTATGAAACTAAAAAACTAAATTACAAATAAACCCTATGTACTTACATAAATAAAATAATTGAAATCTAGGGTACATAAATAACCATAACAGTAAAACCTTTTTGTTAACAGAAACAAAATACCAAAAGAGGCCCTAACGGAATACATTAAAAGGACTGCTTTTTTGAAGGGGATTATACAAACTGCTTCACTCAATACACCTGTAGAGAAAGTAAGTTATATAGCCTGTTTATTTTCATATACACACCATAATTACCGTAAGTTTGCTTTTTTTAATTATAATGTAAATCAGATATTGGCCTCAATTCTGTTGGCACCAACCTAACTAATTTTAGCTAAAATTAGGTTTAGAAGTGTGAAATGAAACTTGGTATTCTGCTGTTACTAACTTATCCTAATTTAATTAAGTGTTCCTAATTTAGTTAGATGATACCAACCGCTTAGGTTTTACAAATACCATGACTAACTAAAATATATTTTAGACAATTCCTAATTTTAGAAATGAACCAACCGAATTGCCACCATTGTCTGTCACTACATAGTATAAAACAAAGTCGCTTCCCGCTGTCTGTCTGTCCCTATGTATGCTTAGATCTTGTAAACTATGCAACGGATTTTGATGAGGTTTTTTTAAATAGATAGGATAGATAGGATTCAACAGGAAAATTTATATGCATAATATAGTAGAGAAACACTGATATTTTAGAGGTTTCTAATCACATTAGACATTCTGTAGTATATTTAGTATAAGCATTGCACCCGTGCGAAGCCGGTGCGGGTCGCTAGTAGCTAAGGATTTTGTACAATGAATAAAAATCTAAAAATTATGTACCAACATCTCTGTCCTTCAAGCAAGACTGCAATTTATTTTATTTATTACTTATTTATTTGTCTAATCTACATTACAGAGAGACTTCACTAACTATTAAGGACTCTGAGTACAGCTTTTAATGTTATTGCCATTATTACCCCATCAATGGTGAGCATAGCAAAAGAGTATTGTTCACTCACACACACACACACACACACACTTGTGTTATTACAACACAATGCTGGTGATTATGTTGTTTCATCAGATGAGCTGATAATGATGAGAATATGAACAACCTTGTTTTGGTCTTGCCAAAGTCAAGGTCGAGGGATGATTCACTGCAAGACCTGAGCATCTTTTAACTCAAATCACATATTACAAAGATTCTTCTTAGTATATTCTTACAAATGTATGAGGAAACTGAGAATTTGCTCATACACATTCGCACACACATACCTACACACTAAGACACACACACATATGTGCACATTCACACACACACAATTCAATTTCACTTTTGTATTTTAGTTACCATTTTGGCTTGTTATCTAAATTGTATTATATACTATTCTTTTAATTTCTCTTAATTTATTATAGAATTACCTATTTGCAACAATAATTAATGTTATTTTGTGTGTAGGGGGGACCTTTTTTGGGGACAATTTTCTGTGTAATGTTATAGGGTTTTACTATGGGAAATCATGGGAAATACTACTGAAAACATAAAGAAAGACTTTTGGCATAATACTATATAATGTTTAAAACCTTGTTTCAGTTGGAAGCGGTCCAGCTCTTGTCACATGGTGCGGCAACAATGTCTGCCGATGCAGCGGCTCAGGAGATCCATCAGAAGACTGTAGTCAAGTACAATGCTGATCTACGATCGGAACTTTTTGGTTTAGGTGAGCGTTTAATAACAAATTATAAATATTTGTGGTCAATCAACAAAACACCATCTGGCCCCAAACTAAGCATAGTTTGTATTATGGTGACCAGATGACTGATAGAATACTTATATATTTTTAAATACATACTTTATGATACTATATAACACCCAGACACAGAACAAATGTTTATCTTGTAATTGTTTGTTAAAGAGATAAATTGTATATGGTTGTTCTAGTCAGGTCCTCTCATTTTCACACTATTGATATTAGTATTGTATGAGTTAGAGGGCATGACTAAAATCACCATTTAAGATTCGTTTCTTTATTTATATAGGTTATGCTGGTGTTACTTCTGTCTTTGTAGATCCAGACACATTTTTGGGGTTATCACTAACCACAAACTTACCGTTGTAACCGTTTTCTTTACCTTACTTATATTTTTTCCTCCTCTTGTCATGTACAGTCAGCTCTCTAGTCATAATCAGATTACTTCTAGTGTGGAGAATGGTTGCAATTCTAAAAACATTTTACCATACTATTGATTAGGATGTGATGCTCCCATATATTTTAAGGCATCTCCCTGAGCAAATAACCTTGACGCGTTTTGACAGCACTAGAATCGTGATTTTGTTGATTTTTTTATAATATACAATATAAAAAAGTAAGTAAGACCAATTTGAGTTATCAACTTTTTGTTTAATTATTTAATAATTAATCTAGAGAATTGACAATTACATCAAAAACAATTTGGAATGAGAAAATTGTGAGGCAAAATATTGAAAAATACACTTTTTTTGTTATTAACTAAATATAATAAATATCTAAATAAAGGTCATGGACAATCAATCTTTCTCAATTATTATTTCTTCAGTTAACAAGGAGCACCAAAAAGACAGAAGAAGAAAAGTTTTTTTCCCATATAAAAGTCATTTTCTGAGGGTACTGTCTTAAGTATTCACAATCTTTTTAGGCATATCTAGCAATTTCTAGTACTTATTATAATGCATTTTCAGAGGATGATGATGACACCCTTCGCAAACGCAACATAATAAAAGCACCAAACTTCATAAGCGACAGAAAAGACCAAGAGACCATTGACTCTTTGCTGAAGATACACCAGAATATGCAAGAGAAGGTGGCCGAGAACATGGTTATGCTGACAAAGAGTTTGAAGGAGCAGTCACAGATAGCGAGTACTATTATCAGAAGGGACACTGAGGTTAGTCATTTATCATAGTCATCATCAATTGTCTTAACATTTTATACATTGTATATTAAAATATTAGTAGACATTCTACACAGTACCATCTATAAAAAATGCTACATATAATATAATACCATATATACCATCTATATCTATAAATTATAGCTTCAAACTACAGTAAGTACGCTTGAGCTATGAGCACCAGCGGCCTTTCTTATAAACGCCCCTCAACCTAAACTCTTCCATTGTTTAAAGAAAATTGCGATATTCATTATATGAATACTAGAGATAATGAGAAACTCGCTGTTCCCATAGTACGGCTCACTAAAGTTAGTGAATATTTGATTTGTCATATTTGATTTGTAATGAAACAGAAACTGTCTCATGCATATTATAAAATGAAAGATTATTTAGATGCCAAAAAGCTTGGGATGAATCTGCTTCAACTCGTCTCTGTATAGTGGTCCTTGTAATTTTATTGAATAAAGAATGTTTTGATTTGATTTGAAATATAAAAATATATATTATAAAAATATGTCTTATTTTTTAGGCTTTGCAGAAGTCATCGGAGCTCACAGACCGTAATGTGATGTCTCTTAAGGCAGAATCAGATCGACTGCAAGTCCACAGCCGTAGCGCCTGGAAATGTTGGTTATGGATCATGCTGGCTGTCGTCATGGTCATATTTATCAGTAAGTTTTTTAACTGACTTCTCAGCGCAGTTGGTAGTAACTCTGCCTTCTGTGCTGTAGTTTAGTTTAATCTGTTTGGCGGTTAGGTGTTTCTTTTGTGTCTGGGTGTTGTAATGGTTCATAATTATGATACAAGTAATGAGACTGGCAGGAACATGGAGCTCAAACACACACATTCATACACTACACTCAAACATACACACACCTAATAAATTACACACATATACACACATTCACATACACGCACCCTTATATATACACAGACAGACACACACGGACTCATTACACATTATGTGTGATTTTTATGTTTGTTTGGCTACGTTTATCTAAATATTATGTTAAATTGAAACATTTTACTCTCAAAACATGCGTTAGTTGTACTATACATTTTTATAAACACGGGTTTTACTCAAATATTATTTTGTCGATGGAAGGATAGTAGTGCGAACCGTTAACTCAAGCGGCAACGAGTAAGAATCTCTAGATGATTCGAAACAGTGTCGGTGCCTCCATAGACAAAATAATACGTGAGTAAACCCGGTGTTTATCAAACTGTATACTTAGTACAGTTTACTCAAATCTCCTGAGATGGGCGTTAATAGCTGCATCACAGTCACTCTTGTAGACTACTATAGTTATATATAGGGGAAGTGGGGCAGATTGATACACCAAAATTTTAAGTTCCTTAGAATGAGTATAAACATAATTTTTTCATTAATTTTGCATTATACGTTTAGCTATATAATTAAATATTATAATGTAAACGTTTAAAGTTGTTTAAGTTATCAAAGAAAATAAATAATTGATGTTTAGTAAAAAATGGCTTTTGTATCAATCTGCCCCACTAGCTGAGTACTTTGATACACCACGTGGGGCACTTTCATACAGGGTGTAAAATCTATGAAAATGGTCAAATTAAAACACTTTTACATTGATTCTACTTGTTTATTGTGATGAGATCATAATCAACTTATATAATATAAGTTACTTATGTAATTAAAAATGTCTTAGCAGTTTTTAATTCTTTTACTTTCTGTTTTCTTAATATTTCTCTTCGTTTTTTTCTTTTTCATCGTGAAGTATCTGTAGCCTATTCGTTACTGGTGTGTATAAACTCTAGATTTTCTTTTTTCTCTGCCTTTCTTAGATTTTTTTTCAACAAAACAGTTTTTGTATAAGGTCGAATAGCTGCAGGAGATAATGTGGTAGTCTGCAGGCCTGACGCTCTAGCCTTTGGACGTAGTAAAACGTGGAGAGATGGAATTACGCTTACGTTTGCAGATCTTTCAAAATCCCTTTGGTTATCTAGAGTGTAATTTTGTGTTGATGTCTTTTAGAAAAGACATCAACATCTTCATCATTTAGATCTCTTTCTACCTCCATAAAATCTACTTCCTGACTCTGTATTTCCTGATTCATTTCTTCGTCTTGGAATATCTGACTGTAACTCACTCTGATGTTGTCAAGTTGCGTGCTTAATACCATACTTGTCAGCTGCTTTTCGTATAGATAATATCCTTAAAGTTACTTCAGATGTGGCGGACTTGATATTCTCTTCATCTATTATACTTCTATCAGTCTTTGGCTTGTACGTGCGCACCATTTTCTGATGACAACAAATTAATAGGGCACCTTAATACAGAGTCGGGGCACAATGATACACATCAATGTGCCCCGCACTTTGTTGCATCAAAGTGCCCCAAACGACATTTTTCAAAATTCAAATTATCATATTAAAAGTAATTTGTGATTGTAAGTAAAACTACCAAAAATCATAATAATTGATAGCTTAACATACCTTTGCTATATAAAGATCCTCTTTAGATGTTATTAAAGAGCGTCGAAACACTTTCACATATCGCGTAAGAATTTACTTATGAGTGCTCAAAACACTTCTCGACATGCCCAAGGCCGCCCGTTGACAGACGTTCGGTGCGGTTACAATGGATGCATTCGGATGTTTTTCCTAACGTTTTAGAGATGACAGCAACTCAAATCCATTTACTCTTTTATTAGATAAGGCTAGTGTATCAATGTGCCCCTTGTAGCAATGCACCCCACTTCCCCCTACATATAAATATAGTATAAGTCATCTGGATCCCATAGCTTTGCTTAGTTTAAGACTAGATGGTATGGTGTGAATTGTCCAGCAATATTTATTAATATAAAATTAAAAATAATAAATAATGGTAGACAATGCAAACAACAGCATCTAGCCCCAAACTATGCATAGCTTGTATTATGGTGACTTATATATTTTAAATACATTCTTATGATACTTTATGAAACTCAGACACAGAACAAACACCTATGTTCAAACACAAATCTTTGTTCTGGAAGGGAGTGGAATATTAACCTCAACCCTCAACCTCAACTCAAATACAGCACAGAAGGCAGAGCTACCAACATAAGTACTTTATTACCTCGATAATACTGCAAAATCTTTAAATTGATCAAACGGTGAGGGAAAACACCGTAAAGAAAACCAGTACGCCCTATAACCTATAACCTATAAACTCAAAGTTGTATCTTTGTAAATTGTAAATTTTTAAACAGAAATGTTTGTATAATTACATATTTATTTTGCAGATATGGTGATGTTCATGAAAGTTATGAAGAAAAGGAAGTATGAGCTGTAATTTAGTTGGTATGTCGATTCATTCATTTTATTCCAAAATAATGTATTTTCTGTGATTTCTATATAGGTTTGTAAGGTTAGTAAATGTTGTATTTTTCAAAACTAACTTAACTTGACTAACGTGGTCTTTCATTACTGTATAATATGAGAAGAAGAGAAACAGTTTTAGTGTAGAAATACAACAGTAGAATCCTTAACATAACTTCGGTTTTAAATGATGTATATATTTCAAAACATTCGTGAGTTGTACTATACATTTTGATAAACACTGGTTTTACTCTCGTATTATTTTGTCGATGGATGTACTGATACTGTTTCGTTTCATCATGTATTCTTCATCAATAATACGTGAGTAAAACCCTTGTTTATCAAAATGAATATATATATTTATATATATTTTATTATATTAAAATGTTATAATATGTAAGCTAAGTAAATAAAACTACCTTATATGTATTTATTTATTTTATTTGCTAATAACATAGTAGAGTAGGTATAATTACATAAATAAGTTCTACAATGAAAAAATATAGTGCAATGATTTATAATAATTTAACGAGTTTAATTGAAAAGACGGTTTGGTCCGTATTTTGAATACTACGAGTTTCAATAATGAGCATGAGTAATTATTATTTAAGTATAGTAAGTAGGTACATACTTACATAAAAGTACTAATAAATATTTGGAAAAATTATAAACAGAGTGGTTGCATAATTACAGTAACATAATATTCATAATATTCAATGTAAACGGAATGTGTTTATAGTCCCCGACGCAACAGTCGTGTGTTATAAGTTTAACGTGTGTATCTGTGTGTGTGTGGCATCGTAGCTCCCAAATGGAGGAACTGACTGTAATTTCTAAATGCAACTTCTGAATGTGTTTATAGCCCCCGACTCAACAGGCGTGAGTTATAAGTTTAACGTGTGTATCTGTGTGTGTGTGTGTGTGGCATCGTAGTTCCCAAACGGAGGAACTGACTGTAATTTCTAAATGCAACTTCAGAATGTGTTTATAGCCCCCGACTCAACAGGCGTGAGTTATAAGTTTAACGTGTGTATCTGTGTGTGTGTGTGTGTGTGTGTGTGTTTATGTGTGTGTGGCATCGTAGCTCCCAAATGGAAGAACTGAGTGTAATTTCTAAATGCAACTTCAGAATGTGTTTATAGCCCCCGACTCAACGGGCGTGTGTTTAAGTTTAACGTGTGTGTCTGTGTGTGCGGCATCTTAGCTCCCAAACGGAGGAACTGACTGTAATTTCTAAATGCAACTTCAGAATGTGTTTATAGCCTCCGACTCAACAGGCGTGTGTTTAAGTTTAACGTGTGTGTCTGTGTGTGTGGCATCGTAGCTCCCAAACGGAGGAACTGACTGTAATTTCTAAATGCAACTTCAGAATGTGTTTATAGCCCCAGACTCAACAGGCGTGTGTTTAAGTTTAACGTGTGTATCTGTGTGTGTGGCATCGTAGCTCCCAAACGGAGGAACTGACTGTAATTTCTAAATGCAACTTCAGAATGTGTTTATAGCCCCCGACTCAACAGACGTGTGTTATAAGTTTAGCGTGTGTATCTGTCTGTGTGGCATCGTAGCTCCCAAACGGATGAACTGATTATAATTTAGTATTTTGTTTGAAAGGTTGTCTTGATCGAGAAAGAGTGTTCTAAGCTATGATTCAAGAAAATCTGTTCAGCCATTTGAAGCTTTTTAGTTTTTTCATAGTTGAAGGCATGTTGTGAGCAACTTACACTGGTCTGATCGATTCGAAACATGGTATCCTGTTACTTCAATGATACTGATAGAACTTGGTAACTTCAACTCCTCGCCAACTTCAGTATAGTGATCGTGTTTGAGCTCACTGGAATAGTCTCATTGAATAGGTTTTTTATCTCGTAGGTTTTAGAAAATTTAACTTGTGTTTTATTAATGTAGTCAATAAACTTATAATTCAATAAACTTACGTTTATTGAATTAAACACAATATTAAAATTAATATAAATTCCAATGTAAACTATTCAAAGTCCACAAGTTTTATCTATTAAGGTACCTAAAGGACATTATCAATCATTCCATTTCTTATTCCTTTCATTCTGTGCGTGTTTTTTTTTTTACTGCTGGAATCGTGTATTTTTTTCTACCATAGGTAGGTAACTCATTAATTATGAATACATTTTTTAAATATATGAACTTAAACTAGTAAATGTACCTAGTTATTTATTGATTAAATATAAGTAGTAACATTATAAATAAATAAATATTGGTGGACAACGCACGCAACACCATCTAGCCCCAAACTAAGCATAGCTATGGGAACCAGATGGCAGAGAATACTTTAATTTTGAATACATACTTTTGTTACTGTATAACACCCAGACACAGAACAAACACCTGTGTTCATCACACAAATGTTTATTCTGGGGAGGGAATCGAACAACCTAAAAAAGGCAGAGTTTCTATCAACTGAGTTAGAAGCCAGTTCATAATTTTAAATTGATTATAATCATGATGTTATTCTTATATTGATTGTTCTAAATTATTGCAGTAGCTACTTTTAGCAACAAACAGTATCGTAAGAGTAACTTTGAAGCAATTATTATATTTCGCTGTCAGGCATATTAATCTATCAAATCTTTGACGTCCTCTGTGGCGCAATGGGCTAAGGTCCGACTGAGCCGCAGAAGGTTGCGAGTTCGATTCTCGCCGCGGGACAAATATTTGTATGATCTGCAAGTATTTGTCTCGGGTCTGGGTGTTTCTATGTATAATATGTATGTATTTACAAAAGAAAAAAGTATTTAAGTCGTATTATCAGTCATGTGGTACCCATAACACAAGCTCTGCTTACTTTGGGGCCAGATGATGCTGTGTGAAATGTCCGGTATTATAAAAAAAAAAAAAAAAATCTGCCCACAGTTATTGCGAATTATATTCGCCGTCTATAAGCAATTCCTTCTATGGGTACATGAGGCCCTAACAACTAGGCTATCGGCTTATCACGAACCGGAAGACTATAGAACTCCACCAATAACATGTATAAGTCTATAGTTGTAGAAGGTTCTAGATAATTTTCATCGCAAGGTAAAAGAAACGTCTGGAGATAGTTCAGAAGGTTCTAGATCATTTTCGTGCCATGGTTGAACTGTATGTTCAAGACGTCTTCCGGCTGATTAGGCAATTTACTTCTTATCGTATACGTCAGTGAGCTCAAACTTCCAGATCTTGTTAGGGCCAATTTCAGTCACGTAGAGGTGAGATCCGTTTCGGGTAACAGCCAGTGAATGCGGGTTGGTGAATCCCTGTAATTGTGTTAAAAGGTTACGGAACAATTATGAGGTATCACATTTTTATGGGTAAACGACATAAAATCTTCAGCAGGAGCATGATGGACGAGGAAAGCCCGTGATCGGGAACTATGGAAGAGCTTGGGGTAGGCCTATGCCGAAAAGCAAAACGATCCTTAGCAATTACCGGTGTCAGATCTTTATTTAAAATATTTAATATAACTAGTTTAAGGTTAAAAATAAAGTCTATTTGATATTTGAAATTGAATTCCATAAGCGTGAGCCAAACTTAGTGCTTGGACGTGCCCAAAGTTATCTAATATAGGGGCAATAAATATCTGAGTAAGCTAAATACGAATCTTCTGCATCTCGACTCGGCATAACAAAAAAAAGCAACGATCATACAAAAAAGCGTTAAGACCAGACTAATTTCTTGTTGGATTGTTATTATACTGGGGAAAGGTGGTACCGGCCACGGCACTTGATTCATTTAGTATATAAGAATGCGTATTTTAGAGGTTTCGGGTATTTCGGCGGAACAACAACATTTAACACCTAAAGAATAGTAGGTTTCTCGTATGTTGCTGCATACTTACAGTGCTTGGTTCCCAAGTGTCCAAAATATTACCATTCACAGCATTCACTGTAAAACCTCTCACTGCAATATTCTGCGACGTAGGCCCGTTTACAGCGTAAATAATATCCCCATGCGATGTTACAGCAAATACCCTTCCCAAAGTAGGATCTTCTATAACCGTAGCTGGTTCAAGAATGTCCACGTAGCTTTTCAACCCCGCTTTAGGGCACACGATCCTCATATTTTCTCTGTCAGCGACACAAACTATGTCTAAGTGTTCCAGGAGAGTTATGCTGTGTGGTACGTTGAGGGTTAACGTGTCAGAGTGTGTAGGTATAGCCAGGAGTAGGGTTCCGGCAGCGTTGAACTTCAGTATCTGATTGTTGCAGTAACCGTCTGCTACGAATATTTCGCCTGAAATTGTATAAATGAATAAATATCGGAGATTACACACAACACCATCTAGCTCCAAACTAAGCATAGCTTGTTTGCAGATGACTGATAGAATATTTTTAATACATACTTATGATATTTTATAACACTTACAAAAAAGCCACAGAAAACTTGATTTAGGATTTGACGACCTCTGTGGCGCACTGGGCTTAGTCATGTTGGTACCCATAACACAAGCTCTGCTTACTTTAGGGCCAGATGATGGTGTGTGAAATGTCCGTCCGATTATTTATTATTATTTATTTCAGGCAGGCGGGCATGTTGTAGTTATAACAACTATTAAAACTATTTCCTTTCAAAACTTTAATGGTCTATACATTTTGAAAAATATGGTTTTACCCACGTATCGCGAGTAAAGTGCTTCACTGCGAATTGTGAACGAATGGACCTCGGGACAAACTCACCTTGAAGAAAATTCGCTTGATGAATCAAAACAAAAAAAGTGGCAAACAGTGACTAATAAAAACTTCTTATAACACGAACGATCTTATTTTTTTGTATCAAAATTTAAATTAGAGTAATATTTTTAAATAAGATTTCTTAAATTTACTAAATTGCGATTAACGTGATTTAGCATATTTTAGTCATAATTTAAGGGGGGTGAAATCCTAAAATCTATTTTATAAAGGAACAAAATGTCCACTAAACTATTTAAAACTCATTTAAATGTTCTCTAATTTGGACTTTGATGTAAGTGAAAAATAATATAAAGATCTATTTTACGAAAATAGCTAGTCCGGCGAAACAAAGGAAAGAAAGAAAAATCATTTATTCAAACCACCGCTATGAATGTCTATAGTCTATACAATAGAAACAAAAAATTAATACAATAATGACTAAAACTAAAACAAAGAAAAACAAATGAGTGAGAAATGAGACAGTGGTGGTAAAATAGCCCATAGATCAGCGCTGTTGCGCAGTTGCCATCCTGCAGCGCTGGTCTTCCCCTGAGGCGAATATTGACTTCACGGACATCCTTAACATAGTTTAACAGAATTACCCGCACTGTCTGTACTTTCATCGACTCAATAATACCTTTGTAAAACCAATGTATTTCTTAAAATGGTAGGTATATAAAAATGATGCATGCAATGCATGCAATTCCGCATTATCATTCAAGCTGCATACAGCTTGCATCTTGCATGCCAGACGCAGTGGAACCATGTCGTGGAACTTGCCTGTTGTAGCGACAGCAACAGACGTAGGCATGCATAGTAAGACTCGGCGACGGAACGGGTAGCCGGCTGTGAACGCTTCCCCGATGGTTAATGTTGGATACTTGTGGTTGCTTGGTATGTACTGTAAAATAGGACTCGCATGAGCAATTGCGAAGCTACACCAAATTTTTGCTTATTGTTGAGTCATCATGTCAGCCTGGTATAACATACCCAATTCTGGCTCTATACTGTACCACAAACCGAGGGAAACCTATGTCTGTTGTCTCTTTTGCCAGCCTGTTCGAATCTACTTTCTCATCCTCGTTTTATTTTTGGTTTTTTGTCACATATGACGGATAACCCATGGCCTTTGGGGCAGGCTGGTTCTTGAGTAAAGGCTGCGTGTCGCCCTGTAGCTTAGATGGGGCTATGATAATCGTAAGGCAGCGGACAGGGATTGGAAGAGGTGAGCTGAAGATCGAGCTCAGAGGTGTGCCAAGGCCTATGTGTACCAGCAGTGTACTGATACGGGCTGATGTTGATGCTGATCATCCAGGTTTTGCCAGAACTTTCTAATGTTCGGACGCATTGCTAATGAGTAACACGAACTTACATTCCTTATCAAACGAAACCCAAGGACATTAAGGTTCTAAAACTAGTCTGTCAGCATAGTTTGTAGTAGCTCTGTCTTCTGCGCTGTAGATTCCCCAACCGACTTCCTTCCAAGATAAACATTTGTGTGATGAACATGGGTGTTTGTTCTGTGTCTGAGTGTTGTAAGGTATCTTAAGTATGTAATTAAACAAAAACAAGCATTCTATCAGTCATCTGATCACCATAATATACAATGCTTCGTTTGGGGCTTAATGGATAATGCACATTGTCCATAAAAATTGATTTATTGTCAGAACGAGTTAAACTCCATGTAACGAATCAAACTTGTGTAGGCGTAAGTAAGCTCTTAAGCCGTAAGCATATTAAAAGCAAATATTATATCACGTTTTGATCTAACAAATCTATATAAAGAAACACGTGTTATGCCTGAAAATAACTACCATCCCCAATTACGCAGATTGTTGTTTAGCCGGGATGATGGAACGGAATTTCCCCCGGGAAGCCAATGTGATGCGAATTTTCTCTTTCTGTTTCTGTAATTTGGTATACAACGTAATATAATATGTTATTTTTGGTTCAGCGTGACGCATAGAAGCCGTATAAGTGATTGTATAGAGCTCTACCTACCTACTCTACTCAACAAAATGACGTTTGATATACCAGCTATGTCGTACATAACCTGCAGGATACCAAATTTTACTATACATCGTTGGTTATTGTAATCGGAAGCGCGTGCTCATAAAAATAAACCCGAAGTATGTTGTCAACCAGTAGGTTAGGTCAAGGCTCTCACATTACTGGTTTTATTGAAACTACCTACATTTGTTGTGAGCCACCTTAGTACATAACGATGTACATTCAGAAGGAATTGGCTTTATATCTTCAACTGCATTAAATAAACGCTTAAAATGTTTAAAACAGGTTCCATTTCCATTATGCATCTTCTCGTACAATGTCTGTTAGCATTGAGTTTAATAAAAAATAATATGCAAATATATTTATTTGCCAAACTTAAATTATGAAGATACAATTTACTGGTGGTTCCTGCACTAGGGCTAGCCTGTATCGCGGGTGGCCGGTTGACAAAAATCTAATTACCTCTAAAACACAGAAGGATACACAGACTTAAGAATTATTAGAGAAAAATAATGTAAATAAATATTGACACCACGAGACAATAAAGACATCATATATTATGGAAAAATATAATGAAAATTAAAACCTAGTCTACATCTGAAACTTGAACTCTTAACATGGTCACGATTACGCAATCTCACCTTGAAAACTTGGTGCTTAGCCACGTCCGTGACCCACACATTGTCGTGGTGGTCCACGGTCAGTCCATGGGGCATATAGAACGAGTTTGACCCCCAGCTGTGAAGCACAGAGCCTGTGTGCGGGTCCAGCACTAAGATTGTGTCCTCGACGATTGGACCTTTGTCTAAATTCTGGTAGGCATTGGATTCATTGAATGTGCTGTAAATAAGGATAAGTTTTATGGTTCGGCACTTTAGCTGTGTAGTTATCACTTGGTTACCGATCTACCACTAATAATGATAAGGAAGCTTTGTAACCAACCTTTCGTCCCACACTCGTTCAGCTCGATGAAAGATGACTGGCTGTCCCAAAGAATTGAGGGAAACAGCAGTGATCTGCCCAACATTCAGAGATTGTTGCGGCCAGTCCTTTACTTCTTGGGGTCTCAGTACTATTTCGTCTTTTGGCTAAAAAACTAGTAGGTTAAGTTTTCTTTCACTAAAAATAAAACTATTATAACAGTGGCATGGCGTAACAAACAGGGAAATCTCACCAAGTGTAGATCTAGATTCTTCAACACGTCTTCATTGGTACCGTAGTTGAAGTAATCAAAATTATCACGAACAGTTTCAGGTTCACATTGAATAGCACCAAACGCGAAAACCAGCAGAACAAATTCCAACATTTTGATATTTGTTGTGATGCGTCTATTGTTGAAACACGATTGCTGTGTTCTAAAGGGCGTATTGATTATATCTCCAAAGTCCTGGTCTACTACGCATGCGTCACGTCTTCCACGCAATCTCAAGGTCGAAACATGGGGAGTTGGAAGTCAAACGAAAATCCATATCCAGTAAAACACTCATTTATTTAATCACATAACCCGATCTTTACACATTTTGCCGAGGAACTCACACTTATTTCGCTAGAGATTTGATTGAAATAAGATACAATTTCTAAATACCAAAATATTCGACGAAATTTTATTTCATTATTCAGTCTCGAAATGCATCGTTGTATGAATTGGCACATTTTCTTACGCGCATGTTTATAAGTGAGAATTTTATAAAACCTGATCCCCATTCGTTCTTCTAAGTATACATTACTGTCCGCTTTTGAATTCAGAGTTGGGCTGGTCCCAAATGTAACCAGTTTCAGTCATAGAGCATATAGCGTTGTAATATCTGCCGGGGCTCCGGCAGTAAGACCACGAGGGACATTTACATCGGAATAGTGTTTGGAACTCCTCTTTACAAATCTCGTTCCACCAGCATGTTCTCTGTTAAGAAATATGAAGTTGATGTATTTAGAAACTTAATATTTTTCTTTCATTTTTGATTAATCATAGACGTTTTTAATATTATAAAAATTAAATGACATTAATTAGAATAATTAAAATTTTAGAATTTCGTTCTCAATTTTTGACGAAAAGCACACAATTATTTTATGAACATTTCGTGATTGTGTGTAATCCACATCCATAGAGTCAGAAATAACAGCATGAAACAGATGAAAATAAATACCTCGGTAATATATTCTCTGACGCTTTGATCAGAATGGCTTCGTGTAGTTGTCCCCAATTGTGGCATCGTACTCAGCAAAATAAAGAACGAAACCATCACATATTGCACCTGAAATATCAGTATTTACATAAATACACTCATTAGTTTCTGGCTGGTAATTTTCTATATAAACTGATTCCTTTTTCATACCTTATTCATAGCAAAAATTTGGTTAGAATTGAGTAAATATTGTTGCCAACTGTTTTTGGGTAATAGTGCCTACTAACAGCGTAAAATTGCACGTTGTCGGCCTCTTTAAAAGCTCAATTGTAAAACTGTGTTGATAATTTACACTAAATTGAGAATAGTTAAATAAAAAAAGGATTTTCAACAATTGTGAATAAGAAAAGATTTTACGCCAGAGATTAATGATTTTGTTTCAGATTTTGCAGAATTTGGTATGTTGGCAACATTGCCTTTGCTCTGCCACGCTTTCCCGAACTCCCGTCGGGTAGGGTAGGGATGACTGGGACGCTCCCATCCTTACACCTCCTGTCCAGAAATGTCGATAACATTTCTAATCATTTCATTTGTCTACCAATATTTATTTTATTTACTTTAAAATGGAGTTAATGAATTACATATGCATTCATGATAGGATTATTGTTCCTTGTCATCCATTTTATTTCCTTACGCAATGTATATTGATAGCTGTAGAAGTGTAAGTAAATTTGTTTATAAAAACTGTTTCACAAAATTCATTTAATATTATTAAAAACATACTTTCTTATTATATAACTACAAAATAAATACTACACGTAAACTTTTTTTTTAGAAATCACTAGCTACGTAAACTTTGACAATAAAAATGCAGTCGCTATCTTACAAACACAACAAAATTACCATAAACGTAAAATTAAGTATACATAATAAATGCTAAAAATTCTAAAGGTCAAAAGACTAACAAACGTTATAGAATGGCACTAAGATGAACAATAAATAAGGATTATAAGAAAACTAATTTACAAAGAACTTTGGTCGATCTACTACTACATTTGGGACGAATTTACCACTCGGAAATTTTCTTGGAAAAAAATGTCGCTAATAAATGGTTAGAACCCGCGCTTTATACAATCACTAGCTGTCCGCTTCGCATGCGAGTTACCTAAATAAAAAGTAACCTATATGCTGTTCTAATTCACATACCTACTCCATCTATACCCAATTTTATCCAAATCCGTCCAGCCATTTAAGCGTGATGAAACATAGCACCCACGCACAAAAATTCATCTCATTAATAATAATTAGAGCAATTTTCAATACTGTATTATACTGGGACCTGCAAATATTATCTTTCTTTACACTGGACCCTGAAAGCATATATCGCTTCTATCTCATTTCAAAATAAGTAATATAAGCGGGTTCAAATAGTAATTAGGTTATTCTCTACATTGCACGTTCTTGTATAATTTCATTCTCGTCGAATTGATTTTCATCGTGATCTCGGCGTCTGTGTATCTCTTCAGCGTCTTTACTGAAAAGTGAACAAACTTTATTTATATATTGTGACACATACCAACCGACACATTTGAAATGTATTAACTCTCTTGAATTAGTTTTTTTTAAGTTATAAGATGGATCATGCAAAAAAGCGCTCGAGTTTCTGGCCAATTCTTCTCGAGCTTGGTTTGCTTGAGCTTGGCATCTAAATTCACCTAGTATGTAAGACGTTTCAAAGTGATCCTTGTGATTGTATTGAATAACATATCTTTTGATTTTGACTTTAGGTTTTTTATTAATATTTTAATATTAGGAAGCGCAGTTTGGGTATTGGATTTGTTTCGTTTGATAATAACTTCTGTTACAATTAAAAAACAATTTGTGCTAAGTAAACTACATGAGTGCCTTATCCTAATACTTATCTTTCTATACTTCTCAAAGAAATTCCTATTTTTCTAATATGCTTCTGCTAAATTCTTTACTTCTGATAACAATCTAAACTAGTTAAAAGGTCCACTTACGAATATTTGTTTGAAGCTGGCTGGAATAAGCTCTTCGGACATAACCGATAGTACGGCCAGCATTCGCCCCCCGACTCCCCTGCTTTCTGGGCTTCTATATACTCTTGTAGAAGCTTCGCGTATGGAGATTTGCTTGGCCTAAAATCATTAGAACTGTAATTTAAAGCAAGCTAGCTCTAAATATGGTATTAAATAGTCGCAGCTAGTAAGCCCTTTCTGGTAAAACAGGTTATTTTTAGTCATGAGATGTGGCTAAAAACTAACTCGTGTGTCAATGTATATGACCAGGTCCACGATAACATAGTAAAAACGTGTCAAATAACAGCAACACCCATTACTCTGCTCACATGCCTCGCACATTAAGTTGCCACCTTAACTAATTAAAAGAATACAAATTAAAAAGCACTGGTATGATTGTTTCTGGCTTGTTATTTTTCATCATATTTACTAGAAGGCAAATAGTACCTACGTAATGCAATAGGTAATGCAATAAATACGCACGTAAAAAACAGCTTCATAATTTCTCCGAGAAATCCAAAATTGTTCAACGGATGGGCTTGGACTTCGCATATTGTTCGGAGCAAGCATTCTTTGCCGGATAAACCAAAGTTCGACATAAGGTCCTCTGCTATTCCGTACATCAGAGCTCTGAAAATATTGAGAGGAAAATATACTTAATATGATTGTGTAAACAGTTATTTAACTTTGATGACTGCTAAAAATTATTTTGCTTGACTGCAGTTCGTGCAGATGCAGTTTTTTAACATATTTGTTAAAGACTAGGTATGTACAATGCCCATTATGCAATGGACGCCGGGTTTCGAATCGCTCGTAGAATTCCAATTATCTTCTTCACTTCCTGTAGCCTTCGCTTGTTTTCGTGAACAGAATCCCTGATTGTTGAAGGTGAAAGTAACAGTGACAACTAAAATTGTCGCCACGTGGCCATTGATATAATGATCGCAGTTCGTATTTGTATCAATTGGTTTTGTGTGTGGTCTTTGCGTTTCACGATCTTTATATGGGTCAGTTATTGGTGCAATTTGTTTTACTCTCCTAGGAAAATTATGAATGTGAACTTTACCTTTCTCCTCCATGTAGTTTGTTAAGCACAGCGTTTTCCACTTCAGGGGCGATGGCCACGTCTCGTTTCCCTCGTCTCCTCTCCAGGTACTGTCCAATGTAGTCTGCCATCAGAGAGACTGCTGCTCTCCCCATAGACCGCCCCAGAAACGGCGGGAGATCTCCGTACGGATTCTCATTGTCGGACAAGCCAAGCTTGTCAAAATCAACTGAAATATAATTCATCATCATCATATCCGGTCGGTGCACGACCGGATTTGAACCCCTGACTTTAGGTTCGGAAGACGGAGCCACTACCACTGTAATATCTCTGATTATTATATTCGCCACATTCTCCCATTTAGTAAAGAGTTAATATGAGCTACGTACAATCTGTACTGAAGAAGAAAATTTAATTCTTTAGTATCTCCTTAAAATAATGTAACGCAATATAGGTTAGCACTTACGGTTAACTAAATTGGTAAATTAAACGAAATTTGAGTTGGAAGTAGTACTACAAAAAAAACAACTGCCAACTTTGAATATAAAGCAGCATGTATATTAGTATTACAATACAATATTTCAACAATTTGAATTAAAATATTCTGGAAACTTACTTGTAAACGGGAAGCTGATCGACATGTTAGACAGGAACCCTTTCGGCGGATGCCTCACAAGAGGCATTGAGAGTGACGGCGTGATCTGCATACTAGTGCCGGGAGGCAGCGCGAGTCTACCGTCGTTTGTGATCCATAGTATCCGTTTTTGTCGTGAGTGAGGAACGTTTTCTTTCGCCAGACCATCCTGGTCAGGCGTTGCTATAGGAAGCAATGTCGCTAACGCTATACTTAGTAGTACACGGGGCAATGCTGTGTCCATCGCCAACCTGTGATAAAAGCTTTTGTTATAGTTAATATGTCTATCAATGTAATATTTTGTCTCTGGCCTCTACGAAAACATTTTCTAATATAAGAATCCTAAATACCTCCTTTGTGAAAATATCCTTGACATTATTTGACTGCTTATTATGTAGTTTATGTTACGTCACTGTCACACATTGTTTGTAAATAGCAAGCAAAATATTATCCCCAGTTTTATATTATAATTTTTACAAGCGTATAATGAAACTAT
This sequence comes from Lampropteryx suffumata, assembly GCA_948098915.1. NCBI lineage: Eukaryota > Metazoa > Arthropoda > Insecta > Lepidoptera > Geometridae > Lampropteryx > Lampropteryx suffumata. The sequence continues at coordinate 10,111,820 of OX402552.1, forward strand.
CACAATGCAATCATATCCGTATCAGAGACGGCAACGAATATGGTATGGATGTAGAGCGGTTTATAAAACATGTAGAAAAAGATTACAAATTAAATTTCAAATCTATACCGCAGTGGAAAGAATTAATTAAACAGTTACACGCTGCTACAACTGAATGGAAGAGAAAAATACAAGCATCCAAATATAAAAAATCCTTTATAATACACAAGATTTACACTGAAAATACAAGACCTTCTCCTTTTGAGTTGACTGAAGATCTAGTTAGAACTGCAAAAATATGGAAAACAATGGAATCCAAACACAAACAAAAAAAAAATTGTATAAAAGATGTTCTCGAAAACTTTGGTACTTACAAGGCACAATATGATGAAATATCAGAGTTCAATGAATCTAAAATCACTGAACATCCTAACACAGAACAAAACACAGTTGTGCTTTCAGAAGATATTATTGAGCCACGATTAAGTTCTGAAATGGAAACGGAAGTTATTGAACCTTCACATTTACCGGTCAGCATCTGCATCAACCAACATAAACTCATATCTCCTTTGAAATCAAACGACAGTTATTTCAGTTGTAAATCAGCTGTTAATGAATTACAAATAACACCCGAAGGTGAAGCCATGGAATGGTTATTTTTAGAAAAAACGTCGGTCATCAAATGTATTCCAAATGAAATAATAGTAACAAATCCAACGTTAGAAGAACAATGCTTAAAATTTTCATTACTGAATTGCACAACTAAGTACATGCACGTAAGATTCAAATGCGTCACTGAGCGAGCTCCTTTTACGAGATTAAAGATACTGCCTGCATCTCTGAAACTCTATTCGGGAATATCCGTCACCTTCAAAATGTATTTTAAGCTCTCTCAAATTGATAAATTCTCACAAACATGCCTTTATTTTAGAATTGGACGCAATGTTCTGTTAGAGGGACCCATTACAGCACTGTTGATTCCAATTATAATTCAGTTCATACCGACACCAAAGGTATTCGTTACGAAAACAGTATTTATTACTCCTGCGTATTCTTGGCATGTCAATGAAAAGATTGGATTTCCGGCAAAATGGGTCAAAATAACTAACCTTGACAATTGTAATTATCACTTGCATGTAATCAAAAGATTCTATGATTTTGCCAAAGAAGCCAGTGATAGTCTTGTGTCTATAGATGCTATTGGTCCAAATACAGAAAGTATAGCACAGAGAATAAATGAAAATGAAGACGAAACTCAAAGCAAAATTTTCTCTCCATCTATAAGCTATAATTTACCAGCTGAAGTAGAGTCACTGAAAACAATAGATGTTATTACTTTAGTTCTTGAAGAAATTGTAGAACTTGCCCTAGAAGTTTTTGTTTTCGAACATACATATCTTAATGTGGGTCCGAATTCAAAACATTATATACCTGTTCATTTTACCAAAGCTGAGCATACTGGTTTTCATCAGCGCTACTATGATTTAGAGTTCTGTAACCCAGATACTGAGGAAATGATCTTGACAAAAACTATCCAAATATATGCAGAAGTGCTACCACATCCTGTTCAAGTACACCCTCATATCTTAGACATGTCAAATTCTTCTATCACTCATGGCTTTTGCGAGGACAGCTTTATTGTTGCAAACACGCATAAAATTTACCCCGTTAATGTCAAAGTTAAATTAAGTACAAAAATGAAAAAGTTATTTCATGTGTCACCGCTTGAAGCTACTATTCCTGCAGAAACGGAAGCAAAATTCGAAGTCAGAGTATGCTCTAGGAGTTTCACATCTGCGAATGCAATGGAAGACTTAGTACATTTTACTGTCAAGCTAATATTCAGCGGCCATAAACCTGTATACAATAACGTACCACCTTTCTTTTTTGAAATTATTGTTCCTTGTGCTGTGGAATTTAAGAGGATCTATAATGAAAAGTTCTATTCAAAAGTTCCCTGTAAAAGCCAACAAGAAATCAGTAATATCATGCTTAGAAAATCTTCGTAACCTTATCTAAATATATATTTTTTCTACATTGTAGAAGTGCGTATCTCTTATTGAAATAGCTATTAATAAATTATCCAAGTGCAAATGAAGTTTTCTAAAGAATGTAGTTCGGAGGATCAGACCTGTTGTATCGGCCTACTTGAATGTATGACGGGTCATGCAGGTTTGTAGCCAGGACGTGTATTAAAAGGGGGGAGGCTCGAGAGCCTCTACCACGTTATGGTAAAGCACAAGCTCTGCTTACTTTGGGGCCAGATGATGCTGTGTGAAATGTCCGGTATTATTATTATTATTATTATTATTTATGTAGACGGGTGGATTCACACCTGAAAATGCATATGCAAATCTCATATACCGAAATGCATAATGTCAATATTCTATTTTACATCGCGATTTTTGCACAGCTAAATAAAGCTACAAAAGGCTAACATTTCAAAATGATTAACATGCCCATTACATTTTGAAATGTTAGCCTTGTCTGGTTGTAGCTTTATTTAGCTGTGCAAAAATCGCGATGGAAAACAGAATATTGACATGCATTTCGGTATATGAGATTTGCATATGCATTTTCGGGTGTGAATCCACCCGTCTACATAGATAATAATAATAATAATAATAATACCGGACATTTCACACCATCTGGCCCCAAAGTAAGCAGAGCTTGTGTTATGGGTACCACATGACTGATATACTACTTATATACTTTTTTTTGTAAACACATACATATTATACATAGAAGAAACACGCAGACCCGAGACAAATACTTGCAGATCATACAAACACTTGTCCCGTGGCGGGAATCGAACCCGCAACCTTTTGCGTCTCAGGTGGACCTAATCCCACTGCGCCACAGAGGTCGATATAAGTTAACATTTTCCCACATCAACTATTTCAGTTTCTTGAGTCTACGGCCCTAAGCTCGTTCGAGCCCGCATAATACCAGACCAGATCTACCAAGTCTTACCAGCACCGGTTTGATGCGACAATCGCTAATAAATCATGCTATAAAGTCTGATGGAATCGATGAACTATATCAGTACGAGTTCAACAACCTTGCACATAAATAACGTATATGTAATACAGAGTACTCTTTATGATGTAACCTACTTTAGGAGTAATTTTCCGGAAAACGAAAAAAACTTAAGGTACAACTAGCTACCGGTTTTGCGAATTGCTTTCGCTCAGCATTTGGTGCTTGAATAATAAGAAAAAAGTCCGGTCTATCTCTTGATCTCGTGATTTCCTTGAATAAAAATGACTTGTTTTAAAAACATTAGTCTTTTGCATAGTAAATTTTCCTACTCATTTGCCGTTCGTTCTAGTGTTTTACGCGATAAAAAAGTATCAGTACCTACTAACCTCATTTATCGTTCTAAAAGATGTTGCACTACACACTTTTGTTTTAAAAACACCTCATTTTCCAATTGCAATGAACTCTTTCTATATTTTCATTACCAACAAAATGCATCTTCGTTTAAAATACCTGCTAAAACTCATTAGAAATGACAAGAAACTTCCGTATTCGTCAAATCGTAAACCTCTTTATCATTCAAGTGTGTGCACTAACTGTGTCACTTGAGAATACGAAGGCGATCGATCGATTTCAATTATTGATTATCGACTTGTCTACACAAATCAGTATTCGGCACACTTTCGGCGCTACTTTCTGCGAAACTCTCACTGCGAAAAAGGTATTGTTTAATGGATTTTGTTTGGTTCAAGATTTTTGCATTCAATGTAAGTTATGTAGGGAATTGCACCTCTATGTTATTATTATTCTATATTTTCTTGGATTATTGATGAATAATATAAAACGTATAATCGTGAAACTATACAATAAAAGCCAGCTAATGGAAACACTTGTTATTATGAATTTATATTGTTACTGATTGGAACGCCCGCACCTTCGTCTGCGCTTTTTTGCTGTACTTACCTAACTGTTATAGTTAGACATATGTATAGCTTCCCGGACTTTTTTATGGATGTATTCATCAATATATGTATAATACATGTAGTTAATTTAAAAAAATATATACAATCCATGATTGAATCGCTGGTAATGTAGTTTTCTATAGGTGAAAGAATGTTAAAAATCGGTTTAGTGTATCCATTGCTAACAAACATAAATAGGTATACAAAATTAAATCGTTCTCATTATAATATTGGTTATTTAGTCGGAAACTGGTGTTGGTAATATATATAATATTGGTTATTTAGTTAAGGTCGGAAACAGGTGTTTTTAACCGACTTCAAAGAAGCAGGAGGTTCTCAATTCGAATGTTTTTTTTTTATATTTGTTACCTCATAACTCCGTCATTTATGAACCGATTTGTAAAGATCTGATTTCATGTTAAAGAATATACTTCCCGATTGGTGCCATATAAATTTCATAAAAAATCGGTTTCGGTAGTCAGGTTTTTAAATAAAAAAACTTAAAAAAAAATTGTCATCCACTTTGATGAAACGAAATTTTGATTTTTTGCTTTCCTGTGACTTTCCAGTGGTGTTTACGAATTTCGAAAAATGATAAAGTACTAAAAAGCGTAAAATAAAAACTTTTTTAACCGACTTAAATAAAACACGGCTTAAAACAAACAACAAAAGTCGGTTTTCTTTTTAGTTTTTAAAACGTAATTATATTCTTAAAATGTTTATCACGAACGCATTGAATGCTTCATTTATCTATTACCATCAAGCACATTAAACATTGTTTATATCTAAGAAACAAGCCAGTGCACTCAAGAGACCGCTATTGAAATTACATCATCCGTAATGTAATGACTTTGATAGTCTCGTGTAATGTTATATAATAAATTGCTAATCTAAAACTATTCATGCTAAGTATTTGTGTATAGTAAGTATCAATAAATAATATTAACCTCGAGAAAATGTTTAATGTACACATGTCATAATAAATAAATAATGCCAGACATTTCACATAGCATTATCTGACCCTAAAGTAAGCAGAGCTTGTGTTATGGGTACCACATGACTGATATACTACTTACATACTTTTTTTGTAAATACATACATATTACACATAGAAACACCCAGACCCGAGACAAATACTTGATCATACAATAATAAATAATTAAAAAATTAAATTTAAAAAAATTAAAAGAAAACCGACTTCATTGATAAAAAAAAAATCAACAGAATTGAAAACCGTGCCCTTTTTTTGAAGACTCATTTTTTAACAAAAATATTTTATTTTACTCCTTTTAGTATTTTATCATTTTTCGAAATTCGTAAACACCACTGGAATGTCACAGGAAAGCAAAATGAAAAATTTCGTTTACTTGGATGACATATTATTCCAGCTATTTCGATTTGAAAACCAAACTACTGAACCGAATTTGATTAAATTTCTATGGGACCAATCGAAAAGTATATTCTTACACTTAAAATAAATTAATCAAATCGTACATATAAAATAAATAAATAATGCCGGACATTTCACATAGCATCATCTGGTCCCAAAATAAGCAGAGCCTGTGCTATGGGTGCCACATGACCGATATACTACTAATATACTTTTTTTTGTAAATACATACATATTATATATAGAAACACCCAGACCCGAGACAATTATTTGCAGGCGGGAATCGAACCCGCAACCTTATTCGTATCAGCCGGCCCTTGGCACACTGCACTAAAGAGGTCGGAGGTAACAAACATAAAACATGAAAAAAAAAAAAAACGAAATAAAGAACCTCCTCCTTTATTTGAAGTCGCGTAATAATATAATGTATTCGAGCGAGTAGAAATTTGACGAATTTGCAGTTGAAATTGCTACGTTTTGCATGTAAATGGAGATTTTGACTTGGACCTTGAGGTCAGGTCAAGACTTTGAAGCAGCATAACGACACGCAAAATGCCTCTGGCATTATCATGCAGAATTGCCAACTTAGCTACTTAACCATTTATAACGATTTTCTTAACCGAATTTAAAAAAAAATAGGTTACTCAAATCGATTCGTATATATATATTTTTTTATGTGTGTTCACGGATAACTTCGTCGTTTATGAACCGATTTTGATGATTATTTTTTTGTAGGATAGGAGTTATGCCAAGGTTGGTACCATGATAAGGAAACCAAAATCTGATGATGGCATCCCAGAGAAATCGAGGGGAACTTTCGAAAATCGTAGTGGCGACTAGTGCCTTTGTTTATTTTTTATATAAGTATTTTAAAGCACTACTATTTAATGAAGGTCTGGAGTCGATGTGATGATTGAGCTGAAAGACAGTCAAGGGAACTCCTCAACGATTTACAGCAATCACCTGGTGTTCGGGCTTGATTAATTTGTATTGATGAGAACTGTACACCTAGATGGGTTGTGACTGTCATTAGGGGTCTGATGATGAAGACGAAGGACAGACGAGGGAACTCCTCAACGTTTTACAGTAGCTACCTTGTGTATGTACATGCAGTCGGTTGTCTTTTTAGTTTTTTAAACGTAATTATGTTAACATAATAATGCCGGACATTTCATACAGCATCATCTGGCTCCAAAAGTAAGAAGAGCTTGTGTCATGGGAACTAAGTGACTGATATACTACTTATTTACTTTTTTTGTAAATACATACATATTATACATAGACACATCCATACCCGAGACAAATACTTGCAGATCATACAAATATGTATCCCGCGGCGGGAATCGAACCTGCGACCTTCTCCGTCTCACCCGAACCTTAGTCCACTGCGCCACAAGGTCGTAAAAAAGGCTGGTTTCATACCAAACAATATTATAGGTACTTTAAGAGTGTTTCCAACTCTAAACCTAGTTTTTGATGCGAAAACACAACAAAGGAATAAATCCAAACAACGGATATTGTTTGACGTATGTTTGATTGATTTAATATTGAGGTTATGTTTAGTACCAAAGATTCAAAGATAAACTAGGGCTCGTGGGTTTATCTTTAGTACCATAGATGTTACAGCAACTAGAGAAAAACTTCGTTTTGTATTAGACCCTTTAGAAGAATTAAACAATAAATTAGAAGTTAATAACAATGTGTCATCATTGCTGAAAGATTGTCGCAAAGATCTTTCTGAAGAAGAAGTTGCAATGGCTGAGAAGATGTTACATCGATATGCCGATATTTTCTCTTCAAATGATGCTGACATTGGGAAGACGGGGCTGGTTCAGCACACCATAAACACCGGAAACGAGTCACTGATTCGTCAACGACCAAGACGACTACCTGTCGCAAGAGAAAAGGAAGTGGAAACTATGTTTGAGGGAATGGTAAAAGACGGAGTGACCTTCTTCCAGTCACTGGTGCTCTCCTGTGGTACTAGTCAAGAAGAAGGACGGTTTTTGCGAAGCTTGCGTTTTTGTGTGGATTATCGACTTAATGACGACTTAATGACGTAACAAAGAAAGATAGTTATCCACTTCCAATTTATTCTAATTTATTTATTAGAAGCTTTGGATTAGACCCTGGTTTATCAGCAGGTTTGAACCTAGACTTTCTTTAGTCTTCGTTTTGGAATAAGGCCATATAACTTTAGGAGGTTAATGCTGGGCCATATTTTGTTTTGTGTACCTTACCTAAGCTTTATTTGCCTAGACACTTATGAGCAACGATTGTTTCTTAATTTTATGGGGAAATACACTAAGTATTTAGTTATACACTATCTCATTATCTTAGTTCCGCTTTCAAAGATCGTTGGCGACACGTTGGCGACACGTTGGCTGACTTTAATGGCACGGTGGGTTCGACTCCCGCTACTGGTCAAGTTATTTATGATTATTATTTATTTGCTTGAACATAATTATGTGGTAAAATTTTTGGCCTTAGAGTAGTTTGTCCATTATTTATGTCTATTCCTGTTCTTTGGCAAGCAAATTTTATCAAAAGTTACTTAACTTAAACAAACTAACAATGTCGTTTCATATTAATTTATAATAGTTAATAGGTCAAAAAATCATAATAATGTTACAGCTGAGATGTCCCTATAATTAAAGTATTCAATATGTATTTGTATACAAACACAGAATTGTCGCACAGAATATTTATATAAATAAATATTCTGTGCGTGTGTTTGAAATTAAACTCCTCCTAAACGGACCAATTTTGATGTTTTTTTTTGTGTGTGTTCAAGTGAATTCGAGAATGTTTTAGGTATTTTTTTTTTCTTTTTAATTCGCGCGGACAAAGTTGCGAACGGGACAGCTAGTAATATATGTATTTACAAAAAAAAGTAAAAATAAATATTGATGGACAATGCACACAAACCATCTAGTCCCAAACTAAGCATAGCTTGTATTATGGTGACTAGATGACTGATAGAATACTTATATATTTTTAAATATACACTTATGTTACTTTATAACACCCAGACACAGAGCAAACACCTATGTTCTTCACACAAATGTTTATCCAGGGAGGGAATCGAACCCTCAACCTACAGCGTAGAAGGCAGAGCTACTACCAACTGAGCTGACAGGCTAGTCAATCAATTCAATTTATCAATCAATCAATCAAAAAAATCAGTCAAAGTCAAGTATGTAAGTTGTATATCAGTCATGTGGTACCCATAAAACAAGCTCTTCTTACTTTGGGGCCAGATGATTCTGCGTAAAATGTCCGGCATTATTTATTAAAAAATAAATATATAATATTTAATAAAAAATATGTATTATTTTTTAGAAAATAAATATATATTATTTATTAATTTTACAAAAAATAAAATGCCTTTTAGGTCTTAAATGTTGCCAGGTAGCCTATTATACATTTTAACACACATGTAGTAGGCATGGCATTGTTTTAGTGTAAAGTAGTGTAAGTCACGATAGTAGTGTAAGTATTGTTAGACTTTAAAAAACTCTCGTTACTAAATTCAGTGACTATTAACTAACTAAGTACACAGAGAGAGATGCATAAATTATAAAAAACTAGCTGACCCGGCCATGCGTTGCTGTAGCTCAGTAGTTCTAATACATTGAACCCATATATGCTAACCTCTAAAATTATCAGTGTTTTTCTACTATTATATGTATGTATTATACATATAAACCCTTCTCTTGAATCACTCTATCTCTTAAAAAAACCGCATCAAAATCCGTTGCGTAGTTTTTAAGAGCTAAGCATACATAGGGACAGACAGACAGCGGGAAGCGACTTTGTTTTATACTATGTAATGATGTAGTACCTACACGTAAAAAATGTACATGCCACAATACTATTATACATACATACAACATAGTCCTACATCTTACACTAGAATCTCTTGTCAGTATAGGAGTCTTCTAGCAAGTATACTTTTAACAAGGAATACGTTTCATTGAGCCACAGTTTAGGCTTATGGTACATTTCTGTATCGAATCATAGACAAATGGGACACATGTTATTACAAAACCCGGCTTTTACTATGACACTTGCTGCGTTCCTGAAACGTCTATGAAAGCTGAACACCATGAGCACATCAAATGTGCTCTGCTAGTCCTCGATATACCACAGCGATAGCCGGTAACTGTGCGATTGTTGTTTTCAAACCACAGCAGCAATAAATAAGGTTAGTCATAAATATACGCGATGGTACCATAAAACAGCGCTCGACTTAAAACAATAACATTTCGGGTGAATGAAGTGTTACGATTATGGACGCTCTAGCACAGTTGCGGTTTGCATTTTGCTAAATGTTTCTGTCAACTTTGGGGTCATCGTGACCCATTAAAGTTAAATCGCTGTTCCTATTTGAATGTCCCATTCGATAAACACCATCTCAAAGAGTTCGTCATCGTTAGAAAACTCCTTCAAGGATATTTTATAACTAACAACCCTTTGCACGGCGCAATTACAGCTCTAAAAATACAAAAGAAAAAATTACAACTTATAAGATTTATAAAATGTTGGTATTTTTGTAGATCACTGCAATCAATTCTACTTCTGTTTTGATTGACTAATTTTAACATAAATCTGTTTTTGTGGCTGTAACAGTTAGACATACGGCCTGACTTCACACACCTCTCAACTTGAACACTCCCTAAACACTCTTTACGATTCGCCCTGTCTCTATCTGTCATTATCTTACAAAAAGAGATGGCACTATTTAAAACAGTGATTAACTTTTGACAGAAGTAGAGAGACGTTTATAACTAAGGCCGAGTCTATCTAGTAATCTATAGAACTCTATAGACTCTATAGTCTCTATAGGATTTTTTTGTGGGTGATGATGAGTACTATAAACATTTGGTATATTATTTCTTCTTCTTTGTTAATGGCCTGTGACATACTAATGTAAATTTTGCCAATGTCAAGTGTTTATAGTTTATATTTAGTTTGTTTGTCATTAGAGTCTTAATCGATGGTCAATTGTTAATTCTAGACGTCACGCGGAATAGCGTCTAGAATTTTCTTGGTATTCCTCGTCGTTCAAATCACATTGCACCACAATACACATATAATGCAATTATCCATACCCGTCCTGTAGTCACAATTTATTCATTAAAATTCCGCCAAGATTACTAAATAAAACATGCAGTAAAACGGGTAAAAAGTATTAAATTAGCAGAGCTATGTTGCTCCATGAAATGACAGACGAAGAATCCAGTATATTATTTGATGTATCATCAATAGTCCATTAAAATGTTACATTTTTTAGGCCTTAGTGTGCATTTGTCAGAGGACGCAATTTTATTTTTTTAATGTGTAGGGGGGGTCAGTAGAAGCTTAAGTTCAAGTTTGTGGGGTCGGCACCCTTGTCCCCCGGCCGCCATCTTGGAAAAGGGGGTGCAAAGGGTTTTCGCGCTGTATCTCGTAAACTAGTTACCTTACAGAAAATTTAATCAAACATAAAATGTAGCAAATTAAATTTCCTACAATTTTATTTCTATTACTTTTTATCGTCAAGTGACCAACAAAAAAGTTATAAACAAAAATAAATGAAAATTTTGTAACAAATTTCCTCTATATAATTGTTTCATTTTATTTATTTATCTAGGTTTTATGCATTTTTAATGCATTTTTTGTCACTGTCTTAGCAAATCGTTTGTATCGCAGAGTGTCTAGAGTATCGTCTTTATTTCCGCCATATAAAAAGACGAAAAAACGTTCGCCAACAACACTGAGTAACGATGACTCGACTTTCTCACTCATAAATAATTTAGTTCCACTTGCTAACTCTGGATGCTTCTGCAAAATTTTTATAAATTTGACTTTGCCCATGTTATACCTCATAGGTGGTGGGTAAAAGGGTCAAACATAGTTCAATAATAGCATAGGAATGTTAAGATCATAATAAATTGTATGAATAAAAAAAATATAGATAGAAAAGTAAGCCTAATTTTTAGTTTTTATTGCATCCCTATGAGCATTCGAGAATCCGTTTAAGTTTGGAGCGCTGTAAAACCTAGAACAAACAAACAAAATTTTCATTTATTTTTGTTTATAACTTTTTTGTTGGTCACTTGACGATAAAAAGTAATAGAAATAAAATTGTAGGAAATTTAATTTGCTACATTTTATGTTTGATTAAATTTTCTGTAAGGTAACTAGTTTACGAGATACAGCGCGAAAACCCTTTGCACCCCCTTTTCCAAGATGGCGGCCGGGGGACAAGGGTGCCGACCCCACAAACTTGAACTTAAGCTTCTACTGACCCCCCCTACACATTAAAAAAATAAAATTGCGTCCTCTGACAAATGCATACCCAAATGTAACTTTTCAATGGACTACAATAGTTTTGGCAGCGTACGCCAAACATAGGCTTTGGGTTATATTTTTGCAAAATAAAACACAGCCTATGTTAGTCGGTGATAATGTAGATATCTATAGGTGAATTAACTTTTAAAATATAGTCAAATAGTATTTGAGTTTATCCATTATAAACAAACACGAAAAATCTATTTTTTTCTCATTACAGTATTAGTTTAGATAATAGGCTAAAATAATGTAAATACGCGTTTTAGTACAAACATACCTATGTATAGATTAGACATATAGTTCTTTCAACAACGACGACGACCTCGGTAGCGCAGTGGGCTTAGGTCCGGCTGAGACGCAGAAGGTTGCGGCTTTGATTCTCGCCGTGGGACAATTGTTTATATGATCTTTAAGTATTTGTCTCGGGTCTGGGTGTTTCTATGTATAATATGTATGAATTTACAAAAAAAAACGTATATAAGTAGTATATCAGTCATGTGGTACCCATAACACAAGCTCTGCTAACTTTGGGGCCAGATGATGTTGTGTGAAATGTCCGGGATTATTTATTATATTATTTATTAACTATAATTTGCGCGTGCGCAAGTAAAAATGCGTCATCAATCGTTTGTGTTAAAAAAATATTAATCGTTATACAGTCCCTTGAGTGTTTGCAAGATTATTACAGAGTGTAGAGTGTAAAATAATTTTACACTTCGAAAACGTGCCTATCGCAGGTAATAATAGACGTTCAAATTATGCAAAACGCTCTATACAATTAGGTAAGAATGCTGACACTGAAAATCATTGTCAAGGTTGCATTTAAATTCAGTGTAGTCTAGACTTATTACAGTTTAAAACACTTACCTAGATATCACAGGGCTTAATAATAAATTCTTCCACACTAAGGAAAGTCCTTGCATCTGGGCACTATCAATCACAAAGTAGTCCTTGACGAGCGAACATCGCAAGATGTAACGTCTGATTGTAGGGTAGGGCGGCCGCAGTGTTCCTTGCCAAAATTTCGCAAACTTTCGGCAACGCTCGCGCATAACAAACACATAAAATCCTGTTTCTTTTCATCGACCGTTCAGAAATATGTCGTCCGCGCTGTCACGTCGTCCTTCGACTAATTTGTTCCACTGTTGCTGTATCGACGAGGACTTAGCATTCACATACCGAATCTCTCTCGCAATTGTGATGCGTAGCGCGTGCGTCGCTTTCCGCATTGTAAAACACCCCGGGGTGATAGGGTACAGCTCATCGTTTATGGGGCCATACGAACCTAATGCAAACAGCACAGTTTAATGAGTGGTTGGTAGCGTACGTTGGCGCGGCGATACCGGTACGGAATGGAGCATGGGCCGGGTGTAATCGTTCGACTTCAACTCGCCAGTTGGCCACTGGGTTAGCGGCGTTCCTTTTCCTGCTTTGCTTCTTTCTTTAATAGGTAACACACATTAAGTGAATCTGCTCAGGCTCCAAACCTGTTATTGATACGATACTTCCATGACAAACCTTGAACTTGCTTGTTTAAGATTATTGTTGGTTGCTTTTTGAATTATTTTTTTCTGTTGTAAGAAGCTTGTTCTTGTTTAACGTCTTAATTCGTTTCCTAGTTTTTTTTCCTAGCACGCTTATTATAACCTAGCAGGTTTTAAATATTAACTCGTCGTTAAAATGTAAATAGGTACCATAGCAGAGCTGAAATTGTTTGACCAACATTTCGTCCATAAAAATCTTATTACCAAATTATAAACTCGAATCGAATCAAGTCAGTGATTTTATTTACTTGAAAGATTAAAAATAATTATGATTATGCAATGTTCGTCATGAAAGCGAATGTTTTAATGCATTATGTTAAAGCGTGTGTGTGTGATGTTTAGGCTAATGTAATTCGTAGAACTTTTGGGTTATCTGTAGAAACCAGTCAACTAGCGCCAATTTTTAGCTAGCTCTAATAATTTACGAATACTACGACGAGCTGTGAGCTTTGTTTGGTATAATCTCCTCTAGCTCTTTATCTTGGCTTTGTTTTAAATCATGAATATTAGACTGGTATTATGTAGGTAGTATAGGTACTTGGTTTTCAGAATCCAAAAGTGTTATTCCTGAGATAATAAATAAGTGATCATTATGATTTATCTCCCTTTCAAAACCTTTGTGAGTTGTACTATACATTTTGATAAACACGGTTTTTACTCACGTGTCATTTTGTCGATGAAGGCACCGACATTATTTTGATTTACCTAGAGATAAATCGAATGAATCGAAACAGTGTCAGTACCTTCACCGACAAAATAATACGTGAGTAATACCCTTGTTTATCAAAATTATGACATTTCTAAATCTACAGTAGGCAAAGTAATGTCAAATCGCACACCGCACATTGTTGTCCCTTACAACTCAAAGAAGTTAGAAACGTCAATACTTAAATGGGTAATTCTGCAGTGCCATTTTTCTGAGCGGTGCTTTGAAGAACACATTAAGCGCTCAGTCTCGGCTTTTCAAAAATCGTTAAGCTATGAAAGAGCCCTTCTATTCGTTACCAGACTTGGCCAATAACTCGTACGTAGTAACAGTACACCAGAAGTAGGCTGGAACAAACGAGACTCGTGAGGAATCAAGATATTACATATTATTTCGTAAACTAGGTCTAAACCAACAATAGCATCTTGTACGCCTCTACCGGCCCAGGTAATGAGAATCTCTCAGCCGCAAAGATGGACGATTGGGAATGGAGTGTCTTATGATGACACGATTATTGTGATTGTGGAGCATTGTTACCAAACGGTTTATTTGTTTAATTCTAAGTAATGGGTACTTGTTAGTAATTTCGCGATCTGTTGTAGGTAGGTACCTTATATTCAGGTTCTTACTTATTGATAAATCAGTTATTAGTCTGGTATCCCTATGTAAGCCTTATTTTTCAGAATATGAATAGATAATAATAATTTCGGACATTTCAGATAGCATCATTTGTAGGGCGATTATGGAACTCTTGATACAATCAATGTCTATCAGTTTCGATTAGCAATCGGCATAAATGTCTATCAATTTCGATTAAGAATAGGCACTATTTCAATCAATCATATACGATGTATTTAAATGCTTAGTACGCTAAACACGGTTCCCACCACAATCGTACTTTGTAAATTGGTCGAGTTATAGTTTGACACCAACTTCACATTGTAACTAGCGATAGAAGCCGATAGAAATCGCAGCGATCCGTAATACCAATTCATCAAAAGTAACTGAAAGCTATTATTATCAATGTTTTGATAGTATCAAAGTTCCATAATTGCCCCACTGCCCTCAAAGTAAACACACCTTGTGTTATGGGTACCACATAACTGATATATTATCAAAATTCTTTGTAAATGAATTAATAATAAATAAATAATAAATTTTAATAACAAAAAATTGTAATAATTTATATACTTTGTATAAGTGTTTGTCTCGGGCCTGGATGTTTCTATGCATAATACATATTTATGTACATATTATGCATAGAAACACCAAGGCCCGAGACAGATACTTGCAGATCATACAAACAATTGTCCTGCGGCGGGAATCGAACCTGTAACTTTCTGCTTCTCAACCAGGCCATAGAGGTCGTCATAGATAATGATGATGATGATGTAGATGTAGTTGTCGTTCTCAGTCTACTCTAATTGCTAAAAAGTACAAAAAAGATTCCATTAAATTACTTCGTTTTTCTGTTTTGTAGTGTTCCGAAGTCTGTCTGTATTTCCGCCCCTAATAAGACTAATAAATGCTTTGAAAACACATGAAAAGTGGAATTGATATTTTTTTTTGAATAATCAAAATATTAGGAGGTTTCTTGAACAGTTTTGCGGTAAAGGTATTTGTTTGATAAATAATTAATCTGATAGAGTTCAGTGTCCCTGAAGAAACCTGACAGTTCCTTTACCGTTGTACCATCCAAATGTACGTTCGTCAATTTTCAAATTGATACGTTCAACGTATCGCGTGCACATGCACATATTACCTTTTGGACCTTTGTTACTGAATAGACCGAGTTGGAGAAAATAATATTTATCTGTTCGTAACAAAGTTCAAAGTTCTTTACCATTGATGTTACTGTGGTGTTTTTGCCATGGTACTACGGCATAAAAATACTACATATCACCATCAACGGATTCTGATCGTCAAATTTTAAACATTAAATTGATAGAGTTGTTTATACAAACAACTAAATAAAGAATTGACGACAAAGCTGACCCGTTTACTAACAATTCAGTTGGCTTTGGTTTAGCATAAGCGCCGTTAATGTACACAAATAAGTAGAAACCTGGCACCCCATGTATAAATAATGTATTTTACAGGCCATTGTTATGGTAATTAATTTGGCACACTTTGGCACACTTTTGGCACAGATTAAATAATAGTTTTAGGGTGAAACTTTTCTTGGCTTCAGTAATAGCAGCTTATACTAACACATAGATGAGAAACTCCTCTAAAGGACTAAACAATTTAGGTTGATACTACGCCGACAAGCCCCTTGACGACGACACCCCGTGACTCAGTTTTGTGTAGTACACACACAGCAGTCAAGTAAAATTGAAGAAGGCATTGACGGTGGCTTTCGAGTGGTAATCGAGTCAAAATATTATTTATTTGCCGGATCCTCCTAACCCCAGTTCAAGAAGATTCCGGCTAGAAACCAGGCGAGTTTCTAGCCGGAATCTTCTTGAACACTTTTTTGTATGATCCTTTCTAATTTTGTTACGGATGCCAAGTCGAGTTGGAGCATATTCATCCCAAACTTTTTTGTAATCTAAATAATCTGTTATTTTAAAATATGCTTTTCTATTTTATTACTTTTTTAAATTAGTTTAAGCAGCTTAAAGTGGCAAAAGAGTTTGACACTAGCTTTACACGAACTTACTCTACACGGTGAGAGAGTTTCACTTCTATATGCATTACTGCTGCTTGGCTTCAGTTTTGTATGCGTGACCGGAGCGACACAGATTCACCAGGAAACCATCTTTCATGAGTTATGAGTACTTTAATAATAGAAACACGTTGAAATGGCTAAACGGAAACTTATTGTTTATTGTTAGTTCAAACAGTTTAGGTACCTATGTAACATGTAGGTAAGTAAGTACTTAGATAATTCTTAGTTGAGTGTAGGTAAATGTTGGTAAGCCTATCAGCGAAGCAGGATTAACGTTTGGAATAGATTAAACAGAATTGGAAAAAATCCTACTCAACGTTAATAACGTTTTTGGAACCACAGTTAGTATAGGTACCTACTATTGGTGTAGGTACAATTGTACCTTATTTTTTATTGAATTTTTGTACTCTGTATTTCCTTTTATTTTCTGGTATTATTATTATTTTTGTTTTGTTTTGTTTATTTTTTAGTTACCTTCTTACCTCATTGTTCATAGATACTTTCCTAACTGCCTGTTTCTATTGTATTTTCAATTTCCGTGTGTGTATATGTACCAAATAAATATTTATTCTATTCTATTCTATTCTATTCTAATAAGTCGGTTAGGTAAGGTATAGATGGCAGTGCTTAGTTAGGTACTCACCCTGAACCACAGAATACTTATTAGTACATATACAGAAGGCGGACTCCACGAAAACATTTATATACCTACTTGAACAATTCATCCACATTGAATATGGCTTCGCGACGGGCTCTTCACAATCATGGCTGCGTTAGTGCATGGTGTCATGACAACCGGTTGTCCAGAATAGCTCTTCTCCAAACTTGACCAATCGCAATTAATTTACAACACGAGACCTTGTTGCTGTACTACTTTAAGCACAAAACATTTGCGTTTCGGGGCAGTTTTCGGTACCAAGCAACCAAATGCTAGAATAACATTCCCCCACCTCTTAGGCTTTTGAAATCTAAATTTACTTTTAAAAAACGAATTAAATATATTTTAATTGATCAGCAAAAATCCGGATTGCTTGGTACGGATGCCTCATTTATTTATTATATTTATATCTTTATTACATCTTTAGTGTTTTGTATTACTCTGGCCACTTATTTTGAATATAACTTATTTTTAACCTTTCAGCTATTTATACATTCTCACATGGTCTTGTGGCAGCTATGGTTTTGGCAGAATAACAGCGTCTACTCCGAAACCAGTAGGCATCATGCTGAGACGGGCCAATTTGCTATTGTAGCATACACATAGGTACACACATCTTAGCGTAATTGTATTATTGTGTCCCCGTTTCAGCTTAGGCGAAAATGATTTCGTATGTCCGTCTGTCCGGATGTTCTCCTCTACAGGTCGCATTTCTCAACCGATTCTCGTGAAATTTTATGAGCAGGTCCTTTAACTATATAGATTATTTTTGTCGACTCAATTTTTGGAATTTTTTCAAAATGGCAGAAATATGGGCGTTGAAAACGTAAAAAAAGTTATATTTCAGACATTTCGAAAATTTTTTGCGAGGTCTACACCTCACAGAGCCACCAGTTAGTACCATGTGCCTTGTTCTTTTCTTGTATTTTGTGTGTTGTGTGCTAAAAAGCTAATAATTGTCTGTCTAAGTCTGTGTCTATATAAATAGCGACTCTTAGAACGACGCAACAAAGTGCAATTCAGCTTGCACAAGCTCTTAGCGCCTAACATAATATATACCTACCTACATGATGCGTCTCTTTCTTTCGCGTAACTCTATCGTCTGGTGCGGCACACGCTTTACGAATTTGCTCCCCAAGGTGAGTCAGACGATGTACTTGTAGCTTCGTACTTAAAGTGCGGAGTGCGCCTGTTTGAACCCGATCGACCGGAGGCGCAAAACTCCGCGTAACACGGTTACCTCCACATCCTCCGATAATTATTATAATTGACGACATTTCTCTTCATGCCATAATACTCGTATTTCTAGATAATACTAATGAACCCTACTCTAGAAGTAGGTTATTTATGATCATATTGATATTGATAATTGATAATTGATAATGCCGGACATTTCACACAGCATCATCTGGCCCCAAAGTAAGCAGAGCTTGTGTTATGGGTACCACATGACTGATATACTACATATATCCTTTTTTTTTATTAAATACATACATATTATACATAGAAACACCCAGACCCGAGACAAATAGTTGCAGATCATACAAACATTTGTCCCGCGGCGGGAATCGAACCCGCAGCCTTCTGTATCTCAGGCAGGCCTTTACCCACTGCGCCACAGAGGTCGTCATATTAGGACGAGCAAATGAGAAAAGAGAACAAATAAGTATCTATATTGCGTAAATAAATACCTAGGTATCGTTGCAGAATTGCTTGTTGTCATGCATTTGCATTATTTACCTACGCATATTAAGGTTAAAAGCAAATTCAATTTTTTCAACTTTTTACACATCATCCTCTAGCTCCAAAGTAAGCAGAGCTGGTGCTATGGCAACCAGATGTCTAGGTCGGATACTTAGTTATAATGATAATAATAATAATAATAATAATGCCGGACATTTCACACAGCATCATCTGGCCCCAAAGTAAGCAGAGCTTGTGTTATGGGTAGGTACTACATGACTGATATGAAATTAAATTAAATGAAATTTATTGAGAGAATAACAAACATAAGTAATCATTGTACAACCATAACTTAACCTAATTAATATATTTATATAATTGTTTGTTTTTTATTACTGATTGGACGATCATTGGTACCCAAACTAGGATCGGTGTCCTGTGATATGGTGTACCAATGCCCACCGCCGGACGATTTGGTTGAGGCTAGTAATATGACTGATATACTATATAGTTACATATCACTAGAAAATAAATAAATATTGTTGGATAACTCATACAGCACCATCTAGTCCCAAACTGAGCAAAGCTTGTACTATAGGAACCAAATAACTGGATAGTATACTTTATATACCTAAGTACTTGAAAATATACACTTATGATACTTTATAATACCCAGACACATAATAAACAAACAAAAAATCATAGCATTGACAACCTCTGTGGCGTAGTGGGCCAAGGTCTGGCTGAGACACATAAAGGTTGCGGGATGGATTCCCGCCGCGGGACAAATGTTTGTATGATCTGCAAGTACTTGTCTCGGGTCTGGGTGTTTCTATGTATAATATGTATAAAAAAACGTATGTAAGTAGTACATCAATCATGTGGTACTCATAACACAAGCTCTGCTTACTTTATGTCCAGATGATGCTGTGTAAAATGTCAAGCATTATTTTCCAAAAAAAAAAAAACACTAATGGTCCCTAGTCGTATTTAAGGACTCTACTTACCTGCCTAGTTACAAATCGAAGATCTATACACTATGCCACTTGAGGAAGCTTTCTAAAGGGTAGACTCATGCAATGTCGTTAATGCTAATAATTGTAGCGTAATTGACTGCCCACCGGTATGAACCGGTCTGCCGTCTAGATCCTCTTCCTATCCGTAGATATAATAATAATAAAAAATACGTGAGTGTCCGAGTGTTTCACGACACTATCACCAGCTATCATTGTATATTATTATTGATCAACAAATACAAATGAATGAATTACTAGCGTATGAGAGCAGTTAAATGAAACGCAGAAATAACTAATGAATTGAAGGAATGGTTGGAAATTTGGTAATTAATATATTTTTCCGATTTGT
Organism: Lampropteryx suffumata; assembly: GCA_948098915.1. NCBI lineage: Eukaryota > Metazoa > Arthropoda > Insecta > Lepidoptera > Geometridae > Lampropteryx > Lampropteryx suffumata. The sequence goes on from OX402552.1 coordinate 10,132,093, forward strand.
GAAAATAAACATTTTATTGTACATCATTCAATTCATCTAATTCATTCGTTCATCTAATTAATTAATTCGTGTCACCGGATCGATAACTGTCTACACTAAAGAAAGGATCGTGACGGAAATTCGTGACGGAAAAATCTTACACTTTTTTTCTCCTAGCCCCCATTCGCCAAGTCCGTACCGTGCGATACGGAGCTTCGTTCCAATATTAGCTATTATTGTTCCATTCACAAACGTTTAACTTTTAACTTATCTTAATCACTGATTTTGATACGTGTAAGGACCATTTTAAGCGGCAAAAGATTCAAGGACTATTTGAAGCTGCAAAAACCTCCTCCAACTCTTTCCATCTGGCTCTATCTCTGAAGATTCTGCTACCTCTTTGCTTTGCCGCATCCGTAGATAACATCACCTAAAACTCGTAAAAATAGAAAAAGATTATAAAATACAGGTGGTACAGGTTCACAGTGGCCGAATTTATCCAAGGAGAGCCAAAAGCGAGAGTTTGCATCACTTGACTTTACCGTTGGATCGACCTCCCCTAAAATACGGCAAGTGGCAACCTCAAATCCTACATTACCGATAACTTGTGTGAAAGTTAATGTACAAGTATAATTTTTATGAGGAGCATCGAATTAAGCTCTCTGACTTTTACTACCATTTGTTTCCGTGGTTGTAGGTATTTTTCAATCAGACTGTTAAATTTTATATTGTACTAGCGGCCCGCCCCGTCTTCGCACGGGTGCAATGCTGATACTAAATATATTACAGAATGTCTTACTACTACTACTACTACTACCTAAGAGATAGACATAATATGTCTATCTCTTATGTATATTATACCATCGCGGACTTTTTTGTAGACCTTTTTAAGGTGTACAATACTGTAGTACATTATTTTGATCTATCTCGTAGCGTTCAGCCAGCGTTTGCAATCTAAGCGCAAAAATTTGTTTATTTACATCACATTAGAAACCTCTAAAATTATCAGTGTTTCTCTTCTATATTATGCATGTCTTATGCATATAAACCTTCCTCTTGAATCACTCTATATATTAAAAAAATCCACATCAAAATCCGTTGCGTAGTTTTAAAGATCTAAGCATACATAGGGACAGACAGACAGCGGGAAGCGACTTTGTTTTATACTATGTAGTGATACTTTACCTATCTGGCTCAGCGTATTAGCATTGCCATTCAACGTGGCTATGCCAGTGCGTCTTGGAGACTTGGAGACGCTGCCCTCTGGCAGTGATCTGGATCAGTTAAGCTATCTATAGATCGCTTTGATTGCTTTATCAAAGCGATCTATAGATATACTTTACTTTACTTTTTATTTTTCTGTTTATGTTCAATATTATTGTATATTATTCTGTACATTTCTGTTACTATTTTAAAATAAATGAGTTTCTACTTATGTATGAATAATAGGTATTTACATATGAAGTTGGCGTTATTACTATAGAATAATATAAAATTTAGATAAACACGGGCTTTACTCGCGTATTATTTTGTCGATGGAGGCACCGACACTGTTTCGATTCATCTAGAGAATCTTCATCAGAGTGAGTTTGAACCGCGGTCCGCTCGTTGCTGCTCGAGTTCACGGTTCGCACTCACTTTTGAAAGTTAAACTATAGAATAAATTAATATAATTTTCACTCAAAACGGGATATTTACCATGATAAATGAGTTTTTCTGCTTCTCGATATTTCGGCACAGTTGCATGCGCCATGATGACGAGATAAACTGATATGTGCAAAACCATGATAGTTTTAAAAGTTATAATAAATTAATAATTCCGGACATTTCGCACAAAATCATCTTGCCCCAAAGTAAGCAGAGCTTGTGTTATGGGTACCACATGACTGATATACTACTTATATGGGTACTTTTTTTTTGTAAATGCATACATATTATACACAGAAACAACCAGACCGGAGATAAATACTTGTAGATCATACAAACATTTGTCCCGCGATGGGAACCGAACCCGCAACCTTCTGCGTCTCAGCTAAGCCTTGGCCCTCTGCGCGACAGAGGTCGTCTTGTATGTATGTATCTGATACTGTAAATACCAACTTCATATGTAAATAACACAGCTCGACGAGTTTACAAACACTCAAAGATCACATACATGCATATCTATTGTGTGCGTCATCGAACTTGTTAGGTACCTATCAAAGTCGAGACCCCTGCATTAGGTAGGAAACTATCAGTAGGATCATGCAAATTTTGTCCGGCCGTGGAAATAGAAACCGCATCTTTTGCGTCTTAGCTAAACACTTGCTGCGCCACCGGAAGTTAATTTTGGTTGCCGACATTGTTTTAAAATATATTATGTAAATTCGCTAATTAAAGTTAATTAAAGTAAATTTGCTACATAATATATTGGGTAAAACATTCCGTGGCTGCATTTCTCGTCAAGCTTATCAATGACTTCAATATCTAATCATTATCACCGAGATTCAATCGGTCTGTAATCTGCAAAATGATAATGTTGCTAGATAGGTAGGTACTTGCGCCAAAAAACAATTATACGAATCAGTGTTAGTCAGCAATCGTCCAAATGGCGGATAAGACAAAGAAAAAGCCGTCCTTCTTTACTTTGAGACGAGGGAACAGTCAGAATTTGAAGAATGAAGAATTGCCGAGACTGACACCGCCTATAACGCCTAAAGGGCAGGATGGACCGCTGTGTAATAGATATACTGCTTCATCGAGGGTAATGAATACCACACCAGCGGCTATATCTAGAAAGTAAGTCCTCGTATAATCTAAATAGCAATACGTGAAGCAAAAATTTTACCCTTTTTTACGAAAATTGCGCGGACTGAGGAGTATGAAATTTCGCACTCTTATTATTTATATAGAGAAAGAGTGCAGAATGCTATTTTTTTTTAATTATGCATAAAAATAGATTAATTATTAATTAATTATGGTCGAATTTCGACCAGTTTAATTAGATATGTAGATAACTCTTTATTGCTATACCACACAGAAAAATACAAAAAAAAATATTTTACAATAAAAGGCAATTCAATGGGCGGCCTTATCGCTAACAGCGATCTCTGCCAGGCAACCTTTGGGTGGATTGGACTATAAATAAACGGAGAAGAGGAATGTTGGTGTGGTGTTTACATATATACTATACTATACGCGTACTTACATAATCTTTAAATAAACTAAATATAAAACTGATATAAATAATTACGTTTTAAAAACTAAAAAGAAAACCGACGTCATTGAATGATATTTGAGCCTATAATACATTTTAGTGGAAAATAGATGTATTTTGTTATAATATATAATATAGGTAGGTCAACTAAACACACTGCTCTGAGACAGCGTGGTTTCGGAGTAACGAAAATATCATCGATGTACACAATTTTTTGATTTTTGTTGATTTTTTAAAAAGCGCTCGACCGATTTTATTAAATGGGACCACCTGGGAAGTATACTCTTAGCAGTATTTAGGGCTGTATTTTTATATTGTGTTGACTTTAAAGCTTTATGGGACCGCAGATCTAAGTACCTATTTGATATTAACTTCAGCTTGATACCTACACGTGTTCCTGAAAATAAGGTTATGACGTATATACAGAAAGACTGACAGACAACAAAGTAATTCGTTTTTCTTTTGAGGTACGGGACCCTAAAAAGATTTTATAGAGGTACTTGTACCTACTCTGAAGTTAAAAAAATGTCCGATAAATAAACATTTGTTCAATACCTTGCAAAGTTTAATGATTGATCATTGTTTCAACTTGTCTAGTTTAGTAGAGCAGGTATTCGGGTATATTTGTATATCGTCTTTGCTTATCTAAGACATATTGCCTTAATAATTTTCACACAAAACGGGATATAACGGGATTACCATGAATATATCATAATGGTAAATATCCCGTATTGTGTGAAAATTATGTTCAAAACCATGATGGTTTTAGAAGTTATACCGCCTAAACTCTAGTTATAACAATATAGAATTTATTTACAGAAATAATTACAGAAATGTACAGAATAATATACATTAATATAAAATACACGTGAAACAGTTGAGCTATCTAAGGACCGTTTAAAACGATCTATAGATAGCTCAACTGATCCAGATCACTGCTAGAGGGCAGCGTTCCCTTATAAAATTTCCCTTCCCTTATATATTCCACAACTAGCTGACCCGGCAAACTTCGTACCGCCTCAGAATCAATAAATAAAAAAAGCAAGATTTTTTTCATGTTTACTCACCTTTTAAACCTTCCCTAGACTTCCACAAATAATTCAAAACCAAAATTAGCCAAATCAGTCCAGCCGTTCTATAGTTTTAGCGAGACTATATATATATAAGATATAGAATGATTATGTTATTTCACTGCATTGTAATCATTATAAATGCAATGCCAAATCAGTGTAATTATAATATCGATTCCAGGTATTAATTACAGCATTATTATCATAATATAAGTATTTATGTAGGTAGGTACATATATATTTTCAAACTTTACATATTTTTAACCGACTTCAAAAAAGGAGGAGGTTCGCAATTCGTCGATATCTTTTTTATTTTTTTTATATTAATTTTATGTTAAACCGATTACTCAAAGACGTCTGAACCGATTTGGAAAATTATTTTTTGTTACAAAGGGTAAACTTCCCAGGTGGTCCCATTTAAATCTAATCGAAATCGGTCGAGGTGTTTTTAAAAAATCAAGAAAAATCAAATAATTGTATACATCGATGATATTATTTATATTCAATGAAGTCGGTTTTCTTTTTAGTTTTTATAACGTAAATAATATAAAATTCTTGAATACTTCTAAACAGGATGTCGGCGGGTGGTTTTAAGGAGTTGGTGCAGTGTGCACTATGCCTTGAGGTGTTACACAATCCGAAGATGCTACCGTGCCAGCACACTTTCTGCTTGGCGTGTCTGACCGTTTATGTATTTGGTTTGTATTGATTTGTTTACGCTTAAAGCTTTGTATATCGAGTATCTTGGATGCTAATAAGAAGTCGGTCGGCAGAAAAACTAGTGCAAAGTTTTGCAAAGTAGTCTTAATTCTTAACCCTCAAGTATACTCTCCTTTTCGTTCTAATGAGAATAAATAAAGATAGCAACAGATGTAAACAACATTAGCACACAATCCGAAGATGCGCCACTTTCTTCTTGGAATTCTTTTATCGAGTGCTTTGTGTCCATTTCACGTGCTTAATTTATTGCACTGCCCGGCTTTTTCATTGGGTGAACAACTTATTTCGACAAATCCGATTGACCCAAATTTTTGGGTCTTAAATTTCGTTTCTTTACAATAAACATTTTATTTATTCGGTGCAAAGTTGGCGAATTTTATCTATTTAAGGTAGCAAGTATGGCAGAGAAAGAGGCCTCTCACAAAATCGTTACAAGTCAAGTACCTACTGGAAGATATCTCGAGACGTGCCACTGGGCTTAATCTTTGGCTTTACGTATTTACTTTCAACCAGGGAGTACGCCAATGCACAAAACTAACTAGTAAAATTTGCTTTCATGAAGTATCTGTTGTATGTGTGGAGCAAAAACCTTTTCAAATTCCTTCAGATTTGTGGTCCAATTATTCCTCATCAAGCAATTCCATGATGGATGCTATTTTGACGTGACGCTACATTCCAGAAGCAACCAGCTTCAACTGTCCGATCTGCCGTTCAAAGACCCAAGTCCAAGGACCGAACTACCTCAGCGAGCTACCTTCAAACCTCTACATCGATTCAATCCTTTCTCTGGTCGGAGTGATGCCTAAAGCTGAAATCCCCACGTCTCCTTCAGCGGGGACGGCTATGCAAAGTGTTGAGTTGTTCGCATCAGGCACTCGGTGTACAAGCTGTAAGACTTTGTGCGATGACAAAGACGTGTCTTCGTGTGATCACTGTAAACTAGTAAGTACCTACATACTCAATAACGAACAGTCAGATTAATATGTAACTTAGCAAGCTTATAACATGCTCATACTATACCTTAGTTCACACCAGACCTACTTACAGCATCTTCGTCCCGCTTCAGAGGAAACTCACTTTTAGGTCGAGTACACACCAAAGCACCACTGCTTTGGTGGATACTAGACCATAATAATAGTGATCTAGGAGATAATACTTATTGGTTAACTAATTGAATCATTTGTACAACTTCTCACGAAACCGTCTAAGCGGAGACGTTACGTGTATGCGGAGATGACATCATAACTCTAACTACTTCGCTTTGGTCGCTACTCGCCTAAATCTACAATTCAGTAAAGTTTACAGCAAGATACACAACGAAGCTTAGATCTAAAGCCATTTATATTCTAGAACCGTCTGAGACTTTGTCAGATCTAATCAGTTTATCTTGCTCGTTTGCAGAAATTCTGCGCGGTATGCTGGTCTCAGCACTTGGATGACATGCGATTGCAAATCGAGTCTATAGTGAAGCAGTTAGATTCCGCGACGAGTCGTCTTGAACATAAAATAAACCACTATAAGGTAGTTATGAAGCTATTAAGGATTCTTATTGTTGGGTAAAAATGTTTAGGTGCTATTTATTTTAAAGGACACTGAGATTTGAGGGTAAGTACTTAAATTGACCTTCTAATGGTACTTACGGACTGTTAGCGAACGAGTCTTACGAACGTACCATCCATTCTATCCTAACATAAGTAGGTACCTTACAGCCGAGATATTTAGCCGAGAATGTTACAAATGCTAACAAATGCTGTAACAAATGCTAGGCAGAAACTTTATCCTAAAATTTATTATACGAAATTTATTATATTATTTATCCATACTAATATTGAATTTACAATTTATATCTATACTTATAAGCTTGAGCTGAGCTTGAGTTGAGCTTAACCTGACTGACTGACTGATTCATCATCGCCGAGCCGAATCCGCTGAAGCTAGAAAGCTGAAATTTGGAAGGTAGCTTCTTTTTACAGCACAAGAGAAGAGGGTGAAAAGAGGTGAAAACGAATGTATGAAACTTTTAAACGCGTGGTGCGATTTGCTTGAAACTTGATTTGAATAAATTAAATGCAAATTAAATGGAAACGTGTTTCAGGTTTTTTAAAAATAACCCCAACAAAGGGGTGTTGTGTGGTGTGTCAAAGTTTGTATGGGAACTTTTTAACGGGTGGTGTAATTTCTTAGAAACTTGGTTTGGATACTTGCAAATACAAAATAAATGGACAGGTGTTTCAAAATTTTTCAAAATAACTTTCATAAAGGAGTAAAATGGGGTGTCAATGTTTGTATGGAAACTTTTTAATGGGTGGTGTGGTGGGTGTGATTGGTTTAAAACTAATCAATAAAATCTGACATGAAGATAAATTGCATCCTGGGAAGGATTTAAGCTACAATTGCAAACTGCAATATTTATAATTTATTATTATTATTATATTAGTATGGATTCTGTTATTGCCACAGTTTTTTCTTTTCTCTTTCTCTATAAATTTGTCTTATAAATGCAAAAGTGTTAATGTTTATTAGGGTTTTGTTTGTCGGTCAATCATGCTGCTACGACTAGGCAGATTCGAATGAAATGTGGTTTAGATAAAGTCGGTCCCCTGAAATAGCGTATAAGTTGCTTTTTCTGTAGCTATGACCGAATAAAAAGGTTCTTTATTAATATTGTATACAAATTTTGAAAAATACATTATCACATAGCGACAGGCGAGTTTAACCATAAAAAGAGTTTTCTTCCAGCAAGCCTTGGGAAGTGAAAATATTAAACTAATGGTGGGTATGATGCGTACAAAAGGGGGAAAGAGAAATTAAGAAATATGCATACAAACGAACAAGTACAGAAATACACTAACAGACAGAATGTTGCAAAAAAAATATTGATATAAGAACATATTTTGCAGGATCGCTGCGACCGCATAGCTGAACAAATAAACATAGCCGCAGATGATAAAATCAGTGCCATCATACAATCCAAAGAAGCTATGTTGAAAGAGGCAGCTAACCTTCAGAAAACTGGAGACATGTCTGCTCTGGCTTTGAAGACTTCGCTGGAAGAGGCCATGGATGTCGCATCAAGGTCAATGACTGCTACTATTAATGCTAAGGATGCTGAACAGGTAGAGATTACTCTATTTTCTTATGTCACACTCGCTCCTACTACCCCTATATTGTTTTTTAAACTTACGCGATCAGAACACATTATTATAAATACTTACGGGTATTTATCGCGTTTATTTACCTATTTTTCCCGACGTTTCGACAGGTTTACACTCTGTCGTGGTCACGGGATGACCACGACATGATGACGATGGGATGACGGGTCATCCCGTGACCACGACAGAGTGTAAACCTGTCGAAACGTCGGGAAAAATAGGTAAATAAACGCGATAAATACCCGTAAGTATTTATAATAATACCCCTATATTGTCCTTCCCCAAAATACAAATCTGTCTCCATACTAAATTTTATTAATATCCGTTCAGCGGGTTTGCCGTGAAAAGATAACAAATAAAGAAACAGACATACAGACAATACACTTATAGTATAGATAATTCGCTATCGTTTCGTTAAAATATTGTCTCTCTTTGTCATACTAATATCAATGTATGAAGATGATAACGATTTTTATTTGGGTCTCTTGCGAAGCAAACATTGCACTCTTATTTTTTTTCCAGTTTTATTAGTAATTTTGGTGCTTTTATTTATGAGTCTAGTGTGAATAATTGGAATAAAAGCTTTGTGTTTCTTTGTGATTCGAGCAAAAGTAATCCGTAGTTATTTTAAATGAAAGGTACCATATAAAAGGTTCATATAAAATAACAAATGACGAACGACAAGATACGACTTTGTGACAATAAACAATAAAAACACTTGACACTGGCATAATTGACATTATTATGACACATGTCATTAACGAAGAAGAAGAGAAGAAAGATGATAACAGATTTAAACAACACATTAGTTAAATTTTGATAAACACGGGTTTTACTCACGTATTATTTTACGAACCGTGAACTCGAGCGGCGACGAGCGGACTGCGGATCAAACATGATGAAGATTCTCTAGATGAATCGAAACAATGTCAGCGTCACCATCGACGTCAACACCACCGAAATTAAAATTATGGTTTAAAATTTATGATCTTTTTTAATGAAAATTTATGAATTTATAATCCTTGGAATTATTGGATTTACAATTTCAAATGGAACAGTTCTACCTGGTAGTAGGAGTTTCAGCAAAGGTCCATCTTAGTGATTCACAGCGCAGTACCAGATACTATATCTCCGATCAGTAGTGTACAGTGGGTCCGGCTGAGACGCAGAAGGTTGCGGGTTCGATTCCCACCGCGGGACAAATGTTTGCACGAGATGCAAGTATTTGTCTCGGGTCTGGGAGTTTATAAGTATGATATGTATGTATTTACAAAAAAACAAGTATATAAGTAAGTAGTATATCAGTCATGTGGTACCCATAACACAAGCTCTGCTTGTTTTGGGGCCAGATGATGCTGTGTGAAATGTCTGTTTTTTTTTTTTATTAGTTATAAGATGGAATCATGCAAAAAGCGCTTAGGACCAGGACGAGTTTCCTGCCAGTTCTTCTCGGGCTTGTGTTAGGAGGAAGAGTCACCTAAATTCATCTAGTATGTAAGACATTTCGAAGTGATCCTTGTGATTGTACTGAATAAAATATCTTTTAACTTTGACTTGACTTGATTAACTATTATTTTTATTATTACTTTGTTTACGTTCAAAAGGAACCAGAGCAAGTAAATTTATTGGGAGAATAGATAAAATAATGATGTCATAGTCAGCAACTCGCGTTCATTAGCTCTGGTATTGCAAGCGCCCATAGGTTACGCTAACCACTTACCATTAGGTGGGACGTAAGCGTGTTTGCCGGCTCGCTTGTTAAAAAAACACAAACATAACCGATGATAAGAACGCGAAGGTGATAAGTAACGACATAAATAGATTGTGTCGAAATAATGTTATCAAATTAAATTGAAAATCACATCAATCAGTATCGTAATCTTTTTCTGTTTTCGTTTTAGTTTTAAAAAAGTTCCGTATATATAATAAGAACACTTAATAGTAGTTGATAGCATGATAAGGATTCGTGTATCAAAACTCAATGATAACTAATACCATTACCTGTCATATATACATACTTATGATACATTATATCACCCAGACAAACATCTATGTTCACCACACAAATGATCTTGGGACGGCATCGAACCCTCAACCTACAGCGCATAAGGGAGAGCTACTACCAACTGAGCTGACAGGCCAGTTGGATTATGGATTTCTTAATACAATCAATGTCTATCACTTTCGATTATCAATAGGGGATTCAGTATAACGTTATAACGTATAGGCATTATTTAAATCATAAGTACCTATGTTTGTAACTTTCCGTTTCCTAACCGACACCCTTCTTAGCACAACGATTAAAATTTACAAGGGATCGTACAGATTACCAAGACATATGTGAAAGACGTTCTTACAGAATCCCTATCCCAAGAACTAATTCAGAAATGGCTAGACGAAGTCCGAGTTCTTCACTTCTGAACACCTACAACAAAGTTTGTAAAAAGTGTGACATATAGGGATTGCACTGTTTATACTTGTAAAAGGACTATTCTGCAATGGCTTATTAGTCTTTCGTATGATGAGGTAGAAGTTTTAAGATAATTGGTTCTTCGCGCAATAAAAACTAATCTCAAACACACACACTTTCATACACTCACCTGCACACATACATACACTCATCCACATACATACACACACACATACACACTAAAAATAGCGACTGATGATGAGATACTGTTTTAATAACTTGAGCGGTATGAATTTGAGTAACCGAAAAAGTAACTAAACTGACGACGAATATTAATTACAGTGGACCCCCGGTAATCCGGCCCCTGACTAATCCGTCTAAATGTAATCCGACATGGTCTATTATTTATTATTGAATATTTTTTTGACAATCTTCGCTAATGCTTGATTGAACAAGTTATAACTTGTATGCACCATCACTATTGTGCTCAACGCGTAGGGTATTGTTTTGATTCTGATTGCTTAGTTTGAATTTGAAGTTTGAAGAAGATAGCAGTGCGGTCTAGCGTGTGTTCATTGTTTACTGTTTATTCATTGTGTATTACTTATTCGTACGTAGGTCTTAGTACTCTATAATCCGACAAATTTGATAGTCCGACACTGCCGTGCAAAATGTTTGTCAGATTACCGGGGGTCCACTGTAAAAATGAAATCCATTTTGGATATTATCATTTTAGGCGTGCTACTATATTACTAAGTGAGCGACTAGAAATACAGAGAGGGCAACTACAATATTAAGATAGAGACGATTTTTTCAATTGAGGTTAGGTTAGGTATTAGTATTTCTCAAAGTGGTTTTTCTATTCGAAACACTTCATTTAAGATAAAATGCCGCTCACTATGAATAAATCATTTGCCAAATATTGAAAAAAATGCAGAACGTAACGTTGACACCCAAACAAATATTAGGTCGCATCTCATCTTGTATTTTAAGTACCTACTCAAATAAATGTTTGAAAGTTGCTGTTCTGTTTATTTCTCGTCACTTTCAAATTTAATTTACAGTCTCATTTAAATACTACCCGTATTGTATTTGTCGTTTGATATTCTATGAAGTCACAGGTATTTACTCCATAAATTAATAAACGAACAATTGACGTATCGAATATATCGTAAACAATTTAATCACTTGATATTAGTAAAATTATCAAAAGACATGCCATTAATGAAGGAGAAAAACTAAAAGCTGTTAAATAGTACCTAACAATGTTTTGATAGTATCATAATTAATTATTTTTAGAGAGTTATTTTTAGGTGTTTATTTGTAATATTGGTTATTTTATTAAAATAAAGCTAGAGTTATTGACTCGGTGTGAATAATTGGAAGGAAAGTGCTATGTTTCTTTGTGATTCGAGCAAAAATAATTCGTATAATTATTTTATAAAGAGACAACAATTGACACCAAACACCAAACGACAACATACGACTTACATTGTGACGTCTTACTACTTTTTTCTTTTCTTCCTTGGCATCTGTCTTGTCGACAATGTTGCCAGTGTCAAGTGTTTATTTGTTAATAAAGTCTTAGTCGATGTCAATTGTCAGATTGTCAATTCTAAACGTCATCGCGGAATGGCCGTCTAGAACTTTTCTCGTCGTTCAAATCACATTGCACCATAATACACTTATAATTCAATTGTCCATACTTGTCCTATGTAGTCACAATTTATTCATTAAAATTCCGCTAAGATTACTGAATAAAACATGCAATAAAACAAGACAAGAATATTAATTTAGAAGTGCTATGTTACTTTAGGAAATGACAAACGAAGAATCTTCAACTTCTTACTATAAACAATCTAATCACTTGACATTGGCAAAATTGATAACATAAGCCATTAAGGAAGAAGAAGTAGTATTCGAATAAAATAATCGCAGCCAAGTTATAACTTCGTTTCCAGGTAAACACATTCATAAACCTCCATCAAAATGCGATCCAACTCCTCTCTGACGTTTCCAAATGGGACACAGAGCGTTTTGTGTTCGACAAAGAGGCTTTCAGCATCGAGGTCGACTGCGCCACTCCAGTGGACGCGGAGTCTGACGATCCAGTGCCCGAGGGGGCAAAGCAAAACAATCCTTTGGAAAGCGAGGATAGCCTTGTTTTGCATTACAGGTAGATTCTTTAGTTATATGGAATACTAGCATCTGCCCACACCAATTTTGATTGATGCAAAAAAAAGTTCTGTTGATCCGATCGCTACCAAGCTTCACAGGATCACCCGCTAGGCCAATCTGAAGATTTACTAAAAATTTCATCGAAATCGGTTCAGCCGTTTCGGAGTCAATATAGAACATACATACACACGAATCGCTTTTTATAGTTATACCTATGTGGAATATATTAACAGAAATACAAAATATTTTATTTCACAAATACATTGGACTGTAATAAGAAACAATTAGCTACACGGTATTACAATGGGTGGTTTTATCGCTAGATAGCGATCTCTGCCAGACAACCTTGGGATGGATTGACATTCTTATAGCTGAATATGGGGTGATGAAAATTAATATGAGTGATTTATGATAAAAATATACATCATACATATTTACAGTATAACAAAAACGCAGTGGCGCAGTGTGCCAAGGCCCAACGCAGGTCGCTGCGGGTTCGATTCCCGCCGCGGGACGGGAAGTATTTTCTCGGGTCTGGGTGTTTATATTATATATTATATGTATTTACAAAAAAGTACGGATATATCACTATATCAGTCATGTGGTAAACTTAACACAAGCTCTGCTTACTTTGGGGCTAGATGACGCTGTGTTAAATGTTTTTTTTTTAATTCTTATTAGTACATGTACCTACAGAAGGCGGACTCCGAGAATAATTAATAATTCACGCAGGAAGTGAGTTTAATCAGTATTCAACTGAGACCTCTATGTAAAAGGATAAATTAAAATGCATTAAATCCTAGAAAAGGCTTATTCTTATACGGCTTAACGGCTTTTATATTTAAAGCAAGCTTCGCAGAGTTTGTACTTAGAGAATCAAAATGACATAAAATTTTACTATAACCACGTAATACTCTGACGACCTTTGTGGCGCAGTGGGCGAGGACCTGCCAGAGACACATTAGGGTTGCGGGTTCGATTCCCGCCGCGAGAGAAATGTTTGTATGATCTTCAAGTATTCGTCTCGGGTCCGGGTGTTTCTATGTATAACAATGTAAGTGCATTATATACAAAAAGTATATAAGTAGTATATCAGTCATGTGGTACCCATAACACAAGCTCTGCTTACTTTGGGGCCAGATGATACTGTGTGAAATGACCGGCATTATTTATTTATTTGGGCGAGCCACTAGACACGAAAAATAGAAATATAGTTTCAGATTAATAGACCATGGTCTGTAGGGCGATTATGGAACTCTAATTACAATCAATGTCTATCAGAAATCTATGAAAACTGATAGAAATTGATTGTAATTAGAGTTCCATAATCGCCCCACTGATCACGTGACCAAATAAATAAATAATAATAAATATTGGTGGACAATGCACAAACCATCTAGCCCCAAACTAAGCATAGTTTGTATTTTTTAGTATATTTTTATATAAATATCAGACACAGAACAAACAGCTATATTCATCACACAAATGTTTATCCTGGGAAACAATAGAACCCTTAACCTACAGCGCAGAAGGCTTACCAACTGGTCAGTCAAAACTGACAAAAACGAACCGCTTATGTATTCTATATATATTTTAGGTCCCGTAACTTTGTCCCCCATTACGTATGGCGTAAGACCTCTCGCCCGTGTGGCATAGGCCTTAGTCCATGGGACAATCATCTCTACATCTGCGGAATGGATAGCCATAGCGTCCTAGTTGTAGAGAGAACACATGCCAAGATTATAACGAGGTTATCATGTGAAGAGATGCTGTGTCCCGCGCATATTGCTTTTATGAAGAGTTTGGGAGAGATCTATATCACTGGTAAGGAAAAACCTGTGATGCCTGAGTTATACCACAATAATATCTGTTTACTAGGAGGTGTCCGCGGCTTTGTTCGCGTGGGACTTACGTGAGTAAAGTTATTTCAGCAAGGCGATTATGGAACTATGGACACAATCAATGTCTATCAGTTTCAATTAGCAATTATACGTTATTTCAATCATTAGTTTGATTATAACAAGAACTAGTTTTAACAAGTTGGATTATTATTACGTACGTTCCGTTTTTATCTCAGACTAAATAAAAAACAAGGACGGAGTGCCGTAGCAAAACCAAGATGAAGCTTCAAAACCGTGCTATGTAAAAACACGTGCACAAACACCTAAACCATGCTCCTTGCTTGTACATGTCACGTCCAGTACCTCAAGATCGAACAAAAACATTCATATATATTAAATGGTGGCAATTCGGTTGGCACCAACCTAAGCTAAAATTAGGTTTAGACTATCAAATTAAACATTGTTATTCTGCTGTTACCAACTTATCCTAGTTCAATTTTATCTAATTTAATTAAGTGTTCCTTATTTAGTTAGATGGTACCAACCGAATAGGTTTTACAAATGATATGACTAACTAAAATATATTTTAGATATTCCTAAATTTAGAAATGAACCAACCGAATCGCCACCAATAAGTCCTAAGTTTTTAAAATATTAGGAAACCGAAACGTCATTGACGGAACTTGACCTAATGCGCGAGGGTTTTGCTGGACGACGAAGTGGCATCTACTAAGATCAAAAAGCAGATTTAGGTGTATGTGGGTGCGTGTATTAGCGGCGTGCGGGTTTTGAGCCTTCACTTTAGTTGATCGCGGCACTGCGTCTTTATATTTATTTGGACTTTTCATATGACAGCATGTCTGACAATCACCACGAACCTTCCGTAATACCAATTCATCAATAGTAACTGAAAGCTGTTAATATTTTTTTTTTATTAGTATCAGAATTCCATAATCGCCTCGCTGGTCTACTCTACTTCTACAAAGTTTCAGCCGTTTGAGAGTCAACAAGTAACAAACTAACAAATATACAAACCGTCACATTTATACTATTATTAAAATATAATAGTCAACATGTTAATAAATAAATCGTTTTTTTAGTAAAAAGATAAACAAAAAAAGTGAGCAAGACAGTAACAGTAACAAATAAAAAAACAAGAGAGAGAACAATTATCATCTCGCTTTCCTGCAATCTGTGGTAGTGATTTCGTGAAAAGGGACGAAGTATGTAAATGGAAATCGGGAAAGCGCGCGCTATTTAATTTGAGAAATAAGCGCGCGCTGTGGCAGAGTTGGCCGCCAGATGGTACCAACCAATTTTCCGAGAGGTTGGTACTGTCAGCCAACAGTGTGTGCGAGAAAGAGAAAGGGAACTAGAGAAGTAGAATGCATCAGCTGTCCGCATAACCTAGTGATGTGTAAAAAGTGTACTGTTATATAAACTAATTCAGGTTATAATGTTAATGTTGCTTCATATCAAGGTGAAATGTCAGATGTAACACATCATTATGCAATTACTGTAATGCTCGCTCGTTTTTTTATAGTAAGAACTGGTATATTATATTTTTTTATACTTTTGCTATCAAAATTAGTTATTGTTTTGTTATTAGATAGGTGATTTATCATAAAACATGTTTTGGAATTTACTTACATAATGCTAAATCAAATCGAACCGATACTCATTACTGGTAATGGTACTTAGATGGCGCCGCCTGTAAAATTCTAATAAACTAACGTTGCTAGATATTATTGTGTTATTAGCTGCCCGAGGCTTCGCACACGTGTTACCTACATAAAAAGTAGCCGATCTCCCCACAATACAATCTATTTATTTACTGAATTTCATCAAGATCCGTTCAACTGTTTAGACTTCAGACATTTTTGAGTTTGATGAACAAAATGAATGATGAACAAATGGATGAACGAACGAATGGATGAAATTGATAGAAGAACAAAAGGTGCACGTGGCTGAGATGCGAATGCTGAGATGGATGTGTGGAGTGACGCGAATGGACAGAGTAAGGAATGAGTACATAAGAGGAAGTGTGAAAGTGGCGCCAGTTAAAGAAAAGATGAGGAGCAACAGGCTAGCATGGTACGGGCATGTAATAAAAGGAAGAATGGCATGTAACTAGGAGAGTGCTTGGTATGAATGTTGATGGATTTACCGAGTAGAGGTAGGCCAAAGAAAAGAAGGATGGATTGTGTGAAGGATGACGTGAGTAAGAAAAGAGTGAGTGTTGAGATGACGGCTGATAGAGGAGAATGGAAGAGCACATGTTGTGCCGACCCCACATAATGTGGGAAAAGGGCAGGATGATGATGGCACTTTTGAGTTTATAATAATAGTATGAACTGATGATACTAAAAGCGAAGGACCTGAAAAAACTTAATACGAGGAGATCATTGACGACCTCTGTGACGTAGTGGGCCAAGGCCCGACGGAGATGCAAAAAGTTGCGGGTTCGATACCCGCCGCGGTACAAATGTTTGTATGATCAGCAAGTGTTTGTCTCGGGTATGGGTGTTTCTATGTATGTATTTACAAAAAAAAAGTATATCAGTCATGTGGTACCAATAACACAAGCTCTGCTTACTTTGGGGCCAAATGATGTTGTGTTAAATGTCCGGCATTATTATCATTATAATCGTTTCTCTCTGTTTTAGATAAATGGAAGCACTGCGTCCATGTATTCTCCAAAGAAAGAGAGTACATCAGGTCGTTTGGTCAGAAAGGAAGTAGAGTCGGCATGTTCCGCTCACCGGAAGGAATAGCTACCGACAACACACAACAACACATCTATGTTGTTGACACTGGGAACGATAGGGTGCAGGTATTAACAACTCTATATATACATATTTTATAGTCATATAATGGTGAAATTATATATTTTTAATAGAAATTACAATGGTCGTGGATACGAACCACACTATAGTAAGAAAAGGACAGCAACAACAGAATCTTAACCATATAATCTTTACTAGCTGATGCCCGCGGCTCCGTTCCCGTCCCGTGGTACCTACATAATAAGTAACTTACATATCTCCAAGTTTCCATCTATCTACATACTAATATTCATCAAAATCCGTTCAACCGTTTTGCCGTGAAAAGGTAACAAACAGACATGCAGAGACACTTTCGACTTTTTTAACAGACCAAAAAAAAAGAGGCGGTTCTCAATTCGTTTTTTTTAATGTTACCTTATAACCCCGTCATTTATGAACCGATTTGAAAAATATTTTCATGTGAAAAGAGATATTTCCCGGTTGGGCCCATTGAAGTTTCATCAAAAACGGTTCAGTTGTTTGGTTTTAAATCAAAATAGCTGCAAAATATATGACATCCAAATAACGAAATTTCGATGTTTTGCTTTCCTGCGACTTTCCAGTGGTGTTAACGAATTCCGAAAAATGATAAAGTTCCAAAAAGCGTACAATAAAAACTTTAAACCGATTTAAAAAAAAAAGGAGTTCTCAATTCTCAATTTCTCAAAAAATTGCATTTTTATAGGCTCAAATTTCATTCGATGAAGACGGTTTTATTTTTAGTTTTTAAAACTGAATTATTATTAATATGGATTCCGTGGCAGTGAGTGTGTAACCTAGTATTCAAAACTTACAGATTCTCAAACCAGACGGTAAATTTATCGATCACATCGGAGTAGTAAGGAAAGCTCAACCAACCTTCAACACATCTGTGTGGGAAACAGCCGATATAACATGCACCGAACTAAACGCACCAACCAGTATAGCTGTTACAACTGACCGGGTTATAATACTAGATAGCGGTAACCGACGAGTTAAAGTATACAACAAGCAAGACAGGGGTAAAATTACTGAGTTCGGTTCGTTGGGACAGAGAAAAGGACAGTTCAGACAGCCTGAGGTCTTGGCTGTTGATCCAAAGGGATATATCTTAGTAGGGGACTCGGGTAATTGTAGGGTTCAAGTTTTCAAACCAAATGGTCAGTTAGTGAGGGTGTTTGGAGGGTTGGGGAATGATCCAGGGAAGTTTGGTTGGATATCCGGTATTCATGTAACAAATCAGCTGGATATTATTATTAGCGATTCGAAAAATCATAATGTTAACTTTTTTTGATTATTTACAAAGTTTAAACTAGATGGCGCTGCTGTTAAAGGCGGTATCCACGGCAAATGGCCTTTGGTATTGAAAAATATGTCATTTTATGCCGCTATTTGTACCTGTTAGTTAATTCATAAATTATAATAGAAAAAATATGGAATATATGGTATGTAAATTATTATCTTCTAAAGTTGACGTCATTTTAACAGTTTTAACGAATAATAAAAAAATATACTAGTTATAACACTACTTTGACTATCAGCTCAATTGGTAGTAGTTCTGCCTTCTGCGCTAAAGGTTGAGGGTTCGATTCCCAGCATAAACATTTGTGTGATAAACATAGGTGTTTGTTCTGTGTCTGGAAGTTATAAATTATATTATGTATGTATTTAAAAATATAAGTATTCAGTCATCTGGTCACCGTAATACAAGCTATGCTTTGGGGCTAGATGGTGTCTGCATTGTCCACCAATATTTATTATTATACATTCAACTTAAAAAATATATTAATGTTATATTCTGATACAAATAGCAATTTAAGCGCCATATAAACACGTCCACAATGAACTTTAATTTGCTCAGGGTACCGCCTTAAACAACATTAGTGTAAATAAGCTTAACGATGATTCACTAGCTCGGCTTACTTTGGGGCAGATGATGCTGTGTGAAATGTCAAGTATTATCAATTTATATATAAACAAACAATTCAATGTATAACAATATTTTATTTGAGTGCGGAATCATTTCCAATAATTATTTACTTTAAAACTAAAATTACTAATTATAGCACTGGTTTATATGTGTACATACTTAAGTATATTATAAAAATAAATGAAAATCAATTAAATACAATTGCATTTTCTTCGCAAATTATCAAAATAGTTATTTAAATGAGTAAAAAAATAATTACATATTTTATTTAATTAAATCACAAAAGGTTAATTAGAAAGTCTTTAGTTTTACTTATAATTGTTGAATTAGTTATAAATAAACATTAACTTAAACAAGTTAAAAAAACATTATCCTCCTTTGACAGTTGGTTAAATTTAACTAAACAGAAAATAGCAGTCGAGAAATAATATATTTTAATAACCAACTGAAGAGATTCCAATATTTAAATCAATTTCTAAAAAATACATATTTAAACTCAATTTCTAATAAATAATAATAATCATGTCAGATATAATATGTATATTAATTACTATAAATTAGATAATTGATTCAGGCGTGACCTTGTGGAAATCCATTACTAAATATTAAACTGATGGACAAATATTTAGTACTATTCCGTCAATCTATTCCTAATGAGTTAGACACGATGCAGACGCATGCACCTCCCTCCCGCCCGTAATTACAATCCGGTGTGAGGGTATAAATAGTGGGGTTAGAGCGCAATCGGTTCAGTCTTAGTCCAACGTTTAGGCGAAGCAACAAGTCTGCAGAGCAGAGTGGTAATTCTTTCAAAAAAGAATTTCTTTTTGAGTTTGCATGTGTGGATGCTGTGCGCTAAGGCACTGGGCAAACGGAGACACTTTATGTCGCCGACACGGCACACCATCACGGAACCGTGTGGTTGCTGTCCTGTGGCGGTGATCGGACACAGTTGCCCGTTGCTACTACTGGCCACTGGTACAATTCGTTGCTTGTACAATTAAAATACAATTCGTTTGCGCAGCTCAGTACAGGTGAGGAAAATTGTTAATGTTGCTTGTGTCTTCAACTGACGCGACTTTTAGTTTCCAATTACCGACACCGAATACTTTTTGATCGTCAATGAGGATCAGTGGGAGAATCAGTCCCAGTATGTGTTAAGTGGGAGCAACTGGACATAAAAAATGTTGCACAGGGAGTGGATGATTTGAAATCAAATATTCATCGGTAGCTTGTATCTGACACAAGACAAAAGTGTGCACGTTTGCGCCCTGCCTTACCTTTTACTAACGTTTTGCATTGCTTTTCAAATGCGGGCAGGAGGGAGGTACTGCGTCTGCATCGTGTCATTCATTAGGCATAGAGTGGCGGAATAGTACTAAATATTTGTCCATCCGTTTAATACTATAGATTAATTATTTATCATTTAATATTTATATAAACTTATCTAATATATTGTTCAACCTAGGTACATGTGTAATACTAGGTGTATTTATATAAACACTATTATACAATCAGAAAACTTGAGGTAAGTATTTAAGCTATTATTATCAAACTTATTGACATTCTATAGGCACTATAATGTGACTAAAAGTCTATATTGCTTAGGCATTCCAATTCAAACCACTATGTTAGCCACATATATGTATTAACCATATTTTTCTGTTTACTTACCTATTTACGAGTATGTGCGAGTGTACTGGCTTGGATGAATATGTCACCAGACAATTGAAAGGGTTTATATAAAACCAGGATGATTATAAACTCACACTAAAACTCACTATCGCTGTATAAAAACCAGCAATACCGACTTCGCACTTTGTGTAGTTCCATAAAGATCAGACTGTCTTTCTAGAAAAAGATAATTAATTCGGTACAGTGAAAAATAATTATTACTTATGTATGTACCTACTATGTTACATAAACGTGTGTGTGTGTTTCAAAAAATGCTGAAGCTGGTTTACAATATATCCGTCAATTTATAATGTTACGATGCTCTACCCGTCGTATTGTAAACGAAAAAGCTTTATAGACTAATCAGTGCAGAGTTTATAATCGGATCGCTTTAATGACGACAGTAGATTGTGAATTCGTAACTAACGGTTCTCGCAATAGTCCGGTGACAGATAAGATAATGTTCATTTACCAAAATAAATTTCACGCTAATACACTGATTTATACTTCTATATGCGCGGCGTTGCGCAAACGTATACACTTTTTGTTGGCGACACGGCACACCATCACAGGGAACCGTAGTTGCTGTGTCTTGTAGCGGTGATCGGACACAGTCGCCCGTTGCCACTAGTGGCCACTGGTACAATTCGTTGCTTATTTTCCGTCAGTCTCACGATGGACCTCGATGAAGAAACTCAGTACAATTGTAAGGAAATTTGTTAATGTTGCTTGTGTCTTCAACTGACGACTTTTTGTTTCCAGTTACCGACACCGAACACTTTTCGATCGTCAATGAGTGGAAGCAACTGGACACAAAAAATGTTTACGTATGCACAAAGAGTGGATGATTTCATACTGGTTCTATAGAAATCAAATATTCATCGGTAGCTTGTATCTGACACAAGACACAAAAGTGTTCACGTTTGCGCCCTGCCTAAATGTTTGTATGTAAAATGAGATTGCGGCGTTGTTTGTCACGTTGTAAAAGCATCAATCATTTAAAGCATTATATTGATTGATGATACTCGAGTAACCGCGTACCTACGTGTTACTATGCACTTTATAAGATAACGTTTTACATACTAAATAAATAATAGGTACTAAAGTATTTCAACTATTGGACGCCACATCTATAAATCCAATTTTAATAAGACGAATTATGATTATTATTATTATAGAATACTATTTATTTATTATAGACTATGATACGTACACATGTAACATAACTTTTTATATATAATTTTGAATTCATATTATTAAGATGAAATCCAAAAACTACGGTTACGGTTACGGTTACTCAGGAATTTATGATCAGATTTCGGGTAGGATATTTGGTGTTAGGATAGAGAGACGTGATGCGTTTGGGTGTATCACTATTTCTATGGAAATACAAAATAGAAAAATTTGGACTAGCGTTTTTTTCCAAAATATATCCTATTATTTCTATTGCGGCAAAAAAACGCAATGAAATGAAATTTTACTTTCCCGTGCCTTTTTAACTTTTAGTTGTTATTAGAAAAAGTAAAATCAGATCGGAGCCAGTTGGTTAGGTTATGTTAGAGTATAGAAAACAACGCGCAAGGCGAGCGAGCAAAGCGAGCGTGCCGTGACAGCGACCGCCGAAGCAGCGCCAGAAGAATATAATTACTAATATAGTTAAGAATATAGTATTTTTTTCCGCCGCCCCCAGCAATGGAAACAGTGGGAGAATAAGTCCCAGTATTTCTATCAATAGAAATACCTAATGGAAATAGTAGGATACACCCACGCGTTTGAGTTAGTTATATCCATTTTTTGGTCCGAATTCGAATTAACTGGTTCTAGTCTTAGTAGGTTGGGTACCCTGGTGGTAGGTGGTATTTGGTGTATTCAATGATATAATAGTCATAACTTAGTGTTTCTGGTATGTAGTCACGGTGTCAAAGATTCAATAGGTAAGTTAATATATTGTATGGCATATTTCAGTCTCGACTATTACAGGTGGTTACAATAAAATTTTCCTAATTAAATCTAATTATATTTACAAATTAATTAAGGAGTCAGTTACAGGTGTAAAAGAGATGTTAAACAGAAATTACACTTAAAACCTAAAGCCATTTTAAGTTAATTAAAAATCATTAAATTTGAAACTCCTATCATTTGAGTTTCAATTTGATATTTTATGTCTAAAAAAAAAAGGTTTCCTAATCATAAGATTTCTAAGGCCTTCGTTAAAAGTTTGTCACGTCATATTAGGACTAGGATCGTTATACTATATAGACAAGTCAAAATACTGTAAATTAGGAAACTGTTCTGATTGGTCGATAAACTCTTCATTGATGAAAATATTGATTTATTTTTAACCACGCCATCTTTTACATTTCAGTTATGCGAGTTATTCTCCACTCAAATTACTTATAACCTCAAAACATTTCAAACAAATTGGTAGGTAGTAATTCTGTTGTTGCATTTGATAAAACTACTTAGAGTGCCGCGGTCCCTTTCACTGTAGTGTACTTAGAAAAGGACAGCAACAATAATTTTAGCTAAGCATAAACTGGCCTCACAGCACTGTACACTGTAGGTTATGGGTTCGATCCCTAAGCAAGACAAACATTTGAGGATGAACATAGATGTTTGCTCTGTGTCTGGATGTTATAAAATTGATAATTAGTATATATTTACAATTATAATAAGTATTCTATATAAGTCATCTGGTTTCCACAGTACAAGCTTTCCTTCGTTTGGGACTATATGTTGTTGTATATAATAATAATAATAATATCAATGCCGGATATTTCACACAACATCATCTGTAAGCAGAGCTTGTAGTATTATGGGTACCACATACTGATATACTGCTTATATACTTGTTTTTTTATTTGTAAATACATAAAAACAGCCAGACCTGTGACAAATACTTGCAGATCATACAAACATTTGCCCCATGGCGGGAATAGAACCCGCGACCTTCTGCGCATGTGTAAATTGTTCAATATTTATTTATAACAACAGAATCACTACCACTGATAATAAAGAATGCTTCAACAAATTTCATGAGAGCATATTGTTATAGTATTTTACGGGTGTTCATCAACTTTTAATTTATATATTTTACTAGCTGACCCGGCAATACATGCTGGGGCTCAAGTAGTTGTGTTGAAGTTAACTAACACTGCTATCTGTTAGAAACCAATGGAACTTATTGTAGGAAAACGTTTAATTTACAATTAAAAAATATTAAAGTTAATTTAAAAAAAAAACATAAAAAAATATTAAGTAGGTAGTTCTGGAGTTTATTCCTGACAAACATCGTGACGTTTTTACGTATAAAGAATATAAATGAATATGCGATAAATACCCTTAACTACTAAACAATATGAATTCAGATCGCTAAAGTTTAAAAAATGAAATTAAATCATCAGTTTAAAACTTACAGCTCCATACATTATTGGCCTAGTCCACTCAGACTAAGGCACAACTTGATGACATAAAATACACGCTCTATATTTTTTAATTAGACTCCAAACCATCTTATTATAAACATCCTCACTTAGTAACGTCTTTCAACTTCTGACAAAAATTAACCATTATTAAAATAGTGACTTCGTGACTTCCTTTTTAACAAGCTTTTATTAGCTTGGTATGTATGTCTATGTAACGGAATCATTGAAGATTTTCAACCCCTTCAAAAGGTCGGATTGATTTGAAACTTTGCACACTTATCAAGGACCGATGACAATGCAATAATTTAAATAGTTTGTCCCATTAACTTGGTCAGGATTTTCAGGATTAGCGATTTTCCAAATCCGATTGTTAAAACTAAAAAAACACGCTTTTGTAGATAACACCAAAAATAAATAATTGTTTAAAAAAACTAAAAAAACACGCTTTAATAGAAAAGCAAACCAAAAAGTAGAAAATAACTTTTAATCAATTTAAATTAAGGATAGTGTGATTAGCAAAAAAAAAATTCATTGTAGAAAAGCGAGGGATGCTTTTTAAAATATTAATGACTCTACTTTTACCAATATCTGTCAGTAAAATATTGACAATTGACATCAAACACCCCACGCTTTTCTACAATGAAATAAATTGTTTTGTTAATCACACTTATTTTTAAATTTATTAAAAAAATATTTTCCACTTTTAAGTTTGCTTTTCTATTAAAGCGTGTTTTTTAGTTTATTTAACTATTATTTATTTAAGATAGTAACAGGACGAATCTTAAATTGTTTAGGCAGTGTTCAAGTTGAAACCCGTTTATAAGTAAGTCTTTCTTAAAATAACGTATCAACAAATTTGGTGTTAAAACATCTTGCCACTTTATTCATTGACATTAGAGTGATAAGGACAGACGATACTTTAACGCCGCTTTAAGATAGAGAGTTGATTATTACTTCAATAGAACTAGAAGGTATATCTTTGTCAAATTGTGACACAAAAAGCACCTAAAGCTGACTGTGCAATATCACACAATTTTAGAACCTTTGAGAAGTTATATATAAAAAAATTATTGTGGTCATGGACAACATTTTAAGAACTCATATATGATCATATATGACATATAGGTCTCAATTTTATGTTACACCGTTACTTCTTGAACTAACGATTTGTTTTTGCGAAATTTATTTGAATTTAAGTTGTTACTATGAACAATAATATATAGTCCTATGACTAAAATAAGAGATTCAGACAGATCAAAGATAAAGGCTGACATCCACTTAAGCGGAGCGAACTCTTCTAATACGTCTGAACGAAATACGAACACGTCTGTCTAAAAAGTTCGAGCACATGTGCCAAGTACACGAAAGGAACCTATGAGGCGGACTTTAATCATGGTGATTCTGTTTAGCCAAAATTTCTAAAAATACGAACGACCTTATTTTGCTTTAACCAAAGTCCAAAAAAGTGAAATTATTAAAATTGACATTTGTTACATTATTGAATATATTTTCCAAGGATTTTCTGCAGTTTTAATCAACACCTCTTTTTCGTTAATGGCATGTGTCATAATAATGTAAGCCAGTGTCAAGTGTTTATATTTAGTATGATGTTACAAAGTCGTATCTTGTAGTTCGTCATAAAATGATGCCTTTAATATAAAATAATTATACGTATTATTTTTGCTCGAATCACAAAGAATCACAAATAAACACAAAGGTTTTATTCCACATTTTTCACACTCGAGTCAATAACTCCAGCTCTATTCAATTAAATTAAATAAATAATAACTAATAAAACCGGAAATAACTCGAGAAAAATAAATCATATAGAAGCGCAATGTTTGCTTTGCAAGACGACCGGCCTTTGTGACATACCATAAACAACATAAATACTTGACACTGGCAAATTTGACATTATTATGATATATGCCATTAACGGAAAAGAAGACTACTTTGATGTCAATAAAATAACACCGTATTTTATTAAATTTTAGTTAGTCTCTGGCGAAACTATGGATACAGGGCCAGTAACTCGTACAGTAATACTTCAAAGAGCACAGCTAACCCTCAATAGAGTACAACGAACTATAAAAGAGTATGATACCTGGGAGTATAGTAATATCCCAAACTGTAGATATTGACACATTACGATGAACGACAGGGCTGACATCTCCCAATAGCATGGCTCTCTCCCAAAACAACCGCATCAGGATCAGCAGGCGGACCTTCACTGCTGTCGTGTTGTCTCTGAAATTTACAATATGATTGAGAGCTGGAGGCCTAGTGTTAGTGGCCTTCCAATCCTAAGGTTAATTTCAAACAACATCATCTGGCCCCAAAGTAAGCAGAGCTTGTGTTATGGGTACCACATGACTGATATACTACTTTATACTTTGTTTTTTTGAAAATACATACATATTATACATAGAAACACCCAGACCCGAGACAAATACCTACTTGCAGATCATACAAACATTTGTCTCGCGGCGGGAATCGAACCCGCAACCTTTTGCGTCTCTGCCGGCTTTTAGCCCACTGCGTCACAGAGGTTAGGATTAGAATTTATTTATTTCAGAACAACAAGAAAGCTTACAGTATTCACCAAAACGCTAGCTGTGCTAACCTCTCGACCTTGCCGACAGGACCCGCAGGAAAGACGAATCAGTACATGCGGTGTCGGTTCGGTTGCAGGTGCTTGATTAAAACTTTAAAAAATCTTAGATTAAGGTTGTGGGTTCGAATCCAGGCGTGCACCAATGGATTTTTCTAATATAAAAATCTATGTGCGGTATACCAGTACTCTCAAACAGTGAAGGTAAACATCGTGAGGAAACCGGCATGTCGTTGAACCTAAAAAGTTCGAAGACATGAGCCAAGTACACGAAAGGAGCTTCTGAGGCGCACTTTAATCCATTCATCACACTGGTTCGAAATTAATAGTGACATAAGAAAACAAGATCATTTCATTGACGACCTCTGTGGCGCAGTGGGCTAACGCGGAAGGTTGCGGTTTCAATTCCCGCCGCGGAACAAATGTTTGTATGATCTGTAAGTATTCTCGGTTCTGGGTGTTTCTATGTATAATATGTATGTATAAAAAGTTCGCTGAGTTAGCAAAAACTCAAGAGTGTCGCAGTAAAATACATAAATGTCGGACATTTCACACAGCATCATCTGGCTGCAAAGTAAGCAGAGCTTGTGTTATGGGTACCACAGACCTACTTATTATAAATCTATTAATTATGTACTTATTGTTGTACATACCTACATACTCGTATTACACAGATCATGTAAACATTTGTCTCGCGGCGCGAATCGAACCCGCAATAAAATATAATATATAACGCCGTCATCAATGTTAATAGCCTGCGAAAGTGTGCCATTTTATTAACTTTGTTTGATCATTATGAAAACATGTACAGAGGTAGGTCACAAATTCCTTTAGTATTGATTTCACATTTACTCATATCTCTAGGCCATGCCTAATGACTCCAGCTAACTGTGTTAATTACATGCTTTTCCACGTAAAACAGTGTACCTAAATAAATAAAAATGGTCATTTATGGCATGGCGATTATGGAACTTTTGAATTCAATCATCAGTTTGATGGTAACTGGAACCAGTTTTGACAAGATGGATTAGAGCTACGTACGTTCGATTCCTAACTGAGACCAAATAAATATAAAGACATAGTGCCGCGAACAACCAAAGTAATGCCTCAAAACCGTGCTACTCGGTATAAATACACGAACCCGGGCACACTAAAATTATGCTCCATGCTTACTAAGGGACTAAGGATTTTGTACGATGTTTACGACGACGCAGTGACATGTACTAAAAGCCAGGAACATAATTTGGATGAATTTGTGGGTGCATGTATTTACACAGAAGAGCTCGGTTTTGATGCTTCACTTTGGTTGAGCGTGGCGCTCTGTCTCTATATTCCTCAGACCAAATATGGTCCTCAATAGTAATTGAAAGCTATTCAATGTCAATATCAATGTTTTGATAGTATTGGAATTCTATAATCGCCCGGCCGGTGATAGATACATATACATAATGATACATATATATTTTCAAACACATACTTATGATATTTTACGTATTTTTGCTGTCGTTTTTTTAGTATGGTGTCACCTACCTTTAACTCTGTAGCTAAACTGCGGAATGTGTCTTCAACATGAGTGTTATCTTTAGCTGACGTCTCCATCACAAACATTATCTCTGGCACGTATCTGCAGAAGGACTGTGGTTCATCGGGTTCCACTTCTCTCTGGTCTGTCAGATCGCATTTGTTTCCGATGAGAGAGACTATCACGTTTGATGATGTGTACCTTCTCACTTCTTCAATCCATTTTTGTAGTGACAAAAATGTAGATCTTTTTGTGATATCGTACACTGAAAAGAAAGTCTCGTTAAAATACAAATTACATTACAAAGGTTTTTTTTAAGAATGGATACTTTTTTTTAAATTTGACGCTTCAGGCGGTTAATCTTAATCTATTAAGGCGCTTCCAGTACCTAAAATAAAGACAGAAACGGCCGAGAAAGTTGACAAAATTACGCCGTAGGTGGCGTTGCCTAGCGAGCCGGAGCCGCTCGTCGCCGTCGCAGAGCGTCCTTATTCTGTGCTTGTACTTATTCTGAGATTTCATTTGTAAAAACATAACCCTAAAAATGTAACAGACACGGCCGGTAAAAATAAAACAAAGTAGTTCAGTAAGTTGTGAGTTGATAACTATTTAGTTACTTACTGTATGTTTGACTGACTTTGATAAGTTATGCTTATAATAAGTATTTTTGCATTTTAAAATTAAATATACCTACTGATTATACGAGTGGATATTGTAGTCAATCTTAAGTAATTTTGGACCTGAAATAAATAATTGTTTACTAAACCACTTCAGTTATTGATTGTGCCTGGATTCATCTAAGGTTAGGTAACATGTAAATTCCTGTATGTGTTAGAAGTAAAAGTACCTACCTACCTCACAAGTCAGGAAAATGAATTACTTATGTATTTTTTTTTAATTATTAGGTGGGTTATGGTAGAGGGTACAAAAAAATCTGTTTGACACGTAATAAACTTTATTATAATAAAACTTTATAATCAAACAAAATTACAAACTAAGGATGGCGAGGCAATTTATACAAAATAGGTAGTTTGATAGTGAGGTAGTTTGCAAGTGGCAAACCTATCCTGAATTTTGCATGAAAAAGTTTACGAAAAACACATTACGCAAACGAAGTTTTGGTTAGTTCTACTAGTTTGATTCGATTCAAATGGGTAGGAATTTCCAATATTCAACTCAAATGTGTGCAGCGGAGGTCTTAAACACTTTAAAACTAGTTTGGAGTAGAGTTCCACTATTTACTATAAAAAATGCTGAAAATAAATAGATTATGTTACATTCATTCTTAAAAGTTTAAATACCGGCTGCATGTAGGCTTAAGCACATTTATTGTTATATCATCATCTTTTTCGCTTAGTAATTTACTGGTTTCCATTACAGCTGTTTTGACCTTTTCAATGTTTTCTTTGCAATTTTTTATTTTTTTTATTTTTGATTTTAATTTTATATGCGCTGGATTTCTTATTTCCATACCTCGAGGGTAGCGGGGATCTATCAGCTCTGGAAGTATACACTCCAAGTAAAACGATTTGAGTTTATGCTCCATTTTTTCTAACCAAAATGTATCATCTTTTTGAACTACTTCTATTTTTAACTGTGAATCTTCACTATACCAAACTGCAAATAAGCATTTTGACCGTTTGGTCACATGCAGTTGTCCCTGAATTTGGTAAAACCACTGGTGGTTTTTATTTATTTCTAGGTTCGTTTTGTTTTTTGTAGTTTTCCAAAATGTTACTTTCTTTTTTTTTATAGCTTCTTCTAAACCTAATTTAAATGCCGTTATCGGGCATTTAATTTCAATAATAGTATCGTTTCCACAAACACCGTCTGGAGTAGCACCCAAAAATGGCATGTTTTCATCAATAAATAATCCACAGGGTTCAATTACAATATTTAATTGCTTTTCTAATTGTCCAAGGGCA
The DNA here is from genome assembly GCA_948098915.1 of Lampropteryx suffumata. Classification (NCBI taxonomy): domain Eukaryota; kingdom Metazoa; phylum Arthropoda; class Insecta; order Lepidoptera; family Geometridae; genus Lampropteryx; species Lampropteryx suffumata. The sequence continues at coordinate 10,162,530 of OX402552.1, forward strand.
ATTTTTTCATGTTCTCTACCATGTTTGATGGATAAAACGCCGTCAATATTTTTTTTATATAATAGGTCTCTCACAAAGTTATGGCAACTGGTATCACTGCGCCGTGTTATTACTTTGCCATAATTCGAGGCAGTTAGTAGTGATCTTCTCAATTCTAACCACTCGCTGCTTTCCCCTTGTAAAACTGTTGCCCGTTCAATTTTATGTCTTTCCTCGTCTGTCTTCTTTAAGTTTTTGAGAAACGTTTCCTTCAACTGACCTATGACTTCAGCTGACATATCTGGCTTTAGACAATCTGGACCGTAGTTGTGGTCTTCTTTTGGTTTTCGTTTTTGAAATAATGTTCGGTTCTTGGGTTTTTTTTTTCAGTTTATTTCTTTCATTTTTAGAAATTCTTTTAGCTTCTAGCCATTTAATTTTTCCTTTTGGACTGGTTCCATTATTTATTGATTTATATAATCGAGAAATGTGTTTTTTTTATTAAACGCGACAGCTGCAGCGTGACACCTAGCTTGGTACGAGTTTTTTATTGAAAAGTTTATTCTTTTCCCACCTACGAACTTAGCTATAACGCTGTTATACCGTTCAACAACGTTACTATCGACATCGTGTATCAAGCTGCGAGCGTGTGCAGCAACATTTTGAACAATAACACATATTTTTTGCCATAATGCGCTCAAAAAAAAGTCATTTGGCATTTCTAGTGATGTCCCTACTTTGTCGCAAAAATATGAACGGCACTTGGAATGATCGTCAAAGCCGTGACGATGGCTAATCATGATATCTTCAAACAACAGATGAACGTCTGAATTAGTTTTATGTTTCTTTATCGAATTGCAAATCGTTACTCTTATTTTTAAAATAGCTTTTTTTGTTATTAATTTACGGTGTTTTATATTATATTTTGTATCGGTGCCAAGTGCTTGTAACTTATTACAAAAATTTCGTAGTACGTGGTTACGGCACTCTATTTTCTCCACAGTTACATCGGGATACGGGCGGGCTTGTAGTATTTTTGAATATGTGCTTGAGTCACCATCTGATATTAGTTTTCCGTAAATAAGATTATGTGTTTTTACGGACTCTTTAAATCCTTCAACTATAATTTCACTCTCCATATTTGTTGACGGGCCCATCATAGTTTTTAAAACATTTATGTTCAGATGGTTCAATCTTTTCTTTTTCTGCGCGGGCACATGTATAGCAATATTTATTTTTTACGCCTAAATATAATATTTCTCCTGTATGCTTGCCAATGATAGCCGCTGCACCCGAAAGAGCATTATAATTCTTTTTATAACTACGTTTCGACCAGCAACCGTCCGCAATAACATCGATGATTGGAATCCCATTATTATTGACCCTGTCCTTAGAAATCGCAAATAGTCTTTCTTTTTCTGCAGCCTCTTTCATTGCATCAACAGAAACATCCTCCCATTTCTGACTGACAATGTCATGGTTTTTTGCATATATCTTTTCAGATATAACAGGCAGGTTAAGAGCCGAAAAAAGTTCTACCAATTGAGATTGACCCCCGCCAATCGCCATTGCACCTGCAACGGCGCATGTATTAATGGGCAAATAATTGTCACTACAGTTATCACCTGCTATAACAAAAATTTTGATTGCAGAGACGACATTTAAATTTAAATTTCGATTGCAGACCATTTTGTGTTTCAGAAATCAAATCAAGTTCAGTGATGCTGCATCCGAGCGGCCCATGTGTAGATATACGTTTAAGCTCTGATAAAAAATAGCTGACGTCGATTATCCTTCTTCTACTCGTCACTGTCTTATTTTCTGTTTCATTCTCGTATAAAATTTGTAACTGCAAAAAATATAAAACTAAGTTATCTGAACCACATTAGAAACTCAAGCCTGAAGCAAGTTATTGTATACAAGCCAACTCTCGACCTCGAGTTTGCCTTATAATATTATAATACCTACCTCTTCATTATCGTCATGGGTTTCGTTGTTACTTGTTTCGATGACTCGTAAGATCGATTCTGAGCGCTCTTCAATCAACCTGAAAAATGTACATTTATCATGAATTGAATAGGCAAGATATATTTTGTGAAACTTCTTTAGTATCGTTGTGATTTGAAAGTCGATGAAACGAAAAAGCGACAGTAAAAAGAGACAGACAGATAAATTCATAAGATTTAACGTGGGAGAAACTGGGATAGGAAGCATTATATGTGTGTTAGCATTAAGTTGTTCGAATCTATATCTATACCAAGTTTCATCCAAATCCGCATTGCGTAAGTAACAAACAAACAAACGTCTAAATATCATAGTTTATAAAGAGGATCATTTTATAAAAAAAAATGTGCGTTTTATTAAAATGTACATTATTTTTTTATTAAAATGTACCTAATTAATAAAATATTTTATCTACATGAAAATTTTTATAATTGATGCCAACATCGTTTTATTAAAAAAACACCTTGTATAATATAGCATGAAACGTGGTAAGTATATATATATATGTTTATATATATATATATATATATACATATAATCTACTTACTTATTATTGATTATGTCAATCACTTGCTCATCATTACTTATTTTACTATTTTGTGACGGTAACCACGAGCGCTCTTCTATCCTGCAAAAAAATTCATTTTATTATTCATTATTTAGGCAGGTAAATATTCTAATAGAGTCGACTTACAAAATATAGCATGTACCTAATCATGTAAAATAGTTCTGCAATCAGAAAATATTACACGGCAATCTAAACCCTTGCGTTCGTGTAGTGTCGTGTCTGTAATTTTTATGCTCTACACTACATTGCAATTTTAGATACCAAAGTAGGCGTTTAGGTGTTTCTATTATGATCCACACCCAAACGAGATACAGGTCATTTTTCTTCGCACGCCGATGACGAAGTATCTACCTACTCGCATCGATAATTCGATTATTGATCAAACAAAACATTGTAGATTTATTTTGAATAGTTGTTTGATTTACCTACCTAGTACCTGTACCTACTATTTATCTAATACGTGTTTTTTTCTTGATAAATTTGCTAATTACCGACAGTTTATCAAAATAACAAGTATTTAGGTACTTAGGTAGACAGGCAGGTAGGTAGGTACCTACTATAGAAATTGAAGTACCTATCTACTTACCGAAAGTATTATGTGGGCTAAGATCCGGCTGAGACGCAGAAGGTTGCGTTCGATTCCCGCCGCGGGACAAATGTTTGTATGATCTGCAAGTATAGGTCTGGGATATTCTAAGTATAATATGTATGTATTTACAACAAAAAAAGTATATAAGTAGTATATCAGTCATGTGGTACCCATAACACAAGCTCTGCTTACTTTGGGGCCAGATGATGCTGTGTGAAATGTCCGGGATAATAATTATGGTAGATTATAGTAAATAGGTAGGTAGGTACCTATTTATTCTGAAGTAGGTAACTTACTCGTTTTCATCCACAACCAATTGTGATGATGTATTGTTATTTTGTCCGTCATTAGAGCATGTTCCATATAATTCTTCTTTTCGCGTTCGTCTACAACAAATAATTATAGGCTATTCAGCTACTTACCTGTGTTTATTGTGTACGTACTTGTAAGTAACTACTGTGGTATTTACCTACATTGTAAATAAGTGAGTAGGTGATTCGATAAACCCAAGTAGTAAGTCGGTAGTAGGTAGGTCCTACCTAATCGTAACTTAGTAAACAAGCAGGTAAACAGACAAACAGAGACTCATTTGAATTTATAATATTAGTAAGTACCTACCTATAGATATTATGTATGATATAGTTTGGCAGTATGGATGATGAAAATAGCAATAATTAGGTAGATAGGTATGTACTTACATAAATTTATTCAATCTTTCTGCGTTTTGACGCCTTTGTCGTTTCACTTGTTTGAACTTCGGCATTTTTTAGGCACGTAGGTATATAAAACACACGAAAGTAGATCACTAGGTACCGACTCTAATCTAGGCAATGGAAGCGTCTTTTCGCAGTTGGTAATTCAAAGAAATGTTTCACATATCACAATCAATACTAGTATAACCAAGTCTTCTAAAACTAAAGGTAATATAACTAAAGAGGTAGGGTATCTTGATAAACACAAAGCGTCTTTTCACAATAAACTAAATAACACAACTAAGTACAAGAAACCACGAGAGTTTGCATCGGCAGTCGGCCAGCCGGCGCGGATGCGAGCGACACGGGTTCCACGTCCGAGAGTTGGGGGCGCACTGACGTCCGCGCCCGCGCAACACCAGTCACACTAAAACTCATTCAAATTTCTCGAAGTTTTATTGGGAAAAATTAAAAGTACACAATTTGAAAAGTATTTAACGAGGAAGTATTTACCTATTAAAATATCTATTTATTAGTACAAACCGCAAATTTAAGTGATGCTAACTTTAGGAGAAGATGATAAATTATTTCCAATTTTTGTGTTGAATACAAAATTAAATTACAGAATTAACAACAACTTTCGAAACAATTTTAAACGAGGAACTTGAAGACAAATAGTTTAGCATACAAAAAATATTTTTAAAATTTCGTTTATTCTTACAATTAACGAGTTAATAGCCACTTAATAGTGACCAAAAGTGTTAAGTTTTATATCTGTCTCCAGGACGCGCCTTAAACCTTATTATTCGTCATAGTTTTTCTTATAATTTCAGCATATATTTTTTATGTGTATGTCGGCATTCTACATGTTCAGTCAACCTGGTAGAGATATACTCTTTGTTCTATATAAAAGCACGGAATCTTGTAAATTCGAGGTACCTACACTCAAGGGGTCTTTGTCCTTAGGAAAGCGTATAAATTGTACATTGCATGTAAATTGCGTTTAATTTGTACGAGTTGAGTAAGGGGCCGGAATATTGTCTTGATGCTATATTTTCTTCGCAACAAGTGTAAAATTTTGTACTTTCACGAAAAGTAGGTAGGCTGCAGGTCTTTACTGACAACTGTCGTATTCTTGAGGATGAGTTTGCTATGCGAAAACTTTGCTTCCATCCTTAGTCATTCTTCTCTCGTGTATTTGTGAGTTAGATAATTCTGTATCTAAGTACTGGGGGTGGCATAGTCTCAAAGCCCTGTTGGTGAGTGTTCTAGGTACTGATGAAAGGTGAGACGGATGATGATGAGTCAGCTCTTAAATACCTATCTGTGTGTTGGTTTACGGTTCTTGTTCAACCAACACTTCCAAAAAAGGTAACTCCATATTATTCTCGCTCTAGTGTAAATGCAATTTTAGTGAATGTCAATGATATTACAGAGTAGTGTAGTGAATGTATTCAGGTGTGTCAATAATACGTCTACTACCTAACTACATAACTCATAACGCTACTATTGGTTTGGCCTACAGGATGTATTTTCCATTGCGATAGCTTCTAGCCATTCAATAAATAATACCCATGTCTACGAATGGCGCCTTATATATACCCATCGCTACTCCCTCCAACTGTATATATAATAATCCACTCGCCATGAGAAATAGAGACTCGTCAAGATATAATTGATCACTTTAATCAATAGGTAAGTCTGTTGTAACAGATTCTGAATAATAGGGATGGAGTTCGAGATGTAGTTAGTGGATAGTACTAACTACATCTCCAAGCAGTTGTGTAAAATGCCTTAGAGTTTCCTAAGAAATCTGCTGATTTTACAGTTAGAGGCAGTAGCACCTCCGACATGTACTTAGGTACTTTTTGTACAAGTTGTTGAGTCTATCTGGCTCACAGTTGGACGCAGTGACCACTTTGCTTTGTTTATTTTTGGTAGACCATAGATTTTATTCGCCGTGGGGTTCGCTGGCAGTTACCTTCCATACACGTCGTCAGGCACGGTAAGAAGTAACTGCTCGAGCTTTGTCATCACTCTTGCAGTAGGGTTGTACCAGACTTGTTTATAGGCGTGTGTGTAAGTCCACTATTTTTGTTTATCGGCCGCCGTATCAATCACTACCGTGGCGTTGCCTTTATCAGTTGGTAGTACAAATAAATCCTGGTTTGTCAGACTCAACAAAGCCCGGATTTCCGCCTTTGGAAATTTAGCTTTCCGCACCATGGAAGCTAATCTTAACGAAAACAATTGGAACCGTGTACAAGTATCTTATTACGTGCTACAGTAGCCTCGACGCTTCTAATAATTTCCTCCACTGGTAGTCCATGGCATAATTCAGGCCTTTAGATAAGACTTGTTTTATATCTTCAGTGTCTGTGAAGATAGATTTACCACTAATCTTTCTACTTCAGTGAGGCAATACATCACTCTGCTCTCAAGATGGTCTCAGGCAAGATGGTCTTAAATGTGGAGTTGTGTGTTTTTAAAATCCTAGACGAATCAAAACACTGTTTGTGCCTTCAATGTCAAAATAATAGTCCCATGTGAGTCCCATTATTCTCAAAATGTACCCTAAAAACATGGCCACAACTATAACCTCCGAGCTCAGATACCTCAGATGCCTCAGTACTTAGTAGTACTTTGAGGATGTATAATGTGGGGGATGTCAGAGACACATCCGAACATTACATTTGGCACATGTCCACCCTTTGCATCCTTTAGTATTGTGAATAATAATTATCACATTTTTTGATATAGGTGCTTATGCAAAATCCAGTATTTTTTCTCTTTTACCTTAACTAAACATAGACCCAGAACAAAATAAATTGGGAAGATTTTAATACAAATGTATTTTAGGGCATTCATTCAGTCTTCAGTTTTCAAGACTAAAACACCATAGTATATCTAGCCAAGAGGTTTGCAGAGAAAAATTTACAGATTACTCAATGGATGTATCACTATCATCAAACTAATCAGATTTTTAACAGACAGCAGATTGGATTATTCTTTCATGAAGAAACAGGACGCCAAAATGCAAGATACAAAATGTAAATATAAAAAAAATATAGTTATTAACTATATTTTTTCATGGGCATTCATGGTAGACTTTAGATACTTAATACTGTAGCTAAAGAATGCATTGGTTTTAAGAAGTTGGTTTCTATTTTCGTAATAAACAAACAGTATTGTTATGCATGTTATTAGATTAATATTATGATTAAATAGATTGAGTCATACATACATCATAATAATGAAGTTATGTGCGTTAATTAGGGACATAAATCAGATTAAATGCAGGTAATCATTTTATGTGTAACCCACAGAAGACAAAGCAGTATGTCTAAGCAGATACATAAGCGTGCCATGCAGGTAGGTACAATTCACATTCAAGAGGGGATGTGATAAATCCATATTCTTTAAACATTCTAACATTAGGTTTGTGCCTTTTGCAAAGCAATTTAATGAAATTTCTTTGAGTAGAAAGATACTTTACAGCCAGTCAGTAGTAGGTAGGTAATTAACTAGAAATGTTGCCTTTGACACAAATCTTGTGTAGGTATGCTCGCTAATGGTTTCAATCATAAAGTCAGATTATTATTCATATCTTACCTATGATCACTCCATTAGCTGAACGGTAATAGCTCTGAGTAATAGTTCTAAATCTTTCCTGACCTGCTGTGTCCCATATCTGAAGCTGAAAACAGATCACGTAAGTAGCATCAAGTAGCTGCGATGCAATAAATAAATACAATTACCCAGGTATATAAATCCAATAAGCAGACTGCAGTTTTACACTCACCTTGACTTTCTTTCCATCAACGATGAGCGTTTTCATAGAAAAGTCTACGCCTATTGTATTTCCGTGTCTTTCTATAAAGTTCCCAGATTTCAAACGTTGCACGATGCATGTTTTTCCTGTGCCGCAGTCGCCGATGAGTACGATTTTGAATAGGTAGTCGAATTGCTCGTCTGGCACGCTCATCAGCGTGTTGGGATTACGGCTACTCATGTTTTAAATTTAATTATTAACTTCTTAGAAGTATTACGCCCACTGTTTACGTTTTTATCTGATTGACTGAACCATGAACTGACTGACTGAACTGACTGACACATTTTTGTTATGACGTTTTTCGTTTGGCACTTGAAACCCTTGACTTTTAGAAATAGTTGATACTGGTGGCAATTCGGTTGGCACCAACCTAACTAATTTTACCTAAAATTAGGTTGAGACTGTCAAATTAAACATTGTTATTCTGCTGTTACCAACTTATCCTAATTTAATTTATTCTAATTTAATCAAGTGTTCCTTATTTAGTTAGATGGTACCAACCGAATAGGTTTAACGAATGATATGACTAACTAAAATATATTTTAGACATTCCTAAATTTAGAAATGAACCAACCGAATTGCCACCAATGTCAAATAGTTTTTTTTAACAATTTGGTTTTGATATATTATTCTACTTTACGCATACTTGCCATGCCATCATTTTATACGGAGATTTAACACCAACAGCCGGCCATTTGATTCTCCGCCATTTGTTTCGTGAATCTAACCTTTCAAAAATATCAACAACAATGGAAAAAGAGAAGTGAATCGATACTGAATTACTAATTTCTTTTGAAGAAATAAAACTACCTATTTGCTGTACTTTTTTCATACTCTAAGAGAAAACACCCACCCGTCACAAAAAATGCTGTTGACAGGCTGGCATGGCAATGCTATATTCCTATTTATCACCGGCCTAACCCTTGCCCACTGTGTTCAGGTAGGTAAACATTACTCCAAATCTCACATTACAACCTCACATCCATGTGTGAACTTACAAAAATCTAAATTACAGATACCAGAGAAGTTCCAGAAGTCGAACCACTCCAATAACTGGGCGGTTCTTGTAGATACCTCTCGTTTCTGGTTCAATTATCGCCATGTAGCGAATGTGTTGTCTATCTACCGTAGCGTGAAAAGACTTGGTATCCCTGACAGTCAGATTATCCTGATGATATCGGACGATATGGCGTGTAATCCGAGGAATCCGCGGCCGGCCACCATATTCAATAATGCACATGAACAGATTAATGTTTATGGTGATGATGTTGAGGTAGATTATCGAGGATATGAGGTAAGTTTTCACCTTACATTAAGCTCATTGATAAAGACAGTGAGTCCAAAGAAATTCCGTCATTCCATCATATGGTTGAAGGGCTGAAACTAAAACAAATCCGTAATACATTCTTTCAGGTGTCTGTAGAAAACTTTGTGCGTCTACTAACAGGAAGAGTGCCCCCAGACACTCCTCGGTCAAAGCGACTTCTCACTGATGAGGGCAGCAACATCCTGATCTATCTGACTGGTCATGGTGGGGATGGGTTCCTAAAATTCCAGGATTCTGAAGAGGTTACCAGTCAAGAGTTAGCTGATGCTTTAGAACAGATGTGGCAGAAGAAAAGGTAAGGAGAAATATTAGGTTCATGCAAAGCCCAAAAGTAATAAGTGTATGATCCTACTAATATTATAAGTACTATTTATGTAGCCGCACATGTAAAGCTATGGGCAGAAGCTAGTAGCTAATTAAAAGGTTGCGGGTTTGATTCCTGCTGCAGGGCAAATCTTAGTATGATCTGCAAGTATTAGTCTCATATCTGGGTGTTTCCATTGGGGCCAGATGATGCTGTGTGAAATGTTTGGCATTATTTATTTTTACCTACCTACTTATGATAACTTAATTCTGGTTTTCAGATACAATGAAATATTTTTCATAATAGACACCTGCCAAGCCTCATCTATGTATGAAAAATTCTACTCACCAAACATCTTGGCTACTGCCAGCAGTCTGGTTGGCGAAGATTCACTCTCTGTAAGCATTCATTGTTTTCAGAGATTATTTTATCAATTATCCATGAAACTAAACATACAGTACTTGGCTTACTTTATTTAAGATGATATATATGTGGTGCAGTATGTTAAGGATTTGATCCTTGCCACAGGACAATTGTTTGTTTATGATCTGCAAGTGTTTGTTTTGTGTCTAGGTGTTTATGTATGACAAAAAAAAACAGTATAAGAGTAGTCATGACATGCATTACACAAGCTCTGCTTAATTTGAGAAAAAAAACAATGATATTAAATTATTTGCTCGAAGTATAGTAGTTATTAGATTCTTAAATATTAAAGGTCAAACTTTTTTTCACCTACATTGTTTACATCAATGTAGTAGAAATGAGATAAATACCTAGTTATTACTTACTTTTAGTTATTATACCCAACAGATTATCCGGAGTGAAATGTCTGGCATTTTTATTGAATGGCTTCTCAGTAGTAGCTCTGCCAGGGTGTGATTCCCTCCCGGGACAATTATTTGCTTGATGAACAGGGGTGTTTATTCTTGTCTGGGAGTTATAAAATGCTAAAAGTATGTATTTAATAATGAATACTAAAAGTCATCTGTTCACCATAAGACTAGCTATGACTAGTTTGGGGCTAGATGGTGTTTTGTCCATCAATATTTATTTATCATAAGCCCAGGACTAAAACTGAATAGCATAGGTTGATGCTACTCACTTAAATTTGTTTTATTTTGTTTCCAGCATCATGTAGATTCAGCAATAGGAGTGTACATCATAGACAGATACACATACTATGTGCTGGAGTTTTTGGAGAATGTTCAACCTACTAGCAAGCGAACTATGTCAGAATTTGTAAGTTCTATAATACTCTACTATTAGTAACTAACTATGCATGTTAGTCAGTGAGTTTGTGATCATTCACGCTGAAACCACTGAATGTTTTGGATGAAAGGCAATTGTGTGCTCACTGAAATAGGTTTATTCAGTCAAAGATTGTAGAAGATTACCTGGAATAAAATTAGACTATAAATAAATTCATAAGTCTGTCCCCATAACATGGGGTGTTAAAGATTCTACATGGCCGAAACGGCTCGCGGTAACTAGTAATCCATATATTTTACTAGCGACCCGCCCCGGCTTCGCACGGGTGCAATGTTGATACTAAATATACTACAGAATGGTTATCCCTAAGAGATAGGGAATCCCTTTCCCTTTTTAAGGTGTACAATACTGTAGTACATTATTTTGATCTATCTCGTAGGGTTCAGCCAGGCAGTGTTTGCAATGTAAGCAAAAAATTTAGTTTATTTACGACACCACATTAGAAACCTCTAAAATTATCAATGTTTCTCTACTATATTATACATGTATTATACATATAAACCTTCCTCTTGAATTACTCTATATTGTAAAAAAAAACCGCATCAAATTCCGTTGCGTAATATTAAAGATCTAAGCATACATAGGGACAGACAGACAGCGGGAAGCGACATTGTTTTATACTATGTACTTAGTGATTATTTATTTTTGTATAATATTACATATCACATAATTTTATTTACATAAATGTCTAGAGTGATATAAAATACATGTGATATAGTTGAGTTATCTAAGGATTGCTCAAAACGATCTATAAATAGCTCAACAGATCCAGATTAGTGCCAGACAGGGTCCCCAAGACATTGGCGGCATTGCCACGTTGAACTGGAATTCTAATAGGCTGGACCAGATAGGAACCAGATCTTCAGTCACGCGATTTTTCTACCATATAAAATACTAGCTGCTGCCCGTGGCTTCACACGCGTGGTACCTACATAAAAAGTAGCCTATGTTCTTCTCCAAGGTCCCATCTATCTAAAATTCATCAAAATCGTTTCAGCTGTTTAGGCATGATAACGTAACAAACAAAGTTGGGATTATATATTTTGTACATCTCAGCTATGCAAAAAGGTTTTCAAGGCTTACATGCTTTCTGTTCTTCGGCAATTTGCCACCACTCTCTCAAAACTATCGAAAAATTTCATTTCCAACACATTCCGTCCTTGCCTTCCGTCTTAGACCCAATTTACCTATTATTGTCGTTAAATATTAATATATATATATATATATATATATATATATATATATATATATATATATATATATATATATATATATAATATATAAATATATAAATATAAAGTTAAATATTATTGTCGTTGTTGCCCAATTTACCTTGTTTATGGTTAAGACCAGACGAGTTTCTTGACGGGTTTTTCTTGAACTAGCTAGAGTGAGGAGAAACTAGCAGCTAAATTCACCTAACATGTAAAAAGTCGATACAATCAAATTGTTCATGTGAATTTATTGAATAAAAAGCATTTTGATTTTTAAACTTGCTACACTTCATCTTGCTCATAGTAATAAATCTTATATTCAGTGTGCTAAAGTTTTAAATTTAACATGAATTTCCAGCTAGCTGTGTGCCCCAAAAGCGCCTGCCTATCAACAGTGGGAGTTAGAAGAGATCTGTTTAAGAGGGATCCAGCGAAGGTGCCAATCACAGACTTTTTCGGTTCAGTTCGACCTGTTATTGTGACGACTGATCCCATTATCATATTGGATACGCCAAAGAGGAAGAATAAGGCAGAGTAAGTATTTATCTAGCATTTATTTAGTTTTTTTTTATTAAGTATTAACTGGTGTTTGGCTGTTTTTCTATGTATAATCAAGTAAGTATAATCAATATAATAAAGTTCTATTAGAATTTACAAAACAAAAGTAGGTATATAAAAAATATAGAATAGTTCAAGTAGGTAAGCAAATTAACAGCAAAATCGTCACTGAATAGTATAAGTACTATATAACTCGTAGAAAGAAAGAAAGAAAATACATTTATTTGCGACAGTAAATGTAGACAGAAATACATAATCATAGAGACAGATGAGAGATGAGAGAACAACTTACCTAAAACGACAATTTTTTTATAATGTACTAACTGGTGTTTGATTTCCATGTTTCTATGTAGAATATGTAGGTATTTACAAAAAAAGAAAGAAACGTTTCTTCAGATAGCATAAAATTATGTACAAACAAGTAGGTAGAATAATTACAGCAAAATCGGTTGTCACTCAGTAGTATAAAATTCATAGAAAGAAAGAAAATACATTTGCGACAATAAAAGTGTAGACAGTTAACAAAAGTACAAATCACAGACAGATGTCTGTGAGAGATGAGATGAGATGAGATGAGAATCAGATGAGAGATACAGACAGGAAAACATATGTATTAATTTAAAAAAGAAAACAACTTAACTAAAACGACAAAATAAGTACATACACTTTTTAGGTATTACAGAAAAGCTCTGCTTACTTTGGGGCTAGATGATACTGTGAAATGTCCTATATTTATTTGTTTATTTTATTATTATAATTGTTTCAGGAACAAAACCAAAGTACCGGAAAATAGAGAGTACCTCCCTCAATTCCCGATGCATCTTGTATCAAACATATGAGCAATTTAACTAAGTCCAGTATTATTAAGGTAATAAAATGCCATACTTTTAATTCCTGTTTTGTTTATATAATGTAGAAAATTTGGAGCTAAAGGACTATCAAATAGATTATCGATAATGTTTATCAATTCCACTAAAGTATGTCCTACGATAAACATTTTGTTTTAATTAATTTTAATTACATATACTATCTTATGCATTAAAAATAGGCACACAAAACAGCAGGAGAAAAAATAAAACATAAAATAAATAGTACAGAGAAAAAGTAAAAGTAGGTACATTAAATAGATGGACAAATATTTAGTACTATTCCGCCAATCTATTCCCAAAGAGTTACCTCCAAAAGAAATTCAAAACGTGTTTCACCTCTCCACGAGGCATCCTCAGGAACACTTGACTCACTCCGCCGAAAAAGCACAGAGCAAAGTGATTTTTTTGAGTGCAGAGAGCAGCGACCAACGTCAGGCTGAGACTGTAAGACAGTCTCAGAAGGTCGACGCAACAAGTCTGCAGAGCAAAGTGTATTTTCGTCGGGGTGCGGAGTGAGTCAAGTGTTCCTTAGGATGCCTCGTAGAGAGGCGAAACACGTGTCGAATTTTTTTTGGAGGTAACTCTTTGGGAATAGATTGGCGGAATAGTACTAAATATTTGTCCGTCTATTTAATGTTTTGTAATGGATTTCCGCAAAGTCACGCCTGAATCAATTATCTATAAAAGTAGGTAAACCTCAAAAAAATTAAAGCATGTTTATAATAAAAGAAACTTATACTTCTATCTATTTTGAGAAGTCCTATGCTATGCATTGATTTATTTATTTATTAACTACTGCGAACATGTCAATAATACTAAATTAAAAATAGAATGATATTTAAAAATAGGAACACAAAACAGCAGAAGAAAAAATAAAAAATAAATTAAAAATTACAGAGAAAAAGTAAAAGTAGGTAAACCTCAAAAAAAATCAAGCAATCTTATCAATCTTTGACAACCTCTGTGGTGCAGTGGGCTAAGGTCTGGCTGAGACGCAGAAGGTTGCGGGTTCGATTCCCGCCGCGGGACAAATGTTTGTATGAGCTGCAAGTATTTGTCTCGGGTCTGGGTGTTTCTATGTATAATAATATGTATGTAATTACATAACAAAAAAAAATATACAGTTGTGGTCATATCATATCATTATAATATAATAGGTTGGGGAAAAAGTTTCTTCGCATTTTTTAAGAAAATTCAAAACATTTTTTAATATAGTTTATAAAATGGTACCTACATACTTTAGTTAAATGTAACTAAAGTATGTAGGTACCATTTTGTTCGATAACTTTTTGCCATCTTGTAGGTAGGCACATGATTCCATTGCTATAGAAATTTTGGGACTTCTGATCAAAATACCGCGACAAGTGGGTTTGGCATTCCTCTCGTGATGTTAACCTGACACTGCCTAAAGAAATCTGAAGAGACCGAAACAGGTGGAAATCTGAAGGTGCAAGGTCAGGACTGTACGGCGGATGCATTAACACCTCCCAGCCAAACTCTCTTAATTTTTGCGGAGTGGCTAAAGATGTGTGAGGTCTAGCGTTATCTTGATGAAAAACCACACCCCTTCTGTTGATTAATTCCGGCTGCTTTCTCTCAGCTTCTTGCTTTAATCTCATCAGTTGTTCGCAGTAGAGTTCAGAATCGATGGTCCTGCCTGGTGGTAACAGCTCATAATGAATAATGCCCTTCCAATCCCACCACACACGCAGCATCACCTTGTTGCGAGTTAACCCGGGTTTCGCCACAGTCTGTGAAGCCTGACCGGCCTTTGACCACGACCTTTTTCGCACGTTCTTGTCGTACGTGATCCACTTTTCATCACCAGTTATCAGCTTCTTCAAAAATGGTTCGGTTTCATTACGTCGTAATAAAGAATCACAAATGAGTACACGGTTCATTAGGTTTCTTTCAGTGAGCTCGTGAGGTACCCAAATATCGAGCTTTTTTGTGTACCCAGTTTTTTTCAAATGCGCCAAAACTGTTTTGTGGTCAGTTCCCAGTTCTTCAGTTACGTCGTAACTACTGATAAGCCGATCTTGCTCCACTTTTGACAAAAATGCCATCCATTTTATCCGTAATAGGGCGACCAGAGCGACGTGCATCTTTGACATCAAAATTTCCGGATTGAAAACGCTTAAACCAAATTTTTGCTACACTCACAGACACTGCACTAGGTCCATAAACATCGCAAATTTTTTTCAAGGCTTGCGTTGCCTTTTTACCTTTTTTGTAGTAAAATTTTAAAATGTATCGAATTTCTGCAATAGATTCACTCATCTTGACAGTACGAAAAACAAATAAAAATCACACGTTTTCCTAATTTGAATTTGGAATTATGTTCTTTAAAATTTAAACTTTTAATGATACCAAAACCAGCCAGGTACAAATAGTATAGCCCAAGAGATTTTATTACAAGTTCATACATACTATAATGCGAAAAGACTTTTCCCCAACCTAATAATTAAGAACGATTTGAAGTTATAGAAGTTTTTTATTTAAATCGTGTCATACACAGATATGTGTACCTTCTGAGAAGCAACAAGTTATAACATTATGTTATAAAATAGCCACATTAATAGAGCAACGTGGCTTAGGAATAAAGAATAAAATCGCAAACTATTTTTTTCACATTTTATTTATTTTACCAAAGTAACACATTCAAATAGTACGGAAGCTGGACAAATAATTAAGAACGATTTATTAAACTGCTCGGGAATTATTTTGTATGACACTTACTTTTAAAAAATCACATAATATGTAGCGCAGAAAATTTAAAAATCAATTTAATACATTTTTAACAAAAAATAATAGTTAATAGCATATCCACGGCTTTTAATTACTACTTTACACCGGTGAGGCATTGAATCTATTCATTTTTGACATTTTGCAAGAGAAATAGAGTTCCATTCTTCTAAAAAAACGTCGTACAGCTCTTTTAAACTCCCACACTGTATTTTAAACCTTTTTCTTTACTTCGAACCACAGATTCTCTATTGGGTTTAGATCTGGGCTGTTAGCTGGCCAGTCTAAGACAGAAACTGATTGCGCTATAAGAAATTCCATTACGGTGCGTGCAGTGTGCTTTGTGTCATTGTCATGCTGGATTGTCCAAATAACTGGTAGAACGTCTTCAGCATGAGGTAACATTGTTTCTTCCAGTATATTTATGTATTGGAACTGATCCATGTTACCTTCTATCAACTTTACAGGTCCAACACCATGTCCAGAAAAGCACCCCCAAATTTTCACATTTCTACCACCGTGCTTTCATGTAACTTTCGTGTACTTAGGGTCGAAGGCTGTATTCGGGGGACGTCGTTCATATCGTTTTCCATCAGAACATACTCTGTTTATTTTCGTTTCGCCAGAAAAAAGTACATTTTTCCACTCGCACAGTCCTGTTTTCATACTTTCTCGCAAATGCAAGCCGGGCTTGTCTGTGGCAAAGTTTCAACATGGGTACCTTTCTTGCTATCCTACCGTGCAATTTTTCTTCTACCAAACGTTTTCGAATAGTGCGTGCTGAGATTGCTGAAGGGTTGTTTTCACCAAAATATTCTTTTCTCAGCTCATTGGACCCTTTAAGAGGATTTTGTTTTGCCATACGAACGATGTTTCGGTCATCTCGAGGAGTTGTTTTTCTCTGTTTAGGTACACGTGGAACATTCGAAGTAGTTTGATACGTAGTAAAATGCTTTACACCGTGGAAAACCATCGTTTTTGAACATTGCAGATGGTCGGCTATCTTTTTATAAGACCAATTCTTCCGGCGAAGTTTTATTATTACTTCCCTTGTAGATTTATCACAACTTTTATTTTTTCCCATTGTTTTTTCATAAGAAGCAATCACTTTTAATCTCTCACAACACTTAATGGTGCCAAAATCATACAAACAGTAACAAATCGACTGAGTGTTCTCTATTTAAGTTTGAATAAAGGTATAAACTATTTATCGTTATTAATCTTAACATAGTATTCCTATTTACTTGCTGGTCACGAAGACCAGCAAGTAAATAGTTTACTATGTTTAGAAGTAGTGTAAAAAATGTCCATTTATTTTTAGCTAATCACGTGTATCAATGAATACAAGAGAAATAAAAAAAAAATTATGCAATTAGTTTTGCGTCTTTGTTTGAAAAAATCTTCCCTTTATATCAGCGTTCTTAATTATATGACCACCACTCCCATAACACAAGCTCTGCTTACTTTAGGGCCAAAATGATGTTGTGTGAAATGTCCGGGATTATTTATTTATTTATTTATAATAAAATAAACTTATACTTCTATCTATTTTGAGAAGTCCTATGCTATACATTGATTTATTTATATGTTAACTACTACGAACATGTCAATAACACTAATTTAAAAAAGTACAATAATGATATTTAAAAATAGGAACACAAAACAGCAGGAGAAAAAATAAAACATAAAATAAAAAATACAGAGAAAAAGTAAAAGTAGGTAAACCTCAAAAAAATTAAAGCAATCTAATAATAAAATTAACTTATACTGCTATCTTAACTCGAAAGCATAGAAATCGCACTTAGGGGAATTTTCCTGCATTTTGATTTCGACATTTGTTTTTTTTTTTAATTAAAGGTTGATTGCAAAAATAACTTAAATTAAATTAAAGTTGCTTCTGGTGTGGTATTCATTTTCTTGTTTAGAGAGATGACGTATTCGTTAAAGGACCTTTCTGACTGGGAGTTGGTATGCAAATGATGTCATTTCAATCATCCCTTATCGTTTTATACCTGCTCAAAGTCCCACAAACCGCGCTACCTGAAACGAGCGAATTTAGGCCATTCCATTGTTAAGCCGCCACTGCTATGATTTGGAAGGTCAAGGCCAGACATTATGGGTTTTTAGGAAGCTAAGAGTGTGTACTTTAATTTAATTTAAGTTATATTTGCAACCAACCTATAATTAAAAAAAAAAAACAAGTGTCGAAATCAAAATGCAGGAAAATTCCCCTATGTGTGATTTCTATGCTCTCGAGTGTATTTTGAGAAGTCCTATGCTATTACATTTATTTTTTTATTGATTTATTAACTATTAAGAACATATCAATAACATTAATTAAAACCTTAAATGATAATACAAAATAAAAATAATAACTGGTAGTAAAGTTAGCATCTACACACTTAAACAGACTTCTCATAGAACCTCAGATTCAGATAGTACACCTTCCATCCGTCCGCAAACACATCACATTCAGGGTTCTCATTCAAGAGGGCATTCAGCGCAGAAAGAGTACGTGCAATGGGAGACTGTGCGTACGCAACCGTACGAGAAGAAGGTTCTTGGAACAGTCGGTGCTTTCTGTTACTGCAATAGTTGTTGGGGACGTAGAGCCTCGCCAAGCCATCATGGAGATCGAGAGCATCGATCTTACCACGGAGAACCTTACACATGTAATCAATTGGCTGTTCGCCCTTCTAACTTCTAAACTGTTGTAGCCTAAGCAGCCCATATGGAATCTTGTCGGTTACATGTAAGGGTAGTATCCAATCCATACAGGTGCTTGTAAAGAAAACGAAGAAAATCTGTTTGGACTTTTTCCAACAAGAGACTATACGTGCTTTCATATAGATGCCACACGCATGAGCTAGTCTCTAGCTTACTCTGTACGAGAGTGCAGAATAAAAGTTTTATGACGTAACTGCTTCTAAAGTCACGGACGTTCCTCAACACAAAGCCCAGCCTACGGAAGGATTTCTTGACTATGGATGTGATATGCGCATGGAATGTTAGTTTGGAGTCAAATGTGACACACAAGTCTTTAACAGTTGTAGATCTAGTGATAGGATGATCATTTTAGATTAAATGTAAATTGAATTGGGTGCCACATGCGACCAAACGTCATTACATTACATTTAGCCGTGTCAACTGCATTGCGTTTGCCACGCTCCAGTCATAAATTGCGTCGACGTCACGTTAAAGGTTCCGACAGTCGTCCACGGACTTTATTTCTGAAACCAAGTCATCGGCATACAGCATACATACTGTGTTTAGTGACAGATGGTATATCATTGATTATCAGAATTAAAAGAAGCTGTCCAAGTATCGACCCCTGGCTAACCCCGGATCGAGTTTGATACGGCTGCGATTCGTAAACACCCAGTCTCACATATTGTTTCCGATCCCGGAGGTAATCCGCGATCAGGGCGAGCAGTCCCGGTGCAAACCCTAGACCAGCCAGTTCCATCAAAAGTATGTCATTATTGACTCTGTCGAATGTTTTGCGGAAGTCAAAGTAAAGAACGTCTACTTGACCTCTCCGGTCTAAACTAGCTAATATAAAATTCACCACTGTTAAAAGATTGGTGTTAACGGACTTCTTAGTTCTAAAACCGTGTTGTTAGGTTGCATAGGTGTTTTTCAACCTGCCTGTAAATTTTATTGTGTAGTATGCGTTCAAAAACTTTCGCCCATGAAGATAATATTGCAATTAGTCTGTATTTCTCAATTAATGCTTTGTTAGCTCCTTTAGGAATCGGTGTCACCCTCGTCAGCTTCCACTGTGTCGGATGAACTCCGGTTGACAAAGACAAGTTAAGAATGTAGCAAAGTGGACGGACAAAAAAATTACAGCCTTGCTTTAAAAACCAAGGAGGTATTTTATCCGGCCCAATAGAACTGTCAACTTACTTACTTAATAATATTTTTCTAACAAAAGTTAAGGCAAGATCGCTCGATGATCTTCCATTCATCCACAAACACATCGAAGTGAGGATCCTTGGTGATGAGCCCATTGAAGTTACGCTGCGCACGGGAGATAGGCGAGTGTTGACAATACAGTGTCCGTGCCTGCATTGGCTCAAAAAGCCGTACGCGGCCAGGGCAGGGACCTAGCACGCTGTTCTGGGACGCATAGCCTGCTGTCTTCACTTAGAAGAATAGGACAATCGACAACACCCCTCAGTATGCGGGTCAAATATATAATTTGCTCGTAGTGTCTTCTTGTTTCGGGGAGTTAAACACTAAAGCCCCTTGAATATTTAAAGTTGGATAACATAAATGGATAGTAACGATATCATTTATTGTATAAGTATCAGATAAATTTTTTGTGAACCATTTCTAACATCAATGAGTAAGTAACTTCATATGGAACATACAGCGGCACGTATTCAACTTTTGTTCTGTTAAGAAAAGTGTAGAGCATGGCATGTAAAATAGTGAAGCTCTTACAGTTACGTGAAAGAAAACCTAATCTTTTAAAACAAGTGACGGTTAGCAATGCTTGTGGAAGTTTAGCTCCGTGTCAAACTCTATCCCTAGATCTTTTACTGAATAACACGGGGTGATCATATTGTGCTAATATGCTTTGTGACTAGCGGGTGAAGCTCACAACTTGACCCTTACATACGTTAAAGTGAAGTTGATTTGTGTCACTCCAGGCTTGAATCGTGTTTATGTCATGCTGCAGATCTTGACATCGTCTGCATAAATAAGACAGTTCAATTTTGATACTCAAGCACTTTGATAGGTCATCGATCATAATTGTGAAATGTTGTGGACTAAGCGAGGAACCTTGACTGACACCAGATCAGGTATGATATGGTTCAGAGTCATAGCATCCCAGACGGACGAACTGTTTTCTATCACTCAAATAACTGGCAAAAAAATAAGAGTTTGGGATTTAACCATCCCGTAAGAGCTTCGTTTTTCCAGTAGCAAATCGTTATGAACGTGATCAAATGCCTTTATGAAATCTAAATATACTACGTCTACTTGTCATCAAGCCTCATTGAAATATATTTTACATATCTATATAAATATAGAATCCATCGTTTTGATTATAAAGTTTGGTAGACACGCGGTAGAGCTGTTGCAGAGCATTAGGGAATTAAATGACATCGCCATAGCCATGACTCCGTCAATACAATAATATCTTGCTCAGCAGTAATTCTGCTTAACAGAGTATAAAAACTATCAATGTTGTGAGCTATACTCCTTATGTTTTGAAGTAAGATATAAGATTGCATGCTTTTAGCCCCGATAGGTGAGAAGAACATATCTCGGAAGTGCATGTAGAAGAAGAGGAGACAGTTATATTATCAATTTGTTGTTCAATGTCTAAAATAATAATAATATATAATAATAATAATAATAATTTTATTCAGGTTCTTAAAATTAATTTGGTACAAGGTTTTTGGTACTATTTCCTATCATCTTAAAGTAAAACATTCTTTCTAAAAAAAATAACAGGTAATTTCATTTTTCCTTTGCCTTGTTTCTGACCTAAGTACCTAACGTAACTCTGTCCCCTACACTAGGTCTCTAATGAGCCTGTATTGTAGGGTCACAGTGCCCCGTCTCGGACACTCATCATAACAGAACAAAACACGGACATATTGCTGTTAGAAGCTGATTGATGTAGAACGTGATAGAACAGTATAAATTACAACTAATTAAGTACTATCCTAAATGGAAAAGTTCACAAAAAAATAACATAACTAAAAAACCAAGTAGGTAATTGTAAAAAGGAATAAAATAAAAATCTAAAGCAAAGTGGAAAAATAAGCGGTTGTAAGTAGTTTTTGATGATATTTTTCAGATTGTTTGTGGTAACGTTTACAATTGATATATCTTTACTTATACGATTGTATAAGAAAGGCCCTATGCTTGAGAATGACTTATTAGCAAACTTGGTTCGTGTTGTAGGCACTCAGAAAATGATGTCTTTTCTGCGTTTTAAAAGGTGTGAGTCAAGAATATCATTATTAACTAAACTATGTTGTCGAGAGATCGTAGCTTTCATGAAAAGTTGTCTTATAGTAAGAACCGAACATTGTTTGTACAGCGTCGCTGTGCAATACCACCTGGGTTTTAATGTCATCACCTTGAGAATTGCTCTATGAGATATTTCTAATGACATAAGGTGAGTGCGTGCAGCAGAGCCCCAGGCGGTGATACAGTACGTTAATATGGACTGCGCAAGTGCATAATAGACTTTTATTAGTGAATCAAAACTTAGGACATGGCGCAGCTTTTTTAATATAAAAATTAGTTTTCTAGTTTGTGCTGATAGTTTTCTTATGTGTTCTGACCATGTTAAGTTCTTATCCAATATGACTCCTAGATATTTCATTTTATCAGTTGAGGTTAAATTATTGCATGTACAAGGATACAATCGGTTGCATGACACATTATGCATTGTTATTTGCAAGTTTTGTACTGATCTACTGCTGTTTGTAATCGAAAAGTTCATATACTTTGTTTTAGCGATGTTAAGGGTCAGAAGATTCATATCCAGCCACTTCGCTACCATATCCAGACCTGCATTTGCCATTTGTTCCACCATTGCCCATGTTTTGCCATTAAATAGTAAGACTGTGTCGTCTGCATAAGTGACTATTTTACAGTTCGGCAATTCCATGCTACACAGGTCATTGATGTCGATCAAAAATAAGGTTGGGCCTAGTATACTGCCTTGTGGTACACCGAATTTTGTGGTTTCTTCGTTACTTAGGTGATTCCCAACCCTGACTTTCTGAGTTCTGCACATAAGATAGCTCTCAAACCATTTCAATACCGTCCCTCTTATCCCCATTACCTCGAGCTTAGCTAGAAGAATAGGGACAGAAACAATATCGAAGGCCTTAGCGAGATCAAGAAATACTCCGATTGTCTTTTGACCCTCATCTATGTTTCTGATGATGGTCTCAGTTACACTGAGTACAGCATCTTCTGTGCTACGACCCGATCTGAAACCATATTGATTGCACTGCCTCAGATTCAGATTGCCATTGTAACACCTCGCACTACCTGTGGTGCGAGGTGTTACAATGGCAATCTGAATCATAATTACTCGCTCATTAGTTACGTGGTTATAATTGTTTCGAACGATGTTTGTTATCACAGTGTACCATGGCAAATATGTGGAAATTATATGTATGATACTCTAAGTATAAGAGTGATTGAATATTGTAAAGTAATACAAAAATACTGTTTTTATCAGAGAGTAAACCAAACATGTGAGATTAAAACTAAGGAGCGATGCCAGCCACATCTACATTGCTGACGTCCAACTCATTGGAGATGCGAATTAGCGGCATAATATTATATTTTTTTCAAAGCAGCAAATTTAATGTTGCGTATATTGCTCAATAGACGTCTGAGGTGTTTGAAATCTGAAGACGTATGACTGAGGGTAGTGAACAGGAGGGCTCAGTAGTCGGTGTAGATGAGTGATTTATAGGCATACCTACTCAAACGGGGTTGGCTTCCGAAGCAAAACTTATGGCAAGAACTATGCTATTACAAAACAGTAGGCACTCTAAAGACGGGTGTCGATGCATCGATGTTCTAGTGATGGGCACTTTTTTTAAATATATAAATAAATAAATGATGCCCGATATTTCACAAAACATCATCTGGCCCCAGAGTAAGCAGAGCTTGTGTTACGGGTACCACATGACTGATATACTACTTATATACTTTTTGTTGTAAATATATACATATTATACTTAGAAACACCTAGACCCTGAGACAAATACTTGCAGATCATACAAATATGTGTCCTGAGGCGGGAATCGAACCTGCCACTTTCTGCGTCTCAGCCGGGTCTTGGCCCACTGCGACACAGAGGTCGTCTATAGACGGGTGGGTTAGCAGTAGGGTATAGCAGTAGGTACGCATCGGCGTACCTACTGCTATACCCACTGCTTCGGCAATGGGCACTTTTTTTAAATATATTAGGTTGGGGAAAAAGTTTCTTCGCATTTTTTAAGAAAATTCAAAACATTTTTTAATATATTTTATTTACATTTAACTAAAGTATGTAGGTACCATTTTGTTCGATAACTTTTTGCCATCTTGTAGGTAGGGACATGATCCCATTGCTATAGAAATTTTAGGACATCTGATCAAAATACCGCGACAAGTGGTTTTGGCAGTCCTCTCGTGATGTTAACCTGACACTGCCTAAAGAATTCTGAAGAGACCGAAACAGGTGGAAATCTGAAGGTGCAAGGTCAGAATTATACGGCGGATGCACTAACACCTCCCAGCCAAACTCTCTTAATTTTTGCAGAGTGGCTAAAGATGTGTGAGGTCTAGCGTTATCATGATGAAAAACCACATCCCTTCTGTTGATTAATTCCGGCCGCTTTCTCTCAACCTCTTGCTGTAATCTCATCAGTTGTTCGCAGTAGAGTTCAGAATCGATGGGCCTGCCTGATGGTAACAGCTCATAATGAATAATGCTTTTCCAATCCCACCACACACACAGCATCATCTTGTTGCGAGTTAACCCGGGTTTCGCCACAGTCTGTGAAGCCTGACCGGCCTTTGACCACGACCTTTTTCGCACGTTCTTGTCTTACGTGATCCACTTTTCATCACCAGTTATCAGCTTCTTCAAAAATGGTTCGGTTTCATTACGTCGTAATAAAGAATCACAAATCAGTACACGGTTCATTAGGTTTCATTCAGTGAGCTCGTGAGGATACCCAAATATTGAGCTTTTTTGTGTACCCAGTTTTTTTCAAATGCGCCAAAACTGTGTTGTGGTCAATCCCCAGTTCTTCAGCTACGTCGTAACTACTGATATGCCGATCTTGCTCCACTTTTTCAAAAATGGAATCCATTTTATCCGTAATAGGGCGACCAGAGCGACGTGCATCTTTGACATCAAAATTTCCGGATTGAAAACGCTTAAACCAAATTTGTGCTACTCTCACAGACACTCCACTAGGTCCATAAACATCGCAAAGTTTTTTCGAGTTTTGCGTTGCATTTTTACCTTTTTTGTAGTAAAATTTTAAAATATATCGAATTTCTTCATTAGATTCACTCATCTTGACAGTACGAAAAACCAATAAAAATCACACATTTTCCTTATTTGAATTTAGAATTATGTTCATTAAATTTAAACTTTTAATGATACCAAAACCAGCCAGATACAAATAGTATAGCCAAAGAGATTTTATTATAAGTTCATACATACTGTAATGCGAAAAGACTTTTTCCCCAGCCATATATATTACTAGCGACCCGCCCCGGCTTCGCACGGGTGCAATGCTGATACTAAATATACTACAGAATGTTTTTATATATACAACGTTATCTAAGAGATAGACATATACCATGGCGGACTTTTGTGTAGACCTTTTTAGGTGTACAATACTATAGTACATTATTTTGATCTATCTCGTAGGGTTCAGCCAGCGTTTGCAATGTAAGCTCAAAAAAATTAGTTTATTTACGACATCACATTAGAAACCTCTGAAATTATCAGTGTTTCTCTACTATATTATGCATGTTTTATACATATACCTTTCTCTGAAATTACTCTATCTATATAAAACCGCATCAAAATCCGTTGCATAGTTTTAAAGATCTAAGCATACATTGGGAATTTGTTTTATACTATGTAATGATGATAATCATGTGAAGGCCAGTAGTCACATCTATCCCGAAATGATCCAAATATTCTGCAATATTTATGTGTACCTAGTGCAGATAACTGTATATGTAAAGCACTTTTGTTTTGCAATAATTTCACTTTGATTTTTGATTGCTTCTTAGTAAGATAAAATCGCGGAGCAAAAATCAACACGTCTGACTCGGTTGACCCTAGGACGGAGAGCAGGTCCACATCTCAAACGCTTCCAGGATATCTCTATCTTTCAGAGACATTAATAAAGTACATAGAAAAATATGCTGGTTTATAGGACAGGCAGGTTAATTCATCAAGTTGTCCAAAGGCGTGCCAGTTCTCTGTAGTACCCAGAAGCAAATGCCACGCGGTCACCCATCCGCGTGAAATCAAAATGACGGCTCGTATCTATATGCGTCATTTCTTTTATCATGTACCATGAGTCTACCTTCATACTAATAATATGTGTAATTTGGTAGTTAACTAACTTGATGACCTTAGAAGCGCAGTGGGCGAAAGCCGCCTGAGATGCATAAGGTTGCGAGTTCGATTTCGCGGACCAAATGTTTTCATGATCCTCATATTTTTCTTGGATCTGGGTATTTCCTATGTATAATAAGGATATACATATTGAACAAAAAATATGTCATGTGGTTCCCATGACACAGCCCTAGCTCTGCATACTTTGGAGCCAGATGATGATGTTGTGAAATGTTATTATTTATTTATTAATTGCTAAGTATTGCTGTCTCAATCTAAGGAAAATAGGCGGTGCGTAAAAAATACCATAAAAACAACAGAATAATATTAAACTTTTATTCATCTATAAGTACTAA
Organism: Lampropteryx suffumata; assembly: GCA_948098915.1. Classification (NCBI taxonomy): domain Eukaryota; kingdom Metazoa; phylum Arthropoda; class Insecta; order Lepidoptera; family Geometridae; genus Lampropteryx; species Lampropteryx suffumata. Next base: position 10,188,959 of record OX402552.1, read on the forward strand.
TAATGTCAACAGAACAGACTCTCGTCGATGGCTAAACACATTCTCACACGCACGGAGCAACCTAAATTAATCCGGGTATCATCAACCAAACGTCAAAAAAGGGTATTTAACTAGCACAAAACGGATATAGAAAATGTACAATGCAACACAAAACATAATAAAACTCGTTCAATTGCATATTCGTTTTTAATTACCGTTATATTGGTCGTGTTGCACTTTTCATTATCTTTCGGTATTATTGCGACTCGGTTGTAATCTGTTTCGTTTCGGTTGCTCCATGCGAGAAAGAGATAGCATTACACATAACACGTGCTGTCTCACATACTGATATGAGATCAATATCTAGGACTATTAGCACCAATACAGTTACGTTCATAGGCCTTATATTTTTTGGTCTAACGTTATTCCTCGTATTAAAAAACAGGTTCAGCCTCAGTTTATGATTGATTGAGGTTTTGTATCTCTTTTATTTCCATCGTGGCAGAAAAGGAGAAAGCTAAACCTAAGCCTAATATATACCGAGGATATACCTGTTCTTTTCGAAAGGGGTGCACCCGAGAAAACAGGTGCTTGGTTAAAGAATTGTTGTTGAAACACGGAAACCTTCTAAAATGGGTCCGGATAGAATTTACTTCTATTTATAGGCCGATGTGAAGATAACTGTCATATTTTCAGAAATTAAATAATTAATATTTATTTTTATTAAAATAAATTAACACACTCGTGCTGTTATACGGACTTTTTGTGAAAGATAATAGTTCTATAATGCCCAACAAAATCATCCGTTGGTAGTATCTGTCAGTTGATTTTTCTTTGAAAATCAGAACGGGCAATATTAGTGCTCATAAAAAATAACTGACGGATGTTTGTAGGTACGCGGCTTATACGAGTATAATATAGAGGACCATCCACACAACCATAGACAAATAAAGTTATTGGAAAACTAGTTCAATCAATTGTAATAAAATGTCTTTTATAATGTTGGTAAGAAATAAACACGTTAACTACGTTATTTAAAAGTGGTTTACCAGCCAAATCCTTTTTGTTAAATATATTATTTTTTAAATAATTTAATATTATTAACTTTCGCGATCAGAATTAATATTGTTTTAGTAGGTTGGTAACACCGTATGCTTCCGCGTCAGTAAGCTCGCGACCACGGTTGTTGCAACATAGCTGGAACATCGGTAATAAATTAAAAAGTAATATGCTATAAATACCCATTAATAACATAAACAATTCACAGGATATTTCAACATATAACAATTTTGTTATAACATTTATTAGTAATCTCATAGTTATATTTGGTGCTCTGGTTCAATGGTTCTTATTCTACAGTAACAATGTATTATGTACTTTGAATCAATTTGTCACTACATAACTAGAATGAAACTAATGAAAAGCTATTTAACTGCGAAACTTTACCTAAGCTCAAAATTTGATTTAAGTAACCGACTAGTTTTATAGAATTTTAATATGAAAATGACCTTAATTCTGTTGTTTTACTCTCCTAACTAAAATATGCTAAAATACGAATGATCTCATATTGTTTACACCATAGTCTGAATTACAGTAACATTTTTAAATTACACTTCTTAAATTTACCAAATTGACGTGTAAATAATAATTAGTGATTAAACGAACTCAGTGAAGTTCAGTGAATTTGGTGTTGAATAAAACTACAGAAATCCTACAAAAGTCATTAACAACAACATAACAATTTTGACTTGTTTTAAAACTGCTTTCAAAAATTTTAACTCTAATTAGGACTTTTTTTTAAGCAAAATAAGATCGTTCGTATATTACGAATTTTAGTTCGGCCAAACAACAAAATTACCACATCAATGGCAATTTTGATCAACGCTTATTGAACTTTCATTTCAAAAGTAATGTTTCTACACCTTTATAATAAATATACTTAAATAAATGAGTTAGTAAACAAATTGACTCTCTCTGCGCTTGTTCAACAATTAGGTATAAAATTTATTATAAATATCCATTTAATACTTGGCTTAGTGGACCTGGATTGGCTCTCCAAGGAGGAGACAAAGTAACAGACACTTTCCGTATTTTTAAAATTTTGCTCCCGAGTATATATATATATATATCTACAAAATATCAATTGTCAATGGCTTAATTATTCAAGCATAGTTGTAAGCTTTTATAGGAATATGTACTAGGAACGCAGAACCGATAAGGCATCACCTAAAGATGGCATTTACTAAATGGATGTATTAATGCATGTAGAATGTTTGTCCTGATTTATATTATAGTACCAGGCGAGCAGGAGCTACCAAGAGATTGGCAATGGCTATATTTTGCACATACCACGTTAATTTGAAATAAAAGTACTGGGCGTTCAGCATTACTTTGAGAGACCAGAGGAGACCACTAAGCCTAATATTTCAGTAACTTGTAACATTAACTAATACCTGAATATAACTTGTAGGTTTACTAACTTTTTAAATATGATCTCTTGTAAGCCACAAGCGAGGATGTCGATTGAATCAGGTACTTATGTATAGGTTATAACTTACCTTCTGACGTGTCCACATAATTAGATAATATGGCGATAAAGTATTGTCTGTGTCCTTGTCTTGTCAGTGTAATAAGTCCAGGGATAAAATCGCGTCTGAGAGGGATACGGTACCTATCTACTTTTTCCCATAACGGTTATTTTACCATCCAATTCAGGACAACTACACCGTCACAAACGATTTCTACCTCTATGACACACCGTAGCTTAGTTTCGGGCTAGATGGTGTGATATAATTATTTATACATGTACCTATATATCTATCGGTACATATTTGTCTAGTTTGTATATATATTTCTTTTAATTTAGATATAGTTTTCATGTCCGTTAAATAAAAATGATCCTAAAAGAAGACCAGCGCCGGTTGTTGACCTGCAATCCGCATATTATGCTCAGTTAGGGTCCATTTTTAACCGACTTCAAAAAAAGGAGGTTACGTATATTTTTTTTTTTTTATGTATGATAACTTTGTCGTTTATGAACCGGTTTTGATGATTCTTTTTTGTTACATGGAGTTATCCCAAGAGTGGTACCATGATCTGATGATGGCATCCCTGAGAAATCGAGGGGAACTTTCGAAAATCGTAATGGCGACTAGTTCGTTTGTTTATTTTTTATTAAAGTATTTTAAAGCACTACTATTTAATGAAGGTCTGGAGTCGATCTGATGATGGAGCCGAAAGACAGTCGAGAGAACTCCTCAACGATTTACAGCAATTACTTGGTGTTTGGGCTTGATTGTATTGATGAGAACTGTACACCTAGATGGGTTGTGATTGTGACTGTCATTAGGGGTCTGATGATGAAGACGAAGGACAGTCAAGGCAACTCCTCAACGTTTTACAGTAGCTACCTTGTGTATGTACATGAAGTCGGTTGTCTTTTTAGTTTTTAAAACGAAATTATTATTCTATTCTATTAAAGCACCGAATATTCCTCAAGAGAAAAGATAGTTACATTGAAGGACATTTAACTTTGTAGTTGAAAAAATGTTCCCAAGCATATACGTCATGGCTGTATAATTTGAAATATAAAAACAATCTCTTCGCGCATTTATTCCCTTACTTGTACCTACCGTGATAACATCACGTTTTAAAGCCGTATTTTTTGATTGCGTTGACTTAGAAGTTTATTTCTTCCAGCCTAGAATATCATTTTAATTTCAACTCGCTTGTTTAAATTAAGAATTAACTCAACTTAATCAACTGAGAAAGGGTCTTGACATACAGACAGACGAACAAGGACGCGACCCTATAAGGGTTACTTTTTCCCGTTGAGGTAGGTGCAGAACCCTAAAAAGATAGAAACAGATTTTACCGCCACATTATCTAATGTTATTATAAGATTGAGCCTTATAAGGTATCTATATTTTAATCAATTAAAATACCAGATAGTAACTTAACTACATTTAAGTATCTAACGAGTATTACTTAATAGTACTAGTGCAACCTTTTAAAATTAGTCTTAGTACAACAATAACAATGTTCTTACGATTTGTTTTGTAATAAACAACAAAATAACAGTGAAACGAGCCCTATTTTTTTACCAAATTATTGTGTAAGAAACTAGAGTAGGTATGCCAGTGAACGTTTTTAAGATATTTTTATCCGTTCAGCCTTTTTTTTTAATTATTCGTGTACTTACACTTATATTTATCTTTTTGATCTAAGTAATTTAAAAATGTCCTACTGTTTTTAATCGGAAATAATGGAATGTATAATCAAGCATAGAGATTTAGATCGTCCATTATTTTTTAAGTTTCAGATTTAACTAGTAGAAAAATTCTAGAAAAATAAAAAAGACAAATAGGCACCTATTATCAAGTCTGGCAAAAAATACATAAAAAATAATAATATATAAAAAAATTGCGACTTACCTAAAATTTTGGTAGCAAAATCTAGAACATGAAAATAATTACAACGATATTCCTAATAATAACTTGAACAATGAAAAATTACTTTTTAGAAAAAGGTATATTTTTTGTAACACCCTAAAATCACTTCTATTGCTGACAAAATACTAACATCTTAGAACAGATCTAGGTTTAGTAATTTCGCCAGGAAAACTAACCAAGTAATCCTCGAAAAAACTATAAAATTGTATTAAAGATAGTAAATACTGAGTATAACAAAGTTGCTAAAGTTAAAGTCTTAGATGATCAAAATCTTTTGTCTAACCTAGAAATCAGTGAACTTATTCCGCTAGAATCAGCTCAAACCCTAAATTGACATAGGAGTGAAAATATACTATAGAACGATTTTAAGCAGTACCTAACCATGTGTGTAGGCAGTTTTGTGAAACTCGCCGTCTGCGCACGGGAAATATCAATCTCTGCCTACGCCAAACGTAACCCGTATATCTCTATTCAATGCAACACCATAGCAATATTATGGCAAGGTCAAAATTACTAAAATAAGCGGCAACGAATGTTTCAACATATGCCCGAAATTGCTTTAGAAATTACCCGTTCAAACACGCAGACGTTCTATAGTCTAGAATATTATACTCTCAAAAAAACTTCGATGCACGAAACCACCGTAAATTTTTCCATTCCTATGAAATTTCCAATGAATTCATTCGTCATTCATCGGCTACAGACATGATAATGATGAGGCGTTCCAGTGTTTGTTTCAACGTGTGTTCATCCATGGTGGTCAGGTTGCACTAACTCGTAGTAACTCTCTATGGTGTAGTTGAAGAGTTGGAAGTCGTTTCTGGAACAAAAATGCCAAAACATTAGCTACCTCGAGCAAAGTACCTAAAGTCGGGTAATCCAATACAACAGACACGAGTCTATTTCTCGCGGGAAATCCCAGACGCGTGATGCGGGTTTCAAATGTATACCTAGTTTTATTTAAGTAGGTAATAGCTCTACCTTCTGCGCTGAAGGTTGAGATCTCGATTCCCTCCCAGAACAAACATTTCTGTGATGAACACAGGTTTCTCATGAAATTAGGATTGATCTTTAGATCGGAAGTGGTCGATTTTTCGACGTTTATACGAGGTAACCTTGGGTTGAATTATTTGATACGTACGTACGTGATACGTTGAATTAACCTGCAAGAAATTATTTATTCTGGTCACGTCCCAATTCAATTCAATTTTAAACTGTACCAAATACAAATTGTAAACATGACTACCATTTACCTTATTATCCTTAACAAATATTAACATAGATGTTAATCACACAAAAGTTTGTCCTGGGAGGGAATAAAACCTTCAAACTACGCAGAAGTTTGCCTTCAGCGCTTTAGTTTGGAGGTTAGTATAAACGTCGTAAAACCGACCACTTCCGATCTAATGACCAATCCTAATTTCGCTTTCTTGAAATAAATCGCCACGACTATGTCATAAGAATTTAGAAAATTGTGCAGAAGTGCGAATTAGTTATGGTCTTATCCATACCATAAAAACACCGTGTCTGATTTAACTCAAATACGACCTTGCAGATTGGATCTACGGTTCGAAATTTATGTTCTAATAAACGTACATACAAACTTACATACTTTAACAATTTGAATATGAATATGAATCATCATCGAACTATTCGCAATCCTTTGGTAGACGTAGGTATCCCACAAGGCGCACAACTGGGCCTGATCTCCGATCTCTGCTCATCCACGTCAAAATCATCCTACCTCTACTAGGTATTCATAGGTAGGTATATATAGGTATCCATACTAATATTATAAATTACAATCCAACACTATCCAAGGTTATTGGTGTAACAGGTTCTTTGGAACCTAGTGACAGGAATTAAGTATGTATGTTTGTAGACCGTTTCTTGCCTCATACAAAATTTAACTGAAGAATGCTACATAACGGCATAAGTTAGATACCTGTAAAGTTTGTAAAGCCCGTCCAGCTGAGATTTCCTCAACCTTGAGTAGAGATGGTTGATGTTGTGTAAGGTGTTGGTGCCTTTCCCGCTGTTCCGCCACTCCGGCTTCACTACGTCGTGAAGACGAGCTAGCTGGATCAGATACTTTTGATCCTCCTGCGAAATTAAAAACAAACTTGAATATGTAATTAAAATAAAATAGACGTCAACTTCTAAACAAAACTTGCAAATGTTTTTCCACACAGTTTCATGCTTGCGAAATTTAGGTAATCCAGTTTCAATTAGGAGATGACTGTAAGTAGTTAGTTACTAGGGAAATAAATAAATATTAGTGGACAATTACTTTAAAACAAACACACAACACTATTTAATCCTAAACTAAGCATAGCTTGTACTGTGGGAACCAAATGCTCACAATAGATATAGATTATATGGTAATAGGTATAGATTACGAACTATGGAGCGCAGTATCCTAAAAGTTAAATTTACGGAGCGCGTAAGAATAATGAAATGCGCTCCAGAGCACAAACTGCAGATGTTGATGTTATTATTGAGCAATGAGTTGGCAAACTGACGAGAGGTTGGGCAGGTCACGTCTGTAGCAAGGATGAGTTGTGGGCAAGAATCATCACAGAGTGGATCCCACGGGACGGGACGGGAGAAAACGACCTCGCGGTAGACCGCGGCCATAGTGAAGAGAGACCGGCCTAACATCGCAGCTATGACAAAGTTTGTGCTTCTTCTTCTTCGTCGTTAATGGCACGTGTCATAACGGCAACATTGCCAATGTCAAGAATTATATTGTTTATAGTAAGACATCACGAATTCGTACGTTCATCATTTGTTATCTATATATTAAGGCGCGTCCTGGAGACAGATATAAAACTTAACACTTTTGGTCACTATTAAGTGGCTATTAACTCGTTAATTGTAAGAATAAACGAAATTTTAAAAATATTTTTTGTATGCTAAACTATTTGTCTTCAAGTTCCTCGTTTAAAATTGTTTCGAAAGTTGTTGTTAATTCTGTAATTTAATTTTGTATTCAACACAAAAATTGGAAATAATTTATCATCTTCTCCTAAAGTTAGCATCACTTAAATTTGCGGTTTGTACTAATAAATAGATATTTTAATAGGTAAATACTTCCTCGTTAAATACTTTTCAAATTGTGTACTTTTAATTTTTCCCAATAAAACTTCGAGAAATTTGAATGAGTTTTAGTGTGACTGGTGTTGCGCGGGCGCGGACGTCAGTGCGCCCCCAACTCTCGGACGTGGAACCCGTGTCGCTCGCATCCGCGCCGGCTGGCCGACTGCCGATGCAAACTCTCGTGGTTTCTTGTACTTAGTTGTGTTATTTAGTTTATTGTGAAAAGACGCTTTGTGTTTATCAAGATACCCTACCTCTTTAGTTATATTACCTTTAGTTTTAGAAGACTTGGTTATACTAGTATTGATTGTGATATGTGAAACATTTCTTTGAATTACCAACTGCGAAAAGACGCTTCCATTGCCTAGATTAGAGTCGGTACCTAGTGATCTACTTTCGTGTGTTTTATATACCTACGTGCCTAAAAAATGCCGAAGTTCAAACAAGTGAAACGACAAAGGCGTCAAAACGCAGAAAGATTGAATAAATTTATGTAAGTACATACCTATCTACCTAATTATTGCTATTTTCATCATCCATACTGCCAAACTATATCATACATAATATCTATAGGTAGGTACTTACTAATATTATAAATTCAAATGAGTCTCTGTTTGTCTGTTTACCTGCTTGTTTACTAAGTTACGATTAGGTAGGACCTACCTACTACCGACTTACTACTTGGGTTTATCGAATCACCTACTCACTTATTTACAATGTAGGTAAATACCACAGTAGTTACTTACAAGTACGTACACAATAAACACAGGTAAGTAGCTGAATAGCCTATAATTATTTGTTGTAGACGAACGCGAAAAGAAGAATTATATGGAACATGCTCTAATGACGGACAAAATAACAATACATCATCACAATTGGTTGTGGATGAAAACGAGTAAGTTACCTACTTCAGAATAAATAGGTACCTACCTACCTATTTACTATAATCTACCATAATTATTATCCCGGACATTTCACACAGCATCATCTGGCCCCAAAGTAAGCAGAGCTTGTGTTATGGGTACCACATGACTGATATACTACTTATATACTTTTTTTGTTGTAAATACATACATATTATACTTAGAATATCCCAGACCTATACTTGCAGATCATACAAACATTTGTCCCGCGGCGGGAATCGAACGCAACCTTCTGCGTCTCAGCCGGATCTTAGCCCACATAATACTTTCGGTAAGTAGATAGGTACTTCAATTTCTATAGTAGGTACCTACCTACCTGCCTGTCTACCTAAGTACCTAAATACTTGTTATTTTGATAAACTGTCGGTAATTAGCAAATTTATCAAGAAAAAAACACGTATTAGATAAATAGTAGGTACAGGTACTAGGTAGGTAAATCAAACAACTATTCAAAATAAATCTACAATGTTTTGTTTGATCAATAATCGAATTATCGATGCGAGTAGGTAGATACTTCGTCATCGGCGTGCGAAGAAAAATGACCTGTATCTCGTTTGGGTGTGGATCATAATAGAAACACCTAAACGCCTACTTTGGTATCTAAAATTGCAATGTAGTGTAGAGCATAAAAATTACAGACACGACACTACACGAACGCAAGGGTTTAGATTGCCGTGTAATATTTTCTGATTGCAGAACTATTTTACATGATTAGGTACATGCTATATTTTGTAAGTCGACTCTATTAGAATATTTACCTGCCTAAATAATGAATAATAAAATGAATTTTTTTGCAGGATAGAAGAGCGCTCGTGGTTACCGTCACAAAATAGTAAAATAAGTAATGATGAGCAAGTGATTGACATAATCAATAATAAGTAAGTAGATTATATGTATATATATATATATATATATAAACATATATATATATACTTACCACGTTTCATGCTATATTATACAAGGTGTTTTTTTAATAAAACGATGTTGGCATCAATTATAAAAATTTTCATGTAGATAAAATATTTTATTAATTAGGTACATTTTAATAAAAAAATAATGTACATTTTAATAAAACGCACATTTTTTTTTATAAAATGATCCTCTTTATAAACTATGATATTTAGACGTTTGTTTGTTTGTTACTTACGCAATGCGGATTTGGATGAAACTTGGTATAGATATAGATTCGAACAACTTAATGCTAACACACATATAATGCTTCCTATCCCAGTTTCTCCCACGTTAAATCTTATGAATTTATCTGTCTGTCTCTTTTTACTGTCGCTTTTTCGTTTCATCGACTTTCAAATCACAACGATACTAAAGAAGTTTCACAAAATATATCTTGCCTATTCAATTCATGATAAATGTACATTTTTCAGGTTGATTGAAGAGCGCTCAGAATCGATCTTACGAGTCATCGAAACAAGTAACAACGAAACCCATGACGATAATGAAGAGGTAGGTATTATAATATTATAAGGCAAACTCGAGGTCGAGAGTTGGCTTGTATACAATAACTTGCTTCAGGCTTGAGTTTCTAATGTGGTTCAGATAACTTAGTTTTATATTTTTTGCAGTTACAAATTTTATACGAGAATGAAACAGAAAATAAGACAGTGACGAGTAGAAGAAGGATAATCGACGTCAGCTATTTTTTATCAGAGCTTAAACGTATATCTACACATGGGCCGCTCGGATGCAGCATCACTGAACTTGATTTGATTTCTGAAACACAAAATGGTCTGCAATCGAAATTTAAATTTAAATGTCGTCTCTGCAATCAAAATTTTTGTTATAGCAGGTGATAACTGTAGTGACAATTATTTGCCCATTAATACATGCGCCGTTGCAGGTGCAATGGCGATTGGCGGGGGTCAATCTCAATTGGTAGAACTTTTTTCGGCTCTTAACCTGCCTGTTATATCTGAAAAGATATATGCAAAAAACCATGACATTGTCAGTCAGAAATGGGAGGATGTTTCTGTTGATGCAATGAAAGAGGCTGCAGAAAAAGAAAGACTATTTGCGATTTCTAAGGACAGGGTCAATAATAATGGGATTCCAATCATCGATGTTATTGCGGACGGTTGCTGGTCGAAACGTAGTTATAAAAAGAATTATAATGCTCTTTCGGGTGCAGCGGCTATCATTGGCAAGCATACAGGAGAAATATTATATTTAGGCGTAAAAAATAAATATTGCTATACATGTGCCCGCGCAGAAAAAGAAAAGATTGAACCATCTGAACATAAATGTTTTAAAAACTATGATGGGCCCGTCAACAAATATGGAGAGTGAAATTATAGTTGAAGGATTTAAAGAGTCCGTAAAAACACATAATCTTATTTACGGAAAACTAATATCAGATGGTGACTCAAGCACATATTCAAAAATACTACAAGCCCGCCCGTATCCCGATGTAACTGTGGAGAAAATAGAGTGCCGTAACCACGTACTACGAAATTTTTGTAATAAGTTACAAGCACTTGGCACCGATACAAAATATAATATAAAACACCGTAAATTAATAACAAAAAAAGCTATTTTAAAAATAAGAGTAACGATTTGCAATTCGATAAAGAAACATAAAACTAATTCAGACGTTCATCTGTTGTTTGAAGATATCATGATTAGCCATCGTCACGGCTTTGACGATCATTCCAAGTGCCGTTCATATTTTTGCGACAAAGTAGGGACATCACTAGAAATGCCAAATGACTTTTTTTTGAGCGCATTATGGCAAAAAATATGTGTTATTGTTCAAAATGTTGCTGCACACGCTCGCAGCTTGATACACGATGTCGATAGTAACGTTGTTGAACGGTATAACAGCGTTATAGCTAAGTTCGTAGGTGGGAAAAGAATAAACTTTTCAATAAAAAACTCGTACCAAGCTAGGTGTCACGCTGCAGCTGTCGCGTTTAATAAAAAAAACACATTTCTCGATTATATAAATCAATAAATAATGGAACCAGTCCAAAAGGAAAAATTAAATGGCTAGAAGCTAAAAGAATTTCTAAAAATGAAAGAAATAAACTGAAAAAAAAAACCCAAGAACCGAACATTATTTCAAAAACGAAAACCAAAAGAAGACCACAACTACGGTCCAGATTGTCTAAAGCCAGATATGTCAGCTGAAGTCATAGGTCAGTTGAAGGAAACGTTTCTCAAAAACTTAAAGAAGACAGACGAGGAAAGACATAAAATTGAACGGGCAACAGTTTTACAAGGGGAAAGCAGCGAGTGGTTAGAATTGAGAAGATCACTACTAACTGCCTCGAATTATGGCAAAGTAATAACACGGCGCAGTGATACCAGTTGCCATAACTTTGTGAGAGACCTATTATATAAAAAAAATATTGACGGCGTTTTATCCATCAAACATGGTAGAGAACATGAAAAAATTGCCCTTGGACAATTAGAAAAGCAATTAAATATTGTAATTGAACCCTGTGGATTATTTATTGATGAAAACATGCCATTTTTGGGTGCTACTCCAGACGGTGTTTGTGGAAACGATACTATTATTGAAATTAAATGCCCGATAACGGCATTTAAATTAGGTTTAGAAGAAGCTATAAAAAAAAAGAAAGTAACATTTTGGAAAACTACAAAAAACAAAACGAACCTAGAAATAAATAAAAACCACCAGTGGTTTTACCAAATTCAGGGACAACTGCATGTGACCAAACGGTCAAAATGCTTATTTGCAGTTTGGTATAGTGAAGATTCACAGTTAAAAATAGAAGTAGTTCAAAAAGATGATACATTTTGGTTAGAAAAAATGGAGCATAAACTCAAATCGTTTTACTTGGAGTGTATACTTCCAGAGCTGATAGATCCCCGCTACCCTCGAGGTATGGAAATAAGAAATCCAGCGCATATAAAATTAAAATCAAAAATAAAAAAAATAAAAAATTGCAAAGAAAACATTGAAAAGGTCAAAACAGCTGTAATGGAAACCAGTAAATTACTAAGCGAAAAAGATGATGATATAACAATAAATGTGCTTAAGCCTACATGCAGCCGGTATTTAAACTTTTAAGAATGAATGTAACATAATCTATTTATTTTCAGCATTTTTTATAGTAAATAGTGGAACTCTACTCCAAACTAGTTTTAAAGTGTTTAAGACCTCCGCTGCACACATTTGAGTTGAATATTGGAAATTCCTACCCATTTGAATCGAATCAAACTAGTAGAACTAACCAAAACTTCGTTTGCGTAATGTGTTTTTCGTAAACTTTTTCATGCAAAATTCAGGATAGGTTTGCCACTTGCAAACTACCTCACTATCAAACTACCTATTTTGTATAAATTGCCTCGCCATCCTTAGTTTGTAATTTTGTTTGATTATAAAGTTTTATTATAATAAAGTTTATTACGTGTCAAACAGATTTTTTTGTACCCTCTACCATAACCCACCTAATAATTAAAAAAAAATACATAAGTAATTCATTTTCCTGACTTGTGAGGTAGGTAGGTACTTTTACTTCTAACACATACAGGAATTTACATGTTACCTAACCTTAGATGAATCCAGGCACAATCAATAACTGAAGTGGTTTAGTAAACAATTATTTATTTCAGGTCCAAAATTACTTAAGATTGACTACAATATCCACTCGTATAATCAGTAGGTATATTTAATTTTAAAATGCAAAAATACTTATTATAAGCATAACTTATCAAAGTCAGTCAAACATACAGTAAGTAACTAAATAGTTATCAACTCACAACTTACTGAACTACTTTGTTTTATTTTTACCGGCCGTGTCTGTTACATTTTTAGGGTTATGTTTTTACAAATGAAATCTCAGAATAAGTACAAGCACAGAATAAGGACGCTCTGCGACGGCGACGAGCGGCTCCGGCTCGCTAGGCAACGCCACCTACGGCGTAATTTTGTCAACTTTCTCGGCCGTTTCTGTCTTTATTTTAGGTACTGGAAGCGCCTTAATACGTGAAGCAAAAACTTTGTACCCCTTTTTACGAAAATTGCGCGGACGGAGGAGTATGAAATTTCGCATACTTATAATTTATATAGAGAAGGAGTGCAGAATGCTAATATTTTTTTTAGTTATGCTTAAAAAATACAATATGTTAATAATTAATTATGGTTGAATTTCGGCCAGTGGGTGACTACTTGTTTAATTTAAAATGGTGACTTTTCATATAAATAATTATATGGATTATTTTTCTCAGACGGCCCAAAAAAAATTTCTCGACTTCCATGTAGAGAAACTGACATTTAGCCCATACTTTATATGTCAATTTTGACGTTTCTCCGTAGAGATATCCTTTGTCGCATCTGTCGTATAAGTGACAACACTAAAGAGGCCTACACTTTTTTGCTGGCTTACGTGAATTGAGGCTAATTTATTTTACTGGGTAATAAATTAACAAATTATCTGTACTGTGTAGTTTATGGTGATCAATTGTAAGCACAAGATCTCTGCTCTGCAGTGGGGCGTTACAGGCTTATAATAATAAGCTAGTAGGTAGTTAATACTCTCATACTCACTGGTTATTTCATGCCCCATCATCCCGCAATGTCCCAATAGGCCATAACGATCAAATATCAATTTGCGCCTAACTAGCAGTTGTTACGGTCTCAATATCGCATTACCTTATACTTGTTCAGTAATAAGGGAGCGACCTAACTCGGACATTTCACCCTCGATGGAAAATAATGAGGTCAACAATTTGTAGAGTTTTGGTCAGACATATCTATACATTGTTAGGGTTCCGTAGTTCACAACCCTTGGAGTTTCGCTATGTCTGTTTGTCCGCCCCTAATCAGAGGGCTTGCTCGCAGACTATGAGTAAGATAAGTTTTACCATGACAAAATTGTATAAGTCTAGATGTCCCGCGAGAAAAAATAAAAAAATATCTAATTGTAAATCTAAACCATACTCGAATCCAATTGAACACACAGAAAAATTCATCAAAATCGGTCCATCTGTCCAGGAGTTTAATTACAAATACATGCACGGAAGATTTATATATATAAAGATATTACTGGCCCCTACCAGATTATGAAATAAAAACTCTGGAAAATAGTTTTTAGGGGTGTAAAGTGCAAACCTTTTTACATGTAAAGTGGGGTTGATTTTTAACACCATATATAATTTACCTACAATTATTAGTGTGGATTCCGACTAATACTAACCTACCCACATTTATTGTACGAAATACGTAGTTAAAAACTTCTAGACCATTTAATGTTATTATAACAATGATATTATACAGGGTGTCCCGGAACTAGTACGTTATCCTGAGGGGGGACATTTCTTGATACTTGGGAGAACAACAAATTTTCTACAAATTTTATGAATTCAATAATTTTCATTGAATAAATGTGCAGCAAAGTTTGCTTCAAAATTGGTAGAAGTATGTATCCATGCCTACCTATCTTAGTATACCAATAAATTTGTACTTGCACAAACTTATTTAGGTAGGTAACGTGCTTGGAAACACTGTAAACTAACGAGGGTTGTCAATGTTAATAATTGGAATAAACTTAAAAGTTTATGTATGGAAATTTGAAAATAGGAATTCAAAATAAAATCACCCCCATATCTGTTTATTTACATGGTCAGAAACACCTCGTTCAGGCTTAAAATACTATTTCCGGGACACCCTGTATAGCAAAATACTTGAATGTAATTGAACTCATCTTCTCAGTTCCGTAGTTGGTAAAACTACTAATAAACAGACACCCGATCTCTCATTACTCACTTCCCGCAAAATTATTCCGCAAGGCGCGATCCTGATGACATCATTCAATCAGCAGACCATCCAGTCACTTCCTGTCTTTCAAACCAACTCATCCGAAAAGGAACCCATTGCACAATAATAATTAGGCTTCTGCCAGCCACAGCCCTTTTTCCGGCAATGTAAGGCCAACCCCTGAACGTACACAACTGGACGAGAATATAAGTTGAAAAATCCATACTAAATGTTATCTTCAATGTTCTGATTACAATTTGTGTACGGCAAAATACCGACTGCGTTCATGTCCTCTATACCTACGATGATCAACATTCATATATTTATTTGGAGGTACTTATAAAAAATAATGCACAAGAACTCTCCTGTTTATGTTGAGTGCTTATCAATTCACATCCACCATACCTTACTCACAGAATCCTAAACATACAAAATGCATTGGTACTAACGCAACTTTACATCATGGTCAAAGTCCCAGCAAGCCAATCTATTTTTGTCTGCTTATTGGCTAGCGAGAAAGATCATCGGGTCCCACGGTTGCATAGTCCTAAGCCGATTCCCATAACGGTAGCACCAATGTGGTGACTGACCACAACGCAATTGTGTGAAAACAGAGAATGACGCTCCATTAACCAGATACTGGTAGAGCAAATTGTTATCCGTAGGATTACGGATCAAAATGGCTTTCTAAATATAGTGGAATGACTTTGCATCTAGAAAAGTGACTGTACTGAGAGAGTAGAATGAAAAGATAGTAGACATCTTTGCCCTGAAGGTGCTCAAGGCTCAAAAATAAGGGTACCACCACAGTGCCCGATATTCTGCCTCGAAGTAATAGTGTACATGTTTAGATTTGAAGGGCATTGGGGCAAGTGAAATTACGAGGCGACATAATAGTTACACGGGTCGACAACGCGCGTTATACCTCCCATATTGCAAGCGCTCATAATGTTATCGCAACCAACCACATACCATCAGGAAGACCCTTGTTTGCTGGATCGGTTGTATAAATAAACACTTACGTCCAGTGTCTCAAACTTCAGTATCACATCGAAGGCAAATCTGCAAGGCGTGCAGAAGTCTGAATAAGGTGTCCAATGCATGTCTAGCGAGCGTTTCTGCCGGGACTCTTCTAGAACATGAGCCACGAACTCCTCAAAAACGGGATACCTCTCGGTGGGCATTGGTCTGTCAGGGT
Source organism: Lampropteryx suffumata (assembly GCA_948098915.1). Lineage (NCBI taxonomy): Eukaryota > Metazoa > Arthropoda > Insecta > Lepidoptera > Geometridae > Lampropteryx > Lampropteryx suffumata. The sequence continues at coordinate 10,205,345 of OX402552.1, forward strand.
TGGTCTTCTGAAAATAACATTAACATCAGCATCCTGTTTTTCAAAAATGGATGTCTTTTACAATCAATTACTATATGTAAATTTGCAACAGGAGATATATTGGTAATACGTGTAGGCATTTTTTCAATCATTAGTTTGATTGCAACTGGAACATGTTTCGTCAAGATGTTGCCATAGACTGTTTTGAATTATGTATTACATACTAGTACGTTTGCTTTCCTATTCATATGACAGCATGGTGTTACGAATCAACCTTCCATAATAACAATTCATCGATAAAAACAAATGATGGCTGTTAGTATCAGTTTAATTCATATCAGAATTCCATAATAGCAGCATTCAATAAATCGTATCAAGGATACTTAAACTAAAATTTAAAATGTGATAGTTGTTAATGTTTGGAGGTTTGTTTGTTACATCACGCAAAAAGATCTTAACTAATTCGAATTAAACTTACTATATATATTTAGACTTGGAATAATCTACTTACCACGCGGGCAGAAGCTAGTACATAAGCTGTATTTGTACAATAGGTATTATACTTCAGAAGTCAGTCACCAGACAATTTGGCGAGACTTCAACTAGGCCGTTGTAATATGTATATTTTTACAAACGCTGGTACAAAACCAGCGTAGGTAGGAAACCTCAATTATCTAGGTTTACAATCATACGGAATTCAAACTATCGTGCAAAAATGTGAGCATATGCCAAATACAGTGTTTGGACGTGAATCTGACTACCCCCCTAAGACACCCTTAAAGACCTAAAAGTTGTCTACCAAGCCTGAGGATAACAGTGATGACATAAGCATATTTTTTTTTGTTCGTAGTCTCGTTCTCGTTCTAGATAAAAATTTGAACCTATTCCTATACCTATTCTGAATGAGAGTTTCTGATGACAGCGGTAGTATTGCTGCGTTTCCGACCGTTCACCGCTAGGGAAGTGTTTCACATTGTCACTGCTAGAATACCACCTAAGGTATCTAAAGATATGTACGGCATATCAATGAAACTGCTTCGATCCGCTATTCCTGCGCTCGCACCGGTTTTGGCGTATGCTTTAAATTGCTGTATTAGAGATGGAACTTATCGAACTCCTATAAAAATTAGTAAAGTGTCACCTCTGTTTAAAGGAAAAGGGAAGCGGAGTAGCATGGACGCATACCGACCCGTATCGATAATACCGGCAGTTGCAAAAGTTTTCGAAAACGGGCTAAGTTCTCGCCTAACCTCTTACCTATCATCAGCTAAAGCCCTTTCTGATCGGCAATATGCTTATCGCGAGGGCCGCTCGACAAGCTCGCTGACGCGGAAGGTGGTCATTATAGTCGTTGCTGCACGAGAAAAGAAGCAGCACGTCGCTGTGATATGCTGTGACCTGTCGAAGGCGTTTGACGTGGCAGACCATGACGTTCTAGCAGTGAAACTGCGATTTTACGGTATCGACGGCCAAGCGTACGCCCTTCTTACAGATATGATGAACCATCGCACTCAGGTGGTTCAAGGTCACATCACGTCCGATCCGCTACAGTCGGGAATGGGGGTGGCGCAGGGATCTTCTGTCTCGAATATACTCTTCTCGATCCTCCTAAATGACCTACCGGAAGCGGTCTCAAGCGCAGAGGTCCACATGTACGCTAATGACGTGGCTGCAATGGTTACCGCACCCTCTGTCGATGAATTGGAGCAAAAACTGAACTATACGGCGGCGCAGCTTGCGAAATGGTTCGGGATGAACGGTCTTGCTCTAAATTTGAGCAAGGCACATTTCATTCATTTCTGCTTGTCGGGTCACTCTGTGCGACAACTGTCGGTGACCATAGCCGGAAAGCCTATAGAACAGGTTAAATGCACGACATTCCTGGGGTTCCAAATTGACAGAGGGCTAACATGGGCGAACCACATCCATAAGTTGTGTGGCAAACTGGGCAGTGCGTGCTATGCGTTACGGCGCGTGTCGCTAGCGGTGTCTGGCGATGTGGTCCGCGCGTGTTACTTCGCCACGGTGTACTCGCTGCTGCAGTACGGTGCCGAGCTATGGGCGCGCGCGGCAGAATGGGAACGCGTCTTCAGAATGCAAAAAAAGGCTGTACGAGCGATAGTGCAAATCCGAAGCGACGTATCTATGAGACCTCATTTTAAAGAGCTAGGTATTCTCACGTTGCCCAGTATGCCCAGTAGTAGTACATCAAGTTGCAGTGTATGTGAGAACTAACCTGGACTTATATGTAAGGAACGGTGAACTGCACACGTACCGCACGCGAAACAGGAACAAACTCGCATTACTACCGCGGACACTTACAAAGTCATCTAAGCTAACGCATGTCATGGGTCCGGATGTATATAATAGACTTCCGAACACTATCACAAATGCTCCAAACATAAACATTTTTAAAAAGAAATTGAAGTGCTGGCTTATCGAGCGTATTTTCTACACCTATGATGAGTTCATGGGCAGTTATATACCTTAGCCAAGGTTGTAATAATAGTCCAATTTTTTTTTTTTTGTTGTCATTACTTCTGATTTAAATATAATGTGTAATTGTCACGTAGCGATGTAGTTAGTGGTTAGCTGTTTATTTACTCATTGCTATGTTATTTTTGTTATTTCTGACCTATAATGTAACATTATCAATAAATGACTATTATGACTATTATGACTATTATTATCAACATATTTCACATACATATATTCGTACATAGTTGTAACACTTTTGTTTACGTGTTACATTCTTCTACTAGACACAATTCGGTTTGACCGATTGTTTATGTCTCGAAATTGGAGGCTTAGGTTACATAATTATTATTAGCCAACATCTTTACGCAAATCTTGTAGTAAGGAGGTAAAAATAATAATGTTGATTAGGTTATATAGTGGCCTGATTACATAAATCTGTTACAACCAATTTCAATCTGTTTCTGTTTAAAAAATATTAAAATCATTTAAAATTCTTCATCTAAAGCTATAAATTTAATCTCACCTTTCGAAACTTTCGTATAATCATATGCCCCATCTTATCGTGGAAAGACTTGGGCCACGCGTGCACTATTTTATCATTATACGCAGAAGCCAGCCTCTCCAGTGGATGTCTCACGATCAGGAACGATATGGAGTCCGCCTGGGCCTTCCTTATCATCTCCCTTGTAGGCCGCGCGTATTTCTTCCTGGCCAGCACCAGAGGAACCTCCTTGGTTTTGTCCAAGAAGGCGGCGGTGTAGTTCGCCATTAAGTTGAAATTGTACATCCAGGAGGTGGATGCTGCTTTAAATATGTTGCACCTGAAGGAATTTTTGTAAGTATTTTAAACAATTGGGTATTGTTTGATACATTTTGAAATACACGGATTTTACTTATTTATTTTGTTGTTGACGTCGCTGTTTCGATTCACCTAGACAATTTTAATTGGGGTAAATTTGATCCGCTGTCCGCACGCTCTCGCTCGTGCTCGGTACGTAAACCCGTATTTCTCGAACTGTATAGTATGAGTACCGCTCACGAAAGTTTTGAAAGTGAAATTATGTCTTTACTAACCCTGTTTCTACTGAAGCTTAGCGAAGCAGAGATTTTGATTTCATACTCTGATCAGAAGCTTTCCGCTGCGGGAAATAAGTTCCATTAATTAAACATCTTTGTTAGCAGATGATGCGTAAGTGAGTTAGTAACGTCGTCTGCATGTAAGCCTCTTATTAGGATCAACTGTTTCTTTTTCGTTCGAGTTATTGTACCTATACTTCACACACACACCCACGCTTAAACAAACACACTCTCATCCTCATTCATTTATTATTATATATCTATTTACTATTTATTGTATTTACTACCTACCTTAAGTTGGAACTATGTCCATAATTTAAGTTCGGGGAGGGCGTTGATGTCAGTAACACAGTTTTATACTTCAGCAGATGTCATCGTTTTCATAGCATTTTTTGTTCAATTGTTATTTGTTCCAAATAAAGTTTTTTTTTATACTAAACTGAAACGGAGTTATAAATGTTCCGTGTCAAAAACTCACCATATAACATGGTACTGTCTGTTAATCAGGTACTCCCATGCGTTCGCTTTGTTACTCCTGCCATCAAGACCCAGCTTCGAACACTGGCTGGTGAGGTACTCTCTTCGAGCGTCCATTCTTGCATTGACATCCATGAACTTATCTCTGTTGAGGAGACCTTCTTCATGGGTCCCATTGTCAAAGATGTACTGGAACAAAATGTGGGTGGTAATTATGAAACAAGCGCACGAAAGTTTACATTTCCAGTTCTTGGATTTGAGTTTTAGTGATCGGAAATGGTTTTATGGTTTTGCGCTTCTATAACCATAGATTTACATCCTACAGCATTTCCCGTTTACAAACTGTGTTGAAATAATAGGTGTCGAAAAATAAACATCCTCGGAACATTGATATTTTTATGATTTGACTATGCGTTAGCAATTTAGCATCCTAGAAGTCTGCGTTTGACTTTGACTGATCATGCTTTAGTATCCTAGTAGTGTGTGACTGCACCTTCAAGAAGTAGCATTTTCCTATCAAAAATGCCCTAATTGAATGAAGACATGCCATTATACGAAAAGATAATATAACAAAACGATCACTTCTTCGTGGATTCGAAAAATGTATATCAAGACAGATGCCATTATAGGAAGAAAATAAAAAGATGATGCCTTTTTGATGCCGGACGTAGGTTATAAAAAGTATAATTAAAAATTTTCCCACACTTAAAGAAAGAAAAAGATAAATTTGAACGTCAGAAGAAATTTCATGCCTATGAGTATAGTAGATTAACCAGAAACCTACAGTTAATTCCAGAAAATAACATCGATGGAATCAACTTGAAAATAACTATAAAAATCTTTTAGGTAGGTAAAGGTACCTCTACTTTTGGTAAACGCGTATTCAAAATTCAATATCACTTTATTCAATACAATCACAAGGACCACTTTGAATCGTCTTCAAATTATTTTGTCGATGGAGGTTGATAAATCTAGAGAATCTTCATCAGGATGAGTTCGACCCGCGGTCTTTTGATGGGCTCGTTTGTAAGGATCGGACCGCGATTTTCTATTCTCTAGAATCTATATGAATCGAAACAGTGTCGGTGCCTCCATCGACAAAATAATACGTAAGTAAAACCCGCGTTTATCAAAATTTATAATACAACTAATATGTATATGTACCTACTAAATCGTGCAATAATTCAGCATAAGAAATCATTTCAAAAACCTTTTTTGCTTCGATGACCTGTATCATTAGGACCTCTGTATGAAGTGCAAAATATGTTTGGAAAATACTTTTTTCAGCGAGCCATTATGCAAACAAAGTTTCGTTATCCTCTGTTAACTTATCGACCTTTACTACCCACTAAGTTTCACTTCAACATCTATTGATCTACCCAAGACTCTCCGCATCTTCAAAAACATGAAACACTCTTACCATCCTACTGTCTTCTTCAAAAAAATAATGAAACATTATTTCGTCATGCGGTTATACTTAGTTAGTTCTGATTTTTTAGACTCCTATGTTTATTATTATAGCACCTATGTATATTATCAGTACCTATATCAGACATGACACCTTTCATCCCTTCAGATGATTTTTTACAAAAATAAATTTTATTTTATAATTGTTTTACTTTTACCATCCGCTGTACTCTATAACGATCAGCTGAGGATCATCAAAAATGGCTCAGCACCCGCATCTGACTGTAAAATCGGGTTGGTAATTTTCGCTGAATTATATAACATTTCGAGTGAGGATTTCTACGTGGAACTGATCCAAGATGATTGCTGCCTGGAGACTGATGATGGATACGACTGCGATAGTCTTCAAATTATTAGGGATTAGTCCCCCTGCTGGCTAACAGAAGAGCTAGCAATAGAGAAGGAAAACTTGAAACAAGCCCGGCTCGGTGCCAGCCGTTATGCACCTGTAACCGAACCGACACCGCAAGTACCGATTCGTCTTTCCCGCGGGTCCTGTCGACAAGGTCGAGTCGAGAGCCTACATTAAGGCTTACCTAAGTGCACGAAAGGAGCCTCTGAGTCACAATTTAATCCTTTCACCACACTGGTTAGAAATAACTAGTGATACGATAAGAAGAAGAAGTACCTATTTGTTTAGTTTATACATATATGTAAGTATGTAATTATATATACCTACACCACAACCACATACCTCTTCTGATTATTTATAGTCCAGTCTATAGGTTGCCTGGTAGAGATCGCTATTGGCCATAAAGCCGACCATTATTGCTTTTAATAGTAAAAGTATTGTTACTATAATATTACGTGTGTTATTCAATAAAGAGTTATCTAGGTATCCATCTATCGAGTAGGTAGTTATAACCACAGAAAAAACAAATCGACATCGACCGTAGGTAGGTTGTAAAATGATGCTTTTGAGCCTCATGTATAATTTACTTTCAGACCCATTAGCTGATTAAAACTATTATTTATTAGGTGGGTTCACAATACGGATGGCATGCTAGTAGGTAATTTACCTACATTCGTTGTTGACAGTTAGATCCTACCTACGTACGTACCTCGTCTAATGACTGTAGAAATAACGGTGTTCGATTAATCAAATTCGACTTTATATCTGTCGCATACGTACGTCTGTGGTAGCTATACTTCTCTGCCGAATTTAATGTTTCGTCTCTAAACAACCCGAGGTTTGTCTAAGGAGGCATCTGCAAAAAGATCTAAGCAGCTGGATGTCTGATGTATATGAACCAAGTAGGATTCTCCTACGTTCATATTCAAGGTTTTAAACGACTTCAAAAAACGGAGGTTTTATTATGTTTGTTACATTATAACTCCGTCGTTCATGAACCTATTTGAAAAACTATTTACTTATGTGAAAGGATAGGTAGGTATACATTCCGAGATCCCATAGTAATTTCATCAAAATCGGTTCGGTAGTTTTTAAATCAAAATAGCTGGAAAAAATATGTCATCGACTGTCTGACTTAACAGTAGTGACGAATTTCGAAAAATGAAAAAGTACTAAAAAGTATAAAATACCTATACCTTTTATAACCGATTTCAGAATAGGAGGAGTATCTCAATTCGGTTGTGTTTTGTTTTTATATTCAGTTAAGTCGGTTTTCTTTTTATTTTTTAAAAGTAATTATGTTTTGACTTATACGTTGTGAGTTCTAACGTGGTAGCAAAATAATGTGCGCTTCATTTCGAGCTCAGCTTAGGGTAATGTCCTTACCACTCCATCAGATAAACCAAGAATAGGGATGGTTATACAAAATTCCCCAAAGCTTGCAATTTTAACAAGCAATTACATGTGCGCTTCAGCGTGCGTGTTTGGCTGCAAGTTTAATTAAAATGTTGGTACAGTCACGAACAGCATAAAATTTAATTAATGCTCTTTTAAAATTACAAGTACAAAACGCCGTATTCCATAATCAAATTACAATACTTATTATTTTTGCTAGGTGCAAAAATATCCTGTGTCATCATTATCATAAGGTTCGATGCCCTTGCATAATCGTAATTGTACTCGTATACATCCAGGACGAACGATTTTCAATTGCCTCTGACCTACATCCCGCCGATATAAGTATCTCTTGTAAGGGGAACCTGCTCGTGTAGTGGCATTGTATTTTCACTTAGTTCGACTATGATGTATTATGATCGGATATTAGCATAAGTGCTGGGCAAGCCTACTCTGAAACTGTCCATAACTCTACAACCCTCTGTAAGAAGGTCAGGCGTAGTTTAGGATACTTTAGGTACGAAGTTACAAGTACATTGGTGCACCCAACCTGTAGGGCCAATTTGTAGAGAAATGCCACGCCAGACGAGATAGACTTACGGGGTAGAAAGAGAGGCTCTATGTAGGTAAATATAATGTTAGGCACTAAGCGCTTGTGCGAGTAAATAGCACTTTATTGCGTCGTAGCAAGAGTCGTTATTGAAGTTATAACTTCTTATGGGAGGGTAAGCCGCTTCGTTACGTAACGCGTTACGGCGCCAGTCTGTCTGGCCCACCTTTCTCTCACGCATACGGCAGCGGTAGGCAGGCTCCTCCACTCTCACTCTAACCCACAGCACTAGTAAGATTAGTTTATGTTATCACTCCTGTCGGGTGTCCCGAGACACACACGTTTAATTTAAGTATAAAAATGTTTTTGAGAAATCCGCCTTTATGTACACGTACTAATAAATATTCCGTGCTTTAAGTCAGTAAAAAGTTCCACTTAGCACTGTATAAATCATCCAGTTACATACAAGTCTGTTTATTATTATTAAATTTGATTAACAACTTAATACTGGGTTGTTGATATTAACGTAGTTATTATACCAGTGTTAGAAGATTTGTCGCAAACATCAATAGGTTTACTTGTTAAATAAAATAACAGATAATTTTATTAGCAAGTTAGATGTTCTAAATAAGCAGGAATGTATGTCAGAATGTCATTGAGCGGAACAGACTCAATCTACAATCTACCGTTTACAGAAAGTCAAAGTGTTTGTTGTACGTGACTGTACCTACTTCCAGAGACACTTCGTGATGGATGCTTCAATTCAAGCAGCTCAAATTCGTTCCCCTTTATTTTCTCTACATTTACAAACAGTAGTGTAGTGTGTGTCTGTCTTTCCTAAGTGTTTCTTGAGGTTAGGTAGTATATTTTCAATAGTGTAGGTACTAAACATAAATAATACTTAAATAAACATTTATTAACAGAAATTATTACAGAAATGTACAGAATAATATAAAATACACGTGAAAGAGTTGAGCTGTCTAAGGACCGTTTAAAACAATCTATAGATAGCTTAACTGATCCAGATCACTGCCAGAGGGCAGCTTTCCCAAGATACTGGCGGCATTGCCACGTTGAATGGCAGTGCTAATACGCTGAGCAAGACAGGAGCCAGCTCTTGAGTCACGCAATGTATCTATCAGGCGCCGTGAAATAATTTCGAAAACGCGGTGGGCTCATGTTCCCCACGAGCCCCGGGGTCTCGACTCTAAAGGGCTCAAAAATGTATGGTCTTATCCAAACCGGCATATTTGCGGCTTTTGGCACAATCAGCCGCCGCACCCACCACTGTGGTACTTTGACTAGTAAAATGTCAAGTTTAAAACTCTTAAAAGGCTATCAACATAATAAGTTTTATTCCTTTTATATGCTTCTTTCTATTTTAATATTCTGTGTGTCTCTGTTAGTGTGCCGTTCATTGCAAATAAAACCTTTATTTCTTAATTATAACTCTCAAATTCCTATTGTTATTAGTGTGGTTGGACTTTTGTGAAAAAGAGTAGGGAAATCCGAGATTGAAAGAATGACTCATAGCAAGTATTAGAGATTTCAATTTACTGAAGACGTGACCAAAGCCGCATGCTAAGTTAGTCCTACGGTAAATTACAGCTTGAGAGAAAATTGTTTAGTACCTAGCTACTCTGCGATGTCACGTCCCGTGCTAATGAAGACAGTTCTAAATGCGAATTTCCAGTCGCTTTGTATCTGCTGGGTAGATGGGTAGGTATGTACCAATGTTTTTTGTTGGCTAATGTGTCCAGTCAACTAGTATTATGAAAGATGAAAGATAATGTTTCTTCTTCTTCTGCATTGGCATGTATCATAATGATGTCAACTTTGCCAATGTCAAATATTTAGATTGTTTATAGTAAGACGTCACAAAATAGTTCATCATTTGTTATTTCATAAAAAAAAGTGTCTTTTTAAAAAAATACGGATTATTTTTGCTCGAATCACAAATTAACACAAACATTTTATTCCAATTATTCACGCCCGAGTCAGTAACTCTAGTATTATTTTAATTAAATACTTAAATTACAAATAAAACACGAACCAACTCGGGAATAATAAATAATATAAGAGCGCAATGTTTATTTCGCAAAACTGACAAAAATATTAAAAAGAAACTCATAGAAAGACTCATTCCTTTTTAAATCTAAAAAGGAGTTATATTTTTTGTCAGCAAAGTTTATATTTGTCATCAACTTATATTTCTATTATCTAATTAATAGATCTATCGCCACGAAATATTTTCATATAAAAAGTATCGCCAGGTAAGAATTACCAAATTAAGGTCATTATATATCTAAAATAAGAGATAGATTTAAACCTAAATGAAAGTGCAGGTTTACACAAACAATGATATTAATCAACTACTCACGTTATCAAACAAACATGGCGTTTCAACTACAGATTAATTAAACTAACAATATTAAAATACACAATGGGCACGACATACAGCATTCATTAGTGACTTATAATTTAATTAATGTGATAAAGCAAATTACACATTATTAACTTCAGCTTTAGGTCACCTCTACCGAAGGATTAATCAACACAATAGCAGACTACCACCTATCACCACACTAGGTATTTCGACCCGTGTGGTGAAAGGAACTAAGTGTGCCTCAGAAGCTCCTTTCGTAAACAAGCAGAACTAAAAATTTTGAAACTTTTCTGAAAAATTCTACGACATTCCGGTTTTCTCACGACGTTTTTCTTCGCCGTGTGGAAGTACTGGTATACCCCACACACATTTTTCGATCGAAATGCATTGGTGCACGAAGATTGGAAATCTAGTCAGATTTGAACCCACCAGATCAGATTTGATCGGAAGGCTCTGGCCACTACTACTAGACCACTAGAGCTACCAGGTAGGTGATACCTAATTACTAATAAATAGGTAGATATGTAATAAATAATTTCCCAGGAACTACATGTCCAGTTCACGGAAGTAAAGTCAAGTACCTACCTACCTAGATAATTAGGCGATGAGACATGACGTACAACAATTATGATGTCCACAAACACTGAACCAGATCTGTGTTGACGATAATGTCAGATGGCATCGTGAAATCCTTTCACGATTTGACATGGGTGATCCGAAACGGAAGTTATTTATTATACTTATATCCGATTTCAATCATCCTATGCTTCGCTCGGCTATCGTGGTAAAATTATTTTTAAACTCCGAAGAAATCATCTGTAGGGCGATTATGGAACTCTTGATACAATCAATGTCTATTAGTTTCGATTAGCAATCGGCATCAATGTCTATCAATTTCGATTAGCAATAGGCATTATTTCAATCAATCATATACGATGTATTTAAATGATTAGTACGCTAAACACGGATCCTACCACAATTGTACTCTGTAAATTGGTCGAGTTATAGTTTGACACCAACTCCACATTGTAACTAGCGATAGAAGCCAATAGAAATCGTAGCGATCCGTAATACCAATTCATCAATAGTAACTGAAAGCTATTAGTATCAATGTTTTGATAGTATCAAAGTTCCATAATCGCCCCACTGATTTTAACGAGTATATTTGATCTTTCCCTTACCATCTCTTACTTAAACATGAATGTAAGTAGGTACGTACATACCGGTGTCTTGCTTGGTGCAGCAACTATCAAGTACCTAAAGTAAATACCTACTTTCTCTCGCTTTCCCAATACTCGAGAAATCGCTGCGTCTTCATAAGACGTTTCTTAGTTTTGCAATGTAAGCGAAGTTTACATTGTGTCGAAACACGTGAAGCCGGTTAACGATACGACTATTTGGAGATGACTTTCCAATTCCTAATAAAGATACCAGAATGTTTATCGGAGATCAGTATAAGGGAACTTATCAAATTCCGTGATAAAACTTCATTTTGAAATAAAACCTCTGATTAATGTTGTATTCATATCATATTTTTTTATTAGGAACAATCAGTATTTTATACATATTATTATGTTGATATTTATTTTAATTTTAGACTACAAATCTTAATAAGTAATTCTGTGACAATCACTTTAACTTTAACTTGGTTAATATTTAGTTGCCTGGCTTTTAATCAATCTATCTTGGAATCCCGGAAATTGGTTCATTCATACTAATATAAACAATAGTACCTGGATGACCGAGTTTTGCTCGGTAAAAACACGGATAAATCGACGTTTTCTATAAATGAAACCTAGTTAAATCGATGTATCGCCCCAGAAACACCATGCACACTAAATTTCATAAAAATCGTTGGAGCCGTTCACATTATATATATATATATATATTAGCTGTCCCGTTCGTGACTTCGTCCGCGCGTTTTTTTTTATCTAATTGTAAATCTAAACCATTCTCGAATCCATTTGAACACACACAAAAAAATCATTCAAATCGGTCTAGCCGTTTAGAAGGAGTTCAGTGACATACACACGTACAGTAGAATTATATATATAAAGATATAATAAATCAATGAATAAATAAAGAGTTCTCGAGTTATATATGGTGTAACTAACACGACTATATATATTTACTAGCTGAGCCGGTTACAACTTCACAAAAAATATTAAAATACTAATATCGCTATTAAAAAAAGATACATAGCTATTCAAATTATTGTAATAATTACAGAGATTAACAAAGTTACGGATTAATATTGATAGATGGCGCTCGCGGCCACCCGTGGCTTCGCCCGCCCCGTTACCGTTCCCATTCCCCATGTTTTTCCGGGATGAAAAATAGCCTATATCCTAATCCAAGTTACTAACTATACAATCAAGTTTTAAACAAATCGCTCTACGCGTTATAATGTTTCCATAAAAATTGTATCCTTTTTATTATGGATTGTTATGAAAAACCTTGAAACACGTGTCTATTTCGTTTGTATTTTAGTTAAACCAAATTTCAACCAAACAGCATCACGCTTAAAAAACCCCTATACATAATTTAAACCCCCATTGCATTGGGGTTGTTTGAAAATAAAAATATCTTTTATCATTTATATCAAAGCATATTTGAGCAATGTAACCGGGTAGTAAGTTCAAGGAGTAATATTTTAGATTTAGATTTATAGTAACAGCATGATTTGAAACCTTAAAAAAAGCCTTATAAATATTTTTTTGCTGATTAAATGGTGTTCGATTAGTTCGAGTCCTGACTCCTGTTCACTGAGTACTGATTCTTATCCTTACTAATTTCGGAAGCCTTTACAGTGCGTCTTATATTCTTGCCCAATTTTTATTGTATTTTAACCGACATCAAAAAAGGAATACGTTCTCAATCCGTCTTAATGTTTTTTTTTTATGTACAAGTATGTTCACAGATTACTCAAAAGCGCCTGAACCGATTTGGAAAATTAATTTTTGTTTCAAATTGTATACTTCCCAAGGTGGTCCCATTTAATTTTATAATATCGGTCGAGCGGTTTTTAAAAAATCAACAAAAATAAAATATTGTATACATTATGATATTTTTGTTTATTCCGAAACCTCGCTGTCTCATTGGAGCAGTGCGTTTAGTTGGCCCATATTATAAATAAACAAAATATATCTATCTACTTTCCACTAAAAAAAATATATTCAATTAAGTAGGTACGTTTTCTTTTTAGTTTTTAAAACGTAATTATATACATATCATTTTATTTCCTGAAACAAAGTTGATATTATTATGATTATGAGTAATAGGGTAGGTATCCGTTTTAAAGCTGGATTTAACGTTTACCTACAGCAAAGTTTATGCAGACTTCGCGTGCCGACTGATAGCAAGGTAAATTTGTACCTAGCACAAAACTCACAAAATGGGGATTTATAGGTGAATCCATGGCGTGCAATGCCAGTACAATAAAAACCGGGAACACATTCGTCACGGAATACACTATATGTAAGTATACAGGGAGTGGGATACTATAAAAATATACAGGGTGCCTACTCGCCCGATACGAGGAACGATAATGACATTTAAATGTCATCGAATATAGTCGTTAATTCATTGTCAAATTCCAATTAGCGTATAGTCTGTTCTGGATTACGACATCGATTGTCAAAAGTATCGGTCGTTTTACCGTTCAATATGAGTCGTAACGATGTAACTAAGAGTATGGTTTCGCACTATTGTTGTCGCGATACAACATTTATCGTTTAACAGAGTAGGCCTCACTGTAGCCCAGTATTATTCGTAATCATGTTTAAAAAAATTTTTTTTAATAAAAAAATTGCATTAGATCTCTTTAGATAAATTTTAATCAATAAATTTGCTAATCACTGCGCCTAAGTCGCTCTGCAGTATAGATTTGTCAAAGAAAATATATGTATAGGTTCTATACATATATTTGGGTTTAATCTGAAAACGAGGTTCAATATGAAAACCAGCACTACTTCCGTGCCTGAAAGTAGTTGCACATGCTGAGATTTAACTTTTTTGGCCACACTAAAATGTCGATTGGTTAGTGGGAAAAGCTAATTTTAACGCATATGTAGTTATTTTTAGTTGTGTTTGTATAAATTTTCCCTTAGGGCCTATTTTTAATCTTTTTTCCGCTCATGTTTTCTCTTTTGTTTAGTGTGTGTGCTAAATAAATGTTTTTCTTTCGTTCATCTTTCTTTCTTACTAAGGAGCTACCAGATCTCAAAGTTTGGCTAGATGATACCTTACTTGTCATATGTTATTGTATATTCTTCTATTTGCACTGTTGGTGTATATTTGAATAAAAAATAATTATGTATCTATGTCTATGCTAAGTAAGTACTTACCTAGGTTATCACTAATAATTACAGCCATGCAGGTATTATCATCTAGGTTGTACTTGATGTTTTTCCAGTGTTTTGCGAGATAGCAAAATAGATCAGTGTGTATTGTAGATCCTTATCGACTTCCGGTATGCGTGACACCAACTGATGATACGTAGGGTAATTTTATATTACACTAGCATTTATTAACGTCTTTGATCGCTAGTCCTAGGTATTTCATTCCACTACAAATCAGTTCATCCAATACGGCATGAATAAGTCATATAAAACATAAATTTAAAGCCAACTAACAAAGTTTGCAGAACGAATATTGTACTAAGTAGTATACTTGGAACTGGATTTCTACGCGACTATAACATTATTTACTTACTTATACAGGGTGAGCAGAAAACTCCCGAAAAGCAATAGACCTTGTTCTGATTTTGTTGTTTCGTCAGTCTTACTTAAATTTCGAACTATAATATTTGGTTTGCACTTAAGTCTGAATTTGAGTAACATTTTATGGGATACTTCTTAGATTTACTAAATTGACTTGTGATTGGCACATTTAAGGCCATTTTTGTTAAGAGGTGTTGGATAAAACTGCGCAAAATCATAGATAATCAATTCAATATGTTAATTTTAAATTATTTTAAAACTGACATTTTAAAATGATACGCTGATTTGGACTTTGGTGTAAGAAATATAACGTTTTACAAAATAGCTTTGGACTAGCTGTTCAGAAACAACATAATCGGAACCTACTATACCTAACTGAATACCTAGAGATAGGTAACTTACACTTAGAGAGAAATTTAAATCAATAAATATCGTGACAGTGCCTTGTTAGTATATTTACGAAAATTTAATGTATGTTCTCAAAAAAAACATTTGTTTAAAAAAATAGCGAAGAATTAATACTAAAAATTAAGATAAACTCGCTCGGGAAAATTTATACAAACACAACTAAATATAACTACATATGCGTTAAAATTAGCTTTTCCCATGAACCAATCAACATTTTAGTGTGGCCAAAAAAGTTTAATCTCAGCATGTGCTACTACTTTCAGGCACGGAAGTAGTGCTGGTTTTCATATTGAACCTGGTTTTCAGATTAAACCCATAGAACCTATACATATATTTTCTTTGACAAATCTATACTACAGAGCGACTTAGGCGCAGTGATTAGCAAATTTATTGATTAAAATTTATCTAAAGAGATCTAATGCAATTTTTTTATTAAAAAACTATTTTTTAAACATGATTACGAATAATACTGGGCTACACTGAGGCCTACTCTGTAAAAATAAAACAGAAACTGTAAAGTATATAAAATCAGATTCTTTAGATGACAAAAAAACTTGGAATGAATCTGCTCCAACTCGACTCGGTATCCGTAACAAAATTGGCAAGGATCATACAAACAAGGGTTAAGACCAGATGGGTTTCTTGACGGATTCTTCCGACACTGGTGTTAGGAGCAAGCACCTAGATTCACTAGCATGTAAGAAGACGATTCAAAGTGGTCCTTGTGACTTTATTAAATAAAGAATTGTTTTGACTTTGACTTGACTTTGACTGTACTACCAATTAATTATAAGTTTTTATTCAACATAGACCTAAACATAGAACACCGTATAATGCGAAAAAAAATATAGCAGTTCTTTATACAAACGAGTGTAATGTAAGTAGGACTTATACAAGTAATACAGCGGTGTTTCACGGTTACAATGATGATGTTATTCATCCACAAACTACAGCACGAGAGAGCACTCGTGGTCTAGTAGTAGTGTGTAATAGTAGTCTAGTAGTGACCCAAGGATCCGAAGACAGGGCGTCTTCGGATCCTGGGGTCATGAGTTCAAATCCAGTCCTGTGCCAATGATTTTTTCTGTTGGAAAAAAATATGTGCACTAAACTAGTATTCTCAAACGGTGAAAGAAAAAATCGCGAGGGAAACCGGCATGAACCAAACCTAAATAAAAAATTGATGACAGAGGAAACGAGAAGAGCTTCTGCGGTACACCCTTAATCTCTTCAAAACACTTGTCAGATATAAGAAGACCCTCGAATGTTTTTAGTAATAGTTTTAACACCCTGTATAA
Source organism: Lampropteryx suffumata (assembly GCA_948098915.1). NCBI lineage: Eukaryota > Metazoa > Arthropoda > Insecta > Lepidoptera > Geometridae > Lampropteryx > Lampropteryx suffumata. The sequence goes on from OX402552.1 coordinate 10,221,933, forward strand.
TTGTATCAACAACTGAACAATGTTGACATTTCGTTTCCGCGTTCCCTTGTGGGGGTGCGTTTTCCTATTTTCTCTTTCGTTTGTTTTCCTTGACATTTTCCTCGATTTTGGTAGTCTTTTTTGTAAATACCACGAACACTGCTACATTTTGCAAGTTGATACCGATATCTCGCATAATCCCGTGCTAATGGAGCTGAGGGTAATGGTTGGAAAAGTGACGTAAACACCAATTTTCAGTGAGGTTTGACGCGGACTGACGTCATCTCATCTAATGACATTTTCTAACTTTTCCAAGCATAAGGAAAGAAATAAAAGTTTATTTTGTGTCAAATTGTGATATCATATAAGTACTTATCAACAAACAAGTAAGTAAATTGACAGCAAAATCAGTCGTGCTGAGTGCATGTGTTATAATAGCGTTTCGAACGCTCTTATAACGCTGGTATAAACGCACTACACAGTACCACAAATTCTCACAACACAGTGTGCTCTTTGGTTCAGAGTATTATGTATGTGTCTTATTGGCTCTAATGATACAAGTTTTTTATCTTTATATATATAATTCTACTGTACGTGTGTATGTCACTTGATTATGGTGACTTGACAGTTATAAATCTTTTTAATACATACTTATGATACTTTATAACACCCAGACAATGAACCTTTGTTCATCAGCATCACACAAATGTTTGTCCTGGAAGGGAATCGAACCTCAAACCTACAGCGCAGTAGGCAGTCCTACTAGCTGAACTGACAGGCCAGAATAAAAATGTATGTTTTGTTTAGGATGTTAGTCTTCTGGGACACTGTGTATTTGGTACCTACACATTTACTTAAATTAAGTTCATAATTATACACGTAAAAGATGGCCCGGTGAGCTTCGTGCTTCCTAAAATTAATTTAATTGTAAACCACGCCAGGTGAAAATAGTACTTGTATGGGTTAAAAATAAAATGTTTTAAATTTTTCTTTACTTTTCACACAGCATCATCGGGCCCCAAAGCATGCAGAGTCTATGTTATGGGTACCACATGACTGATATACAACTTATATACTTTTTATTGAATACGTTATATATTATACCTAAAAACAACGAGGCAAATACTTGCAGATCATACAAACATTGTCTCGCGGCGGGAATCGAACCCTAAACCTTCTGCGTTTCAGCGGGAGCTTGGCCCACTGCGCCACAGAGGTCGTCCACAGATTTTTTGCGAGACCAACGCACGGCAATTTTTTTTTATATAATACCAACTAGCTGTCCCGTTCGTGACTTCGTTTTAAAGAGAAAAGAAAAATGTAAATGTAAACCATTCTCGAATCCACTTGAACACACCAAAAAATTTCATCAAAATCGGTTCAGCCGTTTAGGAGTAAATTTTTTATTTCTTTTTATTCAACAAAAATTAAAATGTAGATACATTACACTTAAATAAAAAAAATCGGGTTGCACTCCGGGAGTGTCGACAGAAGTGAAAACTTATTTTGGCGCGTTAGACATTTTTTAGATAGGTACTAGGGTTATTGGGTTATTGGGTTATGGGCTTTGTTATCAGAAACAGTAAAATATTCAAAAAACCCAATACTAAAATCCTGCTATACAATACCTTAGTACGTAGCGTCCTAGAGTACTGTCCTGTAGTATGGAGGCCTCATTATGCTACTCACATTTTAAAAATCGAACGCATTCAAAAACGTTTTTTGCGGCATTTGGCATATGTGGATAAAAAACATAAAACATTGTACTCATACGTGGACAGACTTGAGTTTTTCAAAAAAATTCAAAATTTTTGAAAAAAGAAGAATACAATTAGACATAATCTTCCTGTATAAATTACTTAACAATAAAATAGATTGCCCACAACTACTACACAAAATACGTTTTAGAGTCCCTCGAAGAATCCCCCGCCGGCCCATCCCTCTCCTACTCCCACCACTTCGCACTACAGTCCTTGGTAACAACTAACCCATCCCTAGAATCAGCAAAGCCATCGTTAAATATTGTGATTCGATAGATATATTTTTGATAAAACTCAATAACTTCCGGAAGTTCTTAACTGAGAACTTGCCGAATACTATGTCATAACTTAACGTTTTCTAAGTTTCTGGTTCACTTTATAATTTGTTTATTTCTAGTTAAAATAGTTCACATGTACGCAAGTTTCCCCCTACCCACATTAGTTAAGTTAAATTAAGTAGGTACACTACTTTCATCCAGTTTCATTAAGTTATTGTCTCTTAATAATAAGTATAATTTTAATTCTGCATGCAGTGTTTACCTGTAATTGGTTGTGCAATTAGCATTAAGTATTATAATGTTTTTTAAGCTTTTAAGGTTGTAGCAACCGTTGGTAAACCAAATAAATAAATAAATAAATAAGTTGCATTTTATTTATGTATTGTATTTTATTAGTTAGCAGAAACTTTAATATACATTTAATATTCTTTTATGTTTTTGTTCAGAATGTAGATAATATATGAAAGAACCTAACTCAGTAAACTTCTCCATACAAAAGTAGACTGTAAACATGTGAATTAAGGTTTATGATCCAATGGGGCAAGCGCGGCAGCCCTGCGTCTCGCGGTGTCAGTAACGGTGTCGCGAGTCCAGAGGTTTTACCTCATCTAAAAATATGCGTACCGCGCTAAAAGAAATTTTCACTTCAAAAATCTTAGTTCGTTTTAGGGTTCCGTACCTCGAAAGGAAAAAACGGAACCCTTATAGGATCACTTTGTTGTCCGTCCGTCCGTATGTCCGTGTATCCGTATGTCCGTCTGTATGTCAAGACCATTTTATAGCATGTAAATCTTGTTTTTATACATACGGATATGATTATTACTTGGAGACAAAAATATCAAATATTACAGCATATTTCTCGTAACTGAGTAACTGTCGTACACGTACTGACCTATTGTACACTGACGGGTTGCACCCGTCATTTTTTTTTATTTTTTGTATGTATGTTGTTTTTTAGAGTAGTCTTATTAGTAGTAGCAAGTAACTGATTATTTTAACGATTCTTTTAATGTTTATTTTCTACTTCCGCGATTAGTTAAGGTAATAAGTAAGAACGGTAAAATACCGATGATCCAGAACGAAAAAACCCGTCCGATAAGGTTTCTGCTTTTGTTATCGAGCAGTTCAGTCAACTCCAAAATGATCTAGCAGGTACTTTTTGACGAAGTTCTGTAGCCTGGCTTAACTCATAGCACCCGGTTCAAATTGTTCCAACTGGCGTTAAAAGGTAATCTTGAGAAGAAAGTGTATTATAATATCATATAATTATTTATATATATATATATATATACATATATATATATATATATATATATATAATATAAATTATAATAAGAATGCATAGCCTCATGTCATCAGGACTTGTTACTCGCAAATTATTCTCTAACTTGGGTTAGGAAGAATTGGGACCTAAATTCATCTGGTATGTTAGACAAATCTTCTTCTTTTATTTCTTCCTATAATCTCATCTCATCTGTCTTGTCGACAATTTTGCCAGTCAATTGTCAATTCTAAACGTCGTCGAGGAATGGCCGTTCTAGAACTTTTTCGGGATTCCTCGTTGTTCAAATCACATTGCACCATAATACACTTATAATTCAATTGTACATATTTGTCCTATGTAGTCACAATTTATTCATTAAAACTCCGCTAAGATTACATGAATAAAATGCAAGAAAACAAATATGACATACCTACAATAAAATAATATTAATTTAGAAGAGCTATGTTACTTAGGTAATTCATGAAATGACAAACGAATTTACCTAGACATTTCAAAGTAATCTATGTGATTGTATTGATTTCAAGTTTAGTATTCTTGACTTTGACTTTCACTGAATTGTTTTCATATTATTTCTCTTTTTTAATCATCAATTTATTTCTAACAAGTAGAACTCCACAAAACTACGTTCTCGTTCGTTCTCCTTCACCCTCTCTCTCTAGTCCTCCCCTCCACACTTCATATTTGAAGTCTCTACTACAAGCGGCTTAGTCTTTGTATTCTAGTATAACAGTGAATCAATCAGGACAAGACTGGACTTTGATTCTTATAATTTTGTTTACGATTTCAACAAAAACTTGAAGTTAGAAGTACCTAGTTTGAATACTCTTGTTTTCAAAGCAAATAATACTCGCAGATGAAAATGGATCTCACAAAAATAACTAGGTCGAATTACACAACTCCATATAAAATCGAATAACAAGCAACTTCTGTGCGTGGGAATTGTATTACCTTAACTACCTAGTAGGTACATCAAGGATGACACAATACCAGGCCAGGCGTACTCTGCACTTTAGGCACGAAGTTACAAGTGCCGCGCTGGACAAGATAGAAAGAGAAGCAATAAGTAGGTACAAATAATGTTAGGCATTAAGCACTTGTGCAAGCTGAATTGCACCTTGTTGCGTCATAGCAAGAGCTATTTATATGTTTTCGTGGAGACAGTCTTCTGTACTTAGCTTATTAGTACAATTATTAGTACTGTCTGATAAACAGTGCATAGATACGAGCCTCCTTCTAGCCCCTAGATTCCCTGTTCCCTCACGATGTTAATGTTTAACATTAAGAGAGAACTAGTCGATTATCTATCCATACAAACGTGGAAGGGTGATCACACCCCCGTCTGATGATGAACAACCAAAACTAAAAGTGATATAAATATGTCTTGTCTTAATCTATGCTTGTATCAATACAGAATTGTAAAAATAAAATGGGTTTGAAAGATACAAGACTCAAAAAAAATGGTTTTTCATCACTGATTTTAGCGCAACTTTAGGTGTGAATATGGTTGTATGGAATGTATTTTAGTAAGAACGGTAAAATACCGATGATCTAAATTTGTTTAGGATGTTAGTCTTCTGGGACACTGTGTATGTATATTTTTATTTAGAATTTAATTAAGTAATAATATTTATTAAACTAAATTAAATTAAATTTAATATTTTATTTATATTTAACGTTTTATTTAGAAATCATAGTCTAATCTGATCATATGACACGAAATTATAATCACGCTATCTCCTTACTGCTCATCTCTATCCTTGGTGCACGTCTATCCTTTTCTCACACTAAGCTAGGTGAAATAGCATGTATTTGTATTATTTATGTATTTGTATTTTAGCTGCGCCCACTAATGAGTTTGTGCCGCTGACTCGTGTATCCTTAAGTAAAACATAGGCAGGAAGACTCATACACAAACTAAATCAAGTTTAGCTTCCAGTATTAGCTCCTTATTAACTGACTTCAAAAAAGTAGGAGGTTCTCTACTCGTCGGAATATTTTTTTTTAATGTAAGTATGTTTAAGATTACTCAAAGAACCGATATGGAAAAATCTTTTTTGTTTCGAAGGGTATACTTCCCAGGTGTTCCCATTTAAATTTTATTGAAATAGAAGGAGCGGTTTTAAAAATTCAACAAAAATCCCCTCAGTCTCATTGGAGCAGTGCATTTAGTTGGCCTACTAATATTATATATCAACAAAATACATCTACTTTCCACAAAAAATATAAATATAAATATATTTATTTGTATTTTATTTATACAAATATTTTAATTATAACACATCATTTTGGAGTTGACTGAACTGCTCGATAACAAAAGCAGAAACCTTATCGGACGGGTTTTTTCGTTCTGGATCATCGGTATTTTACCGTTCTTACTTTTAATTTAAAAACAAACGGAGTACGCAAACTAAAAATATATTCCGATACAAGCAAGAATTATTTATTCAAGAGTTCAAATAACTTTTTTTTTAATAAATCCATTCAGTAGTATTTTAATGAGAACCCTTGAGCCAAAAGTCAGTTCATTATATTTATACAATCGTTTTATTTAGAAATCATAGTCTAATCTGATCATATGACACGAAATTATAATCACGCTATCTCCTTACTGCTCATCTCTATCCTTGGTGCACGTCTATCCTTTTCTCACACTAAGCTAGGTGAAATAGCATGTATTTTAGCTGCGCCCACTAATGAGTTTGTGCCGCTGACTCGTGTATCCTTAAGTAAAACATAGGCAGGAAGACTCATACACAAACTAAATCAAGTTTAGCTTCCAGTATTAGCTCCTTATTAACTGACTTCAAAAAAGTAGGAGGTTCTCTACTCGTCGGAATATTTTTTTTTAATGTAAGTATGTTTAAGATTACTCAAAGAACCGATATGGAAAAATCTTTTTTGTTTCGAAGGGTATACTTCCCAGGTGTTCCCATTTAAATTTTATTGAAATAGAAGGAGCGGTTTTAAAAATTCAACAAAAATCCCCTCAGTCTCATTGGAGCAGTGCATCTAGTTGGCCTACTAATATTATATATCAACAAAATACATCTACTTTCCACAAAAAATATAAATATAAAATAATTTTATGGTCTGAAATTGTGTTCAATGAACTCGGTTTTCTTGTTAGTTTTTAAAACGTAATTATTTTGCTGACTGTACTGTAAAGATAACTAACTAACATATTATAAACAGGTAGTACAACTTTTGTCCATTAAATAAATAAATATTGGAAAATTCACACATCTCCAGCTAAGCATAACTAATACCTATCGGAACGAGATGACAAATAATACTTATTTATTTATATCGGAGTTTTTGTCCATCCTGGCGATTATAGAATTCTATTACTATCAAAACATTGATACTCAGAGCTTTCAGTTACTATTGAAGATATTTGAAATATTAAAGATATTTTATTCAATAAAATCACAAGGATCACTTTGAAACGTACTAGGTGTGTAATTATATAAACATATACTTGTAAGGACGATAAGGACGATAAGACGTTTTGTGTGAACTAGTAAGGGTCTATCATACAATCATACACTGTCGAATGAGTTGTTTAAAAATCTTATCAACTCTGTTCATTTTCTTGATTCATACCTACTCGTACACTTACCAACTTTACTTTGTACTTTAAGAGAAAAATTACTTTATGCATACAATTATCCTGTACCTACCCTATTATCAAATCTAGGTACATAACAATTATATAAGTTGTTTGAGTTAGATAGTACTACAAATTTTTGTTAAACATTTATAAAAACCCATTTAGATACAAAGTTTATTTTTTCTACTAAGGGAGTAGAAATAATAAAGAAACCTATCTAACCTAAATCTAAATTACCTATTTTCTTATTACACAGATGTAAACTTAAAAGAAGAGATCCCACCCAACCATAAAATTTATGTATATGTAACTATAATAAAAAGATTTTTTTGATTGATTGATTTGATTTTAGGTGAATTTATGTGCTGATTCCTCCTAACGCCCGAGAAGAACTGGTAAGATACTCGTCTTGTTCCTAACGCTTTTTTGCATGATCCATCTTCTAAGTCTCACTTTAACAAAAAAAAATTAAATAGTTTTTTTTAATTGAATCCGTAACATGATTTTTTGATAACTCTCTCTCACAGGCCATGCCTAAGTGGCCCTGAAAAAAAAAATATCTGTTTACTTGTAAATACATATTCGTACTTCACTTGCCATAGATAGTAGGTCAGGTACCTATAGTAAAAGTAAATTATATTTGTAGGTCTCACCTTCGAGGTTCACGTTGCACACGCGCATAATTTTATCCCACCTACTCACGTAAGACAATAGCACAGTTAGACCTTATTTCGAATAAGTAGACGTATTGTAAACTAAACTTGGAGCTATGTAGTTGTGCGGTACTGTATTAACTAGATTTACCCTGTATGAGTGTTATCTAACTAATATTATAAATGCGAAACTCTGTCTGTCTGTCTGTTTGTAACGTTTTCACGCCTAAACCGCTGACCCGATTTTGAGAAATTTTGGTATACAGATATATGGGACTTTGGAGAAAGACATAGGCTATTTTTTATGTAGGTACCACGTGTGCGAAGCCGTAGGCAGCAGCTATTAAAACATAAAGAAATAATGCCGGACATTTCCCACGGCATTGTCACACGACATCATCTAGCCCCAAAGTAAGCAGAGCTTGTTTTATGGGTACCACATGACCGATATACCACATATAAATATTTTTATTTTGTAAATACATACATATTATACATAGAAAAACATCTAGACCCAAGACAAATACTTACAGATCATACAAACATTTGTCCCGAGGCGGGAGCCGAATGCGCAACCTTCTGCGTCTCAGGTAGGCCTTGGCCCACTACGCCACAGAAGTCGTCACATAAGTATATATATTATCCGTCATCTGTAGGGTGATTATGTCATTCATTATTATGTAACCAAATTTATTTCACTTCTACGTGTTTGGACATTTTTCCGTAAAATATGAAAAGGCGAAAAATATAAAAACATGTTGAATTCAACTGATGTAATATGTAGTTTCAAATATAAATATAAATATTTACAGAAGCGTAAAGAAAAGTATAATAAGTTTTAGAAACAAGACATGCCAAATGTTCGTCTGTTAGTCCGATTACCCCTTTTAACGTGTCTCTACCCTATTACCCTATTCAAATAACGTGTCGTAGACCGTGCTACGGTTCGTATGCGCTACGCGCTGTGTGATATTTGTATTCTTAGACACCATAAAAAATATGGTACCTAATGGTATGGTAAAGGTAGGTACTGAGAGAAAATAAAGATCTAATAAGATCCAGACACAACAGAATGGAACAGAGAAGAAAAATATAGTTTAGAGTTTAAATATGTTATTTTACACAAGTAAAATTTGTTGAAATGAAAACAACAACACAAGCGGCCTTACTTAGACACGTCACTAATCTTCTGTCAAAAGTAAATCACTGTTTAAAATAATGACATTCCTTTTTAACCGACTTTATCAAAAAGGAGGAGGTTCTCAATTCGTCGAAAACTTTTTATTTTTTTATTTTTTTGTGTATGTTCACCGATTACTCGAAAACGGCTGCACCGATTTGGAAAATTCTTTTTTGTTTGAAAGGGGGCTTCACAGGAGGTCTCATATAATTTTATGAAAATCGGTTGAGCTGAAATATAAAGGAAAATCTAAAAATTTGATACATCGATGATATTTTCATGTACTTTCATACCTCGCAGTGTCATTGGAGCGTTGCGTTTATTTGGCCTACCCATATTATATATATACAAAATACATCTACATTCCACTAAAAATGTATTATAGGCTCGAATTTTATTCAATGAAGTCGGTTTCTTTTTAGTTTTTAAAACGTAATTATTGTAAGATAGTGTCAAAAAGTGACAGGGCGAATGTTAAGCAGTGTTTAGACTGTGTTCAAGTTTAAGAAGCTTATAAGTAAAGCCGTTGGTAACGCATAGTCAAAGTGGTATCTGAAATTGTATTGAAATAACACGTTTTCTATTTGAATTTGACTGTAAACAACGTATTTCGTAAAATGCTCCGTGTTGCATTATTTATTTATTCAAAGAAATATGTAGTTACTAGCTGTTGCCCACGGCTTCGTCCGCATTTTTTTTAAGAATTGTAGCTTAAATCTTTCCTCAGGATGCAATCTCCTTGCCAAACTATAAGTTTCAAACCAATCTCGCCCACCAATCATTAAAAAGTTTCCATACAAACATTCACACCCCATTTTACTCCTTTATGAGAGTTATTTTGAAAAATCCTGAAACACGTGTCCATTTATTTTCCATTTTAATTATTCAAATCATGTTTCAAGTAAATCGCACGGCGCGTTAAAAAGTTTCATACATTAGTTTTCACCCCTTTTCATCCTCTTAGGGGTTGAATTTAAAAAAAATCCCGCCTTAGTGGGTGGTTTTGCTATAAAAGGAAGCTACCTTCCAAATTTCAGCTTTCTAGTTTCAGCGGTTTCAACTCGGCGATGATGAATCAGTCAGTCAGTCAGTCAGGTTAAGCTCTTTTATAGGTAAAGATAACACCATTACAGATTTTCCAAAGCGATGTTTTACTTACAGAAAAAACATAACATAATAAATATCAGTATAAACTAATAAAAATTTAAATTAAATATATAACCAACAGAACAAAAAAATATATTACCATTCAATTTCTAAAACTATCTGTGCCATTTCCATGACTTCCGGCAGGCTATGGCAAAACACATCTACATTATTATCCGACAGGATAATATGCAGGATTAAAGCGAGTGACATTGGAGCAAACTTGAGGAGTCCTAAAAGCTGGCTGGCTGAGCAATGCTGGCCGTCGACGCATAATATGTTCATACTTCTAGTAAATTGCAAGCCGTCGTGCTCTATTGTATATTACGGCTCTAAAATATGTGGTCTAACTCCTGAGTCATTATTCTAAATTGCTCACAATAAATAACCACATAAAATCATGAGCTTCGAACTCATGCTTACGGTACCAAGATTTAATGGACTATAGAAATGTGCGAAATTTAATGACTTCTATATTCTAATCCAAGGCAGTCTGCAAATTATAGCTAATGAAATTCAGTAAGTCGTATCCAAAATTGTATTTGTTTTTGGTTTACCAAAGTACGGCCTGTCCTGTAGAGAAATTTCACTAGCAGACGTACCTACCGCTCATTACCATCCATACCTTGTAAGTCTACCACAGTTACGAACAAAGCGCTTTGCTTCCACATTTATAATGCGTACAGCCAAAGATTGGAATACTTTGCCATCGTCTGTCTTTCCTAAAAACTACAATCTGGGTCTCTTCAAGTCAAGAGTGAATCAAGTCAAGAGTCAAAATTTGACTAAAGGGAAATCCTTTGGTGCACGACCAGGTTCGAACCCTTATAATTGGAATGCAAGGGTGCTACCACTACCAGGGCTCTGTTATAGTTGCAAAGACACGTTTATTACCAGGTACTGAAGGTAACCACATACTCCTACTCATAAAATATGCACCTAAGTAGACCCTACAAGATGCTATAGGTACCTCCAAGCCCGATCTAGGATTGGGGACAATGATACGAGATTTACACTTATTGAATTGGATTGCTCCAATCATCCAATAAGCCAGCCTCGACTGTCAAGGTCGCTTGCATAACTGTGACACTGCGACTGTTTCTGAGGCTATGACGTCACGGGACGCAAATAGTCTGCATCTCATTTGAAGCGGGACTACAATGGCTCTAGTTAAGCTGCCTGTTTAGTTATTGTTAGATTGTTTCCATAATTGTTTATGGCGTTGGCGTTGGTTCTATTTCTGTTACTTAGGACATAGTGAAGTGCTCATAGCAGTCTCATCGTTTTCATTACTTCTTCTTCCTTTTCTATAATGACATCCATCTTAATGACAATTTCGTTAATGTCAAGTCATTGTTTTGTTTTTTTCTTCTTTGTTTATGACATGTGACATAATAATGCCAATTTTGCCATTGTCAAGTGTTTGTTTGTTTATAGTCAATTTGTTTGTTAAAGCCTTAGTCGATGGTCAATTGTCAATTCTAGACGTCACGCGGAATGGCCGTCTAGAACTTTCTTGGGATTCCTCGTCGTTCAAATCACATTGCACCAATACACATTTAATAAAATTGTCCATACCGGTCTTGTAGTCACAATTTGTTTATTAAAATTCCGCTAAGATTACTGAATAAAACATGCAATAAAACGAGTAAGAAATATTAAATTAGCAGAGCTATGTACTTCATGAAATGACAAACAAAGAATCTTGTTTTGTTTTAATAACGTCTCAAAATTATAACTTTTAAAACTATCATGGTTTTGCACATAATTTTCACTCAAAACGGGATATTTACCATGATATATGAGTTTTTCTGCTTCTCGATATTTCGGCACAGTTGCATGCGCCATGATCACGAGATAAACTGAAGTCTTTGCGGGTGGATGTTATTGGCAGACAAAACGGTCTACCCTCTTTCTCAGTTTTTTACTTTGTGTGTCGTAATCGTGATCGAGTTGTTAGTGACAATGAAATCGGTAGTAGGGGTAATGTTCGCAGTAAAAGACTGAGAAAGAGGGTAGACCGTTTTGTCTGCCAATAACATCCACCCGCAAAGACTTCAGTTTATCTCGTGATCATGGCGCATGCAACTGTGCCGAAATATCGAGAAGCAGAAAAACTCATATATCATGGTAAATATCCCGTTTTGAGAGAAAATTACGTCTCAAAATTGTAAGCCAACGTCATTTGTCTGTTCTAAAGGTCATCACGGAATGACAGTTTAGAATCATGGATTCCTCGTCGTAATTCAAAAACAACACGTATAATTTAACTGTCTACACTTGTACCATCGAGATTAATAAAAAAACTATGACTTATGACTAAGAATTCTTAATTTATTGATTAAAATTCCGCTAAAATACAGTCATGGCCTCAATTCTGTTGGCACCACCCTAACTAATTTTAGCTAAAATTAGGTTTAGACTGTCAAATGAAACATTGTTATTCTGCTGTTACCAACTTATCCTAATTTAATTTTATCTAATTTAATTAAGCGTTCCTTATTTAGTTAGATGGTACCAACCGAATAGGTTTTACTAATGCTTTGACTAACTAAAATATATTTTAGACAATTCCTAATTTTAAAAATGAACCAACCGAATTGCCATCATTAGGGGATAAAATAGGACTAAAAAATCCAATAAAACAGAAAATAACATGTGAAAAACTAAGTTTGAAAATTCAAATAACTATGTATTTATGTAGTCGGGACAGATAACTTACCTCCTTAGCACGGTATTTATTAATTACTAGCTGCTGCCCGCGGCTTAGCACGCGTGGTACATCCATAAAAAGTAGCCTATGTCCTTCTCCAAGGACCCAGCTATTTCTATTCCAAAATTCATCAAAATACGATCAGCGTTCTAGGCGTGAAAAGGTAACAGACAGACAGACAGAGTTATTTCGCATGTATAATATTAGTAGTAATAATATTAGTATTTCTTACCAAAAGCCTAAATATGAATTTTCAGATTCCTAACATAAGGAAATATGAGTTCCCCAAACAAAGTTTGATCCCCTATTTTACCTACAAGGTAAACCCTTTCAAGGTTGTTTTTTTGAGACAAATAGTAGCCTATGTTTTTCCCCCGAATGCAATACGTCTTCTTACCAAATTTCATCAAGAAATTCCGTTCAGCCGTTTAGCCGTGAAAACATAAAAAACAGACAGACAGCAACATTTTCGCATTTATAATATTACTGCTGCTGCCCGCCCGCGGCTTCGCACGCGTGGTACCTACAAAAAAAGCCTATGACCTTCTCCAAGGTCTCATCTATCACTATACCAAAATTCATTTAAATTGGTTCAGCGGTTTTAGCGTGAAAACGGGACATAGAGACAAACAGACACAGTTACTTTCACATTTATAATATTAAGTAGGGATTGTATGGATTATTATTAGAATCCCATGACACCCTACTAAAGGGCAATGGCCTCCCTTCGTTCTCTTCAGATCTAAGCCCTGGTGTGCACTGCGAATTTTTTTGAAATTTTTTTGAAATGAAGGGAAGACTTTGCAGTAAAACGTCACAGGCCCTTAATAATAATAATAATTAATATAATACCGAGCTTAGAAGGTAAGCCATCTGTCCCGGTTTTTCAAAACTAATTACGACATGACATGACGAATGAAATAACTTATACTAATACCTAGTACTTAGGTACCTAATAAATGATTACAATAGGTAACTAAATTACCTACTTAACAACTTAATTATTTGTAAATTAGACTTGGTTAAAAAATCCGTTACCTGCGATAAAGATCAACCTTGAACGAATTACTTACCGTGAGGTGTTAACACGACATTAAGTACGGTACCTAATACACTTACTGTTTTTATAATCCCTACTAATATTATAAATGCGAAAGTAACTCTGTCTGTCTGTCACGTTTTCACGCCGCTTTATGCAGGTACCACGCGTGCGAAACCGCGGGCAGCAGCTAGTAATATTATAAATGCGAAAATGTCTCTGTCTGTCTGTTTGTTATGTTTTCACGGCTAAACGGCTGAACGGAGTTTCTTGATGAAATTTGGTAAGAAGATGTATTGCATTCGGGGGCAAAACATAGGCTACTATTTGTCTCAAAAAAACCAACCTTGAAAGGGGTAAAATAGGGGATGAAAGTTTGTTTGGGCAACTCATATTTCCTCAAGTTAGGGATCTGAAAATTCATATTTAGGCTTTTGGTAAGAAATCCCTATATACATGCGAAATAACTCTGACTGTCTGTCTGTTAAGTTTTCACGCCTAAACCGCTGATCCAATATTGATGAATTTTGGAATAGAAATAGCTGGGACCTTGGAGATAGGCTACTTTTTAGGTAGGTACCACGCGTGCGTAACCGCGGGCAGCAGCTAGTATTATTATATTGTAGGAACTTTTTTCTAAGTACCTATTCAAATTTAAATTTAAATTCTTATGGGAAAGACCTGAGTTGTAGATTGTGTTTTCAAGATATTCGGTTTTTTGAGTCATGCGAACCAATGTTTAAGCTTTATCAATAAATGTTAAAAAAGTTACATTTTAATCATTAGCCATAGATTTATTTATGACTGGCCTATCAGCTCAGTTGGTAGTGTAGCTCTGCTTTCTGCGCTGCATGTTGAGGGTTTGATTCCCTGCCAGGGCAAACATTTGTGTGAAAAACATAAGTTTTGTTCCGTATCTAAGTGTTATAAAGTATCACAGGTATGTATTTAAAAATATATAAGATTTCTATCAATCATCTGGACACTAATACATAAGAAATTTAAAGGTAGTCTTATGAAGAAAGTGTATTATAATATCCGGATAGTGTATCCGGCCGGGTACTAGCTGACCCGGCCACGCGTTGCTGTAACTCAGTAGTTCTAATACGTCGAACCAATATACGCTAACCTCTAAAATTATCAATGTTTCTCTACTATATTATGTATGTATTATACATATAAACCTTCCTCTTGAATCACTCTATCTATCTAGTATCTAGTTATAAAGAATTAAGCATACAAAGGAACAGACAGATATCGGGAAGCGACTTTGTTTTATACTATGTAGTGATGACTATATAATTGATATGAATGCATGGACTCATGTTGCTCTACCCTTTGAAATGTATAAACTCTCTTGTATTCGTTTTTCGTAGTTAAAGTAGTTAAAAGATGGATCATGCAAAAAAGCGCTAGAATTAGGACGAGGTTCTTGCCAGTTCTTCTCAGGCTTGGGTTAGGAAGAATTGGCACCTAAATTCACCTAAGTAGATTGTAAGACGTTTTTTTTTATCATCGATAAACCTACGATCAGGCGAGATCGTGGTCAAACACCACGATCTCGCCTGATGTTAAGCTACGATGTGACCGACGATGGGGCACGCAGGTCTAGAAGACACCTATTTACTCGAGACTTGAAGAGACCTAGATTGTAGTTTTCAGGAAAGACAAGGTGAGAAATTATTCTTGTAATCTTGTCAAGGTTTCAAAGTGTTTCTTGTAATTGTATTGAATAAAGTATTTTTTGACTTTGACTTTGAATACACAATTATAATGTTTAGTTTCGGGATAGATGGTGTTGTGTGCCACTAATATGTATTTATTTATTTATGCTTGTATCCTTCAATTGCCATTGTACGAAGTAACATACTCGTAGATATTAGAAATTAAATGTTTTTTCTCATGCTATTTCATGTTTTATTTGGTAATCTTAGCTGAATTAAAGTAAGTAGGAAATCCAAGAAAAATCTAGCCATTCCGCGATGATGTTTAGAATTGACAAATGACTATCAACTACGACTTTGTGACAATATTCCAACGATATCCTAACAAAACAAAACCATAATTTTCACTCAAAACGGGATTATGATTATATAATTATATATATACACCACACCAACATGCCCCTTCTTTATTTATTTATAGTCCAATCCATCCAAAGGTTGCCTGGCAGTGATCGCTGTTAGCGACAAGACCGCCCATGGTATTGCCTTTTATTGTAAAATAGTTGTTTTTGCATTTTTCTGTGTGGTATAGCAATAAACAATGATCTATCTATCTATATTTACCATGATATCAGAGCTTTTCTGCTTCCCGATATTTCGGCACAGTTGCGTGTGCCATGATCATGAGATAAAATAAAACCACTTGACATTGGCAAAACTGTCATCAAGACAGATGGCATTATCGTAAGAAGTAGAAGATTCATGTTTGATCCTCCAGTTTTACTGATCGATTGTATTCTGTGGTTTTGAGATATAAAACGTGTCTCACGATCAACGCAGCACGAGCGCACACAGACCAATACCACAGCAGCTAGTTATGTTATTTGAGCGACCTCAAAAAAGGAGGTTCTCAAATCATCGGAATCTATTTGAAGTGTAAACTTCTTTATGCGCCTTGAGCACTTTTTGGGCGAACAAAAATTATGGAACTCGCGTCATCGTTAACGAACGCTTTCCATGAGCTATAAGTATGTATATATGCGTACTTTTTGGGTGAACAAAAAGCGTGAAGCTCGCATCATTGTCACCGTTCCAATTGTAACGTCGAGCTATTAGATTATTATTTTCGAATTATTATTGGTTTATAAAGAAGGATTTATGATCCAGGATTAAAGTTTAAATTGGTTATTAACACTTCTTTACAAACCAAAAATAATTCAAAAATAATAATCCAATAGCTCGACGATACAATTCATATGATACTTAGTTTTCACTTCTATCGGCAGTCCGGCAGGCAGAAAATTATTTTTTGTTTCAAAGGGTATACTTCCCAGGTGGTATCATTTAAATTTTATCGAAATTAGTTGAGCGGTTTTTAAAAAATCAACAAAAAATTGTATACATGTGATATTTTCCTTTACTCAAAAACTGTTTTATTGGAGCAGTGCGTTTAGTTGGACTACTCATATTATTTAAAAACAAAATACATTACTTTCCACATTTTTTTTTAAATATTCAATGAAGTTGGTTTTCCTTTTAGTTACATAATTATTTTAAATCTAGTGTCTATGCTACCTAACATACTTCCTATCTAAGCCTACGCGCCGTAGACCCGCTGCGGAATTTCGAGTTATCTCAAATAGGTGAATGTACATATTTTAAATCATAAATTGTCGTCACTGGTTGAAGAAGTGTTCTGCTGACACAAAACTTCAATACATGTCGTATGAATGAACTAATCATAACTAGATTCTGTCAGCGGCTTTGCTCGATTGGTGAGTAGGTAAGTAACAATATCCTATACCTATGTTATTCCAATCCCACAGGGTCATTCTATATATATACCTTGGTACCCAGTTTAATTCAGCCTTCCTTGTGTGATCACTTTAAAAACAAACAAACATTCACATTTATAATATTAGTAAGTTAAGATGCGCTCTACCTAACGCGCATTGCGGGTTAATCCGCAGCGAATATTTTCGCGCTATTTTGTGAACCATAGAATCAGTGAGCGCACGTATTAGCGGAAAAATACTGCGTTGAAAATGACATACTGCAGATCAGTGCGGTTTAAGCCGCGCGCATTAATTCGGTAGTGTATGGTAGGGCAGTAATATGGTAGTAATTTGCACTGTGACTGAATCTGCGCGTGACCACTATTTATTCTGTGGCGTGACTGTATTAACGGCATAATTGTGTCTAATGCACAGCTTTAATCTGTACGAATTATGGCTCAAAATGCTCGCCTTATTTTTTATCTGCTTTAGAATTAGCTAGGCAGTTTTTTTATTAAAAAGTGTTTCATCTTTGTCCTCCACGTTCTATCTAGTACACAGTTATCCGCAAAAAACACTGTAGGTATCTACGTAAGCAGTCTTTCACATCTCTTCGAACTGGGCTCAGCACTGGTAGGTACAATCATCTCTATTAAACACAAATTACATGCTGTCTCACGCATGTAATTTGTGTCGCGGTTTTTTTAGCTATGCGCTCATTAGTTACGAAGTACCAAAACTGCGACATAATGTGCTTTGTAGGAGAGGGGGATATAATAATTACGTTTTAAAAACTTCTTTGAATGAAATTGAAACCCATAAAAGTACAACCGAATTGTGAACCGATGAAGATTTTTTTACGCTTTTTAGTACATTATCATTTTTAGAAATTCGTAAACACCACAGGATACCTAAGACACAGGAAACCAAAATACGAAATTACATTTATGTATAACATTTTTTTCCCAGCTTTTTTTATTTAAAAACTAAACTACTTAACTGGTTTTGATGAAATTTCAATGGGACAAATCGGAAAGTATATCCTTTCACATATTTTTTTTTAAATCGGTTCATAGGTATATGACGGAGCTTATGAATTAAAAAAAAATAAACCCACAGATTTGGAAACTCGCGACAACTAGCAATATAGTGAATTGCGCGATCACTTTTTTTTTACTTCAAAAAAAGATGGAAGTTTTCAATATAAGTAGGTTTTTTTTTAAGCATAACTCCGTCATTTATGAACCGATTATTATAATTTTTTTATGTGAAAGGATATATACTTTCTGATTTGTCCCATTGAAATTTTAACGAAATCGGTTCAATGGTAAAATTATGTACGCTTATATCCCAGATCGACAGGATAAAATGGTTGGCAACGGTTGACTTTCGTAATTTGACTTTTTTCGCAATTAGTCGCTGCCTTAATAGCAACGGTACAGCAACAACTGATTTCTCAGTTGCTGCTGTACCGTTGCTATTACTACAGCTACTACTACTTAAGGTTCTACTCCTACAGGAATAACATATAAATAAAATACTCTAATACCACGCAGGCAAATCCGCGGGCCGAAACTTGTTAATTACTAATTGTTTGTCGCATTCTTCACTTGCAAGCAATTTGCATATTATCAATGTCACTTGTGATTTGCCGAATTAGCACGTACCTACTGAATCGGGTACGTGCCAATTCTACCTGTACGTGTCAATAAGCCAATTCCTTATTTTTGAAAACGTTTGAAACCATTCTGTACTGTAAACAACGAAGAAAGCATAAAAAAATGCATACATGCACAAACGATTTGTAGGAAATTTTATTGGCGAGTACTTAAAATATGTAATCTAAGTAAACACGAATGTTACTAAAGACTTTCCGCTAATCCTCAAAAGACGGATAATAAATAATAATGCCGGACATTTCACACAGCGTCATCTAGCCTCAAAGTAAGCAGAGCATGTGTTATGGGTACCACATGACTGACATACTACTTAAACATTTTTTTGTAAATACATACATATTATACAAAACACCCAGACCCGTGACAAATACTTGCAGATCATACAAGCATTTGTTACGCGGCGGGAATCGAGCCCTCTACCTTCTGCGCCGCAGCCGGGCCTTGGCTCACTGCGCCACAGAGAGCGTCGAAAATCTTCAAAATCTTCCCGTTAGTCTACTGTGGGGACGAGCGAGAATAACCCTATTATATTAACATCTGGATGTTTCTACTGTGTCTGGGTGTTATAAAGTATATTGTGTATGTATTTAAAATATATAAGTAGTCTATCAGCCATCTAGTACCATAATACAAGCTACACTTAGTTTGGGACTAGATGGTGTTGTGTGCATTTTCAACCAATATTTATTTATTTATTTATTATTTATTTACCTTCGACGCAAAAGAGTATTTAAAGAAACCTTTGTTAGTTGATGTGCTCGTCCATTTCATGTCAAATACGTAAATGATACCTACTTAGAAGTTTTTGTGCTGCTTAATTAGATAATTAAGTTCTCATCAGCCATCTAATTGTACTATATAATAACTAACAGTAAATGTTAGTTATAGGTATGTAATTACTAGTTCATAGAAGCCAATCTATAGCAATTAAAATAAATATACCTAGGTACTGATATAAAGAATATAGGTAACTTCAAACGCAGGCGATCATCCTACTTACGCGCGCCACATTGAGTATGAGTGCAGACGATCATCCCTTGCGTAAGTTATTATTTTTAACCGACTTCAAAAAAAGGAGGAGATTCTCAATTGGTTTGTATATTTTTTAATGATTGTTACCTCCTAACTCCGTCATGTTGAATTTTTTATGTGAAAGGATATACGAGTACTTCCCGATGGGTCCCATAGAAATTTAATCAAAATCGGGTTTTTAAATCAAAATACCTAGCTGGAAAATATATGACATTCAAGTACTTAAATGAAATTTCGTACTTTATTTAAATGAAGTCGGTTTTCATTTTAGTTTTTAAAACGTAATTATGTTAAATATACAGCTATAAATCCAAACCAATATTATAAATTCGAAAGTTTATCTGTCTGTCTTATTGTCTGTTTGTATGTTGGAGATTGGACATAAGATACTTGTTAGATACCAAGCGTGCGAAGCCAGTAGTTAGCTACTAACTAATAAAGCCAAGCAAGCATGTTGGCCAAGCATGTTGGACCACGGCCCCGAAGTCTGTTATGTTACGACAATTATGTTAAGAATGACTGGGTTTGAAACCAATTCAACACCATATATTTAAACAAAATAGTGTCATGAGGAGATTACATGTTTTTATTAAAGGTTAACTAGGTATTTCGAACCAGTTAGGTGAAAGGAATTAAGTGCGCCTCAGAGACTCCTTTCGTCGTCGTTCTACGACATGCCGGATTCCTCACAATGTTTTCCTACACCGTTTGAGAGTACTGGCATAGCGCACATCAATTTTTCGATCAGAAAATCCCAATAGCCTTTTGTTGACCGGATTCGTACCCAATACCAGTATCATTATAATCCGCTTTTCAAAAATTCGTTACTCATACAAAAGTAGAAGGTCAAAGTCAAGTCAAAGTCAAAAGATACTTTAATCAATACAATCACAAGGATCACTTTGAAACGTTTTACATACCAGGTGAATTTAGGTGCCAATTCCAGCAAGAAACTCGTCCTGGTCCTAGCGCTATTTTGCATGCATGATCCATCTTATAACTACCTTAAGTACGAAAAACTAGTACATGAGTGTTTATACATTTCAAATGTGTCGGTTAACTGTCTGAGGGCAGAGCGACATGAGACCATGCTTTCATATCAATAATATAGGTAGTTATTTATATTATAATACGCTTTCTTGAATAGACTAACCATTATTTATGCTTAAGGTACTATAGTAGTTGTATAATGGGGTCAGAATGTTGTAACCTAAGATATACTCCCTCTATGTAGCTGTCTAGCAAGCCTACAACGGGTACATTACATACACATTATACACTGGCTCTATTGTTTCTAGTTTAACTACATTGGGACCGTTATGGCACTGACCCCATGCATACCGCTGCGCATACAAAGTTGACATTTCCTTTAACTGCCGGACTGCCTTATAAAACTACTAATAAACTACTGCGGCTACGCCTAGCTCTTATAAAACAACTTTTTTAAAGGGTTTCGAAGCCCAGAAGGAATCGCTTTGTTGTCTCTTTAACTATCAGTCCGCTCTTGTTCTTGCTCGGAGACTATTAGGTTTATCGTGATGTAACTTTGCACAGCAATACGTATACAAACAAAGTTTTGACATGTTAAGTTGTATGAATAAATTGAATTGAATTGAATTGAAGTTAAATATCAGTTTTTCGATACAGATATTCGTTTGATAAACATTAAGGCCTGGATAAGACGCGGAAGGTTGCGGGTTCAATTCCCGCCGCGGGATAAATGTATGTATGATCTGCAAGTATTTATATATTATACTAGCTGCTGCCCGCGGCTTTGCACGCGTGGTACCTTCATAAAAAGGAGCCTATGTCCTTCTCCAAAGTCCCATATATTTCTATCCAAAATTCATCAAACTCGTTTCAGCGGTTTAGGCGTGAAAACGAAACAGACAGACAGACATAGTAATTTTCGCATTTATAATATTAGTTATAAAAAAAAATAGATAGTATACTGTGAAATTTCCGGCATTATTTTTATTAAGTTCATGAAGGGTCTATTTCTAGCGAGTGAAATATACCTGTGGAAGTGACTCACATAGCAACTTCCACAGGTCTGATCAACTCGAAATTTGGTAGATACCCTGTTACTTCAATGATATTGCAAGAAAATAGTCATCATGTTGCTGGAGCATTACATTAGGAAAACTAAAAAGAAACCGACTTCATTGAATGAAATTTGAGCCTATAATACATTTTTAGTGGAAAGTAGATGTATTTTGTATTTTATAATATGGGTAGGCCAATTAAACGCAACGCTCCAATGAGACAGCGAGGTATGAAAATACATGAAAACATCATCGATGTATACAAGTTTTAGATTTTCGTTTATTTTTCAGCTCGACCGATTTTGATAAAATTTATATATTATTTAATATTTATACACAAGTAAACATAAAATTGAAAAAACGCACGACATCAAAAAACACGTCTATTTTTAACCGACTTCAACAAAAAGGAGGAGGTTCTCAATTTGTCGGAATCTTTTTTTTTTATGTATGTTCACCGATTACTCGAAAACGCCTGGACCGATTTGAAAAATTATTATTATTATAATTATAGGCTCAAATTTCATTCAATGAAGTCGGTTTTCTTTTTAGTTTTTAAAACGTGATTATTAAAGTTCAAACCAGAAATGTTCAAACAAAAATCTTGATGCACATAAAAATAAACTAGGCAGTTTAATACATAACCTACTCAAACCTACACCTTGTAGTCTTAACCTAAAATTCTGGTACTCAGGCGAAACAACTCCTGTCTTAAGTTCCGAGAAATCTCACATTTGTAACTGGAGACAAAGCGTCAAGTTTCCGTGCAACCCCTACCCTTGTGGTCTCAAGGACTCTTGCTAGACAAAGGGTCAATAGGGCCAAGTATACGTGTATAAGTAGAGCGGGTTATAATAACATTACAAATTATCACGGTATAGGTACTTAATTAAAATATATAAAAAAAAAAACTTATGTCGCTTAACATCAGGCGAGATCGTGGTCAAACGTAGGTTTATCGATGATAAAAAAAAAGTATAATGTCCAATATGTGTGTGTGTGTGTGTGTGTATGTGTGTGTGTGTGTATACCTATACCTATATATATATATATATATATATATATATATATATATATATATATATATATATATATATATGTTTGTGTGAGTGGTGAGATTGTGTGAGATTGTGTGAGTGTGTGTTTCTTTGTTCCCCCCATTATGTAAGAGTCTGGTTATCACAGAGGGAAACTCATACGAGGTAGTGTTTGTGTGCATGTATGTGGTGTGTGGAAAGTGTAACACCTACCTAGCTCCAAATGACATTTCGCTTTGAGAAAAGCAAGTGGAGAGATCGAAGGCTCCCTGTATCTTATTGGATCGGCGTGGACTGTGAAGAAAGCCTGGCAAATTATATCGCACAACGGAATAATGCTCATAAGGTGTAGGAAGGAAGGTCTGATATCTAAAGGTATACCTAACAGTTGAGATTGATCAAATAAATAAAATTTGAAGAGCATTACCATTAATGGGACAAAATGAGACTAAACAAGTCACATTTGTCCTAGATTAATGAGACGAACTTAAGTCCTCTTGCTTGTAAAGCAAAACCTACCAGGCACGCAGAACCGACAAGAGGTCACCTAAAGCTTGGATTTATCTTATTTACTTTGATGCTTGAATCGCTTGAATTGATTGTCTCAATAAAGACACTCCTAGAGTCAGCTTTTTACCACGAAAACAGAAAAAAAAACTATGTTCACTGTTCATTCCGCTTTTTGAGAGCGGCAAGTACCTAGACACTGACTTGTTGCAGGTTATTGGATTGGTGTGGTGTGAAGTGAAAGCCTGGCAAATTTTATCGTTCATCGGAGTGTGCTCATAGGACTGACATACGTTAGGTAGGTACTGAATTATGTAGGTATATCTAACAGTTGAAAGAATAATTAAATGATGCTAGTTTTATTTACCAAATGGCTATCGATTTGCGGCGCAACAATCGAGCGATGCAGTACTTCTGATCATTCCGACCTGTCTCATTGCCGGTACCATGCTACCATGGGACAAAATGAGACTCAAAAAGTCTAATTTTGTCCCATTAGCCACTATTATTGAGACTAATGAGGTGTTGTTGCTTGTATTGTAACATGTACCTAATTGGTACACAGAACGTCCAAAAGGCCACCTAAAGCTTGGATTTAGGTACCTAATTTCTTTGTATGATGCTTGATTCAATAGATTCAATAGATTATTCTTATTTTTCATAGGAATATGTACTAGGAACGCAGAACCGCCAAGAGGGTCACCTAAAGCTTGGACTTACTAAATATACTTAATATTGCTCCTTATCACATTGCAGAACACGCAATACATAGGTACCTATAAAATTATATTCTCGATAAGTATAGCAGCTTTACAATACTGTATCCTTTACACAGGTAATCAACAGTTCTTGTAATTCACAAATACTAAAACACATATACACACGACACACTAGGAAGTGCTTTTGGGATTCATTGCATTGCTTGTGCTCGGTCGTTTTTAGACCTTTGTACAACCGTTGAAGAAACGTATGGAATTTTGTCTCGTAATTTTTGTGCATCTTGGTTATTTAGTAGGTAAGTAAGTTACCGAAGGTATGGTAATATGGTACCATTTCACAATTATACCTAGTCCAAAAAAACAAAATTAAAAAAAACATGTGTGCAATTCATTTGTGGTAGGGTAGAAGTGAAACCTTCAAAAATTTTGAGCACAAAGTGAACCATGAATATAAGAAACACTGTATATTGCTTCCTATCTCATTTCTCCCACGTTAAACCTTATAAATTTATGTGTCTGTCTCTTTTTACTGTTGCTTTTTCGTTTCATTGACTTTCAAATCACAACGATGCTAAAGAAGTTTTCACTTCAAAAATAGGTAAGTAGTTTAGAGTCGTTATTAGGTAAATCTAGAACGACAGCAATATGAAGTCGCAAACTGCGAAGAATAAAATCCGTGTATTTAAAAAAAAAAAAAAAAATATTATTATCATAATTATTTTTTATTTTCCCTTTCATAGTTAGTTAATAAAATATTAAACATAAATCCAGTTCCCAATAATAAGTTTTATGTTTATTAATATAAGACCGCAAGAGATTTCTCCCTTAAGTAATAAAGATGCACAAAATGATCAATACGTTTCAACACCAATCAATTTCAGAACAAGCGAGTGCGTGGTCGGCACAGTGTCAGTCAACATTTATATTATCTGATCTGTCGGTTACCTGCGTCCTTAACAATGTGGGTGTTGTTATCGTAAATGCAGGAGCATAATATGTCCCGTTTATTTTATAGAAGTCCCTCTGGAAAAGAAGAAAGAACGGGATGAAGGGAGGGTAAACATTGGGAAACATTGGGATCATGCTTTTGAAACAAAGGTTAATCCTGCGAAGTGTGGACCTAATTCGCACTTCGGTACTCGAGTTGGTCGTTGTCCGCTTAGGGTAAGAACTCCCCAAAAACGGGGAGTATCACACTATATGTAAACAAGTACCTAAATAAATCCCTAACCATAGCAATATTAATAACATTTTACTCGCTTGGTTATCTGAATAAGTTTAAAGATCGAAGATCTCGAAGATCTCGTGCAAGCCCCTACGTAATACAAAATATATTTTTAGATGTGAAAATTAATTATTTTATTGATTCGCAAAACTGTTTATTTAATGGTTATTGATAACCAAATAATTTACATATATCCTAATCAATGGTAAAGCTTGCAACATGATAACAGCAAAAACTATGTTAGTATTGAATTACAATGATTTGTGATTTTTCAATTGTAACGTTATTCTGTAAAATTAAATTGATAAAGGAATGAAGTATTAATAATTTTTTTAAATGATTTCGACGAAATGTTCGTTTTTTCTGATTTGGTGATTCATTTGATAATTGGTTCTTGTCACCCACATTAGCACGACCTACTTTCCTACTTCAAACTTGCAGAATAACTTACCACTTTTGTAGGTCAGTACCTAATCTATAATATATAATATTATAACGAATTGTTTACTAAACTTACCTCATTCTACAATACGTACTTAATTTGGATCTAATAGGACAGAATATCAAAAACTCTACACCTCTTAAGACTTCCATCTAGGCCTGAAAAAGATTGTAGGTACAATCGTTTTCAGGCCTAGATGGAAGTCTTTTAAGCCATTTCATAATGTGTTAAAAAAGCAAATTATTTCTTGCCTGACACCAATATTTCAACAAATTAAACCGTAAGTAGGTAGGTTGGAAATTACCTAACTTTTCTACTTCAATCATTACAAAGGATGTGATTAATTCTTACTATGATGTAGGTAGTTGTTAACGTTTGTGTGGAAGAAAGTATTGATCAATTAACAATGTTTAGAAAGACTCACCTCTTGATAAAAGACGCGCTTAGAGCTGTACGTCAGGTTGTACTGCTGGTCTGCCACCATCAGCAGGATTGTGAATGGCAGCAGGAAGGCAGCCGCGGCGAGGAATGCTATGCACCGCCCAAGCCGCATCATGCTCACGTTTCGTCGACCGATCGCCATCTTTCACTCACACTTGTCAACTTTTTACCTTCATTGTTTATAAAATTAACACATTTTGTTTTTCTGTTACCTACTTCTAGAAACTTTTATTTACTGACTGGGTAAAGTATTTCTGCTCTAGGTATATTTTGCTGACTAGTTTCTTCTTGCTTTGCAATAGGTACCTATGTACTTAAGTACCTACCTACCTACTAAGTAATTGATGCATTAGGTGGGTAGGTAAATACCTACACAGAGGAAACCATTTACCTACTTAAGATAAAGGGTTTGAAGTAGGTACTGAATTACAATTCTTCTATTTGACAGATTACTTACTTATCTACCAACTACAGTTACCATACCTATAATATAAACATTCACTAAGTATATAGGTGGGTGGGCTCTGTATGTACCTACCTACATAGCCATACATAAAGAAAAAGGTATTTTATACAAACAATTCAGTTCTCACAATACATGGCATAGGTACCTACGCGGCGCGGCCTCAGAGTGACAAAATCAGAGAGATAGGTACAATACCAACTATAAACTACAGAAGATACAGAGATTATAAGTTTTAGACAATTCCTCAATCGAGATGAATTTATGATCGATCGAGGTGTCTCGATAGTAGTCCTGTCAAAGTCAGCTGTCACTCTAGCGACCACTTATTACCCGTGACTTTCACGTCACTGTTAAGTCACTTAGGGGTAACTACTTAATAAATTTTCATAGTAAAACAGAAAGCACTGATTTGACAGGAGTTCAATCGAGACACCTCGATCGATTTTCGTGTCTCATCTCAATTGAGGAACTGTAAATAATTCTGTTGCCCTCTGTTGTGTTGTACTGTACAGCAGAAAATATTTTACGCTCGTGAGATTGCTATCGGAGAGACTAGATTGGATGACCTCCGCATTCTTCGGGAATTACCAGCTACCTACCTCGAGATTGCAATTCGATCTTGCAAAATTGATGAGTGCTTTCGTGTAAAACCGGCCAAATTCCGTTCATTCGGGTATTTGAGGCCTTGTTCCCAGAAGTAGGTGGGTGGTTGATTACCCATATTAGTTCCTCCGACGCCGACGACTCTAAATAGTGGGTAGGTGCATTAAAATAAATTGGTACCTACTCATACTTACCTATACAATTAAATTGTTATATACCTACGTAGACAAGCAATTATCAGAAAATTTCGAAAAATGTAATCAGGCTCCCGCATTAAAAACGTACACTCACATGCGTTTTTATGGTCCTGAGATATTAGTACGACGTTGTATTACCGTTATTAATGTTACTATTTATTCATATTGCTCTAAACAGTTTGTCCTTTGAAGTAGGTCAGTCAAATTAGTATCTAACTGATGGAAAATTACTAACCTAATTTGTTTTTTTCATGGTCAATTACTACCGGCAATTTATTGATGATTCACCTAAATAGGTGAATTGCAAGGAGGTTCTGATGACGTGATCGCGTGTTCGTTCGTATGAATATAAAAGTTTCGAAATGATCTTATCGCAAAAACTTTATAATGAAAAAAGTTATTTCATACCATACCTACCTTCTTCAACTGACAAGCCATGAGTGGAAAAGTTTGTATTTCTTTATAAAATCGAAAATAAGGACAGGGAAAAATACAGTGTTGGTTTAGGTACATATGTGTTTTTTAATTAAGTACCTACGTAGTTTGAATAATGCTCATGGTATTTTTTTCGATGGAGGTCGAAGTCAAGTTACCTTTTAAGTACTTAAAAGAGGAACAGTTATTATTTTAGTAAATTAGGTCCATAAATTAATACCCAGAGAATTTTAATTGTCCATACCTACCGCAGTAAAGTACGACATTCATTGGGTAATTAAGGTAATAGGCCAATTTAGGTGGCAAGCCATAATTAATTAACTGTTTTGACACCATTTAGGCTTAGCTGACAGGGTTTTATTTATCCTACGACGTTAGATTACTTACAGTCAAATATATTTAACTATGTTCCAGTTGTTATAAAGATAGTATATTAAAAGTAAGATGCTTCTGTCAGATTTCCGTGAAAGTATTTACATATTTATTAAAAATTAAATGCATTGGTGTTTAAATTTTAGAATGTCGATTTTAACCTTTGTAACAGCATTATTTGCCCTTTAGTCACGACACCGAAAACTAAATAGCTCGATGCAGGTTTTTAATTGTTGGATTGTTGATATTATATTCGTAAGTTGTAAACGAGTATCTCCACTTGGCAGTAGTCCAAGGATTCTTCGATTTTTAGTGCTTTTCATGTCGTTCTTTGGAGCATCGTCAAAGTACCATTACTGGATATTAAAACAGAAGTACTACGAATATAATATCAGTTAATTCATTCCTATAAGTCAACGTAGGTTTCAAAATAGAACTTTCAATTGAGTAGTCTTGTAAGTTGATGGTGATGTGATGACCATTATTATAATAGTGGTTATAATGGTTTAATATTTTTAATAATGATGATAAAATAAAAATAAATGTTTTTCTGCTAGTTTTTTTGTTTATTTTCCTAACTACAAAACCCGATCCCATGAATCCCCACCAAACTAAAAAAGATGTATATCTTTGCTTCCATTAATATGCAGACTGCGGATATACAAGATATAAAAATGTGTTCTTGTGACTTGTGACCAAGAGTTTCGTTCGCCTAATGCCACAGACGACTGATGAGACGTGGCAGAGTTTTAAACAAAAATAAATATAATCGAATAGTTTTATTTGCTGTAAATTGTAATTTTACAAGTATGAGACCGGAGACACCGGAAACGGATTGATGCAATTATACCTATTAAGGTTTGTAGAATAAAGTTTATCCATATAGTATCGCTTAACCTAACTGGCTTACTAAGCAGAGTTTTTGTAGGCTCTACTGGTATGTATACATTTCACAACTTTGTTTAAAAATTTTGCCACATCATCAAATTTAAGATTTACTGGACAAATTACAAAAAAATCAATTATCACCTAATTCAATGTTTTTATATATTTTTATATTATTTATGTACCACTGTGACACAATTTTTTTATGTTTTGAAATGTATACATTCCTGCGCAGTGTACATAGTCTTAGTCAAATATGTACGTAAGAAGGTACCTTCTATAATTTTTTAATTACGATTTCATGGCTTTCGGTATAAAATGTTTTACGACAGACTAACCAAATAGGAAAGTACTAACTAGTTTTTTTAGTTGCATTTAAAACTGACTTTTAATTTTTATAGTCTACAAAGTACTACCTGATATTAATTCTATAATAGGCATCTATATGTATGAACTCGGACGAGCCATCCAATAAAATATTACAAGGTCAGTCAATCGATAGGTGAGCTACCCACCTGTCAGCGACAATACGAGCTATTATGTTGTTAATACGAGCATCTGGAAACTCAGTAATGGAGTTAACCAAAACAAAAATTTGTAACTAGGGCTCGGTTTATTGTTTATAATAGGTATATTAATAAGTATAATCATGTATAAAAAATGGTAGATAAGTACCTATTTCTATAAACGTTATTGTATGTACCTATGTAGGTACTAATAAGTACATTTATTTTATGCTAAAACTATCAGACCATCAACACATCTTAGACATGAGTGTTCAGTGTTCATCATAATATCGGACGGCAATGACACTATTCAATACCAGCCCAAATTATCTGCAGTAGCATAATGCGGTATTGCTCGTTGCCAAATAAATGTAGCTAAGATATTATACTTATTACCCGTAGTTTTCAAGAAGACAATCGAAACAACATGGTGAATTGATAGTCATTTCAGAGGATTACCAAATAATATTTGAATTCTAATATCTGGGTTTTGATTGGCATTACTTACCTACTGGAAGATATACCGAAAGCTTAAAAAAGAAAGAAAGAAAGTTGTTTTACTTTGTATTGCTTAGGTTTTCACTTGTACTGTATTTTTCATTACATATATATACATTTTATATCTATCAGTGTGAACTTATAATTGGCCTTCTGCATACATTAGCTGTAAGTTCTCCGAAAATTCTAAAATAAAATAACATAAAATAAGCCTAAGTTCGCATGGACTTAAGGATGGTTTTTCGTCTCGTAGTCAAAAAAAAATAACCAATGGTTAACCAATTCAAATGGTTTCATTAAAATATAGGAAGGCAATCTAAATTCCAATGTCAACTCATTTCCTATTATACTATTCGTAATAAATGCTAGATATATCAGCATTATCAAACGGTGAAGAAAACCACAGTCAGGAAACCGGCATGTCTTAGAACCTAAGGAGTTCGAAAACATGTGCCAAATCCTTTCACTGTTTTGAAATAACTGGTGACAGTTAAAAAGAAGAAGTAATGTGCACGGTTACATACTAGAAGAACTAATATGATTACGACAAAGTTCTATAATACTGCCGAACATTTTATCCGAATGTATGTACCCTTTTCATTAGACGACACCGGTTGACCTCGACAAACCCGGCAGGTAGAGTACCTAATCATACATGCGTCCTTTGATTTGAAAATTTGCATGGTTCAAATTATAGGTACTTGGCACATCTACAAGTAGATAAGTTCATCTTGTATAATTCAGGCTGAAAATATTATAGCCGATATGATTTTTATGTGAATGCTTTGAATACGAATAAAGTGAAAGGATTTTTGTATTGCTTATGTAAGTACATAATAATGACGTGTAATATAATAATGACGTGTGTGATTATAAAACTTTGAGGTAGTTGATGAAATATAATATTATCAAGGATTTTAGAGAATTAAATATTCCACAAAATGACAATAATCGATTTCATAGAAAGTCTGAAATCAATTATTTGGTAGCTTTTAATCTAATCGCCTTTATGGTTACGGTAATTGATTCGCTTACTATAACTATCAGCAGATCGTATCGCTAAGTTCAAAAAACTCATTGCCTTCACGGTGTGGTGCCTGATTCATTCATCTATGGCAATTATATAATAGGCTAGGCCGGTGTTTTATTTGTTTATGAAAATAAATAGCCATGCTTGTTTTCAATTCATTTACTTTTGATGACAAGACTTAAAGTTATGATTGGATATTGTGTGATTGGATGTTAATAACACAGATATTTTTTTTTCTATTCATCGTAAAGTCATGAAATTAGCAAAACGAACGAAATTTTAAAATCCTGCAAGCTTTTTCGTGCGTGTCTCATGTATCCGCACATGAGACACGCACGAAAAAGCTTTCTTCTATTCTATTCGAGCTATTCTTTCCAATAATAAATAATACCTACCTTGGAGAACCCAATCAGATACTTTGTCAGGCTTAGTGAAGGTTTATGTGTAGGTAGGTAAGATGGGTTGATAGATAGTTTGTATTTGATTTACTACAACAGCTGCTTTCACTCTTAATATAATAGGTACCTACTTAATTCATAATTATTTTCACTAAAGTTACATACAACAGCATTCAAATCTTCGATATAACAGAAACTGTAGTCAATTTTAGGTCTCAATAAGCACTCGATCACAACTTGTTTATAAATAAAAGCTCCACTATATTTGCGAGCCGGTTGCGCAGTGCTCTGAGATCAGAGGAGGGAGCTCTACGGAGGCCCCATGAAACGGCCGCACTCGGCAGAAGGCGCGGCGACACTGACTATGTATCGACCTCCCTACAGCACACTGGATGGCCAGCCAGCACCCGCAGTCGCTGCAATCTCTCTACTGCACTGCAGCTTTATTTCTGGCAGCCACCCCAATACTAAGCGAATGGTTCGTGAGATTCCCAGTTGATTACTGTGCCAAATTATGCGACTCGGTGACATGCAGAGCGACAGCTGACCTGGTTCCTAGGCATTTTTGCAATGTTTCTATTGTGAGATATAATGCTAATTCCACCAAAAGTTTACGCATGCGTACATTATATTCTAGAACAGCTGACCAATTATTGGTAAGGGGTAGGTAATCAATTTGGATTTAAAGTATGTAGATTCTTTATAATAAAATAAATTATCATCCTTCATTTCTTTACGAAAATCAGAAAGGATAGTTTACTTTCACAAAAAATTCTGATGGTAAGCAAATATCTGTTAGTAAAAGAAACCGACCTATGTAGGTACAAAGTACTTTTTGTATAACTAACTAAGGGTATTCAAATAAAATGTAGCTTATATCCACCCTTAAGATATTATCTATCTTCTTACCCAATTTGATCCGTTTAGCCGTGAAAAATATCAAACAAACAAACAGACAGACAATCAGAGACTCTTTCGTATTTATAATATTAGTAAGGATTAGTATATGGATAAGGATGGATAGTAGGTAGAAGGTAATATTTATACAAGCTTTGCTTAGTCCAGGACTAGATGTTATTTTGTTAATTTTATTTGTAGTCGCTACTTGTAGGCTTCGTCGAGTTAGTTTTGTGCTGTTGGAGCACGCACTATTTGCCAAAAACCGACTATGCCACCCACGCACCATAGTAGGTAGGTATGGGTAGGTATATTCGAAGAACATTTTCAAACATTTTCATTGACTAATAGTCTGCGTGCTCTGATTAGGGGCAAATAGACAGACAAACAGACGGCTAAATGGGTTCCTTGTTAGACTTCAGAACCCTAATAAAATCATACTATAAGTAGCATCCTGGCTCCTGAAACACAATTTTAACTAGTTTATTATACATAGAAAAAACACCCAAAACCTGGACAAACATTTGAAGATCATACAAACATTTGTCCCTCGGCGGGAATCGAGCCCGCAACCTTTTGCGTCTCAGACGGGCCTTTGCCCACTACGCCACAAAAGTCGTAAAATTTATATAATATGTTATATATAATTTCTCTATGAAAATCTCAGACCGAGCGGTCTGAGATAAAAATTATAATAATTGTAATAAGTACCTACCTACTTAAATACCTACCTACTTAAATACCTACCTAGGCATGTAGGTACCTACCTACTTATTTTAATGGGTAGGTAATTCGTTTTTCCTTTAGACAGGTAATAGGTAGGTAGTAAGTAGGTAAGCTAAACGCCTCGCCGGCCATTGTAACAATACCTAGATACGTGACTTGACTCTGCCTTCTGCCTGCATAGAGACTAGAGAGGCCTACTAATAAAAATTACGTATCACCAGATTGAACCATTTTTCTGTAGGGATAAGGATGTTGTTAGTGGTCTATATTGTTATGTCGGATAAGGCAATTACATAGAAAAGCTTTCTGTGTTAGGCATTGGTTATGCATGGTTATTCAGGAATCCTAGGCACAGAATAAACATTATTTAGTAGGTTGTCTATTAAGTAGGTAGGTACCTATGGACGATGTTATTATATTTTTCTAGCTGGTGCCCGCGGCTTCGTCTGCGCAGGATTAGGATTAGTACCTAGGTACTTCGAGTAGCTTATTTTTTGCAGCGCATGCCAGAATAGCTCGCAGATGGCAGAATTTTTTCCTACTTACTTGACACTTATTTTGGATAATTCATACAATCATAACATAGTATAAAACGATTTTGACGCGGTTTTTTTTATTAGATAGAGTGATTCAAGAGGAAGGTTTATAAGTATAATACATACATAATATAGTAGAGAATCACTGATAATTTTAGAAGTTTGCGTATATGAGTTCAACGTAATAAAACTACTGAGCTACAGCAACGCGTGGCCGGGTCAGCTAGTATTTTTATAAATTACTAGCTGTCCAGTTCGCAACTTCGTTCGCGCGTTTTAAAAAAAAAAACAGATTGCACTCCGGGAGTGCCGACAGAAGTGAAAACTTATTTTGGCGCGTTAGAGTTTAGTAATAAATCACTTCAAAATCAGTAATTATGGCGACTGCCAATCAAATATTGAACGAACACAGATGATGCAATATTTTAGGTTCAGAATGTAGATAATATATCAAAGAA
This sequence comes from Lampropteryx suffumata, assembly GCA_948098915.1. Taxonomy (NCBI): domain Eukaryota; kingdom Metazoa; phylum Arthropoda; class Insecta; order Lepidoptera; family Geometridae; genus Lampropteryx; species Lampropteryx suffumata. The sequence continues at coordinate 10,256,149 of OX402552.1, forward strand.
CCTAACTCAGTAAACTTCTCCATACAAAAGTAGACTGTAAACATGTGAAAGGTTTATAATCAAATGGGGCGAGCGCAGCAGCCCTGCGTCTCACCCCAAAAACGGTAACGGTGTCGCGAATCCAGAAGTTTTACCTCATCTAAAAATATGCGCACCGCGCTAAAAGAAGTTTTCACTTCAAAAAAGTTATCTAATTGTAAATCTAAACCATTCTCGAATCCATTTGAACACACACAAAAAAAGTCATTCAAATCGGTCCAGCCGTTTAGGAGGAATTCAGTGACATACACACGTACACTAGAATTATATAATATATAAGGATAGCCTATGTGTTATTCTGATGTATGAGCTATATTATTATAAAGTTTGATAAAAACCATTCAGTAGTTTTAGCGTGAAAGAGTAACAAACATACATACCTACAATCAAACTTTCGCGTTTATTATAATTACTAGCTAGTGCCCGCGACTTCGTCTGCACAGGATTAGTACTTCGTGTAATTTTAACGGTTTTTGCACGCCAGAATAGCTCGCAGATGGCACATTTTTTTCCTGCTTACTTGGCACTTATCGTTATGTTTTGGACAATTCACACAATATCTCTATAAATTATAGCCTATGTGTTATTCTGATTTATAATATATTGTAAAGTTTCATTAAAATCCATTCAGTAGTTTTAGCGTGAAAGAGTAACAAACATACATACAAACATTCGCGTTTATAATATAAGTAAGGAAGGATAAGGATAAGGGTTAGTAAGGATTATTTATTTTATTTATTATTCATATTTATTTTATTTTATTTCACTAAACCGATTACAATGGGTTATAGGTTCCTAGTTAGATATTATTTTAATACTTACCTACTCTATAACTTTTAAAACTATCATTGTTTTAACATACCTACCTACATTCTATCAAAAAAGTATCGGGAGTGGATGATTTGTTTAAGGTTCCAAATTCAATTGTTTGTTGAAGTTAAAACTTCTTTAGTATTGTTGTGATTTGAAAGTAGATGAAACGAAAAAGCGACAATAAAAAGAGACAGACACATAAATTCATAAGATTTAACGTGGGAGAAAATGAGGTACATTATGAGGTAGGTAAATGAGGCATTACCTATACAGTGTTTCTTATAATCGTGGTTCTAAAATATTTGAAAGTTTCACTTCTACCAGTGTGAATTGCACACATGTTTTTTTTTTGTTGTTAGATTGGCGTCGTTGCATCTGTTATTTCGATTAAATACAGTGCTGTTTTTAGTTAGATCATATAATTATCTAGTGTGTTTGGTAAATTTGATAATGGACATAAACATCAAACAAAGAGTTTGTCTTAAATTTTGCATCGCCAATAGAATTTCGTGTTTGGAGTCCCTGAAAAGGTTACAGACGGCTTACAGTGAATCGATTTGATCATAAACACGTGCTTAGGAGTGGTACAAAGCGTTCAAAAGCGGGCGAGATGTGATGAAAAATTTTCATCGCTCTCGTAGGCCATTAAGAGGCCAGCGGAGGACGAATTGCCCCTACAAACGTAATACCAAAATGATTTCTATTTCAAGCATATTTCCACTATATTGTTGTATTATTTGTATTGAAATAGTATTTATCTAGGTTCCTGGATAGTTTTGATTTTGAATTACTTATCAAAAATGAAATAAGAGCCAATCGTTTGTTTCGTATTAATAACCACAATATCTTAGTTGTTGTTTGTCAAGGACCATAGCTTATATTGTCTAGTTACAGAATAACATACTATATGAAGAATACTAAATGTTTTCAGTCATAATTTTTGGTATTAAGGAACACAACCAAATGCATACCACTTTTGAACGGCTAATATTGCTATCGCGGACGCACGGGGCGAGGCCGGGGGATGGGGACACTTCGGTTGGGTGATAGCTCGGCCAGCTACGCACGCACACATTAATGCAACGTGTATTTACACGGTACGTGTGTTTTATTGACCTGTGCCACTAACTTGGATTGTGATTTGCCTTGTTGTTTGGAAACAATAACCTACTTATTAACATACTACTACGATTTTGCCTTTGTTTACGGAATTTTTTCACTTGACCTCTGTGGCCCAGTAGGTCCTGCTGGGACGCAAAAGGTAGTGGGTTCGATTCCCGCCGCGGGACAAATGTTTGTATGCAATCTGCAAGTATTTACAAAAAAAGTATTATCATCATCATCATCATCATCATCATCATCATCATCATCATCATCATCATCATCATCATCATCATCATCATCATCATCATCATCATCATCATCATCATCATCATCATCATCATCATCATCATCATCATCATCATCATCATCATCATCATCATCATCATCATCATCATCAACATCATCATCATCATCATCATCATCATCATCATCATCATCAGAAGGTTTCACTTCTACCACGTGTGAATTGCACACATGTTCCTTTTTTTTAAATACCTACATGTAATATATAGAAACACCCAGACCCTAGACAAACAATTGCAGATCATAGAAACATATGTCCCGAAGCGAGAATCGAACCCGCAACCTTCCACGTCTCACACGGCCCTTGGCCCACAGCGCCACAGAGGTCGCCCCTCGGTCGAAACTTTGCATAGATGTAGGAAGATTAAAATACCTGTATATTATGAGTATATTATGTTACCTACTTTTATCTCAGAAAAAGGCGTGCGAAACCGCAGACAGAAGCTTTTATTTTATTTACCTAACGCCTTCGCATTGTCAATTACATCAATGATCAATGACAGAAGTATACCTACCTACCTACACCTACTCACACACACAAAAGCACGTCACTACGGTTGTATGTGGGTTGTATTTAGGTATTGTACATTGTACATCATTTAAACAGAGATAGATATATTCGGAGCTATATTTGCACGCGCCTCGAATTGAAGTTGCGAGCGAGCTTAACCGCCTTCTTAACGTCTTCAACTGAAGTTAACATCGCAAAAGTAAATGAAATAGTGACTAAAAATCCTCATTCAAGTTCAAGAGAGATAGGTGCTTAAATTTCTGTCTTACGAGTCAATCCGTACCACTTTAAATAATCACTGGGGTATGAAACATGTTGCTGCTCGGCTTGTCCCAAAAGACCTGAATTTTCTACGCAAAATCAATCGCATGAAAGTCGCTGAGGACATGCTAGAACGAGTCAATTCCGACCCAACATTCATGAAACGCATTGTTACTGGTGACGAGACGTGGGTTTACGAGCTTGACATGCAAACTAGTCAACAAGCTTCGGAGTGGCGACTTCCAACTGAACCAAAACCGAAAAAACCACACCAAAGTCGACCAAGGCTCAGTCATGGTGACTGCTTTCTTTGACTATCGGGAATTCTTGCCGGAAGGTCAAACGGTATATAAAGAATACATAGGTATTAATTGAGCGTTAGTCGGCGTTTAAGAAAGCAAATTCGACAAAAAATATAATACGCCTTAGCACAAGGCCATCATTGTGAACGAATTTTTGACCAAAAACTCAACAAATACCTTCGAGCAACCACCTTATCCAACAGATATGACTCCAGCCGACATCTTTCTCAAATTGTGCACCCGTTCTCATTCGGTAGAAGACATAAAGAAGAATTCGCGGCGAGAACTGAACTCAATTCCGGAAAATGAGTTCCTTTTTAAAATGTTTTGGTGATTGGATTTTTTCACTGTTGTTAGTGTATCCTTTCTGAAGGAGCATACTTTGAAGGCGATAAAATAAATTTGGATGTGACATACGGGCTATCGGGAGACAAATCTATCCTCTTACGCACTTTTTCGAAATATCGGGAAAAGAAAAGCTCACAAATCATAGTAGGTAAGTATCGTATTTTATTTAATACATTTATGGAAAGTAGGTACCTTACCAGCTTTCGTAAATAATGCATACCTACCCTACATACCCTATTTTTTTAACCATTGTAATATATTTTTTCCCGCCACGGCCACTCGCATGACGGCGCGCAGCGATATTTTTTCTTATGGATCCAAATACAGCATCATCGGTGTATCAGTACATTGCTTGATGTGTTGCGCATTGTAAAAACCATACACGCGTATTTTTGCAATGGTGTTATACTTGTTTATCTACCTCAATATTTTATTAATTCAAATCTTATTATTTGTATTTTTACAAACTCTATTTTTTATACTGTGTACATTGCTCAAATTTGCCTGAACCTTTATTGTAAAATGTACCTACTTAGTAAATTTTTGGTTTAAATTTCCGAAGGTCTGTCTAGAATATATTATTAATTCAAAACACTACCTAATTGAAAAATGAAAACATAGAGTAGGTATTTGTTGTCAAGGTTCCTAGAGTGCTAGAGTTATTGACTCGGGTGTAATAATTAGAATAAACGCTTTGTGTTTCGTTTTTGATTCGAGCAAAAATAATCCGTATAAGTATTTTATATGAAAACCACCATTTAATATGAAATAACAAATAACGAACGACCAAATACAACTCTGTGACATCTTGCTTTTCTTCTTCTTATTTTGTTGGCGTCTGCGACTTTATTTGTCACAATTCTGCCAGTGTCCGTGTCATGTTAGTGTCATAAAAAAGGATGGAGATGTTGGTAAATGAAAAATATGGTCGGTAACCTTCAGGGGAGAGTCGACCAAAACACTTTAGTAACCAAACTGATTTTTCTAAAACACAAATCTAAACTATGTACAGCACAATATAAACATTACATATACAACTATGATAAATAAACATTAAAGAACAACTAATTATGAATATACAATTACAATTTTATTTTATTTACGGTAATAAATTTACACAAACTATAAATAACTTAAGGAAAGAAGGTAAAGTATAATACATTTTTCAAAGAAGTAGGAAGGGGGATTTCAGGAGGAAGAAGATAATATAAAGAACGTCGCAACTTTGGGCAGTTGAAGAATATGTGGTTCACGTTTCCTTCATCTAGACCACATTCACACATTGAGTGATCCCAGATCCTTAGTTTGGCTAAAAAGACAGGAGTGCATGCATGTCCTAGTCTAAGACGACAAACAGTTCAAGAGGTGACTTTATTTGCATAACGAAATTTAAAAAACCACGGGACACGGGGTATATTCGGTTGGATGTCTGCATAATGTTTGCCTTTAATGGTTTTGAAGGTGTTCCAGATATTGGTCCAAGACTCTGGGAGGTCTGATATAGGGAGCAAACAAAGGTCATGCGAATAAGTTTTCATGTGCTCTCGGGTGCCTATCTGAACGGCAATCTTTGCACAACAATCTGCTGCTTCATTGCCAGGAATCCCAGAATGGCTCGGTATCCAAGAGATAATTATATTGATGTCAGTATTATGACATTCATACAACAGCTCCTTAATTTTAAGAATCGAAGGAAAGCGCGAGATAGAGCGAAAAGGATTGGAGAGCATAGATTGGAGGCAGCTTTTAGAGTCAGAAAATATGATAGAGTTATTCAAATGATGGGATTTTACAAATTTTATAGCTTCTAGAAGAGCTTTAGCTTCACCTTTAAACACTGATGTGGAAGAAGGACATTTAAAACTTAAGATTATGTTGGAAAAAGGAATCCATACTGCAGCACCAACAATACTATCAGACGAAAGTTTAGATGCATCGGTAAAAATTGAGTGCCATCCATTAAATTTGTTGTTAATTTGTTCGTAAAACTTCTCACGGGCATAGGGGGATTCCTTGTCTATTCCAAAAGATAACATAATATTCGGTTTTAAAACTAAAGCTTCATAGGCAGTTAGATATAGAGGGTTCATTGGAAACTGAGTAACAGGGTGTGGGAGGTAAAAAAATTTCTAGAAGCTGCGAAGTAGACAGGGTATCCCTGTCTACTTCGCAGCTTCTTGAAATTACATTACATCATTATTACATGTACATCATCATTATTACAACATTAAATTACATGGGTTACTGGAATCCAATAAGTCACGTATTCTAGCCGATATAATTGTGGGAGAAGAGGGTGGTTTTAATTTTGAATTAGATTGTAAAAGAACCTATCAAAAAGAAATTGTCTACGCAAATTTAAAAAAGGGTCATTACATTCTACTTGCATAGAATTTATGGGGGACGATTTCATAGCTCCAAGAATTATGCGTAAACATTTTGATTGAATCTTATCTAACTTATCCAAACCACATTTGTTGGAAAGGTTGAGAAGAAATGCTCCATAATCAAGATGGCTCCTTATAATAGCGTTATATAAGAGCTTTTGGGTATAGGGATGAGCTCCCCACCAAACTCCAGAAAGCGAACGAAGAATATTAATATTCTTTTCACATTTTTGAGCTATCCGATCAAAGTGCGAACCTGACATACACCTGACATTCTAGAATCTAAGGTAATGCCTAAAAATTTTACACTGGTTGACTGAGGAATAACTTCATGGCCAACAAATAATTGAATAGATGGAATGAATCTCTTTTTGGAAAAAACTACTAATGAGCTTTTGGAAGCTGAAAGGGACATACCGTGTTCAAGAAGCCAGTTTTCAAGGTATGATAGTGCAGAATTAAGACGGTTGTGTGCCTCCTCTGAAGACACAAACGGCAAATAGAGGGCTAAATCGTCAGCATATTGCAAAACCTCGCAGAAAGAATTCACAGATAGTTCAAGATCATAAGTATACAGCTATAAAGTAATGGGCTCAGTACGGAACCCTGGGTTTACCCCAGAGTTCCGTACTTTCCAGTCCTTTCCAGACTGTTCTGTGAGATAGCAGGCCATTTTGAGACTTAATAACAACAGATCTCTCCATTAACAAATTAAAAATAAAACGAATCAACTTCTCAGGGATTCCTAGCTGAATAAGCTTATTCCTGAGAATTGGGAGCAGCACGTTATCGTAAGCTGACGCTATGTCGAGAAAAACTGCCGCTAGGGATTTTTTCTCTTTAAATGCAATGTGAATATCTGTTATTAGGAGGCTGAGGTTGTCGGAAGTACTCATGCCCTTCCTAAACCCGAATTGGGATTTCGCAAGAATAGCTTCACTCTCAACTAACCACTCTAACCGATTTTTGATAAGATGTTCCATGATTTTAGCCATAACAGATGACAATGCTATTGACCTACGACTATTAGGGTCGAAGGGATCTTTACCAGGCTTGTAAATGTAAAAGGGCCATCATAGCAATTATGAGAAGGAAGGACACAAGGAAGAGAGGGGAAGGAATTTACAGAAGGGACGGGTGCAAGTTTATTCGAGAAGGCCTCTAGCCAAGATGATGGATCATTGGCTGCGATGTTATCAATATTGTATGATCCTCTGAATCGTCTTTTCTGTTTCCAGACCAGAGATGAGGGAGTAGCGGGAGATAATGTTTCACAAAAAGTAATCCAACCTTGTTTTTTTTTTAGAAATTAGTCTTCTAAACATAGCTGAAGATTTTTGATATTTCAAGAAGTGTCTTTCAGTCATGGATGAGTTATAATTTCGTTCAGCTTCTCTTCGCTCTGATACGGCCGAGGAACACTCAGAATCCCACCATGGAGTAGAGATTTTGAAATCTCTAGTAGGTTTTTTGATAGGAACGTGCAGATCAGCACATGCAGTAATATTATCTAAAAAGGAGTTATACGCAGAAAATACGCAGAAATTATACCAACTGCGTTGATATCAGGAGGAAGAGGAGGAAGGGATATTTGGAAAAATGAAAGGGAGTGCCTTACAAGCAAGGCGCAACCAGCATACCCGTCAACCCTGTCGTCCCGGAGGCAGGAAACCAGAAACCAGAAACCGGGTTCCAGACTTCAACCATGTCTCCGAGACGGCAATGACTGACGGGTGAAACTTGGAAATTAAGTAGATCAGTTCATGTTTTTTGGCTCGAATACTCTGTGTGTTCCAATGAAGTAGAACGATTTGATCCATTATTAGTGGATAAAGAGACTAATTGAGATAGTTTAAAGGCAACGTTGGACGGTATGGGGAGTGGATTAGTGAGGATAATATTTATAATTAAAGTTAATAAGGTTTCTAACATTGTTTCAGATTGGGATACTGTTTCTAGGGATTGGCTTATAGCACAACCATTTGACATTTGTGATGACGGATTAAATATAATTATTCACTGTGGGCAACCCTATCATAGGATTTACCCAAAGGAGGTCTCGTATGTGGAGAGGCATAAACAGTTTTGACAAATGAGCAAGTAGGGTGGGGGAGCTGGGAACTTATAGATGTGCGATTCTGAGAGAAAGAAATTGGGTTCTCTTGAGCAACTTCAGAGAATAATCGTGACACTTGTGGAAACTGAGAAGCGGCTTCTTCGTATGATATGCTGTTTTGGGCCATAACTGCCTTAATGGACGTTTGTCTTTTGGATTCTGGGCAGTTTTTGCTGGTGGCAAAGTGCCGACCAGAGCAGTGGAGACATGTAGCATTATTTTCAAGGATTGCACACTCATCTGCAGTGTGTTCCTTGGAGCATCTGAAGCACCTAGGCTTTGATCTGCATTGGACTTTAGTGTGACCATACCTGCAAAAGGTGTGACACTGAAATGTCGGGTACTGGTACAGTTCAACCGGTAGCGATGTATAAAACAAAAATACTTTAGAAGGAAGGGATTGACCTTGGAAAGTAACCACCACAGTCTGGGTAAGAACCCAGGTGACCTTGCCCTCTTCTAAATTTTTTCTACTGAGGCGACAAGGCTTTATGACAATTCCACAACCTGCAGGTCGAACAAGAGCATCTGCGAATTCTTCCATAGATAAATCTGTGGGGACTTGCCTAACTAGGCCCATTCTTGTAACATTAAAAGTAGGTATATTTGCTAAATACTTACACATTGGTAATATTGGGGATCCAATAAAATTGTTTGCGTCTTCTGCGCTTACAAACTCAACAGATATTTTGTTGCGTCCTACGCGTTATACGCCATCAGCGATAATGTTTTGGAATTTGTGGGTAGACAAGAACTGACCAAATTTAATTGGTCTGATTGTGGTACCTGCAGATGGTTCTGGTTCTGAACTGGAAACGTGAACCACGTACGGTCCACTGTCCAAAGCTGTATACGTTTGAATGAATGGCACCAATGACAATTGACGGGTGGTTGTAAACAGTTTGGATTGAAGGCACCTCCATGTCTAGAGACATGTTAGACTTTTTAACAAGTATTAGAAATTTCCGGATTAAAACGACGTTTTGAGCCTGTTACCGTCGATGGAGCATGATCAGGAGGGTCGGGGGGTGACGGGGGTATCGACGGCGGTTCAAGACCCATACTTGAGGGTGTAGCCTCAAATAAAGATTTTATAGTACCAATAATAAATTAATTTATCTAAACTAATACTAATCTACAACACAGCACTTAGATTAATCAGAATGGTGGAAATAATAAAGAAAATAGCCAAAATATATGGAAAAAACACAAAACTCTCTTCACCTAATTTACTCGCTAACGTCATTCCTACATCTTACTCTAAGCAAAATAAACACTTGACACTGGCAAAGTTGTCATTATTATGGCACATGCCTTTAACGACGAAGAAGAAGAAGAGTGTCAAATTCGTCAAACAAAAACATAATTTGTGGCGGGATTCTTCGTTTGTCATTTCATGAAGTAGCATGGCTCTGCTAATTTAATATTGTTTTATTCGTTTTATTGCATGTTTTATTCAGTAATAATGGCGGAATTTTAATGAATAAATTGTGACTACAGGACGGGTATGGAGAATTGAATTAAATGTGTGTTGTGATGCAATGTGATGTGAACGACGAGGAATCCCAAGAAAATTTTAGACACCATTCCGCGTGACGTCTAAAATTGTCAATTGACCATCGACTAAGACTTTATTAAACAAATTGACCATAAACAAACATAAACACTTGACAATGGCAAAATTGGCATTATTATGTCACATGCCATAAACAAAGAAGAAGAAGAATAATTTGTGGCGTAGACAGAGAAACCAAAAGACACATGGTGATCGTGAAGATAGAACAATAGGTGGGTGGTGTGGTCACATTAAAACTTTTACCCTAGTCCTAAGTAATCCTAGATTTATTAGAGACGTGTTGTAGTAGATATCTCCTCTCTCTATCACAAAACTCAAACTTTTATAACAGATGTGTGATATAGAAGAAATATAACAACATTTGTGTAGTTAATTGTTTATTATTATTAAAGCTAAGCATAACATTACAAAAATAATAAAACCATAAAGATATCCATAAAGACAATACAATAAAAGGAATACAAAGACAAAGTCAAAAGATACTTTATTCAATACAATCACAAGGATCACTTTGAAACGTCTTACATACTATGTGAATTTAGGTGCCAATTCATAACCCAAGCCTAAGAAGAGAAACTCGTCCTGGTCCTAGCGCATTTTTGCATGATTCATCTTATAACTACCTTAACTACGAAATACTAATACAAGAGAGTTTATACATTTCAAGTGTGTCGGTTTCAAACTGTATGAGGGTAGAGCGACAAAAGGCCATGCGTTCTTATCAATATTATAGTCATTTATATTATTATAGAAGCGAACCGTGTTCCCCATAAAGGACTTTTTTTACTTTTTCTAGTCGATAAGTACTGATCAGTATCTACCTACCTACAGAATAAAAACTCATACATCAAATATTTACTAACCACCAGTGGAACAGCATTAGGATACAGAATGGTTAATTTATTCTTAACAAGACATTTTTCTCAAAATGGGTGCTACAAATCCTCGAAGAGTTTTTAGGTGTCCAATGTTTTCGGCCTGTGGCTTCAACCCACTGCAAACGTACATTATCGTTTGATGGAAAACTGTAACAAATTAATAGCGAGATAATCTATTTATTTATACAGGGCGGTATGGTTATTCTATTCTATGGACGGTATGGTAAATCTATGAAAGGTCTCCTCAGACCGATTTTAAGCAGCTTTTAAAGTTAGGTGGCCTCCCTTGCTATCATGAATTACCTTGCCACCATATATTCATCTATACAACATCGAACGATACTTACGTTAAATTGAATTATTAATATTCATACGAAATGCAAGACATATTTATATGTAAAATTTATGTAGTCTGGGGAATGCTAAGGTTGAATGCAGGCAACACCAAAATAAATAAATTATTTGTTATGATGAATTGTAATTATGCTGTATCGAACAAAGTTCAGTTCGAAATGCTGTTATCTATTGTGTATATTAATAAAAAAACAGTTTGAAAGCTAATAACTACTTAAAAATACTAGTACTTACGAGTGAATAGACAAATCGAGGAGTTTCCGTTCACTATCACTTTTACATCCTAAAACGCTATATCGAACCATTATCTTTACAAAATCTGGTAAAGGAATTTGTTATTTGCAATTCGCAAGTAATTCAGCGTGTTCACAATTTATTTTGAACTGTTTTTTTCCGATTATTTCACACAAAGCGAGCACAAAGCATCCAAACAATGGCAAACTGTCAAACGTTGCTTAACACATTCAAGGTGCTGATCTTGAAAAAACCGGCACGCGACATGAAACAAAAAATCAAACCATTCTATCTCGTTTCTTTACAGTATGTGCACATAAGTTGTTCTCTTTCTTGTATGAATGCGACGGATGCTATCTAGTCGTCCATTAGTTTCTCTGTCTACGATTTGTGAGCATTTTGCGGAGTAAACATTGTGCTCTTATATTATTTATGTTTTCCAAGTAATTTCGGGTTTTATTTGTAACTTTGGGTGATTTTATTAAAATAAGCTAGAGTTATTGATTTGGGTGTGAATAATTGGAATTCATGTTTCTTTGTGATTCAAGCAAAAATAATCTGTTTAACTAATTCGACACCAAATTTTATAATTTTGCGACGCTTTATTGTAAACAATCTAAACACTTGACATTGGCAAAATTGTCATCATATAGTGTACGGTACGACACATGCCATTAACGAAGAAGAAGAAGAAAATAAACACAAACAGAGTTGATATATAAAACTAAAATAAAAGGGTATGAAATGAAATCTGCTCGAGTTCGAGTGCTCTAGTGCTCGATAAACTCAAACATAATATTATATTATACTTAGCTAAAAGGTTGAATCCTATGTTACTAATAATGGACTTTCAACGATAGCCATCCAGATTTGAAGCTCAATCAATGAAAGTTTTACAAGCACGAGTTCATTGGGAAAAATGCAAGGAGTAACGGATATTATTCAACAAGAGTTTATAAGATTAGTACCTGCGTCTACAGTGGCGGACGTTTCATGCTTCGTATTTTACGATAATCATCCTCGAGATGAAAAGTGCATTGATATTACCGTTTGCACAAAAAATGGAGAGATCAGAGAGTATTTCCAACGAGATTTGATATCTAGCTTATCTCTAGATGCTTCTGCACCAAAAGAAATAATAATCTACCGTAACAGTCGTTCTGAGCTATTTTACTTAGTAGGCACTACAAATGAGCTTTTCATCGTGTCTTCTTTGCAAACATTGGAAATACACACAAAAATAACTAATGTCGACAAGTTTACAGTGGACGACTTTAGTTGTAATGGTCAAACAGTACTTAAAGTTACTAAAAAGGATGATGCTGTGCCTATAATCTTTGATGAAAACTTCAAAAGTGGAGAGTTGTTTCCTAGTACAAATAGACTAGAATCATTGCCTCTATTTTCTGAGCTGAAAAGAAAGTATATTGAAGCTCAGCACAGCGTTAAAAACCATGAGAAATTAGTTAGTGATTACATCAAACTGCGGCATGCTTCAACATTGCGTGCTTATCAGAATATACACCCAAATAGTAATGCGGAGTTCAAAAAAAGTACAAATGTAAGTGTTTATGCTTAAAACTGCTGGGTTTTTTTGTGGTTACTTATATTTTTGTATTAGTAGTGCCTAACTCAAGTTAATAGGCTGCCTGAAGCCTCTGTCAGGCCTTAAAAACTATTGTAAATCATATGACCCACAGCCAGCTCTGATGCCTAGAAGCACTCATAAAAATACTGCTGTAGTCACGGATCCAGGTACTTACTGACTGAATGTAACATTGATTTACTATCCTTGCTTGGTGTTTGATTGTCAAGGTATTAGATGTTTACATATGTGTGGTGAAGCAGACCATTGTTTTCCTGAACTTCCACTATTTATTTCAGGTCTATGGAACATTAAAAGTTAAAACACAAAAGCCGTGGGTAAAAGTTTGCAACAAAAAAATACTTATTGTTCTAAAAGTCCTGAATGAATATATAGAGTATGTACCTACAAAATTTGTAGTATTTATTTTTATGCCTAGGCTACTACTAAGCTATCTTTACTATTTTTCTTAACATATTTTACAAAAGTACTTGTGAATGCACTGAAAATAACATAATAATTATGTATACATACTTACTTAAATTACACCTGTTTGCCGACTTGGTAGGTGACCATAGATTTGTACATACTTGGACAGGTTGGATGGTAAACCTTACTAATATTATAAATTCATAGAGACTCTGTTACGCTTTCGTAACGCTTTTAAAATACAAGATAAATTGTATTTTAAATAAATATTAATAAATGTTGCTGGACAAAGCACACAACATTATCTAGCCCCAACCTAAGCTTTTTTTTTATTTTCTTATTTTTAAGTAAATACATATTTAATTGTAAACATCTTAAAAACCTTGTTAGGTTTTACAAAGATGCAAAAAAGAAAAACATTCCTCAATAGAATTAAGGTTAATATAAAGATGCTAAGGTACAAGTAGGTTTAATAATAAAGATTAGTTAAATTAACAATGGTAATGGTTAAATTAATAATGGTAATTGTAAAGCATAGGTACCTTGTAATATGGTAAAGAGATGACTGATACAATACTTATATATTTTTAAATACATACTTATAAGACCCAGACCTAAAACAAACACCAAATCAAAACCTCAGCCTACAGCGCAGAAGGCAGAGCTACTACAAACTGAGCTGACAGGTCAAGGCATTTTGAGAAAAGACAGGCTACTTTTTATACAAGTACATACTACAGGTTTGAACTCGAAAACAGCAACCAGTAATAACGAAAAATTTGTGGATGTTTCACAATATCTAGCCCCAAAACTACGCAAAGTTTGTATTATGGGGACTTACAGAGAGTTACGACCACCTGGGTTTCTGGCCTCTGGCCTGAACCAAGGCCAGACAAGTCATATGTCAGATATCTAATACCCTTAAATCTCAGAAACTGCTCAACGATTTCCATAAAATTTTGTATGCAGGGGGTTTCAGAGGCGATAAATCAATCTAGCTAGATTTCATTTTTAGAAAACGTCGTTTTATCCGTTATACCGAGCAAAGCAAACCTGTTCTTCCAGGTACTGTATTTTATTTGTAAAATAAAGTATTTCTATCTAATTACAGGCCCATTGAAGATATCCACATGATGCTCAATTCAGCCACTCTTGACTCATTAACATACACCACAAAACTGTTTAACTATATTGACACTCTCCCATTTTGGAAGGAGCAGTCCCATAAATTGCTACCCAATAATAAGGCAGCTGTAGTTGCAATAATAAGCTTGGACGAGATAAAACCAAGTGTGGCTAGTAGAATAGTCTTGAACGGAGCACTATCATATAAAACATTGAATAAAACTCTTCTATTACCGTTTGAGAATGTGATCATCTCTTCACTGGCTACTCTTGGTGATGAGTTTGATTCATTATCTTCAAGCAACTATGGTAAGTTTAAGTCTATTTTCAAAAGTTTGAAAAGGCCATTGTAAGGCTATTTCGGTGGGCTATTAAAGGCCATAAGACCATTGTAAGCCAATCTGGGCGAGCTATTAACTGTCTTCAGTTAATAGTGAGTGGGCCTGACTAATTAAGAAAATCTCTAGTCCTTTTCTAGTTTATGAATGATGTGAGCAACATCCACAGTCTGATGAATATGAAATTTATTTATTTGATGACCTCTGTGGCGCACTGGGCCAAGGTCAGGCGGGCTTAGACGCAAAAGATGTTCGATTCCCTCCGCGTAACAAATGTTTGTATGCTCTGCATGCCTTGTCTCGGGGTCTGTGTGTTTCTAGGTATATTTCACACAGCGCCATCTAGCCCCAAAGTAAGCCGAGCTTGTGTTATGGGTACCTTACCTACCACATGACTGATATACTACATATATTGTATATATATATATATTTTTGTAAATACATACATATTCTACATAGAAACACCCAGACCCGAGACAAATACATGCAGATCATACAAACATTTGTCCCGCGGCGGGAATCGAACCCGCAACCTTCTGCGTCTCAGCCGGACCTTAGCCCACCGCGCTACAGAGGTCGTCAAATATACCTATGTATATACCTATACTTTATTATTACTATTAATTTGATCCAAAACTGAGCTTAAGTAATGTTTTTTAGATACTCTAGCGACATCTAGTTGTGATTTTGGTACTAAATATAAATGAATGAAATCAGTTAAAAATATTATTTTATTCAATAAACCCACCGACTTTTATTCGACTTATCTAGACTAGATAATCTTCGGACGAGTTTCAAACATAGGAGGAGATTGATCCGTGGTTCTTGCTAGCATCAACAAAATCGTGCCTTCATCGACAAAATAATACATGAAAATCCCTTGTTTCTCAAAATGGATAGTAAAACTCAATTCTGAAAGTGAAATACTACCTAAGTGTTTTATTATAGACGCTGACACTATGATAGCTGTTCTATCAACAACAGAAAAGACAGATTTGCGTATGAGACTTATCAAACATGACGGGGAGACGCTCATCGAGCTACTTGTCAGATATTTGCAATTGGAGAGAATCGGACCTGATGTGTTACTATATAACAAGTCTCCATACCATGCGCTGAATGGATGTATGTTGCACTTCAGGGGTGGCACTGGTAAATCTGCTACTGTGTCTGCATATACTAGGTGAGTTAAATATAGTTACAAATTATATAAAATATACTTTTTCTATAAATTTTGTGTAATCTTTGTTCATTGTTCTCTGTTACTTTCATTACCATTTCTTATAATCACGTCCACTTATGTGTTGTTTCTATTACCTACTCGGTCTCAACAAAGGCTCTAATGGAAGACCAGCGCAGGTTAATAACCTGCACACGCTGAGTTGGGAAGTTTTTGCACCTAAGTAATTTTTTTTGTTATTTAGAAATAACAAAGAAAATTGTTTGTTTGTTATTGTTGTCCTTGTTTTGTTATTTGTTTTTGCGGTTGCAAATAAATGTATTTTGATTTGATTAGAGTTGTATGGTTTCTAACGGAAAATTTATGAACGGAAATATCTTGAAGAAACCTGTTGCTTATTTAGCCGTATTGACCATGTCTTTTTTGTGGTAACGGCCAATTAAGCTAAAAGCAATAGAGCCACGACGAAGCGCTTTCTTTAGCTTGGCATATTAAATCAATCAACAGAATGACGACCTCTGTAGCGCAGTGGAACAAGTCCCGGCAGAAATGCAGTAGGTTGCTTGTTCGATTCCCGCGTCGCGTCGGGATAAATGTTTGGATGATCTGCGAATATGTACTTGTCTTGGGTCTTGGTGTTTGTATGTGTATAATAAATAAATAAATAATGCCAGACAATTCACACAGCATCATCTGGCTCCAAAGTAAGCAGAGCTTGTGTTATGGGTACTACATGACTGATATAGGTACTACTTATATATATAACTTTTAAAACTATCATGGTTTTGCACATAATTTTCACTCAAAACGGGATATTTACCATGATATATGAGTTTTTCTGCTTCTCGATATTTCGGCACAGTTGCATGCGCCATGATCACGAGATAAACTGAAGTCTTTGCGGGTGGATGTTATTGGCAGACAAAACGGTCTACCCTCTTTCTCAGTCTTTTAATATCGAGAAGCAGAAAAACTCATATATCATGGTAAATATCCCGTTTTGAGTGAAAATTATGTACTTATATATATATATAATTTTTATTGTAAATACATACATATTATACATAGAAACACCCAGACCCGAGACAAATACTTGCAGATCATACAAACATTTGACCCACGGCGGAAATTGAACCCGCAACCTTCTGCATCTCAGCCGGTCCTTGGTCCACTGCGCCACGGAGGTCGTCGTAAAAAAAGATTATATAAGTAGTATATCAGTCATGTACCCTTAACACAAGCTCTGCTTACATTCGGGCTAGATGATGCTGTGTGAAATGTCTGGCATTATTATTATTATTATATCCATCCACAATCAAAGCCATCAGCCTTCTTGTGACATGACTTTCTTCCCTCCGTATGACATGCTTATACACGTTACTTTTCAACTTTTCCGTAAGATTCTTCGTTTGTCACTTCATAAAGTAACATATCACTTCTAAATTAATAATTTTTTGTCGTGCTATTGCATGTTTTATTCAGTAATTTTAGTAGAATTTTAATAAATAAATTGTGACTTCATAGCACAAGTATGGACAATTGAATAATAAATGTTGCATTGCATATTATGTTGCAATGCGATTTGAATGACGAGAAATCCCGAGAAAGTTCTAGACGGCCATAACGCGATGACGTTAAGGATAGACAAATGATGATCGACTAATACTTTATAACCAAACAATCACTTGACACTGGTAAAATTGACAACAAGACAGATGTCATTATAGGAAGAACAGAAAATGAACTTTTCTTTCGCTTCGTTTGTCATTTCATGAAGTAGTAACATAGCACTTCTAAATGAATATTCTTTACTCGTTTTATCGTTGTTCAAATGAAGCTAAAATTACACTGTTCAAATCATATTGTCAAACATTCTACACGAGCAGCCTGTGGTCCTCATATACTCAAAAAGCGTTCAACACCCTTCGTGTCCAATATAATAATGCATTTAGGATATTGTTGGGGCTTCCGCGATTCTGTAGCGCGTCCGGTATGTTTGCAGAAGCACGCGCTGACGGCTTCCATGCCTGCATGCGCAAAAAAGTCGCGTCCCTGTTACACAGAATACGCGGAGCCACCAACAGTATACTAAATACTATAGTTGATAAGTGGGACGGTCCTTTTTTTCAGGCAATGTAGTCGAGTTATGAAGGCATAGGAAACTATTCCGTTTTAGCTCGATCACAGTGTGAGTGGCCTTGCCTTCTATTTAATTTTTATGTCTACCTTAGATAACAATATTACTAACACCTAGAGTAAGTATTACTAACACTTTATGGATCTTAAGTTATCTGAAATAAATGAATTTATTATAATTATTTATTTATTATTTATTGAATTTTTTATTCAGTAATCTTAGCGGAATTGTAATGAACAAATTGTGACTACATAGGACAAGTTTGGACAGTTGAATTACAGTTGAGTTGATAAGTGTATTATGATGCAATGTGATTTGAACGACGAGGAATCCTGAGCAAGTTCTAGACGGCCATTCCGCGATGACGTTTACAGACAAATGACGATCGACTAAGACTTTGTAACGAAACAATCAATTGACACTGGCAAAATTGACAAGACAGATGTCATTATAGAAAGAAATTTGTTTTTTAACATTCAAACTGTCTCTTTTATATCAATGAAATCTTTAATTTCAGAACAAAATCTCAATTACTAGCTCTCATCCACTGCATCAATGACGCTGTACCATCTAGGACCATCATCACAACGTCAAACTACATAATCTCTGCTAAAACTCCAGAACTTTCTATGTTCTCTGAACCAATACCAGAAGATTCTAGAAAGGACTACAGCGGATATGCTACCACAGTATTGAATAGAACTAAGACAATACTGGAATATTTAGACTGGTCTATGGTGAAGATGAGTGAGAGTAAAAACCCTGAGGTGCTCCGACAGATTGGCTTTAAGATAGATATGTATGCTTGCGGGAAGAGTGGGTACAAGGAGTTCAGGGATAAAATGATCGAGGAGGCTAAAAAAGGGGTCAAATGCTTGACAGGAGAACCTGAATTTGACGTGGAGCCGATGGTCATAGACTAGTCGTAAGTAGGTATGTCTTATACTCTAGAGCTGTGATGAAATTTGTGTCATCGATGTATGTAGATAGGTAAAAAAAATAAGCAAATTTTGTAGAAAATATTGTAAGTATTGCAATAAATAAATAAATATTGGTAGACAATGCACACACAACACTATCTAGCCCCAAACTAAGCATAGCTTGTATTATGGTGACCAGTAGGGCGATTATGGAACTCTTGATACAATCAATGTCTATCAGTTTCGATTAGCAATCCGCATCAATGTCTATCAATTTAGATTAGCAATAGACATTATTTCAATCAATCATATACGATGTATTTAAAAGCTTAGTACGCTAAACACGGTTCCTACCACAATCGTACTTTGTTAATTGGTCGAGTTATAGTTTGACACCAACTTCAAATTGTAACTAGCGATAGAAGCCGATAGACATCGCAGCGATCCGTAATACCAAATTATCAATATTCAATAACTGATAGCTATTAGTATCAATGTGATGATAGTATCAAAGTTCCATAATCGCCCCACTGATGACTGATAGAATACTTAGATATTTTTAAATACATAATTATGATACCTTATAATACCCAGACACAGAACAAACCCTTTATTCGGTGTAGGACAGATTCTGGATTGGACAGATTCGTGTTTCGGCAGATTCGCTACTCGACAGCTACATTTTTATAACGAGAACCTCTTAGTCATGTATGGTGGCGCTTCGGCAGCCGCTACAGCGCCACACTCGCTTTGCTCGCTCGCCGCGTTGTTTTCTATACTCTAACATAACCTTACCAACTGGTTTCGATCTGATTCTCGTTATAAATGTAGCTGTCGAGTAGCGAATCAGCCTAATCACGAATCTGTCCCAAAATCTGCCCTACACCGAACAACAGGAACAAACACCTAAGTTCATCACACAAATGTTTTTTCTGGGAGGGAATTCAGTGCATGTTATATATTTAGGAATTTGTAATATTATACATTTTTTTCATTAACTGCCTTACGTAACTTAGTTGTAGTTCATTTTGATAAACACGGGATTTCCAGTTTTATTCACGTATTATATTGTCAATGGAGGCACCGACACTGTTTAGATTCATCTAGAGAATCATCATCAGGGTGAGTTGGATTCGCGGTCCGTGAGTTGCCGCTCGCGTTCACGGTTCGCACTCTATAGACAAAATTATAAGCGAATAAAACCCGTGTTTATCAAAATGTCTAAAGGTTCCAGTTGCTGTAAAAAACGAAACAGATTTTTCAAAATTTTATTTAATAAAATTGCAGCAAGTCTACTGTAATTCGTTATAATCTCACCTACAATTTGTGATAATAAACATTTGTTAAATTAATATAGTTTTTTATTTAAATATACAACAAATATATAAAAATACATTTAATCTAATTTCAAAATGTTAACGTAGTAAAATGTATTTGCAATAAAATATTCATCTAAAAACTTAAATAACAGTTGAGCTTTTATTCAGTTCTTCTGTGTACAAAATCTTATAAAAATTACATTATAAATATTCTATTACATAAATATAAAATTAAAAATTGATAGATACTATATTGCACCATGGAATTGCACGCATAGTTCATAGTTAGTTCATAGTAGTTTATTCCATTGACAAATTACATTACAATTACTATTGAGTTGGGTGCATACAGCCAAGCAACCCAACTCAATAGTTACTTTACCGTGGTACCATGCGAATGTACCATTGATGGTACAGTAGGTGGTAATTATTATTTGACGTCCATTACGTCAATAGCATTACGTCAAATATTGTGTTTTATGATACATTTAAAAAAATATAATCAAATATAATTCACACATTTATGTTAGTAAGATGTTAATTGAAACCAGTTATTTATGTTATATTCATTCACTGCCACCACGATTTTCTTGAAGTTTATCGAGATGCCGCCGTATAAAACCGCGGACACGCTAGGCGTGCTCGCGGCATTGCTTGGAAAAATAGATTTTAGTAAGTAAATTTATTATAACGTAATTTAAGGTTCTCAAACTTTTTTACTAAAATTCCCATGCATAAATGAATAAAGTGTTATTGTGAACTGTAACATTGGCATTGTTAACAGTGCAAGTACATTTGTTTTAATAATATATTGAGTGACAATCATATTTAAACATATTTTCAGTCTTATATGAGTGAATTCATCTAAATTATTAAACCGATAAAAAGCTTTGAACTGCAGAAAGTTTGTTTACGTTATTTATCTCGTATTATCGTAATGTTGGTTGATTGGCCTTACCTAATTACATAAGTATGAATTAAATTCAAAATATTCAAATGAAATAAATTGATTTCTTATCTGTTTTTCAGGAAAAGTTAAATTTGTACCGGAAACGGAAGATATTAATGATGACAAAATTTTTAGCGAGACAAACGAACAGCAATTGATTTTTATATAATAGAGAACATTTTACTGTACGTGTGTATGTCACTGTGTGTGTATGTATAATTATATAAAGATATACATCGGATAGGTACGTTTTTTTTTTCATTGATGGCGTATGGAGTTGTATAAGCGACTTCATATAAGTAGTATATAAGTCATGTGGTACCCATAACACAAGCTCTGCTTACTTTGGGGCCAGATGGTGCTGTGTGAAATGTCCGGCATTATTTATTTATTTATTTATTATTTATTCATACATGACACAGTACTGTATACGGTAAAAACAACGGTCCGATAAATTATGACATTCCGTTTTGTCATCAAATACTGGTTAAAAATCTCATATCGCAAGCTTATAACTCTGAAATTAGCGAAGCGTTTAATAGAATAAAAAAGTTTGGGAACCTAAGGGTAGCTTCAGTAAGTGAACACACCTAGCGTGTTCTCGGCACTACAAAATACCTATTTTTCGTAAAAAAATCTAACTAGTTTTTTTAGGGAACCGCTTCAATATGCCATAGCCTATCCTTTAAAAATGATGCACTAAAAATTTAAACAGAAAATCTGGCCTAGTTTTGGAAATATAACCGAAACATTCAAAACACGCCTGGCGTGTTCTTGGCGTAGAGACTTAGATTAGCCTGAACACGCGAGGCGTGTCAGTGGCAGTGAATGTGTTAAAGAATCGCAAACGCGCGAGACGAACGAGCAAAGCGAGCGTACCGCGGCAGCGCCCGGCAAAGCGCCAGAAAAATGTAGAATGTACCATTGATGGTACTGTGATGTTTTTTGCCGTTGGTACTACAAACAAATACTACAGTACCATCAATGGTACAATCTAATGGTACCACGGTAAAAAAACTAAATCAATATCTATACAATCATTGTTAAATATTCGAGCGAATAATCGAGAGCATATTGTAAAGTAATTGAACAAAACAAATGATTGAACAGCATTAGACACTTTAGTATCTCGTCCTTTCTATAACCTACTAGCATCTACCCGCGGCTTCGCACACGTGGTACCTACATAAAAATAACTAGCCTAAGTTCAAGATGAAATCTCTATACAATTTCATCACGATTCGTTCCAACCATTTAGTCGTGAACATGTAATAAATAAACAAACAGACACTGGAGTTTACAATAATTAGCATGGAATATAAAATAATCCAATGTTTATTAAAACACGTTCATTGGAGGAAGCTATATTATACACTCTATTTACCTAATCATTATAGGTATCAATTATAAGCTACCTAGCTGTATGAAAATAAATTATTAACTATTTCTAGTTAACTAGTAACTTTATTATTATTACAAATAGATAAACTTAAAAAAATAATTCGTTATCGAGAAGGTATCACAACCTTATTTATACTTAACCTAAGTACTAAAATGTAGGAACCTAACTATGTGGGTATATTTTACGATATAAATTGCCTTTAAGGCTTTAACGTTTAGCTCTCAGAAAGTCTCAGAAAGTTGGAAGATTTTCGAAGTTTTTAATCTAGAAATATGTAACATTAGGAATGGATTTCCTAATAAAAATATGTAAATAAGTACCCGGTTTTCCCCAACTGCGTTTTCTTAGCACCAATATAATCAGCTGTACCTAACTACCTATACTAACAAAGGATTTAAAAATTATACAATCATATTTCTAACATTTTATGAGCGAATATAACTAAAATTAACATTTTATAAGTACCTACATAATTGTATTTAATTCACCCACCACCGGAAATTATCAAGAAACCCTGACTGTTGGTAACAAGCAATCCGACATGGGCGAAAGACTTTCATGAAATAATATAACAGTGCCAGGCCTTACCACTCGATTCGAAATAAGATCATACGAAAAAGTGTAAAGACCAGACGAGTTTCTTGCCGCATTCTTCTTGAACTGGGGTTAGGAGAAACCGGCACTTAGATTCACTAGCATGTAAGAAGAATTTAAAGTGGTCCAGTAAAAAATGTTTTCACTTTGACTTAACCAAAGTATTAAACACTATCTTTGCCTTACTAAAAGTAGCTATGCGGTTCCAGGTGACTGTATACGAGTATATGCTTAATTTTATTTAAAACTGCCTTACCGTTGCAACATGATTGAATCGCGAACAAACATACAAACACCTAATATTTCGCAATTATAATATTAGTAAGATTAATTTGACCACCGTGATTTAATTATTCTATGTTATGAATAAATAATGCCAGATATTTCACACAGCGTCATCTAGCCGCAAAGTAAGCAGAGCTTGTGTTGTGGCAGCCACACGACTACATAAATACTTTTTTTTCTAAAATACATACATATTATACATAGAAAAACACCCAGACCCGTGACAAATATGTGGAGATCATACAAACATTTGTCCCGAGGCGGGAATGGCCTGGCTGAGACGCAGAAGGTTGCGTCTACATGTCTACATTGCATACGATATGACAGTAATATCTATGAATGACTGAGATGACATCTACAAATTGCCACAAACGGATTTTTTCAGTATATAGCTCGATGTGTTTATACTTACTGGCTCTTGGTGGCTCTAACTTTACCTCAATATGATAGTAATAAGTAGGTACATATTTAGGATAGCATTACCTTGGTTTGTTCCAAAATAATTAAGATTGCTTGTTCCCAACTAACGTCTAATGCCTCAACCTCGCTCTAATAATAATATTATATGCTCTATTTACAGAGGGGATGTATTAAAATCCCTCTCCGGAGCAAAGTTTTCAATTGTCAGGTACCTGGAAGCTATTTGATGCCGCCCGACTCCGCTTATTAAATACTTAACTACCAAAAACATTACTAAAGTCAGAAATTTGCATAGTATTGTTGCAAGTTGAGTACCTGTACAATAGCAATTTATTTGATAAAATTGAAAACAAAAATAAATTACCACAAAAAAAGGTTTTATCAAGGAATGAGACTTGTTTGCAATCGAGTACAAACATACAATAGCAATTTATTTCATAAAATTGAAAACAAAAATAAACTACCCACAAAAAAAGGTTTTATCAAGGAATGAGACTTGTTTACAATCGAGTACAAACATATTGTACGTTTAAAAACCTATCTTATTTAATTATAATCTATTATTGCATTGCACGACCGGCCTTAACATTACACTATACAATTTACAATGTTAATGTAATGTAACATTACTTTCTAATACTTATACTTTACTAACTAATTATTCATTGCCTATCTACTTAATGTAGTTTATTACAGAATATTATTGCCACTTATTTTACATACATATTGCACTTTTTATTGCACATTTAATTATAACAAAAAACACAGTACCTATAAGTATTAACATTTATAAATCATTCATCGTTCGTTTATTTCTTCCACTCTCTCGTGAACTTTTACTATTATTGTGATATCTGTAATCACTGTTTTCATTCGATGGCTTTCTAAAATTATCAAAATACACTGAATGAGTTTCAACACTCTCAGCACCAGATTCACTTCTAGCTTCGTTTTCAGTATCGTCACTTTCACTACAACTCACTATTTTAGCGACCACTAGTTTTCTTGGTATCTGTCTAGAACTTGAGTCACTGCTTAGATAGCCAGAGTCTTGCACGTTTGATTTCTTTCGCCTAAACCGCTTACTTTCTGTTTTAATATTCTTCACAAATGTATCAGTGTTTATTCCATTATTACCTCTGCCTGATCGTTTTCTACTAAAAGTCCTAAAAGATTCACCTTTCCATTGTGGTTTTACAGTATCTGCGTTTTCATATTCCGAGGACTGTGATTGGACAGAAGCTCTCATAGGACTAGAGGGTCCATAAGATGAATCAGCAGTTAGTAACGAGTTATCGCTTGCAACGAATTCAGTCGATATGGGAAATGTCCTCGGACTGAGGCTTCTGCCACTCAAGTTTTTTGAATGTGTTTCTATTGAGATTTTCTCGTCTTCGACTCTCCTTGGCGGGTAAGCAGGTTGCTCGTATATTGAATCTTCAATGCTGGTGGGTGGTAATGGGGGTAAAATATCAGGGCGTGCTAGGTTTTTTAACTGTTTGATTGTTGGGGGAGTACTTTGCCGTTGTCTCTTAGAATGACGATGTTCTAGTGTTAATATACGACCTTCTTCTGTACTCCATTCAGGTGGTGTTTCCTCCCATACATCTTCAGAAGTTTCTTCAAGGCTCTTTGACCCACTGAATAGTTCAGAAGACAACTTTGGACGGTCGAAGATCGTACGGTGCTCATACTCATTCCTCAGACTATGGAATTTAGAAGATGGTTCGAGCACGGGCTTTTTGAAAGTTCCACTGCTTCTCAATTGTATTCTTTGACTGGGTCGATTTTCGCTGATATTCAAATTAAAAACATTCGCCCCGAACTCTACACTTTCTATAGTATTTTTGTGCTTAGGATGTTTTCTATCAAGTGTGTCTGGTTCGAAACCGTCTGATTCATGAATTTTAATATAGTTTTCTGGAGAGTCCTTTACTTCTATGGTTAAACATCCGGGTTTTTCCTCCAAATCATTTACTGGCGCGATTTTTTTCCTGCTTCCCATAGAACATTCAGAGCCGCTAGGAGATGTTGGACTGCTGCCAAAGTTATAGTTATTGTTCACGTAAACTTCGCTCACTAAACTGTAATCACTTTTTGCTTTAGCAGTTTTCTTTTTGTCTAAAGTCGCAGTGGAATTACCATTTCTCCGTTTGCCTATAGTTTCATAATGATTCAAATCTATACGTACATCTCTGTGTGGTGAAGGTGTATTACTGTTACTACTTGAATGCGTTTTATATACAGCGTTTCTCATTGTCAGTTCTTCTTCAAGAGGTAACGCGTTGCTTAGACTCGGGCTTGCTTGAGAAGATGGGATGTCCGGATATTCAGTTGTAGATGCTGATATTCCCTTTTTATTTGAATTTCTTTCTAAGCTATCTGTTTCGTAATCATTCGCTATAGGACTCTCAGAGTTATTTCTTTTATAGGAGTTCATATTTTTAGCATTAGTCATTGCACCAAACCTTTCTTCGTCAGAGCTGCTTTGGTTGTATAATTTTGTGCAATGATCGAGAGCTATTGCTTCATTGACCATGTCTGGTAAATCGTTTTTGTTCCTCAACTGATTTATCGCCTTGTTTCTAAGACTGCCTGAGCGATAGTTGTTGATGCCTATCGGGCTAATATCGTTCGTCTGGGCAACAGTCGGAACATAATAGTTAGTTAGGCTATGATGATAGTCTGTAGTTTCAAACTCTGGGAGTGGTATATTGTAATTGTGTGTACGAAGCATTGGTTCCGATCTCACAGACATTGATGTAGATTTTTTTGGTTTCGAGTATTCATCGTTCATAAATATTGTATTGGGAGATGTAAAACTATTTTGTTTTTTAATTTTGTTTCGTTGTTCGGTACTTAAACTTGGAATGAAATCGGTATAAGAGTTTTTAACTGAAGGAATATTTTCCAACCACTTCCTTATACTGCTTTGTTTGTCTCCTTTCGTACTGAGGCAGTTAGTGCACGGCGGTATGTTGTACTGCATTGAATGCTGGACTCCATTTTCGTCAATAGTCGTACAACCTGGACACCCTAGACAATTTTTCTTTCTGCTATTCTCTCTTTTTAGGCTTACAACACTGCCACTTCTTTGACTCCCCATACCTTGATAAACATCGACACTGTTTCCATTATTTGAGTATGTTTCTTCTTCAGGTATTTCATTTAAAATTGGATTGAATCTTTTAGCTTCCATTTTATGTTTTGCTATTGATATTACTTCTCTTATTTTAACTAGGAAGTCTAAAGCGGCTGGTGGAGGCTCCTGAAACACAATGTTAGATTAGTTTACGCTATCTTTAATGGTTATGCTTTGTTATTTTCTTACTGTCTTACCGCCATTAAATGTGGTTCAAAATAAGCTGGGTTGAAATAAAGTTTCCGTCTTGTAGTGCCAACTGGTCGTGCTATCTCTCTGTCATCTGTTGTTTCCACTATAGATACATGTTCATCAGGAAGTCGTTCTATTCCAGATTCATCGCGATGACTCACTTCTGTATTATCATTGTTTAATCTAAATTCATGATGTTGATGAATTAAAGCTGCTGTAGTTTTCACCTATAAAATAATTATTTCATAAAATAACATATTTTAAGATATAATCTCAAAAACTTTAGGATTATACTATACTTACATTAAACATGTCATCACTTCGTAAACTTATGTCTGTAAAATCTTCAGAATCGGACATATTACTTCCAGAATCGCTAGTAAAGCCTTTGCTATCGTGGAATCTGTTCATAGACAACAATGGATTTTTCTTAACGACTCCGTTATCCTGTCCCATAGCGTTGGGCAACGTTTGAATCCTTTCATTATTCACTCTGACTATATCTCGTTCGGTGATCGATGATCCATCCTTCTTCTTGAGACCCTTCAATCTTCTTATGCTATCACCTTCATCGGATGCTGCTTTTCTACGTTTTCTGATATGTAGAAAAAGGAAAACAGACGCTACGTATACGAGGCCAAGCAGCAGAGAGCTGATGCCTATAGCTACATATTCTGTAACTGTAAGCCCTGATGAGCTGCCTGCATCTGATGTTTGCGCATTTGATGCAAACTGTACTTCAGTTACATCTGTAATAAGAAAATCCATCGATACATTCATTATTTATCATAGTAATCAACCGGGAGACGTCAAAGGATAATTTTATATCATGGTGCATTGAAATGATATACTTACTTGATCTATGAGGTGTTCCTTGTATCCTGAATGCGACGCAAGGAGTAAATACTCCTCGTAAGTCGAGAGGGGAGGTAGGAGTGGCATCCACATCGCGGCACAGCAATCTAACCACCATCAGTCGTCCTGACATTCTAGTGCGGATGTCATTTTCGCCGCTCCACTGAAAAATAAAATTATAAATCACTAGATGGCGCCACAGGAAAAATTTGCGTGTGCTATCGTTGCGTTTTGGATTTTCTATAAATATTTCGCGATACGTAACCTTATTGTGATATTTATAGGAAATTACGGTATAGGATTGAAAGTGCCACAAAAAGGTAAGGAATGACCAAACCTCAAAAATAAAATTGATTAAAAGATTAGGTCAAAATACTTCATAAATACCTGCAAAAAAGTTCTCCCTTCATCTCGAAACAAGTTGAATGGAACATCGGCATCCAGGGTGTTCCTCAGATCCAAAAAGCCTTTTCTTGTAAGAAACTGCGCACCAGATACAGCACATATTGGCGTTTTCACGTCTGAAATATCCGCATCGTATCTTAAAATACTTATAGCTTTGGTAAAAACAAATAAAGATTTTGATAAAAGACCACTCCAGCAAAGCTCCGGGATACACATATATAAGTTAAAGTGAATAGACATGGACATAGATAGTTATCTTCATAAATAAAAATCTCTCGTTAAGATGTTTGCCTGGGATAAACTCCGGAACTACTTATACAATTTTTATGAAATTTGGCTAACTGTGTGAAATTTGGTCAAACTAAAAGATAGGATAGTGTGATCTCGATTATTGACCTGTGGATGATTGAATATTTTTATAGTGCAAATTATATATTTTCTTACAATAAGTTCTAAAAGTTTCTAACAGATGGCAGTGTAAGTAAACTTCAACATCTTTTGCTGTCCAGGTTAAGTAAGCGTATATTGGTTCAAGGTAATAGAACTACTGAGCTATAGCAACGCATGGCCGGGTCAGCTAGTCGTCTATATAACGTTAGAGCATTAGCAGATTTTTCGATTGAATCGGTACAATACATACTTTTGAAGGTGATTTCTCTCGACGGATGAATAATTTGGCCTTTCAATGGCAAATACACGAAGGGTATCTTCTGCCCACCTGTCCCGGTCCCGAATGTAGCCAAAGAACATTCTGGAAGCATAAAAAAAACAAATTTGAACTGTGCTACCCAATGGGGTCACCAACTAAACTTGAGGAAGTACAGGGTGGGCCAGAATAAAGTTCACTTTCCCTTGTCAAAAAAAACCGTTGCTCGCGGCAGGTAGCGGGGTGCGCGGGGTATGATCGGTTGCCGCGCCTCTCGCATTTTTAGTCGCCATGAGTCCGTTCACGGGTGAGCATCGCGCGTTTCGCTATTCAAGCGTTTTACGAAAATGGTCGTTCTTATATTGTTGCGCGGCGTAAGTTCAGAGTTAAATTTAATTTACGAAGTATCCGCCAGTGTCCTAGCACTCAGTTACTTAAGCAATGGCTAAAGAGGTTCCAAGAAACTGGTTCGACGCTTCCTAAGAAACGTCGAGGTCGTTCCCGCACAGTACGCACAGTGCAAGCGATTGAAGAGGTTAATCAATCTGTTGAGCAAAATGCGGAACTCTCTACACGGCGACGTTCGGCAGCTATGGGAATTTCAAGAAGCAGTTTACGACGAATTTTACACGATTTAAAGCTTCATCCGTATAAAATCCAATTAGTCCAGCAACTCAACCCTGATGACCATACAAAAAGAGAGAGATTTTCTTCCATCATGTTAGAGCGGTTTTCCAACTTCGGGAACATCCTTTTCTCAGACGAAGCCCATTTTCACCTGAGCGGATTTGTAAATAAACAAAATTGCCGTTATTGGAGCGCTGAACAGCCTTCACGCAAACATCAAAAGCCTCTTCATTGCCAGAAAGTGACGGTTTGGGCAGCGGTTTCAGCTAGAGGGCTCATTGGGCCTTATTTCTTCGAAAATTCTAGCGGCCAAGCATTGACGGTAAATACGGAGCGATATGTCAAAATGCTAAAAGATTTTTTAAGACTAACTCTTGCTGGGCTGCAGGAGTACAACTCCCTGACTTGGTTCCAGCAGGATGGCGCCACCTGCCACACGTCTAATGCCAGTATGGAGGTCGTAAAGGAGATGTTCCCCGGTAAAGTGATCTCTAAGAGGGGTGATATCGAGTGGCCACCACGAAGCCCCGACTTGTCTCCACCGGATTTTTTTTTGTGGGGATACCTCAAAAATAACGTTTACTTCAATAAACCAGAGACAATTACCGCCTTGAAAGAAAACATTCGAACGGAAATGGCGGCTATATCAACAGCAACGTGCCAGCGCGTTTTTGAAAATTTTAAACACCGCTTGGAAGAGTGCTCCCGACGAGAGGGAGCACATCTAGATGATGTTGTTTTCAAAAAATAAATTATAATAATGTTACATTAAGTTACTTTTTAAATAAATTGTTTTAGTACTATCAGTCTTTTTTTATAAAGGTTTCAAAAGTGAACTTTACTCTGGCCCACCCTGTATTATGTGGGATTTATTATAAGCAGGTCTAAGCAAGTAGCAGGTATACCAAAGGATATTGATAACGATTATGTGCAAATATTTGTCAAATTCATTATAATATTAACGTCGAAAAAGTGTTCGTTTCTTATTTATCGACCGTGTCCTCTGTAGATAATGGAATTATAAATAATCCTACATTATTGTTATGCTATTGCGGTTTTTTGATCCCTAAATAAAATGTACCTACCTACTTGGGAGAGCCTTTCGTTATGCGAAAATGCTTCGCTTTGAAATGTTTTGTTTTTAGTATGAGTACCTAGATACCTTCCTATGCAAGAGATCACAACTGGTAGTAACTGGTTACTGGCTCGTTTTTTTTTGGGTAAGCATTCGATAAGTAAACAAATATTTGTTAATTTCGTTTTAGAATAATAAACATAAAACTCTACTGTATATGGGTATGGGTTTCTTCAGTACTTGAAAGTTCTCATTTTTAGTGGTCCTTGTAATTTTATTGAAAAAAAAATGTTTTAATTTGATTTGTGAGATTTATTTTGCAGATTGTTCGTAATCGTGTTACAAATCTTAAAATATCCTGTTTGATCACCTTTTCTTCAATATAATTTAAATATTGAAGACAAATTTACTTTCTTTTAACATTTGCCCACTACATTGCAACTCGAATTTAACATCGTCATTTACCTACAAATTAACTTTCTAAGCTTCAACATAGATAAATTATATTATCTACTTACTTAAAGCTTCTACTAAAATCATCATCTTTTGAATTCTATACGCACATTCAAATACCACCTCATCCGCAGAAGCTAGCTATATTTACAACCAGAGGTCAAAATTTCACCTTAAAAACAATGGTTATCGGTTACTGATAGGTATGCAATAATGTTTTAACCTACAAGACACCTAGATTATTCGAGTTGGCATCACTATCTACGTTCTGAATTTCGGTAAAAAAATGAACAAACATTTTTTTGTAGATTGAATTGTTATTAATTACTCATCAGTAGTGTCCAATTGTAAAACACATTCTCTGTAGGTTTATTATCGGAATAAAATATTGTTTTTTTTAATTTTATGAAGAAACAACTTTTCTAAATGAGTACGTTGTTTTTTGTTATTTCATGTTTTATTGGCTAATCTTATAGGAATTTTAATCAATAAATTGTGACTTCTTAGCACAAGTTTTAGACAATTAATTGAATTATAAGTTAATTAAATGTTCAATCGATCGACGATCAAATGTGACGTTTTATTATTAAAACAATCAAATGACTCTTCACTCTTCACTTGATCACTTGTTTTGAGAGAGGTAAAGTTATTGACTCGGGTGTAATTCATATTTGGAATAAAAGCTTTGTGTTTCATTTATGATTCGAGCAAAAATAATCCGTTGATACCTAATTATTTTATAAGAAATGCATAATTTTATGTAAAATAACAAATGCCGAACAACAAAATACGAGTTTGTGACATACTACAAACAATATAAATACTTGACTGGCAAAATTGACATTATTAATAAATAAATAAATAATCCCGGACATTTCACACAACATCATCTGGCCCCAAAGTAAGCAGAGCTTGTGTTATGGGTACCTACCACATGACTGATATACCTACTTATATACTTTTTTTTATAGATATTATACATAGAAACACCCAGACCCGAGACAAATACTTGCAGATCATACAAACATTGTCCCGCGACGGGAATCGAACCCGCAACCTTCTGCGTCTCAGCCGAACCTAAGCCCACTGCGCTACAGAGTCGTCAAAATTAAGTATTATGACACAGTATGCCATTAACGAAGAGGAAGAAGAAGAAGTTTTATTGTGATTGTCATGCTAACCAGCATCCTATTGCAAAACACCTTTCTTACAGGTTCGCTATATTTTAATCTGAATGATATTTTTTGATATACCTACTTAAATACTGGTTGGAATTATTTCTATCAAAAAAAAAATCACTAGCTGCATAGATATACCAAAGATAAACGTCGACACGTGTCAATAGCAATAGCCGATGCTTTTTGTTTCTTAGGCAACTCGATTGCGAAGATAACCTATTCAACTCCGCGACCGATGATGATGGTGCAGAATCGCAATTAAAAGCTTTTTCAACGAACACTGTATTTTGTATGTTAAATATTTTTAAAATAAAATCTCATCAATCAGATAGTGGTTGCTAGGTAACCTAAGGTAACCTACATTCAAGAGATAGGTTACCTTTTCGTATGTCTGGTGGAATGTTAAAGGGGATAAGTAGAGGAATTATCTTTATTCAAATGTCAAGTCAGAAAATCCTGCATTTTCTGACTTGACGTTTGACTGCGTCCTCGTTTCACGTAAGTAGGTACTCTTGTAATCTGGTATAGGTAGGTATGTACCATCTTATCATTTAGGTACCGTCGTGTCAAGTTTTTTTTTTTCATTTCATTTTGTCAATCTATCGTTTAATTATGAATAGCGGTCGCCCACTCGTCGAAATTCGACCATAATTAATTTATAAATAAAACCAGAACTTTAAAAAAAAGCATTCTGCACTCCTCTATCTCTATATAAACTACTAGCTGTTGCTCGTGACTTCGTCTGCGTGAATATCAGTTAGCGCGGTTGGATAAATATTATTACTATGTCCTTCCTTGAGGTTTAAGCTTACTCTATACTATATTTCGTTAAAGTCGATTCAGTAGTTTAGCCGTGAAGTCGATGCAAATAGATAGGCAGAGTTACTGCGCGCGTGAACCCGAACATACCTATTTTGTTGCGGAGTTATTTTAAAATTATGATATCTCCTAAGATGTTGATTGAAATCAAGTGATGTCAAGGACAATTTTGTTCACAATTAATTGCTTGTGATTAATAACATATTTTTAAGGTTATTGATTAATATAATGTTGATAGAACTCCTTCGCAAAAAATGCATAAATTTCGAACAAATTTAATTACAATAAAAAGGTTATAGTGACCCAATCTTAAAAGATAGACATATGCTGTCGCTGATTTTTTTAGAACTTTAAAAGAGAAACAATTTCATCATACATAATTTTTGCGTAACTTAAACCGTTTTCGCAGCACACGCAACGGAAGCTCTCAAAAAGGAATATTTTTTCCCGTTTTTGCAACATTTTCCGTTGTCGCTTCGCTCCTATTGGTCGGAGCGTGATGTTATAAAGCTTAAAGCCTTGATAAATGAACTATCCAACACAAAAATAATGTTTCAATTCAAACCAGTAGTTTCTGAGATTAGCGCGTTCAAACAAACATACAATCAAACAAACTTTTCAGCTTTAAAATATTAGTATAAATAAGTGTGCGTAATTTCATACTCATCAGTCCGCGCCATTTTTGTAAAAAGGGGTACGTTTTTGCTTCACGTATTAATATAAAGATTAGACCTTGGAATTATAAACTAAGTAAAATGTTATCCGAAAACGTGTCGATTTCATGTTTTTGTAATGTTCTGATACCTTCTACAATTTTCTACTGCGAACGATGTGGAATTTATGTGGGCTAAGACCTGAAATGTTGGAGTAGTCGCTTGTTGTTTGCAAGAGCCACAAAACTATACCTGGCAGATCATCAACACACAGCTCTCGATCTTCCCTGAATAGTGGAGCTCGGGTAGAACATGCACAAACGCAGGTCCCGAGTGGTTCATTCGTGGCTTCTTTGGCTCCGTGATCGCCGCATTGCGTTGCATTGCAATCTTCACCTGAAAATACCAGTTTTGTGTTTTATTGTATATTGTTTATTTTATTAGTGTTTACGAGTACGTTGGTAGCTACTTGTAATTCCTCCCTACCCTTAAATAGGTTTTTTGTAGGATTTTTCTTCGAAAATATTTACCACACTGGGATTTTCCCAATATCAGAATCATCGGTAGTTGAAACAGTCATTCTGACTGTTATTTTTTAAACTCACGTAGATTATCCATTTCTCTTACTTTCCAACCCATTATTCGTCTACTTGTTTGAAGCATAACTTTATAAAGAAAGTCCGAATATCTGTAAAGATTTCAAATGGTTTCGGCTACCGAATTTGAAGAATGGGTCTAATCGGGTCAAGCGGTTTAACCCCACACGTGCGTAGAGCTTCTTAGGCCATAAATCTTATAAGCATGATTTGTTCCTTTTAAGAACCCTCGTAAATATACTGATACCTATTGAAAATAACGTTATTGTAGCAGTTGCTCCAGATTTCAAGTCGCACGACTTTGATAAATGCATTGTCATTTTTCTGCTATTTTGGACATACATGTTTGCATTTAGGAGACATTTTAAGTGCCATGGTTGATATTACTTGGGTTTACTGCGTACGTAAATGGCGGGGCCTGTTATTTTGAGATTTGGGTAAATATTTGAGTTGGCAAACAAGTCCACGACCACGTGAGCGCATGCGGTTACTTGCGTAGTAAAAGTGTTGATGTTTTGGTTTTATTCGGAGTAGGGTATTGCTACCGGTCTTTTAGATTTAACATTAGTTTCATAATCATCAACATTCAAGTCTTCACCAAGTCGCATCCAGTTGCAGGCCAGGCGTACTTTGAACTTTAAGTATAGGTGCCTACATTGGCGCACCTATTCTTCTGAGCTTATTCGTAGAGAAGTGTCACGCCAAACTAGATGGGACAGAAAGAGACGCATTTCTGTACTTGTACCTATAAGTATTCTGTGCCAGTGGTCCCCAACTACGCTGACAATGTTATTTACTTTCAGGCCTATCTTAGACTAGCAGGTAGAAATCTATTGTGACCAGTGCCTACCCATGCTCATCTAATGCCCTGTTCGCTGCGCTCACTAGCCTTTCCAGAGCTCGCTTCGCTCACCATTTATTTACTGACCGGTTAGAGTAAAGATGTCGCCCGTGTCTCGCCTTGCGAGCTCTCCGAGCCGCGCGCCCGCTGCGGCCGTAGCCAGCAGCAGAAGCAGCGCGGCGGCCATGCTACCCCCCACCGCCCGCGCCGTCACCCCCCTCTGACACCCGCATTTCACAGAACCTGCAACAAATGAAACGATATGTAAGTCCTTGTTGAATAACACTGCTTGTGATGAGGTCGTCATGGTTAGTACTGCTGCACAGCAATAATGCTAGCGTTGTTGCTGTGTTCTGGTTTCAGGAGTAGTTTCCCTGTCCATCTTTATTCTCCCAATTTATTAGCAGATTCGATTCGGGTCGAGTGATTCAACTAAACTGATCCAGGCAACTATCCAATCCCAAGTTTTCAGCTTTTTGTTTTTTTTGTTTCTCAATCCCTATTGGTGGGAACCTCGAGGATACTTAGATATGAAACCCTTGCTGGTGTGTCTGATCATAGTTTAGAAAATATTTCCAGGTTACCTATTTGTTACATATCAAATTCGTTGAAGCTTGCAGTGTCGTCGGAATTTGAAACCTACAAAGCATGCCTCGACAGGTCTTTGTTTTCTCAACGGACGCAGCAGATGTAGAGACCAGTGAGAGTCTGTAAAAATGCACCGCCATTGTTTAATCGATTTCACTTAGTTCACATGATTTCCTATCTATGGAGTCAGTGATTTGCACTAGAAAATATTACTTTGCGTGTTTACCATTGATTACAGATTGTGCAATGTAGAGATGGGAAAATCATCTGTGCATTAACATGGTATACAATATAATCAGTAGGCTCCTATCTACCAACCTACCTGAATGATTTTCATAATCCGTTCCATTGAATAATTTTCTATAGTGACCTTTACCACTAAGTTCTTAGATAAATAAAACTACCTCTGGCTTCTAGAAACTACCTACACTCAAGTCTTAGTGCTTGATTATGTGACTCGACATACTAGAATATCTAGCAAAAAGCTTTTACGATTTAGCCAGTTTCCATTCAAATCGTCCATAGAAATGTTTGAATCGTGCTTCACTATTCAAAGGAAAGCCACTTACGTCAGTGTTCAAGTGTAAAACAAAAAACCGTCAGATCTCGCGGGTGAGCACGCGCCACTTATTTACTTTTCCGCTCCACAAGTTTTGGGTGGTTAGGTTTGTTTAACTGTCATCAGAAAATCGCACTTTAAAACCAAGAACGGTATAAGTGTATAAGTGTCGATGAGACAGTGTTATAAGTGTAATGACTTTGACAAACTCGCTCAGCGGTGGGTCGGTAAAGCCTGTGGTCCACTCTTGAGACAAAATCATTCGCGACCGTTCATTTGCATAAAAAAACTATTTCATGCCAAACTAATACCCGAAACTGAAATGACATTTAAATCGGAAGGCTACCTATTCCTACTTAGATGTCGTTTGAGTTGATCTCAAATGTGGCATTACATTTTAAAATTCGGGCATCAGAGTAATGGTTTTAGGTAGGTACTTAAGTCGCTCCTTACTTGTAATACCTACCTAAGTATTTTGTGGTGTAGATATCTTTGTCAAATTTCATTCGATTTGTTATACGGTAGTGTGAGCTTACTGATTTCGTCTCTGAGTTACAATACCGTTTTTTTAGAACTGCTTGTTATTTTAGGGTTCCGAATACCACAAGGAACTCTGTCCGTCTGTTTTCTGCCTCTAATCAGAGTTATAGCTCACAAACTATAAGTCTTATCGTAATGATAATATTATTTGCACGACACGCACTAGTAGCCCCTACAAAGATATATAACAAAAATTAAAAAAAATGTTTTGTAGGTATAAAAATATTGTACCTAAAAAAAATGTGTTTTTTTTTCATTATTTTACTAATCCATTGTGTGGCATATCTTTGGATAGATAATTTAAAGATATGAGGAGGTGTCCTGAACAATTTTCAATACAGATGTTTGTTTGATAAATATTAATATTTGTCATTTTTGATAGAGTCCACCGGCTAAACCGCTGTTTACTTATCCATTTTTCGAAATTGTTACATACATGCTGAAAGTATAAGGAAAATGATTACGGCTTACATTTTTACTAGATTATGAATGAGTAGCAGCTTAATTTATAATTTAAAAAAAAAAATATTGTTCTCCCGCAATACAGACTTGTCCTAGTGCGGTACCATCAGTATATTTTGAAAACACAGTATTTTTATTTTTTTGATAAATAAATGAATTTGTAATTTAGAAAACTCCATAGGTTTCTTTTTTTCAATTTCTTTATTTTACTAACTATATGGCGTTAAATTAGATTGGAACTTGAATTATTTTCATTACTGACTTCGGAACCCTGCTCTATGCGTAAGCACATGCACTTGGCCAATTTATGACTTTTTAAATAATATGTTTTTGTTGGTTGGTTTTTTATTCAAATATTTTGCAAATGGAAAACGTTCTATAGTTATAATATGGTAGACATACCTAATAACACCCACATTGTCGATTTAACCTAATGTGCGGAACCATTCAACCATTTGTCAGAACATCGTTTACTGCATTAGCATTGAAGCTTGAAATATGGACGGCCATATCTCGACAAGAGCAATGACGATTTATCCTCAGCATCCATCCAACTTCCGTAATCACTGCTAATCTTATAGCGTTCTTGCTACATCGTGATTTGTAAATTAAGAAACTGAAATTAAAACTGTTCACTGACAATAAATAACTAGAAATTTAAGTCCTAAATACTCGTCTTATGGAAACAAGCTTACAAATAGGCACAAACAATTAACAAATTATATGCCGCCAGTGACTTGGCAACGCTGCCCTCTGACAGTGATCTGGATCAGTTCAGCTTATCTATAGATCGTTTTAAACGGTCCTCAGATAGCACAACTGTTTCACATGTATTTTTTATTATTGTATATTATTCTGTATATTTCTGTAATTATTTCTGTACGTAAATAAAACTTATTAACTTATTAATAAAACAAAAACTAACCTAGTTATTCTATATAATACTATGAACTCTTTTCTACTAGCCGTAATAAGATAATTACTTATAGATAAGAGATCAAAGTTCAGTTTACCGACTGCAGGTAGGTAAAGTGCGCCCAAAGTGTCTTAAAATTAGGTATTTTAATTTTGAGACATTAACATCATGTACATGTCCATGTACCTATCTACCTAAGTACTTAGATTGCAGGGATTCACTAAACCAGTAGATTATGATGCTTTGAAAATACGACGGGCGACCGACGTTTTCATACCCATTCCGTTTAGGCTATGGGTTAGTATTAGCATGTAATAGTAGGTAAATTGGTCCTCTAAAAACAAAGCTCATTCCTTATCTATCTTTCTAATATACCTTTAATACATTTAAACGAGCAATTCTTGTATAATACATATGTATATATATATATATATGTATATATAATCAGAATTTCCACGAAAACTGCTCAAACAATTTTCATAAAATTTAGTATGCAGGCGGTTTCGGGGGCGATTAATCGATCTAGCTAGGTTTTCTGTTTAGAAAACGTCGTTTTATCTGTGTTTTATACAAAGCAAAGCTCGGTCATCCAGATATACTAAGGTATTTGACAATTATTTGATCTTCAGAAATGTTTGTCGCCACCATATAATGTCAAAGTCAAAGTCAAAGTCAAAAGATGATTTATTCAATACAATCACAAGGATCACTTTGAAACGTCTTACATACTAGGTGAATTTAGGTGCCAATTCATCCTAACCCAAGCTCGAGAAGAATTGGCAAGAAACTCGTCTTGGTCCTAGCGCTTTTTTATAATGATCCATCTTATAACTACCTTAACTACGAAATACAAATACAAGAGAGTTTATACATTTCAAGTGTGTCGGTTAACTGTCTGACGGCAGAGCGACATGAGGCCATGCATTCTTATCAATAATATAGTCATCTATATTATAATAAGCTTTCTTCAAAAGACTACCTTTAATGTATGCTTTAAATTTCTTAATAGGTAGTTTAGTAGCATTTTCAGGAAGCTTATTATAGAAGCGCACCGTGTTCCCCATAAATGACTTATTAACTTTTTCTAGTCGAAACCTAGGGATGTATAATTTATGTTTATTCCTAGTGTTCATTTTATGAAGGTCACTATTTTGCTGAATCCCATCTCTATTTTTATGTGTATATAACAAATTTTCATATATATATTGTGAAGCTATTGTGAGAATATTAATTTCTTTGAATATTTCTCTCAAAGATTCTCGTGGTTTCATTTTATAAATGGCACGTATTGCCCTTTTTTGAATTACAAATATTTTACCAATATAAGCTGCTTTCCCCCAGAGAATGATGCCGTATGACATAACACTATGGAAGTAACTGAAATAAACTAGTCTAGCTGTAGCTTCATCAGTAAGCCACCGTATCGCACGAACTGCATATGCAGCGGAACTAAGCCTACCAGCAAGCGTTTCAATTTGTGGTCCCCACTGTAGTTTTGAATCAATATTAAGACCTAGGAAGATCGTGGAATTTACAAGATTCATTGCCTCTCCATTTATTTCAATGTTGGACGGGCTATGAATAACATTTGGCAAAGTGAATTTGATACATTTAGTTTTTTTGGAATTAAGCAAAAGATTATTTACAGTGAACCAGTTAAGAACTAACGATAAGGATTCATTTACGTTATCGCATATACTGGTTTTACCTCTATCAACTTTAAAAATTAAAGACGTATCGTCTGCAAATAAAACTATATCACAAATATTTTTTACAAAAAAAGGTAAATCATTAACGTATACTAGGAATAAAAAAGGGCCTAGTATCGATCCCTGAGGTACCCCTATATCAATAATTGATCCCAAAGACCTCTCACCACCCACGTCTACTTTCTGGACTCTAATGTGAATTTGATTCAACATAGCTACGGTTTGAAATAGTTGAGTCAGTAAAATATTAAGAGGCTTAGGGCGCACAACGAATTAACTCGCCCGAACATCTGTAGTAATAGAGTCAGACGCAGGCGCATGCAATAGCGAAAAAAACAGCATTGAACATACTATACAATAGCGCAGTTTCAAACCGCATAGATTAATTTGCTAGTGCATACTAAGCCAAAACAAGCCCATGTGAACACAGCCGATTGAAATAGACAGAATGGTCGGCACAGTTGGTACGCAGTAGATATTTTATCATCGTAGACAATTGTACGAGTAAATAGTCTATTGTTATTGAAGAGGAAATATTATTTTGTTAAGAAGATATTTTGGTGAACAAAGGCCGCAGATTCATTTATGTTTTACGGTAATGTCGTTGTAGAGGCTCACAGTGTGGATAGTGAGGCGCTTCGATAGAGGTAAAACCTATGCCGAAAAGTCTACTGTGTAAACTATTAGAAAACAAAGTAAATAAATAAATATTGGTAGACACAATACCCCCAAATTAAGCATTAGCATTATTATTTTTATTATTTCAAAAACATGGACTGTGTACGGTTCACCTCTTCTAAGTTTACGACAGCGTAGACTAATTTGTTAGAACTGCTCAGCGACCAATATTATTATCTACTATATATTGTCACTCATTCATCACGAAATCTCAGACACCACCGAACGGATTGAAATGAAATTTGGTATGCAGGGCCGAAGGTGCTCGCTAAGAAAGGTTTTCAAAAAATTCACTCGGGATCATGGTCAAACCGCGAAAACCCCGATCATGCTTTGTAATGTTTCCGAAACATTCGTTCAATTTTTATCTTGCTACTTTTTATCTACCACGCGGGCAAAGCCGCGGGAAACAGCTAGAAAACTCATAAAATAAACCTCGAAGCCAACGATATTTACCTACTACACATTCCTAGGAAGCCTGCGATTATTGACTTACCTACTCACTGTACATACGAATCTAATACAAAATTAGAACGGTTTTAACGCTTCTGTAAAATATAAATTTAAATTCTCAATAAGCTGAGTGCCGAGTAATCTCTCATGATGAAATACAATTTAGTATCGAGTAGCGTCTCTATAGCAACAGAAACATTACAGTCCCGTACTTTGTGGTAGGTATTGACGGATAGTTTGCGGCGTAAAACGCATCGCTACAGGGCAGATGCCTTCCTGCCCTCAATGGAACCACGAAGACGCTCAGTATTAATAAAGGGAACTGTTCTTGTAATAGAATAGCGTTTCTGGTTTGTAAGACATCCGCTCTCAGTAGGTTAGCTGACACTTAAATATTATTTATTCATATAGGCACTAAGCGCACAGACTTTACACAGACTGAGGCTGAGGTTCAGAGATAAAGACAAGGGCCCATATAATATACCTTACAGACTAACGTACATACTTATGAACTACACAAAAAGTCAGGGCACTCCGTAAACAGTGCCTACCGTCGGTCGGTAGAAAGGAATAGGTACGTCCTTGTATTTGGCAGCTACCTGGAGAATGTACGACTTGAAGTTGATCTCGCGATTCGAATCCAACCGCTTCAAGTCATGCACAAGTACGACGGGCGGGGCTCCCTGATCCGACATTGGTTTCCCTCGTCCCTTTATGCTTAGATCACGCTTCTGTATGTTACATAACACAGAAAATTAACTGAATTAAATTTCGACAAACTGAATGTACGCCCTACCTCCTGTCAAACGCGACGAGAAAAAAGCGCTTTTCATTGAATTATCAGACAAAAAATAAAGCACCGGTAATTTCAAGCGAGGGAGTTGGTTGAAGATGACTCACCTTTTTATTGAGGTTATTGAAAAACGGAATCTAGTTAACATGGTGGTAGGAGTCTACAGCATGAGTCTGTTTTGGTATGTACCAGATTTTCTGCCTCCCAGTGACAGATAACATCATGTCTAAGGTCGGCAACGTGCGTGTGATACGTTCTGATATTGAAAACGTCATAGTTTACGGTAACCACTAACCATCGGATGAGCCGTATGTAAAATCTCATAATAAGCGCTCATTAACGATCGGGTCCATTTATAATCAGATTTCTGGACATACTTACAAGAAGGATATCTAAATATATGGCTATTGGTACAGTCATGGAAAGTTACCTCAAGTGGCATGTAATTATTGTAGTTCCATACGTGTAGGTAAGTTAAATACACTTAAACACTGGTCCTTCGAGCATGTCATTAGATTAGGGCCGCCCCGGAAGCCGTCTGATGCATTGATTTCAAGCGAAGATAAATGTGACGGGCTATTTTAGTTCAGAGGGCTAATTGCTTTTCCCACTAGACGTCCTGTTATGTGGCTTTAGTTAGAATAAGGCTTTTCCACGGGAATATGCGATCCTTTGTGTTTATCTAAATTATTGACTATTTTCTAAGGTGCCTTATTATGATGGACAGACCTTTTTGAAGGTTAAGAAGGTTTTACGTACCTACTAGAAAGTTCTACTTAATGTTAAGTTTCTTTTGCAAAATTATTAAATAGAAATTTATTTTTAAAAGCTTCACAATCTCTTTTATCTTCTTGATTCTAGGTATGGCCGGATAATCCGTATTTTACTGAATCGCCGGATCCCATGTAGAGTTTAACAGATTGCAATCTTACCTTACAATTGGTATGTATAATACATATATACCTACATACCTCTCAGCTCAGTTGATAGTACCTTCCGAGCTGTAGGTTGAGGGTTCAGTTCCCTCCCAGGAGAAACATTTGTGTGATGAACATAGCTGTTTTTTCCTACCTACTTATTTTGTAAGTAGGTATGTGTTAAAAATTGCAATGTAACGTTTGCAATGTAAGCGCAAAAAAATGTGTTTATTTACAACATCACATTAGAAACCTCTAAAATTATCAGTGGTTCTCTACTTTATTATGCATGTATTATACATACAAACCTTCATCTTGAATCATTATATCTAATTAAAAAAAACGCATCAAAATCCGTTGCGTAGTTTTAATGATCTAAGCATACATAGGGACAAACAGACAGCGGGATGCGACTTTGTTTTATACTATGTAGTGATAGTGATACTCCACGACTTCACTATGGACCAGACTCTACTATTTTAATATATTTTTTTGTCTAAATCAAATTTTAGATATGTACCTATATTAAGAAAGACTTTTATTTGATTTTGGACGTATCAATCTATGGATACCTATCGTAAATTACACAGTGGTCTGTCTTGCCTTCGGCAGAGTGACACCGGTGGAACTGGTTAATTGTTTACCGACATTACTCTAATGCTAAGCTCCTCCGCGCACTTAGAACTGATGATTGGTAGGTGGAGGTTCTGTAATCGGTTCCGGCTAGGTTCCTAGTAGACCTTTCATTCATACAAACACACCTAGGAAGATGCTAGCTATTGGGTAGATACTATTGGCGAGCGATGTTAGCCGCTGGGAATGTGGAGCGCCGCAAAGAATAAACGACAGTGCCTATTGGCAAGCAAAGCGAGCGTCTAATAAATTTGAAATTGTTTTTTTTTTAACATACGACGAATATATTAAAAATTAACTAACCATTGAAGGTAGTCAAGCAC
This sequence comes from Lampropteryx suffumata, assembly GCA_948098915.1. Lineage (NCBI taxonomy): Eukaryota > Metazoa > Arthropoda > Insecta > Lepidoptera > Geometridae > Lampropteryx > Lampropteryx suffumata. The sequence goes on from OX402552.1 coordinate 10,300,111, forward strand.
TAATCACTGTACGACTGAGTGAAGTATTTATTGAGCGTAAATATTTTCTACGATCTACGCCATGCCAACAGGATAATAATGCCAAAGGTTCCTCCTAAATAATATTACAACTGCGCAACGGTATTAAAGGTACTTAGAACGACATGAAACATGTTTTATGAGGTATAAAATACTAACATTGTAAGTAAGGACCTACCTACTTATTTAATTAAATACTTAAGCAGCTCTACTACGTATAAAGGTATTTAACTACTACTTATACTAATATTTAGTGCTTCTGCTTGAAATAATATTCTAATATCATATTGAGACTACTAAGTATTAGGTGGTAAGTTGGTAAGGCCACAGATAACTTAACTACACTGTAAGGCCTAGAGCGTATTGCGGATTTAACTCGCGGCATTTTTTCCGCCATTCCGTGGAACATTGAATCAGATGCGCATGCATTAGTGGAAAAAATACATTGAAAATTACATACTTCAGAATCGCGCGGTTTAAACCGCGCGGATTAATTCGCTGATGCCTGCTAGTCCTATCAATTTAACATAGTGTTAGAAATTAGTTAAGTACTTGCGTTGAGGGAGTTTTTTATAATTCTTTCTGCCCAATCTAAAGATTATATAAATAAATAATACATAAATATTCCCAGACATTTCACACAGTCATCTGGGCCCAAAGTAAGCAGACAATAGCTTGTGTTATGGGTACCACATGACTGATATACTACTTATATGTATTTTTTTTGAAAATACATACATATTATACATAGAAACACCCAGACCCGAGATTTGCAGATCATACAAACATTTGTCCCGCGGCGGGAATCAAACCCGCAATCTTATACGTCTCAGCCGAACCTTAGCCCACTGCGCTACAGAGGTCGTCGATTCTTTCTAGTTTATATTAATTAAAATCTTGAACATGTTTTATCTATATAGGTTGCTACTTTCTGTTTTACGAGGTATGTTGATTCGTTCAACATTCGTTGAACGAATCAACATTCTAACCCGTTCGTCCCACTAGCCGTCCTCCCAAATGATAGACAAACGGGAATTCAATCGTAGATACCTATTATCTACGATTCATTCAATCACATCCGTTCCAGTAAACCTGACCCATTCAATAAGCTACGGACGTACGGTATAAGACTAGATAATAAATGGTGTGGCGCCCACGTAGCCAATCAAAATGTGATTATATCGTCACCTGCGCTGGCAAAGCCGTCATTACTAACTAATAGATGAGCATGCTAATATAATGTTATAAGTTACATGTTATGTCATTAAGGGTGGGCTGATAAAAAGTGTTAGATAGTTAATTGAGTCAGTATGTAATGAAGGAAGTAATGAAGCTAGTTATAGATTATATATACTACTTTTGCATGAGCGCTCTTTTCTCTCTTCTCTCTTCAGCCGTCTTCTCCTTTTTTTAATTTAATGGCATCTGTTCTTCTTCGCTAATGGCATGTGTCATATTGATGACAATTTTGACAATGTCAAGTGATTAGATTGTTTGGACGTCGATTATTTTTGGTCGTCTTGCGAAGCAAACATTACGCTCTTATTTTGTTTATTTGTTTCGTGTTATTTCTGGTATTATTTAATTTTGTTTTTATTTAATTTGAGTCATTGACTCGGGTGTAAATAATTGGAATAAAAGTTTTGTGTTTCATTGTGGTTCGAGCAAAAATAATCCGTAGTTATTTTATATGAAAGGCACCATTTTTTATAAAATAATAAATTACGAACGATAAGATACGACTTTGTGACATCAAACTTTAAACAATATAAACACTTAACAGTGGCGAAATTGACATTATTAGAACACATATAATTAGATAACTAACTAAGAAAAAGACGAAGTAGTAGGACGTCACAAAGTCGTAGGTTGTCGGTCGTCATTTGTTATTTTATATAAAATTTGTTTCATTTCCATTTCATTTCACAAAGAAACAATAATTTTATTCCAATTGTTCATATTCGAGTCAGTAACTTTATTTAAATAAATAAAATTACTAAAAAAACGAGTAAAATATAACTCGAGTAAAATTAATAAAATAAGACCGCAATGTTTACTTCGCAAGACGACTAAAAATAATGTCATAATAAAATGGCAACTGTTTTCATAATTAGGATGACAATTTCTAGCATAAAAAATCGAAAATGTAAAGTGAATCATTTGATTGCTTGGGTTTCATCGTTTGACATGAGGTATCATAGCTCTTATAAATTAATTAGCTTTTCTCGCGCTCAAGTTTTATTGCGAAATCATTAACTGTGACTTCTTAACAGAAGTGTAGACAATTTAATTATAAGTATATGTATTAATACGCCTTGTGATTTGTACGACGAGAAAACCAAGAAAATGCTAGACTGTCATTCTGCAATGACGTTTAGAATGGACACAATGACAATCTTCTGCGACTTTTTGATGATATTCTAACAAAACAGTGACTTGACATTAGAATAATTGTCATCGAGACACATGCCATTAATGAAGAAGAGATCTTACTAAACGGTGTCGCTGACTGCATTTTTGTTGATTTATTTCAAATTCAATGCAAACATACACTGGGAATAAATTTGATTTTGTAATGGAATACACTTTCCAACAAACTATTGAGCCGAAAACTCTCGCCGCATTACTGTGATTTCCAACGACTGTACAGTACACCCTTTATAAGTGTAGTAGGTTAATACCGTCGATTACGGCATCTGTCCTGTAATGTGTTTGTGTATAAGTTCCTATATTTTGCGAGCAAAGCGGTTTCAAAGAGTTTTTCAATCATGAATCTGCCGAGCCATAACTAATGAGAACCAATGAGATCCTCAAGTCAGTAGTAGGTCGGCAACTCACAGAGTCACCATTATTTGAACAGGATCGTCTTGCACTATTGACCTTTCTTTGAGTCAATATTATGGATGTCAATATTTCTTTTTGCACGTCTAGCATCTGACATAAAGTAAAATCATAATTAGGTATACCTAGTAAACGTATACCTGAGAAAGCATTGCATTTTATTTTCTTAACGGCGTTCAGCCACATTTAAAAAGTTGCAAACGATAAAGATAACAGAATAGGTTTTTCCGGGTAATTATCGAAACGCAATCGTCGATACGAAACGTCGTCTACGTTTCGGCTCGTCTACGGTTACGATTGGAATACTTAAGATCAAATACTGAAAGTTGTAAAAAGAGAATAGGGTCTCTGGACAATCATTTTTTGAAAATCCGAAACCGATATGTGAATGATTACTAGCTGGTATCTATAAGTGTCTAAACCAGATATATCGTGCCCAATTTCAAACGCGGTTTGTGGCTTACAAGCAAACAACGATGTTTGCAGTAAACCCATCGATCAATGAACGAAAACACCAAAATAAATGTAACTTAGGTCGCGTGCTAACAAAGATTATTTTGATTGCTATATAGGCTGAGAATAGTCTGTTGGGCTATGGCTCAATATTTTTTTAGCATAATTAGTTGACATGGGTTATAAACAGAAGATAAGCGTCTAGCGGAGAGTGTATAGTGTGCTCTCTTCCATTTTTACTAAAGGTATATAAAAATCCACTTGTCGCTACTCTTATCACTTAGGCTCAGCTTATACAAAGCAACTTCACGCACCATTAGACATTGAAATTTTATTTCGGTGAAATGTTTGCGCGTTGTGTGTACATAAGGGATGTTGTCAAGCGAGTTAAATATGAACATTTTTTCAAAACTTGCCGTTTAATGGGCATGTTACAATGAACTTGTCAAGTGAGCTGGTAAATGTGTGAAGTGAACGTGATTTTTTAAACCATAAAGTGTTTTTTGAAGTGAAAACTTCTTTTAGCGCGGTACGCATATTTTTAGATGAGGTAAAACCTCTGGATTCGCAACACCGTTACCGTCTGGGGCGAGACGCAGCCGGCTGCCGCGCTCGCCCCATTTGATTATAAACCTTAATTCACATGTTTACAGTCTACTTTTGTATGGAGAAGTTTACTGAGTTAGGTTCTTTGATATATTATCAACATTCTGAACAAAAAATATTGCATAATCTGTGTTCGTTCAGTATTTGATTGGCAGTCGCCATATTTACTGATTTTGAAGTGATTTATTACTAAACACTAACGCGACAAAATAAGTTTTCACTTCTGTCGGCACTCCCGGAGTGCAACCCGTTTTTTTATACTTTTTGTTGAATATACTCGTAGAACAGTTGACGTTTTAAGTCTGATAAAGATGGGATAGTCAACACGGGATATCTCATTTATCTCATGGCGCATGCAACTGTGCCGAAATATCGGAAAGCAGAAAAACTAGCAGTATAGCAGAAATATTCCGTTTTGAGTGAAAATTATTTAAAAATCAACAAGAAGATTAGTCGGAAATCATTTTTAACAATTAATATAATTACGGTTGCATAACATTTAAAGTACTTGCAGTGTTTCCGAAAGTACCTATATTAAAGTGCATGAAGGTCCTCGATAAAACTTATAACGATAACTATTATATCGCGAATTTTTTTTCAGAATATCGAAAAGCTGGCCGCTAAAAACTCTTTTTGATTTTTTTATCATTATTTTGTACATTTGAAACGAATACCTACTTATATTATAATTTTCACTCAAAACGGGATATTTACCATGATATAAGTATGAGTTTTTCTGCTTCCCGATATTTCATGCAACTGTGTCGAAATATCGGGAAGCAGAAAAACTCATATATCATGGTAAATATCCCGTTTTGAGTGCAAAATTATGTGCAAAACCATGATAGTTTTAAAAGTTATACTTATATTATGTATGTATTTACAAAAAAAGTTTATATATATTGTATCAATCACAGTACCTATAACACAAGCTCTGCTTTACTTTGGGGCCAGACGATCCTGTGTGAAATGTCTAATTTATTTACTTAGAACCACGATGACGTGAGAGTCGCAATACATATTTGAATTATGAAGTGATAACTTCTTATGGGAGGGTAAACCGTTTCGTTGCGTAACGCGTTACGGCGCCAGTCTGTCTGGCTTCCCTTTCTCTCACGCATACGGCAGCGGTAGGCAGGCTCATCCTCTCTCACTGTAACCCACAGCTCTAGTTAGATTAGTTTAAGTTATCACTTCTGTCGGGCGTCCCGAGACGCACCCGTTTTTTTTGAGTGAGTTGAATGAGTTCGATAATTACGAAAAATTTATGTGCTCTCTAAGCCGAAACCGACATTTCGTAGAACCTAAAACATTCGTAGACAAGTGCCACGTGCACGAAAGGAGTCTGAGGCGAACATTAATTCTTTACCCCACTGGTTCAAAATAACTAGTGACACGATAATTTAAATAAGTGCCTATTATAAAGATATTTAAACAAAATCAATCATGTGTTGTACCTACTGAAGGCGTTTTGTAGCAGTAGATATAGATGAACCTACTTGAAGCAATCACTATCAATCATAGCTGGACATCTAATTAGCTGTTTACGGCGCTTACCGACTCTTAATAAATTGGCTACTGGCTTAGTTTTTAGAGAATTATAAATAAACTGGCCTCTTAACTCAGTTGGTAGTAGCTCTGCCTTCTGCGCTGTAGTTTGAGGGTTCGATTCCCTCCCAGGACAAACATTTGTGTGATTAACATAGGTGTTAGTTCTGTATCTGGGTTTTATAAAGTATCATAAGTATGTATTTAAAAATATATAAGTAAGTATATAATCAGTCATCTGCTCACCATAATACAAGTTATGCTTAATTTGGGACTAGATGGTGTTGTGTTCATTGTCCACCAATATTTAATTATTTATACCTGCTTGCTCAGATCTTTTTAGATGATTTCGTTGGTTTTTTTAATACATACCTAGCTCTTAATTCAACAAGGGACCAGGGTTTTATTTGACTATGCGTAAAGTGCTTTCTGCGAAGAGAAAATTTGAGAATCCTGCGTAGCTCAAAACTTTTCAATAAATTGCAAACCGATAAGTTCATAATTTTCACTCTAAACGGGATATTTACCATGATAATATGAGTTTTTCTGCTTTTCGATATTTCGCCATGATCATAAAACGTTTTGAGTGAAAATTATGTGCAAAACCATGATAGTTTTAAAAGTTATACCGAAAAGTTCAATGCCAAAAATATGATTTAAATATATTTTGTCATGTTTTATTGTGCAATACGTTTCGATTTAATGTGTGAATTTTAAACACGTTATTTTATATTAACATGGATTAGTTAATCACAATGAAGAGCGCAATACCGACCTACTAGACGGCCTTGAGATTAAATGTCATCTCTATAAATTGCATAATATTATTTAACTGTTACTTATCTACGCTACGATAGGTTTTAATTTAGAAATAAATACCAATTTGCTTCATTTATCAAGATTATTCTTGTAGATTGCAGACCGATTACAATTTTATGAAATACTAGCTGTACCCCGCCAAGCTTCGCTGTGGTACAAAAAAAAATGATAAAAACAATCCTAGATGCGGATTATATATCATACTAATATATCAGCTCGATCGGTGCAGAACTTTTTGAGTTTTTGAAGCGTACACAAACCAACATAACATTTTTATATTATATAGACTAGCGGCTTCGCACGGGGCAATGTTTTAAAGGTGTTGGATTCGTAATGTTTAAAAGGTCTAACATAGAACTTTTCTTCCTACATTGGCATTGATTGTTTGGTTTTAAAGTCTCGATCGACATTTGTCTAGTCTAAGCGTCATCGCGGAATGGTTGTCTAGATCTTTCCGGGATTCCTCGTCGCAAATCATATTGCAACATACTACACTTATAATTAAATTGTACATACTTGTGCTATGAAGTTACAATTTATTGATTAAAATTCCGCTAAGATTCCGGAATAAAACATGCAATAGCTCGAGAAAAATAATTAATTTAGAAGTGCTTTGTTACTTCATGAAATGACAAACGAAGAGTCCGAAGATAGTTCAAATCCACGGCTTATAGATTTAACATATTTTAAGCTGTCATCGTCAGTTTCAGCACCAATGCAATTTTCGATTAGGTATTGCTTTGATTGACTAATTTGAACAACATCAATTAATGACTTTTATAGACACATGTTTGATTCCTTTGGTTACATTAATGCAATTTTCGTATAGATCTCAAATTTTTTATAAAATATAAAATAGTGTTTACTGTTTTCTAATTAATTAAATTTTCATCCCATCTATTCAAAAAGGACGACTTGGTTCGCCTTTAAGTGCACCCAAATGTGGTGTTTTCTATAAGAAACTTTTAGCGGGCAGTAATGAGTTTTTAATCCTCTTTATAAGTGCGCCGCAATTATCTTTGCCGCACACTTTTTAAATTTGGAACATCTTAGGGTTCAGCGCCAAAGAAATCGAACGCAAATATTGTTTGAATAAAGACTGGCTTGTACGACGGCCCATAGTCGCGCCGCCAGCTGAATAAAAAAATCAATCAAATTAAAAACGAACTACAGCCCGCGTTTTAATGGGTGATGGGTGTGATTGGTTTTCTTATCAATAAAATTTGGCAAGGAGATAAAAAGCATCCTGGGGAAGGATTTAAGCTACAATTTCTTTCAAAAAAATGCGGCCGAAGTCGCGAGCAACAGCTAGTCCAAAATAAACAAAACAAACATACAAAAAAAAACTAATAATTTATCTTTAAAATATTAGTTTAAAAAACAATTTTGTATGTACTCAAATGTCCAAAAAAAGGACACCAATCAACAGGTTGGTCGACTTTGCTATAAATAAAACTAGGTAATCATAACAGCGGTATCATTGGTATAATATTATTTATTATGTTGTGTTCAAAGATCAAGCATCAATCTTTTACGCTCATCTTATAAATTATATAGATCTACTTGCTCATTCTTTAGCTGTTGGTACTTACTGCATCGAAAGTAATTATTGTTTAAAAATGCCTTTATCATTTACCAAATTGTTTTTTGATTGGGAGTAAAGGTTCTAGAGCTTGTCCGTCATTTTAACACGGTTATACCATATAATAGGTAGGTACCTGGGAATGTATCTATCACATGCAATTGCTGGAACAATTTTAATAACGAAACAATCAATGTCATCTCATCAATTTGCTTTAGAGAGCACTTTGCAGTGAAGCAAATACTGGAGGTTCCCAAGGCTACGCATTGAAAAGTTTCCTGTGGTATCTTTTTCTACATACTTCAATATTTAAGTAACAATTGTCAGGTGCCTGAAAGTAAAAACATGTTGTTTTTTTAGAACTATTTAAAGCGGATTTACAGTTAAAGTTCAGCTCACTCGAGTAAATACTTTTTGTTAGTAGAAAGAGGTTGATAGTCAAAAGATTGAATAGCAAAGATGATTACTTTGGTTATAAGATCGTGCGGGTATTCTTCGTTTGGAATTTTATGCTCTTATAATATTCATTAATTTTTCTCGTATTATTTCATGTTATACTAGCTGTTTTCCGCGGCTTTGCCCGCGTGTTAGATAAAAAGTAGACAGATAATAATTGAACGAATGAATGTTTCGGACAAATAACAATGCGTAATCGCGGTTTTCGCGGTTTGACCATGATCCCGAGTGAATTTTTTGAAAACCTTTCATATCGAGCACCTCTGGCATTAGAAGAAGCTGCATACCAAATTTCATTCCAATCCGTTCGGTGGTTTCTGAGATTTCATGATGAATGAGTGAGTGGTATTTGACAAATATATAATGTTGTATAAGATTACTTAGCAGAATTTTAATCAATTGATTTGTCTTAGAAAAAAATTTGACCATTGAATTATTAGTGTATTATGTTTCGGATTTGTACGACAAGTATTTCAATAAATTCTAGACGGATATTTAGAATAGACAAATTAAGTTCAACTATAACTATATGTCGATATTATAACAAAACAATCACTTGATATTGGCAAAATTGTCATTAAGACAGATGTCATCATAGGAAGAAGAAGTAGATCGTGCGGTTTCTCTTAGACGTGTTCTACTGTAATAACGATTGGTATGTAACCGTGTGAACTGTGTATCGTGATGTGTGACGTCAAGACAATTGTCGAACGGTTGCCATTTTGCTGGGTTCGGGCGGCAGATGAGATTCCCAGGCTGATCTAGTGGGTGTTATTTCGCATGCATATACTATTTTATTGTCTGGTGGGTATTTTATTGTCTGGTGGGTATTTATTGAGACAATGTTCAAAACATTGTTCAAAACTTAATCTGGATAAAACTACTTTTTAACTAGTGTGAGTGGATTATGGAAATAAAAGGTATTCATTGACCTTGATTGTTTCTTCTCTGAACTAACTACAATATTTTAAAATATGAACGATCTTATTTTGTTTGCATTAAAGTCTGAATTAGTACCTATTAACGTTTAAAATTTAGTAAATCAATGTGCGGTTGACGTGTTTTAATTTAAGATGCCTTGTAATTTGGTGTTTTATAAAGCCTAGCGCGCATTATTCTGCGGCTATTTATTCCTCTATTCTGTGGAACATGTGGAACCAGGCGTAAGCGCACGCACTAGCGGAAAAATCGCGTTGAAAATTACATACATCAGAATATACTTAGAATAGCGCGGTTTAAACCGCGTGGATTAATTCGAGTGTATGCTAGGCATACACTCGAATTATATAATATTATATAATAAACTAGGGAAAATCCATTTAATATAAAAACAAAACATTTTTTTCTTTTTATAACTGTTACTTAAATTTAGACTTTGTTTTAATCATAATAAGATCTTTTGGATTTTACGAAATTCAAGCTAGTCCGGCAAAACAACGGAATCACCATGTAAAATTTTGTTAAAACAACGCGGATGCTGCCATTTATTAAGATTTAAATGACTGACTAAAAGGTCACAGTTTTAAGGAAAATCCAAAATAAATACTTTTGTAGACCTAATAAATTTTAATGTATTTTTCAGCGACAATCAAAGCGAGATCGCGGCAGTCAAATCAAACTCCTAATTTATTTTATGGTATGGATTGAGCACATTTTTGGTGCAAGACTCGTGTCGTCTGATTCATTTATTACACCTAAATTACTAATGTGTTGGCATCCCAATCAATGTTTAAGTGCCGAATATAAAAGTGTACGGACATTGAAATTTTATACTCAAACTGCAGTAGCGGATAAGTTACAGTGGACCGACGTCTGATTATTAAAAACCAAGATAAAATTGATATAAATGTTCCTTTGGAAGCACTAAAGTGTAGGGACAACTAATTTAACGACAGTGTTTAGTGCTCGTCAATTATGAAACGTTAGAGTTCAGGTGCGAGATTTCGTACGACATTTATACCATGTCACTTAACTGTTGACGTGTTATGTGCAGATATTTTTAAGTATAGTTTTATCTTTGATTTCGGTAATGAGCAGGATGCTTTGCCACTCAGTGTTTTTTTAGCACAAAGTTCCTTATCGCACGGACTAAAACGGGCGAAAAAAGTGTATTTTTTTCCGTCACGAATTGCAGTAACGAGCCTTTCTTTAGTGTAGACGGTTATCCATAGGGTAACTCAATGACTGAATTAGATGAACGAATGAATTAAATGAATTGAATGATGTAGGTATAATAAAATGTATATTTTACAACTAGAAAAAATAATTAATTACGAAATTTCCGACCATTCATCAGTTAATTCTGCGTTTCATTTAATTGTTCTCAGACGCTAGTAATTCATTCATTTGTATTTGTTAATGAATAATATAATACGTTTATCAATAATATACTACGATAGGAACTTCGTTCTAACCGAGTGTTCCACGACTTTTTTTTGTTTAATGTACCTAATACTACGTTAGTTACCTACATGATACTTACTAGTATGTATTTACTTGCATTAATAATCTAAATTATCTGTTAAGTAGGTAACACCATTTTCGCTTTCAAAACATTGGCGGGTTCTACTCACATATTATTTTGTCGACGGAGGCAATGATACTGTTTGGATTCATCTAGAGAATCTTCATCAGGGTGAGTTTGGTCAGCGCGTTTCGCTTGCGTTCCCGATTCTTGCCTTCGACAAAATAGTACGTGAGTAAAACCGGTATTTCTCAAAATATATTAGTTATTGTATTTTATTTTATTAACACAGAAAAACAAACAGTCTCTTAATACAACTAAATATATAACTTACATAATTAGTTGTATAACTATAGATCAACTAATAGTTTTCGCATATCGTGTCTAAAAAGCTTGCTTACGTTAGAAAAACCAAAAATATAACTAAAACAAACAACAAACAAACAAAAATGAATATGAAATTGTTTACATCTAAATATAATAAAATTAGAGATACAGAGAATATAACGAAATTATCGTAAGAAGAGGCAAGACATGACAAACCAGCGTTCCTCTAAGACACTTCAGGGATGTCAGCCAGGTTGTTATAAGCGATTACTTATCTGTTAAAATATCAATTTTGTCTATAATTAGTTGAACTAAATGTCACTGCTAGGGGATATGGAAGTCTTAACTGGTCTGCTTGGGATTTTCAAATTTAAATTCTTATTCAAGTAGTTGTGGAGAGTAGATTTTACTTTGTGCTATTTTACAAAAAAATATTATTTCAGCAATTTTACGACTCTAGTGGCAACATGTGTCATGTACACATATACCTACTTACTGTAATATAAAAATCTTGTGTCACAGTTTTCGTGTTAATACTCCTCCGAAACGGCTTGACCGATTTTGATGAAATTTTATATGTATATTCAGTAGGTCTGAGAATAGGTTTATAACTAATTTTTATATCCCTAAGTGTTAAAGGTGGCTCACCCCAAAATTTTTTTTTATGTTCAATAAGGCAAAACAACGTTTGCCGGGTCAGCTAGTTAGTCCATTGAAAAGTTACATTTGGGTATGCATTTGTCAGAGGACGCAATTTTATTTTTTTAATGTGTAGGGGGGGTCAGTAGAAGCTTAAGTTCAAGTTTGTGGGGTCGGCACCCTTGTCCCCCGGCCGCCATCTTGGAAAAGGGGGTGCAAAGGGTTTTCGCGCTGTATCTCGTAAACTAGTTACCTTACAGAAAATTTAATCAAACATAAAATGTAGCAAATTAAATTTCCTACAATTTTATTTCTATTACTTTTTATCGTCAAGTGACCAACAAAAAAGTTATAAACAAAAATAAATGAAAATTTTGTTTGTTTGTTCTAGGTTTTACAGCGCTCCAAACTTAAACGGATTCTCGAATGCTCATAGGGATGCAATAAAAACTAAAAATTAGGCTTACTTTTCTATCTATATTTTTTTTATTCATACAATTTATTATGATCTTAACATTCCTATGCTATTATTGAACTATGTTTGACCCTTTTACCCACCACCTATGAGGTATAACATGGGCAAAGTCAAATTTATAAAAATTTTGCAGAAGCATCCAGAGTTAGCAAGTGGAACTAAATTATTTATGAGTGAGAAAGTCGAGTCATCGTTACTCAGTGTTGTTGGCGAACGTTTTTTCGTCTTTTTATATGGCGGAAATAAAGACGATACTCTAGACACTCTGCGATACAAACGATTTGCTAAGACAGTGACAAAAAATGCATTAAAAAATGCATTAAATTTTTATAAATTTGACTTTGCCCATGTTATACCTCATAGGTGGTGGGTAAAAGGGTCAAACATAGTTCAATAATAGCATAGGAATGTTAAGATCATAATAAATTGTATGAATAAAAAAAATATAGATAGAAAAGTAAGCCTAATTTTTAGTTTTTATTGCATCCCTATGAGCATTCGAGAATCCGTTTAAGTTTGGAGCGCTGTAAAACCTAGAACAAACAAACAAAATTTTCATTTATTTTTGTTTATAACTTTTTTGTTGGTCACTTGACGATAAAAAGTAATAGAAATAAAATTGTAGGAAATTTAATTTGCTACATTTTATGTTTGATTAAATTTTCTGTAAGGTAACTAGTTTACGAGATACAGCGCGAAAACCCTTTGCACCCCCTTTTCCAAGATGGCGGCCGGGGGACAAGGGTGCCGACCCCACAAACTTGAACTTAAGCTTCTACTGACCCCCCCTACACATTAAAAAAATAAAATTGCGTCCTCTGACAAATGCACACTAAGGCCTAAAAAATGTAACATTTTAATGGACTAAGTATACTGTAAAAATCTTAAAAATCTACTTTGATTTTTTTTTTACTTGATGTATACGATTTTATAGTTAATTTTTTGAAATAATATTATTTGGTCCATTAAATTGACTAAGCATTTGACATTGCCTGCAGTGTGATAATACTACAGACACAAACGGTATTGAATTTGTTATCTATGCCAAATATATAGAACACTAGATGGCGCCACAGGAAAAATTTAACTACAGTAAATTATATTGCGTGAAATAGATGATGTGGTGGTGGTATTTTATTGTGCACTTAATTTAGAAAACAATGTATTCTGCCATGTATGGCGTGTTTTTTTTATTGATACATAAAATTTAAAAACTAAAAATTAAAATGAAGAAAATTTTAATACAATAATAGTAAATTTTTAGGTCAAAACATTACAACACGGACATAGTGAAAAGACTCAAACGAACCAAGCCGTTTGTGTTATGTAGTGTTACAGTGATAGAAAGTGAAATATATATTCATAAAGAACACAATAACAAAGTGTCCTCCTCTTAACTAGAAACAGTAAAAACAATGTTATTGGACATACATTTTTAGGCATAGTTTACGATATAAAAATAGGCCTCAATACTGTTGGCACCAACCTAAAAATTTTTAGCTAAAATTAGGTTTTAAACTGTCAAATTAACCTTTCGTATTCTGCTGCTACCAACTTATCCTAATTTAATTTTATCTAACTTAATTAAGCGTTCCTAATTTAGTTAGATGGTACCAACCGAATAGGTTTTACAAATGCTATAACTAACTAAATATATTTAAGACAATACCTAATTTTATAAATAATAAATAAATATTGCTGGACAATGCACACAACATCATCTAGTCCCAAACTAAGCATAGCTTGTATTATGGTGACAAGATGACTGATGGAATACTTATATATTTTTAAATACATAGGTACTTATGATACTTTATAACACCCAGACACAGAACATACACCTATGTTCTTCACACAAATGTTTATCCTGGGAGAGAATCGAACCCTCAACCTACAGCGCAGAAGGCAGAGCTACTACCAACTGAGCTGACAGGCCAGTCAAATGAACCAACCGAATTGCCACGATTGGCCTACTTGGCTAGATTAAATAAAAAAGAAAAGGTCAGAACATTAATAAATTTACCGATTTTTTTTATCATCTACTAGGTAATAAATAACATTTGGCTTCTAAAATGGTTTTCAACTTTTTCTGAAACAATGAACGCAGTAGCTATCTTAGTGTCTTTTAGTTATTGAAGAAGCCAGCCAGGCCAGCCATCGCTCAGGGTGGTTTTTAACAAACATTACTGTCTCAAAAATATACAGGGAGGAAACTGTTGAAATTGTATATATACATTATGGCATATATGCCATAAAGTAAGACATACATGAATCCGTTTCTTTACGGCGTAGTAGGCAGCGTTAATGCAGCGTTTTTGATGATAGAACATTTTATCTACGTCTGTTGAATTGCCCTAAAATATTATGCTGTGTCATATAAAACGCGCTATTGTTGCTTTAGAATTTCTATATACATATGTATATCTCGCTAAACACTAATATTTATCATGACCACTTCCAAGCTTAATATTTGTTAAACGAATATCTGCATCGAAAACCGTTTACAAACCTCCAATTATCTTTGAAAGACCTATCCAATGATACCACACGGTAGGGTAGTAAAGTAAAAAAAATCAACCCGACTTTACATGTAGGAGAGGGATCACTAAAAACCGTTATTTTTATGTTTTTATTTCATAACTTTGAACGGGAACTAATACGTATTACCGTGCAAGATTTCAATCTCTGTACCAGTAATTATCTGCGAGCAGGAGCAAGATAAATAAATAATGCTGGACATTTCACACAGCATCATCTGGTCCCAAAGTAAGCAGAGCTTGTGTTATGGGTGACATGACTGATAAACTATTTTTGTTGTAAATACATATTATACATAAAAATGCCCAGATCAGAGATAGATACATGCAGATCATACAAACATTTGTCCCACGGTACGGATTGAACCTGCAACCTTACTAAACTAAATGGGTTCCTTGTGTATTTAAGACTCATATGACTGATATACTACTTATAGAGCTTGTGTTATCCCAAGCTCTTCTTACTTTGGGGCTAGATGACGCTATGTGAAATGTCCGGCATTATTTAATATTTTATTTACATATCTACTCGTAACCAGTACAGCAATACCATGTTCCAGATGCCACAACACAATACCAATGTTCCGTTACCAGGGATTTTGTGTTTAGTAATTCCATGTCTAGTCCCAAAAACATGATACACGATTGGTCGTTACGAGGAATTCACGGCTCAGGTCACGGGGCACGTTGGCCTAACGATGGCCATTGTGCACACGTTTGACAAACTACCTATGCACGATGACAATAAACTGGACACTCGAATATTAGATGACAAGAAAAAATACAATGAAACTGTGTTTTGATAGCTTACGGGTTGTGTATCCGTGACCCGTGTGTGTAGTAAAACTTTAGATAGTTGTTTCGTATTTTTGTTCTTGTTACACGGTGGACCCGTTTATTTTAGCTTTTAATTTCAATTGTTATTCACACTTTATTTTTAACCCACTTCAAAAAAAAGAATTTTTTAATTCGTTGTTTTTTATTATGAGTCGATTTGAAAAAATAGTTTCACTAGTAAAAGGATATCCCGATTGGTTCAATAGAAATTTCAACAAATCGGTTTAGTAATTTTTAAATTAAAAAAAAATGTGTCACCAATGTAAACGAAATTTGGATATTTTGCTTTGTCACTTACCAGTGGTGTTTACGAAAAATGATAAAGTACTAAAAAGCGTAAAATAAAACTTTTAGATTGATAAAAAAAAGTTATTTTCTGTTGTTCTTTTATGAGCTCAAATTTGGGGACTGAATCATTATTACATTGTATTTTTTTTTATCGGTTTAAAAAAGTCAACAATATATCTCACTCTATCCATTACTAACCACATAATATACAAGTCCGACTACTGATTGCGGACGAGAACTGGGTGTTTAACCAAAGAATATGAAAGTTTACAGTACCATTGAATTAACAACGAAAGTCATCTGAAAGATATCTTGTAGAATTTCTGCAAGCGATCAAAAAACCATCTTAAACATATATAAATAAGTTTGCCGCTCCTAATACCTACAGAGTGTAAAAATAATCCAGGAACTGACAAAGTAAAAGTCAAAGTCAAATATTTCAAGGATCACTTAGAAAGGTCTATTCATACTAGGTCAATTTAGGTGCCAATTCCTCCCAAGTCCGAGAAAAACTGGCAAGAAACTCGTCCTGGTCGCAACACAAAATAATAATATATTGTAAGTAGGTATAGCTATATTCACACATTTTTTTATGTTAACATTGGCTCTCACAGTAGGTAAGACACAAGTCTCTCTATCGTCTTCCAGTCATCCAAACAGATTTGCAAAAACAATTAAACAAATAAAAATCGAGTTATCCTGACTACTTATATTTAAGCCTGTTACAACTGTACCTGATCCTTATCAGACAGCTATCTGTGCAAGTCCATTATAATGTACATCATACCTCTGGCATCTTTATGAGATCTTATGAAGCTCTAGGATCAAGGTTTGTTTTTTGACCTTATTTTTTTGTGTCCTGCATACATTTATTTATTTAGGTCTACCAACGATTATTACAATAATACAACCATACTTAATATATTACAGTCAGTGTACACAATGTACAGGTTCATGTTGATTGCATAATCATTTATAGGTAAACACTACATGCATAACATTTAACATAGCATTAGGCAGGCAGGTGCATAAACTATAACTATAACTATAAAAAAAAACAATAATTATTATGATCAAAGAACAAATTCCTTAACAAACTGACTGGCATTATTAAGTTTGACCGAATCTTGCATTTGCATTTTCAAATTGTAGTAGGTTATTCCGTGTATTTTTGCAGTTTACTTCATCATCTTCATTGTCAGCCTATGTCCACTCATTGCTAGGTATACTCCATCTCAATGTTATGCCACAAGTTTCTGTTGTAGGCCGACCGCATCGAGATCATACCCCCTCTCTTTTTAATAACTTAAAGATAAGGTATCTTGCCGATGCGCTGCGTTCGTCCTCCCTTGGCAACCATTCTGTCAAATCTCTATTCCACCTGATGATGCCATCAGGTCGTGGTAAATGCCTCTCCCAACGCCACTTAAGTTTTGCGATTCCGAATTTTGATGTTCCTAATTTTGAATACAAGACGCATGGAACATGGATAGCGCTATAGCTTGTTGTGCATTGTTGGACAGTTTTCTAACCACCTAAAATGTTGTACGTTTAAACGAACGCTTGTATTAACAGTAAAAATTCCAGTAAATAGTTTCGTGCATTGGAATCCATTTATATAAATCGTGTTCCAATCCAATCCAATGGTTAATTCAGCTAATCTGCAGGATAGAGCGGCTAAAATCGCAGATTTGCCTCGCTCTTGAATTTGTTACGTGTCGTTATTAGTAGACTTCATGTAACGGATGCGCGTGCGTCGGTAGAGCAGATGGAATGGTTGGAACGTGAGCATTTTATACACATAAATTATTTTTGACTTACATTGTAATATCTATATTCTATTATCTATTTGTCATTCGTTTCTAGGTTCTTAGTACTATTATTTATGTAGTAAAAAAATCAAAAATAAAAATTTTAATGCTTTATAGCTTTCCTTTTACGCAGAATATTTTGACGAGATAACGTCTTATAAATCGATGAACGGCGGTTGCACGCACGAAAAAGCATGACTCATTGTCACGTTCCACCTGAGCCGAGCGTGCAATCGAGAGCGTGGAACAAGCGATAGAGAGGCACGATCGGTTCATCAATGTTTTCTTGACGTTATCACGTTAAATTATCGTCCGTAAACCGACTTTACATGCAACCATTTTTTTCGGGAAACTCTCAAAAGTCGACCTTTTACAGAAATACCTACTAGTTAACAAAGAAACCAAGTATATGCATGATACTTGTCTCAATACACTATTATTATTATTATTATTATTATTTAACTGCAACATCGATGCAATAGCTCTTCTAGATGTCCTAGATCCATGCCTGTCCATATCCCCAAGCGTCCACGTCCAGATTACACACGCACCAGGATCCACGTGACATCGTTCGTGGCTCGGAAACGCATGGCCTGTCGCAGGCTCCTTACACGATCGTCTGTATCGATGAGCATCAGACTCGTCGTGTTGTCCATTTAGAAGGATCCGTTTATCGACTCATAAAGTGTCGGGTGTCGGAAATTTATATTATAAATTTATGTGGCATGTAGCCTTCTAAAATAAGTTGGGCATATGGGCATATGTAACTTTACTTGTGTGTGATAAAGGAAGAGGGTGGCATTCTCTTCTTCTTCTTCGTTAATGGCATGTGTCATAACAATGTCAATTTTGCCAGTGTCAAGTGTTTATATTGTTTATAGTATGTCACAAAGTCGTATCTTGTCGTTCGTCATTTGTTATTTTATATAAAACGGTGCCATTCATATAAAATAATTACGGATTATTTTTGCTCGAAACACAAAGCTTTTATTTCAATTATTCACACCCATGTCATTCTCTATCTCTATTAAAATAAAAACACCAAAATTACTAATAAAACCGGAAATAAATAGAGAAAAATTAAAAATATATGAGCGCTATGTTTGTTTCGCAAGACGACTTTAAATAATCCGGGTGGCATTCTCAGAAGTACGTTCATACCAAACGACCACTGTCACTGTCACTGTCTCATTTTTTTCTAAAGTTTTGCCTCGGATGGTCCATTTCTGCATATAAACTTATTGACCTTCGTTTGTCATTTGATGAAGTAACATAGCACTTTAAAATAATTAATTATTTCTCGTGTTAGTGCACGTTTTATTCAGTAATCTTAGCGGAATATGAAGAAATAAATTGTGCCTCCGTAGCACAAGTATAGACAATTGAATTATAAGTGTATTATGGTGCAATGTGATTTGAACGACGAGGAATCCCGAGAAAGTTATAGACGGCCATTCCGCGATGACGTTTAGAATATACAAATGACGATCGACTATTCGACTAAGACAGTCAAAAAATCACTCTTTACCGGCAAAATTGTCATCAATATGGCACATGTCAATAACAAAGAAGAAAAAAAGAAAAAAATCCTTGGATAGTTTATTTTTGTAACACAAAGATACAACAAACGTACAAAGTATGTTTCCAGCTTGTAATAAAGAAAGCTGTAGATTAGGTAGGCAAGGCAACAAATGTGTGAATTTATTTCCTGTCCTACTTAGATTAGAGAGGCACGCGAAATTGCAATCGAAGGATTACAACAATAAATATTATAAATATTTCATCTTTATTGCACAATAAAAACTGCTTGTACAATGGACAATGGACTTATTATGTTAACATTTCTTACCAGTCATCCTCTGATTGTAAACATTTTTAATTTCCATTTCTGCATATTTCTAATATCAAATCTATGCTTACAACATTGATTAACGACACCTTAGCACCCGAGGTGGTTCATGCAACGATAGCGTACTGTAATCTAGCAGATAGCTTATTCTTATGGTAATACATCTTCGGTAATGCTTTAGCATCACATTATCCTGCCTCCGAGTTCTCCGAGGTGGTCATTAGTCGCCTTCTGTCTTACCCGTGTATTAAACCTGGGTACCGTTCCTACCTGTCTTTAATCATTGAGTATAGTTACTTTGTTCAGACTGTTATGCACAGTGAGTTGGTACTCATTTAGATATGAATAGGCTTTTAAAGACCTTTGTGTAGTATGAATGTTAAGTGTCTTGATTGAGGAGTATGGTGCGGTTTTGGAACGTGTTATTCGAAGTTAGTGTTAATTTAAGTTTTTAACTGACTTTAAAAAAAGGAGATGTTTCTCAATTCGTTACTCTGGTGATCGCTCTGTGAACCAGCGTCAGCTTATTTTTTACTTTTTATTTTTATATCATTGTCTTACTAACTCTCTATTGTTCCATATATATATATATGTGCTACTAAACTCCATGTATCTAAATTGTCCGAAATAAAAAGAAATGAATTTGAATTTGAAAAATTCGAATAGAATAACTCCGTCATTTATAAACTGATTCCATAAATTGTTTTTTCATGTGAAAGGATATACTTTCCGATTGGTTCCATAGAAATTTGATCAAAATCAGTTCAGTAGTTTGGTTTTTAAAGTAATATAGCTGGATAAAATGTCATCAAAGAAAACGAAATTTTGTATTTTTGTATAAATGAGTTCGGTTTTGTTTTTAGTTTTCAAAATGTTATTATTTTACTTATCACTAGTTCTTTCGAACCAGTCTGGGTAAAAGATTCAAGTGTGCTTGGAGGCTCCTTTCTTGCATAGACCACACGTCTTTAAACATGCCGATTTTCTCTTTCACCGTTTGAGAGTAGCGCACGTATATTTTACGAACAGAAAAATATATAGGTGCACTACTGGATTCCAGCCCACGATCTTAGGATCGAAAGGCTACTACCACTAGACCACCAGTGCTCTCAGTGTTTAACTTATTTATCCTTAAATTAAAAAAAAAACATGTTTAATAACACAAGAACTCAACCCTTGAAACAGTTCAACGTCCAAAAGAAGAAAATAAGGAATTAAAAAATTTGGGCATTATCTATTAGTCTAACAATTCACAAGCTATAAAATTAAAGATTTTTGGATATACTTATAAGTAGGTTACACCTTATCATTTTGATAAACCCGGGTTTTACCCACGTATTATTTTGTCGATGAAGACACCGACACTGTTTCGATTCATCTAGAGAATCTTCATCAGAATGAATTTGATCCTCGGTCCGCTCGTTGCCGCTTGAGTTCACGCATCGTATTATTCTTAAAACTTCAAAACAGTGTCGGCTGATCAAAAACGCCGAGTGTCAAATCAACACTTTACTTACAATATAAGAGCTAAATTCAATAGTGTAAACAGTTAGTTAAACGATGGCTAAATACCTGTCAATTTCTCTAATTCGAACCTTTAAAGAAACTCTGATGGGATTAAATTCAATCAATGTCTGCCGAATGATTGGACGAAACTTGAATAGGGTTTTAATCAATAATGCCCCTGATTCTGATGTTTCGGCAGACTTGTTTACAACAAAGTCCGAATTAGAGTAACTCTTTCAAATTACACTAACCTTACACTAAATTACACTTCTAAATTACCTACCTGTACCTAAGGTTTTGGGTTCAAATTCGGGCGTGCACCCATGGATTTTTGTAGTAGCCAGTAGGGTGATCGTGCTATTTGTCAACGTAATTGCCAAAGAACGGATTGGCAAAGGTTTGGATATGGCTATGATTTATCTAATCTGAATGTCAAAATGGTACCGCGCAATTCTTCCTGAACGAATTATTCGTTGATTTTACCAATCGTACAAATTTATATACATAACTATCTAGTATTACTTTATGCACAGACTATTAGGATGTATTAAATCAAAAACGTTCGTTCGAAAGCACTGTCAAAAAGAACGCGATCCCGCAACGTTTGATCAACGTATAATCCAAATTAGAGCTGGTTTCCTTTATAGTGATTAGCGCGGTCCGAATCAAAAATAACGTTTTGACTTTGGTTTAGCTTTGGTTCAGACGTTCAAAATTACTGAGGCCGGCCCTCAGTACTCTCAATCGGTGATGAAAAACATCGGCATGTTGTAGATCCCTAAAAAGTTCAAAGACATGTGCTAAGTGCACGGAAGCCTCTGAGACGCAATTAATTCTTTCATCACACTGGTTCGAAATAACTAGTGACACGATAAAAAGAAATATCTATTTACAAATTTTTTGTTCGTATTTCAAACTTGTAGCTCAATAGAATTTGATTGTCTAACGCAGGCCCCAATCTCATTAATTTAGTTCTTTTCAAAGAAGCAATTTCGCTTTTTGAAAGTTATCATAATTTGTGGACGTACGTTTACTACCTACTTAACTATAATAAGTAACTTGTCAGTAACTTTTCCCCCATCAACTAACAAGGTACTGAATAATGTTCTGATTAAATGGCTTGAGTTTAAATAAATCCTTTACGAATGTGATCAAGCAGGACCTACCTATCTACACTTATACAATTCATTTTCGTTTTGAATATACTAAGATACCTAAGTTGTATCTAGTTTGTACTACTCAGAAACTGTTTTCACCACACTGGTGACAAGGAAGAAGTACTACTTTGAAGGGTGAACGCGATTCAGATCAGACGAATTTTTTCACCTAACCAATTTTTTCGCTGGATTTTGGCGAAAAATTGAATTAATAAATTAAATCAGTGCCGACGGTTCGATTAGCTGTGCCTTTAATCAATGATCGAAAGTTTTACCAATAGGTTTAATTTGTAAATAGGTAAGTGATGCACAAAAGAAATTAATGAGAGAATAAATTGTAGATTCACGAGATGACATTCATCTGGAGCCTTTGTTAAAGACAAGTACACACCAGATTTTTAATGAGATAACGTTTCGTAGGTTTACGATCAAAGAATGGGTTAAGCAGCTTTGCAAGTTGTATGAATAGGCAGCTACTGTAAAAGTAGTAGGCAGTGTAGGTTAGCGTTAATAGGCGATATCTGCTACTTACTAGGGACAGTCGACAACATAGAGCCTAGACAAGATACGAAGCGTCTGTTAGCGCCTGAGGAAAGATTTTACCAGTCAAGTGTTTATATTGTTTATTGATGTCATAAAGTCGTATCTTGTCATTCGTCATTTGTTATTTTATATATACGAGTATAGATAGATAGAAGATAGAAAATACTTTATTGCACACCACAAATACATTAGACTATTATAAGAAACAGTGTAGTGTACCGTGTAGTTTGGCTACACGGTAGTACAATGGGCGGTCTTATCGCTAGATAGCGATCTCTGCCAGACAACCTTGGGATGGATAGAAATCAATATAGCTGAATATAGGATGGTGGAAATAATATAAATGATTTATGATAGATATAATATGTACATACATATCTACAGGATAACAAAAAGTGAAATACAGCAATACCTAATATTACAAAAATAAATTAATAATGTTAAATACAATATTATAAACTAAATAAACGATATATAAAAACTAATTTCGTTTCATGGTTGACATATTTTTTCCAGCTATTTTTGATTTTGATTTGATATTTCTATGGGACCAATCGGAAAGTATAACCTTTCACATGTTTCAACAAAAAAAAATGAAATCGGTTCAAAAATGACAGAGTTATAAATATAAAAAAAAACTTTTCTTTCCTTTTTTTAAGTCTAATAAAAATTGTGTAATTTATTTGAATGTAGTTGCTGCGGCTTCGCACGCGTGGTACCTACATAAAAAGTAGCATATTTTCTTCTCCAAGGTTTCATCTATCTCTATACCAAAATTCATCAAAATCAGTGCAGTTTAGGCTAGAAAACGTGACAGATAGACAGACAGACAGAGTTACTTTCAAATTTATAATATTAGTAAGGAAGTAAGAATAATAATACGGATTAATTTTGCTAAAATTACAAACCGAGGAAACCGGAACGTTTTTTTTCATTATCATTTGAGAGAACATGTAACTGCGTAACATTTTACGATAGGAAAATTCATTGGCACTACTGGCTTCAAATCTTAGGATTTAAAGGCTACCACTACACCACTAGTGCTGAATTAGAAAAGGGACTAATTCATAGTAATTTAAAGATTTTACAACACAATCAATCTTCTTTTCTTATAATACTTATATACCTACAGAAAAGTAACAGAACAGAAAAGTAAGTACAGAACAAACGACAATATAAAATACATGTAATAAGACTTAAAAGACCGTTTAAATGATCTATAGCTACCTCAACTGATCTGGATCACTGCCAGAGTTGAGCGTTCCCAAGGCACTTATACAGCAAGATTTTATTAATTCCGTTCATACAGGTGATTTCTGACCTAGTATCTCTAGCTAGCGGAACGTAATTGCAATTTTTTACTGATCGCTGTTAAGATATCTTAAAACAAGTCGCATCGTAAAAGAGCATAATTTATATCCGCCATTACTCGTCTACAAACTAATAAGTGTAAGTCCAGTATTAACAAGCAATAGGTAATGTTAATTACCCACAGATCGTATCTAGAGTGTCGTACACTTGTAGGTGGATAATTTCGATGCAGTTCCTTAAATGAATAGTAGACACACAACACATTCACCGAGTTTTACAGTATTTACGATACAGTATTTAAACTTAAGGTATAATCAAAAGATTATTGAGTTTGCGTAATCGTACACGCATCGATGCGTTCGAAATGTGGTGCTGCAGGAGAATGCTAAGAGCACCTTGGACAGCGCACCGCACAAATGTGTCTATTCAGCGTGAAGTGAGAATCACCGTAAGGCTATCAACGATCTGCCTCCGAAGGATCTTCGACTTCTTCGGGCACATGGACAGAAGGAAGAACGACATCCTAGAAAAGCTCCTAGTGACAGGAAGGCGACCAAGGGGAAGGAGTCTGCGGTGGACAGACCAGATCCGGGACAACACCAACAAGAACGTCCACGAAAGCCTACACACTGCCGAAGACCGAAGAAACTGGAAAACGATTGTCCAAGGAATGATTCGCAGAGGTCACGACCCTCAGCAATGAAGAACACTACACAAGGAGGAGCATAAGATAAAAATAAATAAAATGGCCAAGTGCATTTGACCATGCACAGTGAAGGTTTCCATAGTCATCATCATTACATTGTATAAAACAAAGTCGCCTCCCGCTGTCTGTCTGTCTCGATGTATGCTTACATCTTTAAAGCTTTGCAACGGATTTTGATGCAGTTTTTTTAATAGATAGAGTAATTCAAGAGGAAGGTTTATGTGTATAAAACATGCATAATATAGTAGAGAAACACTGAAAATTTTAGAGGTCTCTTATGTGGTGTCGTAAATACACATATTTTTTGCGCTTACATTGCAAACGCTGGCTGAACCCTACGAGATAGATCAAAATAATAATGTACTAGAGTACTGTACACCCTCAAAAGGTCTACAAAAAAGTCTGCGATGGTATATGTATGGCTATCTCTTAGGGATAATCATTCTGTAATTAGTATGAGCATTGCACCCGTGCGAAGCCGGGGCGTTTCGCTAGTAAAGGATAAGAACGACTTGTAGTCAGATCAGAAACAAACTCAACACCAAATAGTAAGCATAATAAAGAATTGACTATAGCGCTTTCATGAACTTTTTAACGTTTACAAATTAGGCTCTTACTTCATAATCTAGTCAAGCTACTAGCTCTATACTAGTGATAATTTTCTTTATATATACATTCAAAAAAAATCAGGTACAGCTAAACAGCGGTTTAGACGAGGCCCCCCCCCCCGACAAGACTTAATAAAAAAATACGACTTCTCATACTTATACTGTTCATGAAACCTTTATAATCTTTTAATGACCTGTCCAACGATATGATATACACGATGAGGAGGAGGAAGGGGAGGTACTTATCCCTAAAAACCAATTATTCGAAGTCTGCGAGTAAGAGCTCAGATTACAGACGGACAGACATACAGACAGTCGGATAGAATAACAGACGGAAATGGCGTAACTATATGGGTACTTTGTGCACTTCGCAACCAACAAAAATTACGTTTTAAAAACTAAAACGACACGACTTCATTTATATAAAAATACGAAATTTCGTTTATTTGGATGACATTTTTTCTTAAAACCATGATATTTAAAAACCAAACTACAAAACCGATTTTGATGAAATTTCTATTTGACCAGTCGAAAACTATATTCTATCACATAAAATTACTATTTTTTCGAATTCGTTCATAAATGACGCAGTTATGTGGTAACAAATAAAAAAAGGTAATAGAATTGAGAACCTCCTCCTTTTTTTGAAGTCGGTTAAAAACGGTCACGACACGCCGACGACACACACCTTGTTTAATGTGAGATTTCATGCAATATTTATTGATTTTACATATTCCCTAGGTACCAGTGGGTGCCACA
This sequence comes from Lampropteryx suffumata, assembly GCA_948098915.1. Taxonomy (NCBI): domain Eukaryota; kingdom Metazoa; phylum Arthropoda; class Insecta; order Lepidoptera; family Geometridae; genus Lampropteryx; species Lampropteryx suffumata. The sequence goes on from OX402552.1 coordinate 10,326,251, forward strand.
CTAACACTAACTTCGGTTTTCCCACGCGCTAATGTAGTCAAAATAACATATAAAACATCAAGTAGTGTTATTAATAATAAAACGTAATTAAAATAACATGTTATTGTGAAAACCAACTATTGACTATCCATAAATGTACTTTATGAGTATCATGTACACGTATGAGTATCAAAAGATAACACCATTTTTTGTTCACCTAGCTAATTGAACCAACATTTTTTTTCTGTAGCGATAAAATTGTGTAAAAATGCGTTATTGCTACCTACTTTGACGACCTCTGCGGCGCTGTTTGTTAAGTCACGTCTGAGACGCCGTAGGTTGCGGGTTCTATGTAAACATTTACCACAAAAAAAACATGTCTGCAATTCACACGTGGTAGAAGTGAAACCTTCAAAAAACAAACGTATAATAAGTACACGTATACAAAACATCACGGTTGTTGTGATGCCTTTTCTCAAGCTTTGTACTACGCATGCGAGCACAAACACGTAATAATAAACACGTATAATGCTTCCTATCTCATTTTCTCCCACGTTAAATTTTATGAATATATGTGTCAGTCTCTTTTTACTGTCGCTTTTTCGTTTCATCGACTTTACAATCTTCAAATCACAATGATGCTAAAGAAGTTTTCACTTCAAAAGTATACATCAGTCATTTGTTTCCCATAACACAAGCTCGGCTTACTTTGGTGCTGGATGATGCTGTGTGAAATGACCAAAATATTTTTTATTATCTTCGATTTATTGTTGGAAGGTTTATTGACGATATTAATACTTTTTTTCTTTTCATTAAACTTGCGTTCTAGTCAATAGCAGGTAAACTTTCATTCCCCTAGTATCGCTAGTTTGTTAAAGACATATTGGTCTCACGCATCCAGTTTATGGTACTTGCAGCATCTATCAAACGACTTACTTTGATCTTCCATGTTAGGTTAAGAAGAGGTTTCGAACTGGATCCAAGTACACTTCGGTAAGTATTAATACCTATTACGTTTTTAATATGAACTGCTGCCCGCGGCTTTGTACGTGTGGTATCTATATGAAAAGTGGCATATGTCTGACCCATGATACAATCAATCACAATACCAAATTTCATTGAGATCCGTTCAGCCGTTCTTGAAATATTAACAATCAAACAGCAGATACATTTTTGTATTATGAATATTGCTACCTGCAGCCCGCGGATTCGCACGCGTGGTATTTAGATTAAAAGTAGCCTATGTCCGTCTCCAAGGTACAATCTATCTGATTACTAAATTTTATCAAGATCCTTCCAGCTATGAAAATGTCACAAAATAAAAAATAAAAAAAGGAATCCTTTTAAATTGATAACATTACAAGCTGCTGCCCGCGGCATTCGCTTTCCAAGGTCACATCTGTCTCTATTCCAAAATTCATCAAACTCGGCAGCAGTTTAGGCGTGAAAACGTAATAAACAGACAGACAGAGTTACTTTCTCATTTATATTAGTTGCGAAGTATGGATGGTTTTGATCCATTCTACTTAGTCACACTTTTACCATCCATTATAGATCGTTTTAAGCGATCTTGAGATAGCTCAACCTTTTCACTTGTTTTTTATATCATTCTATTATAATATTCTGTATTTATAATATTTATCAACAGAAACAATTACAGAAATGTAGAGATTAATATGAAAACATGTGAAACAGTTGATCTATCTAAGGACTGTTAAAACGATCTATAGATAGCTTTCGATTTATTTTATATTAAAAAATATATAAGTAGGTATATAAGTATAAGTAAAATATATAAGTAATATTATCCACTTATAAACAACAGTACCTGGGTGACCGAGCTATGCTCGGTATAAAACACGGATAAAACGACGTTTTCCGAAAATGAAACCTAGCTAGAACGATTTATCGCCCCCGAAACCCCCTGTATACTAAATTTCATGAAAATCGTTGGAACCGTTTCCGAGATTCAGATTATATATAATATATATATACTGATACAATTACAAATTGCTCGGTAGAAGGTATAAGATTAGAGACATGGCGATAGGTATAGAGATGTCAAAACTCATCGACATTGACCTCGGGAAATTTCTCCGACTCTTGGATCATCAGAGGTCGTATCTCTATTGTCTGCTATCTGCGAACTAGACAATTATTGTTGTATATGTTACAGTAAAAAACATTATTGTGTTTAAGCTGCAGATAGTCATAGTTGTAAGGCCAGTATTTGCGAATATATACTATTTTGTGAACGGGTCGTAATATACTTAATTAGCTTGTGCCCGCGTCTTTGTACGCATGCTACATACATAAATAGAAGCATCAATCAAATAAATCAAATCATATTAAATAAAAGGCGTTTATTACGTAAGAAAGAGATACTAATAAATATACACACACAACACCATCTAGTACAAACCTAAATGTATTATGGTGACCAGTATGGCAATTATGGAATTCTTGATACAATCAATGTCTATCAATTTCGATTAGTAATAGGCATTATTTTAATCAATAGTTTGAGTATTACGTACAGTACGTATCCATTCATACACGTATAGCATGTGTTACAATTAACATCAACCTTTCGTAATATCAATTCATCAACAGCATCTGAAAGCTGTTTTCATGTTTTGATAGTATTAGAGTTACATAATCGCTCGGCAGATGACTGATAGAACAATTAAATAGTTTTAAATATATACTTATGATACTTTATTACACCCGGACACAGAACAAACGCAATTCAAATCTAACAAATGTTTATCCTGCGACGGAATCGAAACCTCAACCTACAGCGTAAAGACCTACTACCAACTGAGTTGACAGGCCAGTCATTATGACTACCACATGACTGAATCACTTATTTCTTTTTTGTAAATACATACATATTATTCATAGAAACACCCAGACCCGAGACAAATACTTGCAGATCATGGTCGTCCACAGTGTTCATCGAATATAAATAAGATGCCACGCACCGAACCGACATAATTCGAAAGGAGATATTAATTCGGCGGTGGGCTCTACATACACGCGCTCTATCTAAACGATAGCGTATGGTGTGTTTCAGCGCACTTATTCTGTCTCTAATGTCCGATTGCCGACATTTTTCTCTTCAAAGTAGGGGAAAGCATGTGACAATTTAGGTGTAGGTAATCATTGCAATCATGCCATATGGCTGGCGTATGGCAATCGCGTGGTACAGGTAATTTACTGGATCGTGACAAATTGTAATGGGACGCATCCTTTCGTATGTAAACGTAAAGTTACTGAAGTAAAGTAACAGTGAAAGAAATAAATAAAAATTGGTAGGTAAATTGGTAAAAATTGGTAGATTGTACTATGGGTGACCGGATAACTTATGATACAATTATAACAGACACAGAACAAACATCTACATATATGTTTATCACACAAATGTATATCCTGGGATGAAATCAAACCCTACAGCACTGAAGGCAGAGTTTCTACTGAGCTTCATACATGCTAGTAAATCTAGGAGCCGGTTCTTCCTAACCCCAGTTCAATAAGAGTCCGGCAAGAAACTCGTCTGGTCTTAACACTTTTTTGTATGATCCTTGCCAATTTGGTTACGGATGCCGAGTCGGGTTGGAGCAGATTCATCCAAAGCTTTTTTGTCATCTAAATAATCTAACCTTTCTATGCTTTAATATATAGTTTCTGTTTTATTACGTTTTTAAATTTGCCAATCGACGTATCTACCACGTCACTTTGGACCTTGTTATAGAAGCGAACACTTTGTCCTGTAATAGACTTATTAAGTTTAGCAAGCCTAACTGTGGGAACAGCGAGTTTATCTTTATTTCTAGTATTAATACTATGATTATATATATATATTTTTAAAACAAATTAACAAATTTAATCAATCAAACAAAATCAATGAATTTGTGGTTTGTATTTTGTAATTTGTATTCCTGAACAGAATGCGAATTTAGGTTGGGCGTTGTAGGAGTACCCTTGGCAAATGGGGCATGGTTAGCGAAAACAACACGCGGTGTCATTGTGGTGCCCAGGTGCAGTCCATGTCACACGTGTACTTGTGTGTCCATCTTGCCCCAACTCATGCACTATGGGTCATCTGATGTCTTGGATAATGCCATAGATGTGGCTACCTACTGGTCAAATAGGATGTAACAACAAACGAAAGAAGAAGAAAAATGAATGAACGTCTATCTGTCTGTCCTTAGACTTACTTCTGCTCATAGACTATTGGTTTTTTCGTGATGAAATTTTGCACCGTAATACGTATTGGTAACCCCTACAAAGTTATGAAACAAAAACTAAAAAAAAAATATAGTTATTCATAACCTCACAGACTTCGGAAGCCATCACTAACGTGCTCACACGCGTTTGGCTAATATACATATATATATACCACATTTACAGCTAGTTAAAATCATATTCAATGTGATCGACCTGCCTACAATAAAGTTACCAGTAGAAGTGTTGAATGCAAGACATGTTTTTTCTGATGATTAGTAATTTTTTGTTCATCTAATTACATTTTTTGACTATTTTATCTATAAACTCATTTGTATAAAGAAACCTCTTATCGAGAAAGTCATTAATCAATAGACGTGGATAAGGTGCGTCATTCAAAAACAGCAAAAACTTGGATGGCCAGTCTCAAGTACACACTCATCTTCTATCTCTTAGCAATATATACCATAGCTCCTAGACGTTAAGTCGAATATTGACTGGCACGTGAGCTTTTGACTTTGATCCCAGACCGATACTGATTTCTGATTTTGAACCTTATTACTTGAACCTTACCTTATTCAGAGCTTTATTCAGTACCTGCCTACCTATTAGGTATGATTTCTCATTCTCATTAATCAAACGATAGTCAAAGATCCATTAACTCAATTTCTTTATTTGTCAATAATAAACATGAAAGTTTGTGATATACTGCGATCTGTGGATTTGTCAATGCGTTAGATTATACAGGGTGTTTCATATGCTCTAGTGACTCTGTTGTTTCCGTCAATTTAGGTACATGTATAAACACTGTTGACGATGAACTATGACGATTTTAACAGACCAGAGGTTGCTTATATTCAGGAGGAAGTAATTTACCTACATATATAAACTGAAACCATAAGCTGAACCATAAACTGAGGTGCACATGTAATTAATACCTATTTTCCTATTTGTATACCATTCCTATTTCGTCCAGAAATACGAAGATTTGAAATTCGTATTCAAATTTATATATTTTTATAAAAATACAAGGATCATTTTGAAACATCTTACATACTAGGTGAATTTAGGTGCCAATTCCTCCTAACCAAAGTCCGAGACAACACAAGAAACTCGTCCTGATTCCAGCGCTTTTTTGTATGATCCATCTTATAACTAGCCTAACTACGAAAAACTAATACTAGATTACAGAAGTTAATACATTGCAATCTATTAGTTTACTGTCTGAGGGCAGAGCAACATGAGGCCATGCATTTATATGAATAAAAGAGTCATTTATATTATACGCTTTCTTGCTGAAAATGCTGAATGCAATTGACTCGCATAACTTTATAATACCTATAATTTTCTGTCGCCAATAACAAAAAATGTATAACGTTGATTCTTCTTTCGTATCGTTGTCACATTCTATTTGACCAGTAGGTAGCCACATCTACGCATTATCGACATCATGCCGGGCGAAGCTTCTCTTCAGGGGTAATGTAACCCCGAGGGGGAGACGGTTTAGAAGACCATAAAACCAGTCGGTGATCACTTGCTTTGCCGGAGAGAGGTGAAGTTGTGTTTATGAAACTTTTTCGACTTTTTCGACGCCATTTTGGTTATTCGTAGATAACACGTTGATTTTATCGTTATGATACTTGATCGTTTTTATTTTAAAATATTTTAGTTATTTTAGACACTATAAAATCAGAGTCAGACAGTTATCGTGTTTAAGCCACAAACGAAAATACAAATATCTTAACATGTTATAAGTGTTTATGTACTGTGGTTTAATAACTAATACATGATAGAAATGGTGAACGTTGTGTACCGCTGTTGCTGCCGATACGTTGTGTACCGCTGTTGCTGCCTAAACGTTGTGTACCGCTGTTGCTGCCGATACGCACTCAAACTTCACGGAAGGTCAGCGACATAATAAATGCTGAGTGGCGTCCTGTTTTTTGTGTCATTATTATTAGTTTATTGTACTTTAATCCTCACGCCTCACTGGTTTTTGAAGTGATAACTTCTTATGGGAGGGTAAACCGCTTCGTTACGTAACGCGTTACGGCGCCAGTATGTCGGCTTCCCTTTCTCTCACGCATACGGCAGCGGTAGGCTCCTCCTCTCTCATTTTAACCCACAGCGCTAAATAGATTAGTTTAAATTATCACTTCTGGCGGGCGTCCCGAGACGCACACGTTATTAAAAAAATATTATTTGTGTGTTTTTTGTGGCATTTAAGACACGTATTTAAAAAAAAAAAAAGTGATCCAATGCCCGAAAACAAATCAAATATAAACATAACAAATCTTATAGAACACTGGCTTCTGCTCGCTTCGTACCTATACCTACCTACGTAAAAAACATTATGGTACAAAAACATCTATACCAAGATTAATAAAAAGCTGCTGAGGCCACATTAAGCCACAATCGAACATACAAATATCTAAATATTCAAAAAACTCTCACAATTCACATTTTTAATATTAGATTTTTCATAGAGACCCGTGTCAATAACACCTTTTATAAATTGAGTGAGATTTGCAATTCATTGTTACGGTAACGCCGATGCCCGTCTTACAATAAAATTCTATTCTATTTCGTATGTACACGCTAGACTTGTGACTTTTTGCATTGAGAAGGCGTCTAGTCTAGAACTTTCTCTGTATCTACTTGTAAAACCGTCTCGAAATAATTTTATCGAACCAATCTTCGACCTCCCAAATTAGGCGAATTGTCGGGTATTCAATATTGGTGGACAATGCTCACAACACCATCTATCTAGCCACAAATTATGTTTAGCTGGTATTGAGGTGACCAGATGACTGATATAATACTTATATGATTCTTTTTAACATCCAGACAGAACGTTTGTCCTAGAAGGGAATCGAACATTTTTGTAATGAACGTAGGTGTATTTACAAAAAAAAGTATGTATTTAGTATACCTATCAGTATTGTGGTACAGTTAACACAAACTCAGCTTACTTTAGAGCCAGATGATGCTGTATGAAATGTCCGGTTATTTATTCATGAATTTTAACCTTGTAAAATCCTTAAGTTTCATATAAATATGTAACTACTGTGTGCCTACTATGAAGTACTAATGATTACTGACAGATTCAACTGAATGAGGCACGGGACATGCAGATAATGACAGTAAGTAGATACGTGACCGTTCTTGGAGTCTCACTCAGTAGTTCCTCCTACGCCTACTAGTCGAATAGGGTTACGTCTGTTTAATAAAAAAAATATGAGTCTTCTTTTTCTTCGTTAATGGTGTGTGTCATAAAAATTAAATTTTTGCTAGTGTCAAGTGTTTATATTGTTTATGGTATGATGGCTCATTGTCGTTCGTCATTATATATAAAATGGTGTCTTTCACAAAAAATAATTATGCTAATTATTTTTTCTCGAATCACAAAAGACACAAAGCTCTAATTCCAAATCTCCACACTCAAGTCAATAACTCTAGCGCTATCTATATACTAATACGTAAAGCAAAAACTTTGTACCCCTTTTACGAAAATTGCGCGGACGGAGGAGTATGAAATTTCGCACACTTATACTTTCTATAGAGGAAGGAGTGCAGAATTACAATTTTTTTTTTAAATTATGCATAAAAAACACATTAATTATTAATTAATTATGGTCGAATTTCGACCAGTGGGCCACCACTAGTTTCAAAAAATACCAAAATTACTAATAAAACCGGAAATAACTGGAGAAAAATAATTATATGAGAGCTTTCGCCTGCCAGTGTGAAAAAGTTATTAAAAACGAACATTGTTGTTTGTTATTATAAATAGATATAATTTATAAATAGTTTATGTAAATGTTATTAGTACCTACCTCTGAGGTATTTTGAACAGCAATTATTAATAACACATATTTAATAAACTTTGTTAAATTATTCAATTGCGTTTTGATATTTGGAAATCATCAACTGGTCCAACCGTTTGATAAATTCATAATTCCACGATTTGCACATTATATTGTATTAATTTTTATATAACGTCCAGCAAACAAGGATACGGCCCACCTGACGGTAAGTGGTTACTGTGTAACCTATGAGGCTTGCAATACCTGATCACACGCACGTTGCCGACCCAAGATATGTCCTTTTGTCTGTTTGGACAGATATCACTTGCTTCAGTACTCTTCAAACCTAAAAACATCAACGTTTGCACACTTCTGCTTGGAGGAAGAATATCTGGCACTGTGCTCGTACCCACAGAGACTGGTACAAACTATAGGCGGTATAAACTGCATTGAAGAGACAGCCCTGTTCTTCAATTACAGTCTGTCCATCAGTCCGTCAGCTGGTTGACGTAAAAACCGCATACCGCGAGAGATGTGCACGCGACTATCAGTGCATTAGGCATGCATTGTTGGGATGTCTTGCGGGGAAGTGCCAATATAACAAAAATATAAGTTAGATGTACTTACCTAGGAATAGTTTGATAATCGAAAGATCTTTGTAGGTGAGTTACTTACTCAACGTGTCTGACGTAGAAGCGCGTAGAAATTTAAACGCTCGAAAGGAAAATAAGCCACTAGTTATTTCAATCCAGTGTGGTGAAAGGATTAATGTACGCCTTAGAGCCTTTTTTGAGCTATATATAATAAATAAATTTTCCTAATAATTTCAGAATATATGCTTCAATTTTAAGAGCCTTGTCAGGTACTTCCAAACAGCGGATTTGGCTGTACGGGGGGACATTGGACTCTATCGAAAATAACAAAATTACATCACGATAAAACAAATAGTCTGTGACCTAGAGCTCTGATTAGGAGCGAACAGACAGACAGACAGACAGACGAACATAGCGAAACTATAAGAGTTACTTGTGGACTTCATAACCCTGAAAATTAGTAACTATTCGGCTAGTATATTTCATTATTATAGGTACCTAAGCATTGTAGTTAATTGGCCGAGCGAAGCGAGTGTCTCCGTTTCAGCTTAGGCAAAAATGCTTTCGGTATGTCCGGCGTCTGTCCGGATGTTCTCCTCTACAGGTCGCATTTCTCAAACGATTCTCATGAAATTTTGTGAGCAGGTTCTATAACTATGTAGTTTTTTTTTGACCATTCAGTTTTTGGAAATTTTTCAAAATGGCTGAGATATAGGGGTTAAAAACGTAAAAAATATATATTTCAGTAATTTCGAAAAATGTTCACGAGGTCTACAGCTCACAGACCCACTAGTGTAGATAAGTAGCTACTTAAAACCACCGCAAAATTATAAAGATAACGATCGGCTAGATGTTTGTTTTGCGCATCGTGAATGTTTTTTGCGCGGTTGCTGAACGCAGCGCGTAGCGCGTGGTCGCCGGACCACATAATACCCTTGTCAGGAAGTCAGGAAGACTACTGCGAAACTTTACAAAGCTTCAACTTTTACAACTGACTAGTGAAACCTGTAACTACATAATACTTCAATTTACAAGAATAATCTATGGAACTCACTACAAACTCGTAACTACAACCGTAGCTCATTGCCTATTTCAGGAACATCTAATAAATCATCACCCTCTTCCTTCTCTCGATTCAGTTTATCATTTAGTCACGACGACATCATAAAAAACATTAAAGACAAGATATTAGGATAAACCAGGTACTGGTAGCGACGGGATCCTAACTATTTTTATAAAGTCTAATGCTTTAGCTAACAAAACGCCTCAACACAATTTTCATGAAATCGCTGAAGGGACATTTCAGATACCTGGAAAAAATAAATAGTAGTGCCTCTTTTTTAATTAGGAGCTATGAATCTGGTATCAAACTATACAAATATCTCTATTCTAACATGACTAATATTTTGTTAGTTAGAATCTAAAAGAATATTAAGAATTGTTTTCTATCACTAACACTAAAATCAACTCTCAAAACTTGACCACTCTTTCTTTAGAGGTCAGGTTTTGAGAGTTGTTTTAGAATTGTTTTATTCCTTTGAACTCCGAAAGAAAGATATCCTCCCGAATATAATTTATCTAAAACAGGTAAGGGGATTTAAGAGAAAAAAATTATTAAGATAATAATCGTGCAAAAAACGACTCTTAGTTACATCGTTTCTGAACGGTAAAACGACCGACAATACTTTTGACAACAGTAGGGCGATTATGGAACTCTAATTACAATCAATTTCTATCAGTTTTCATAGATTTCTGATAGACATTGAATGTAATTAGAGTTCCATAATCGCCCTACAGGTGTCATATTCCTCATCATAATAATTTTATAACGAAACAAATGTCAATTCGACGAATTCGACGAACATTTCAACTACAATTTACTCTACAACTGTACAACCGTAATCCCGATTTCGATATATCGATAAGCGTTCCGATGTATCGAAATCAGGATTACAGTCGTGAGTATGTTTGTTTATAGTTTTTTTTTTCTATAAATTTACTTATTTTAGTCTGAGTGCTTACTTTCAGTCAGTCTCGTAGCTTTACATATTGCATAAAACCTATAAAACATTAAAAAGTTCATTTCAGAGTAGCACAACTGCACCCGCGCATCTCGTTCGGACGCACTCGTGTGTCATCGATCGCGTGCCGCAACTAAACGCAGCTATTTGTGGTCGGACCTTCGACGACTAGTGCTGATGCTGATGGAGGTATTAGGTACGCGATTGGAGACGGTCTGTTTGATGGATACGTATGGAATGTTCATGTTTCGTGATTTACAGCGTCGTCCCGGAGAGTTATATCGTTATTTGACTGATGTTGAGACTGCTCTCACAGCTCAAGTGATAGTAGCACTACTTTCTGCGCTGTAGATTGAGGGTTCGGTTCCTTACCAGAATAAACTTTTGTGTGATGAACATAGTTGTTTATTTTGAGTGTTATATGATCGTATTTAAAAATATATATATGTATTCTATCAGTCACCTCATTCCAATTGTAGGTTTGCAAGATACGCTTTGTCTGGGGCTAGATAGTGTGGTTTGTATTGTTCATCAATATTTATTAACCGACTTTATCAAAAAGGAGGAGGTTCTCAATTCGTCGGAATTGTATGTTCACCGATTACTCGAAAACGGCTGAACCGATTTGGAAAATTCTTTTTTTGTTTGAAAGGGTATACTTCACAGGTGGTCAATTCCATTTCCATTTGATATCAAAATAGATCGATCTGAAAAATCAACGAAAATCTAAAACTTGTATACATCGATGATGTTTTCGTGTACTTCGATACCTCGCTGTCTCATTGAAGCGGTGCGTTTATTTGACCTAACCATATTACATATATACAAAATACATCTACTTTCCACTAAACATGTATTATAGGCTCAATTTCATTCAATGAAGTCTGCTTTCTTTTTAGTTTTTAAAACGTAATTATTTATTATTTGCCACTGGTTTTTCTTGGTAACTACAAAGGTGCATTTATACTGAAGCTGAAAATCATTAAATAGATCTCCTTGCATCTGGCGTCAGCTCAGTAACTCTGCCTTCTCTGTAGGTTGTGGGTTCGATAAATTATCATAAGTATGTATTTATAACTCGACAAGCTGATCTATCATTCATCTGGCTCCCATAGCACAAGCTTTGTTTAGTTTAAAGCTAGATGATGCTGTGTGAACTGGCCAGCAATATTTATTTACTTGCGAAATTTAGATATGACTATACCTATTCAACTTGCACATTTCTAGACATCAGTGAACCCTGAGTAAGTGGTATTTCGACATGAAGAAAACAAGTGTGGTGATAGACACTTGGTTTGCGACAGTCCGTCTGCTCAGTAATATTGTAAACACATCATAACCTAAGCTAAGGTAATGTTTGCTAAAGAAAGTAGCAACTCGAAATTTGTCGTCGAGCCGTTAAAATATCTTCAATTTTGTAACGAAGGTTTCTAAACTGTTTACTACTTAAAACTGGGCACTTCTCGTTTAACTGATTTATACTATATAACGGTATAGTAGCAGTATCTAAGTAAATTACTCAGCTGCCGTAAAACATCGACTACATTGTATTACCCTAAGAACCTACGTTTTTTGCCATACTAGTAAAATATTAGATTGTTCCGTTTAAAATGAATAGGTATCTTTTACAACAAAAGGCCGATCGTTAACGTAAACTAGGAATAAAAAAGGGCCCAGAATCGATCCCGGTGGCACCCTTATAACAATAATTGATCCTGAAAATCTCTCGCCACCACGTCAGCTTTTTGGACTCTATTGGATAGATAAAACTGTGTATGGTCAATCACCTTGTTTGGATGCCATAATATTTTATTTTATATAATTTATATTTAAGATTATGGTTGCATGACTCACACTGTCAAAAGCATTACTAGTATTAACTACAGATCGACAGAGACACTAATCTCTAATCTCTTCTTCTTTCTTTTCGTAAAGCAATTACCAGCAATAATTAATTAAGCATGCTGTAAGCTATCTATAGTTATATAGTATTTATGCTATTTATATTTATATAGTATAAAGTCTATACCAACAAAGTAATGGTTGTTTATAATTCTGCCCTAAGATCCCTATCTTTATAGAAGGAAATGATGGATGAGCTATATTACGAGAATTACTCATAATAAGTACCCATCTACCTAAAGACTGAAGACTAAAGTTGTGCTGGGGTGACATTTATGTTAATTTCATAAGATAAAAATCCTATGAACACTCACGACTCTATAATGCTGATCTATTTATATTAAACGCACTCTTCAATTTCTGGTTTGACATAAGATGACAATGATTTACTATTTTTGTAGTTTTTGCCATCGAATTAATTCTAATTCATTGAAATAAAGAGCTGATAATAAGTACAAGTGTATTGTAACTTTCTTATTTGTACGATCAGGAATCCGGGAGGATTATTTTTGGATATCTTGCAAAGTGAATATAGCGCTTTTATTTTATTTATTTCTCTCGAGTTATTTCCGATTTTATTAGTAGTTTGGTGTTTTTATTTAAATAGAGGTAAAGATTTAGACTCGGTTGTAAATAATTGAAATAAAAGTTTTGTGTTTTTTGTGATTCGAGCAAAAGCAAATCCGTTTAGTTACTTTATATAAAAGACACCATTAGTACAAAATAACGACGACGAAAATGAATGTGTGCCAATTATAAATACCCGTATAATATTTATAATAATGTGTTCTGATCGCGTAAGTTTAAAAAACTTTTTCATTTCATTCAGGGCAACATTACCTGAATGGGAAGCCCTGTGGCACCTGTTCTTGCCAATATCTGGATGGAACATTTTGAATCCATGATAGACCTGGCAGCCCATGGTATAAAACTTTAGAAGAGGTACGTCGATGATGTGTTCTGTATAATTAACGGGAATAACCAGGAAGTCGATCAGCTAACTGATTATCTGAACTCCATACACCCTAAGATTTGCTTTACACATGAAATGGAGGAAAACAGAATGTTAGCTTTTCTCGACCTTAAAGTGATGGTAAAATGTGACGGGACCTTGGCACACACAGTGTTTAGGAAACCTACACATATGGACAGATACTTGAATGCAGCGTCAGACCACCATCCAAGACACCTGGAGTCAGTAGTCTCCTCACTAGTAAACAGAGCTCATGACCTTTACGATCCTGAACCTCTGCAGGGTGAGCTAGATCATGTTAAAGGGGTTTGAAACGTTGTTGGATGTCGTTCTAACTGGAGGCGCAAACAGGAACACATTGATGTGAAAAGACAGCCTGCGTTCTTGCCTTATGTGAAAGGAGTTACGGACAAAATTGGTAACATGCTCAGTAGCTCAAGTCGATCTACACTCCACTCACCAAGATGACAAAGTATCTACGAACACCAAAAGACGTACCTCTGCAAGTTCCTGGGGTTTACAAAATAGATTGCAGCTGCGGGCGTTCCTACATAGGACAGACTAAACGCACGGTCGCGGAACGTGTTAAAGAACACATAGCGGCGGTCAAAAATCGACAAGTAAACAAGTCTGCAATAGCAGAGCATATCATGGACTCAGGACCCAATCACTGGATTGAATTACATAAACCTCAAGTTATATGTAATGAAACGTATTACTACAAGAGAATGGTTCGGGAAGCGATTGAAATTAAGAAATATCCTAATTTTAATCGTGAAGACGGTTTCAGACTCTCTGCCTCATGGAATCTAGTTATAGCTAAGTGTACTTAGCGTAGACCGGTTTCTCAATGCGTCATGGACATTAGTGTTGTGTGTCGTTCGAGTGTGCAGATGGTCATTTCTATTTCGGAAAAACAAGTGAGGGTAGTTGCAAAAAATGCTGCCCCCGCTTCGCAGAGCCAGTACTCCAGTCATCCCGTGACCACGACAGAGTGTAAACCTGTCGAAACGTCGGGAAAAATAGGTAAAAAATACGATAAATACCCGTAAATATTTAAAATAATGTGTTCTGATCGCGTAAGTTTAAAAAACTTTATTTAAAAATTAGATATGTATTTATTCAGACAACAATAGTCCATGGTGTTAGGAAGCACTTAAAACTAGGTTAGTATATAAAAACTACCAGTGAGTCCAGTGTAGTCTTCTGTATGAGTGTCCCCACCAGAGGAGATAGGTAATAATAAGCAATCGCGGTCAGGATGCTGTTGCTGCTTGCAAATGACGATGGACTGGGACTTTGTGACGATATTAATAACAAAGATAACTACTTGACATTGGAAAAATTATCTTTGAAGACAGATGCCGTTATAGGAATAGAAGAAACTGACTCTTCTAGGTTCTTCGTTTGTCATTTCATAAAGTTGCATAGCACTTCTAAATTCATGTTTTTTTTCTCGTGCTGTAGCATGTTTTATTCAGTAATCTTAGCGGAATTTTAATCAATAATTTGAGCTAAGAAGCTCAAGTATGGACAATTTAATTATAAGTGTATTATGGTGCAATGTGATTTGAACGATGAGGAATCCCTAGAAAGTTCTAGACGGGGACTCCGCGATGACGTTTAGAATAGTAAATTGACGATCGACATTCAACTAAGACAAACAATCACTTGACACTTGTAACACCCCCTATACCTAGTACTACTTCTCGTTGCACCTAACCTTTTTTTTTGCCTTCTCTACTAATTAAAAGTACCTAATTAACCCCAAATAACTAAATGATATTATATAATATAATTTAAATCCCTAAACATACTTTGATCTATTATTAATTTGGCCAATGATTCGTCTAGTGGTTGTGATTAAAATGCTACGTTGTGTTTCGAATATAGTAACTCTGATTCTTTAAGAGAATTATGTTGAGATATGTATTTAAAATATTATAACTTTATTATTAGGAGTAATCATCCTCTATAATGAAGAATATCTTTGATTTGCCTACGCTGTGGTTCGATATTTAATTTTATAATTATATAAATCATTGTCCTTTAGTTATATTATAAACTGCATAAAGTAAATAAGTATTATATACAATCTAATCTTACAATGAAATCTTATTATAACGACTTATGTTATTTCAATATTTTAATTCGATATCAGTTCTTGTCATTAATTGTTATTTTGTATAATATCAAGCTCCGCACGCTTGATATCTACACAAACAGCAGCCTAAATCATTTCCCAAAGTCGATCTATCTTTTTATCAAAATCCATCAAAATCAGTTCAGCCACGAAACGTAACAGACAGACAGACATAGTCACTTTCTCGTTAATATAATATAGATAATAGTTTTGGTAGTTTCAATAGTTAAGTTAAGTAATCATTCTTGTTCTATAATAATACTTCCTAATAGCGGCTTATGTCATTCTAGTCCTACATTGATGTATTTTTATTGCGGCTTAGATCACCAGCCCCTCCTCGCTAGCGATAGTAGGCTTCTTTCCATGTAACCTGGACAGCCTTCCTCCGCAATAGACAATGTTATGTCCCAAGGGAACTCTAATTTAAATTTTGACAACAAACAAAACATTTACTTTAGTAATTAGTATGTCTGTCATGGTTCAGCAAAGGGGTATCAGAGGGCTTAATCTTTTATCAAAACGTCCATGTAGTAGGTCAGTCCAACACATTCAAGGGCAATTACTTTACTTTTGTCTGCAAGCAACTCACATACCATCCATCCACTGGTTAACCTTCTAGTATCGCACTTTAGAATGCAACTGGATACATAGAAGAGCCCTGCCTAACTCCTATCCTACTTGGCGAAGTTTCCTAATCCTACAACAGAAGAATCTTACCCTACTTGACCCTAATACAGATTATTATCTAATCCAATATGTTGTGATTTTATTTGTTAGATTCGTAGAGTAAAGAAGATTGATAATGTTTGATAGATATACCAATTATATGAATAGTTTAACTTTAATTTCATGAATAATAACAAATTTGGATAGCTTAATTCTGAGCCTATACTATTACTAGGTAAAAGTCTGAATTAGATAAAATTATATCAACAGTAATATTCACACTGACTCTTCGTCGATAGCAGCTTTAGTCTTTTCATAGATTCAAGCAAGCTAGAAGGTCTTTCGCCTCAAGAGTTTGATAGAACTTATCTAATATGATTATTAATAAATCAATAGTAAGACTCATCCATAAGATCTCCATGAAATATGTACTACAATGTACAAATAATGATTATTTGAAATTAAGGTGTAGGAAAACATTATTCCATTTCATACGAATTTATAATTGCTTTCAACTAGACATTTATTATCTAGTGCAATGTTTCAGCTAAATCTTTGGTAAATAATTGGTATTAATTATTATATCATATCTATATCATTGGATAATTGAGTTTATAAGTTTAATAACTTTTAGTCAATGATAGTTTCCCCACTGATTCGCGCACCGATATAGTATACAGGTAAACTACGTAGTCCTACGAGAACCATAAGTAGATTTATACTACTGTATAAGTATGGATAATAGTAATTCGACAACCTTGGCAAACTGGTCAAATTGTGTTGTGTACCTGATGTCCTACCTAACCTAATCTGGTGTGTGAATCAGCAATAATGGAAGCAAGCTTCGTACATTTAATTGTGTATGTCACTCATCAGGGTACAATGATGAGCTACCTAGCTGCTAATTGGGGGACAGCGAGTTGTAAACCTCGACTTTGTACCTAACTCCTAGTACGTCCCTACAATCTACATCCGACAGACCGAAGTCCTGGGATGTCATCTGTAGATTAAAGGCAATATAATGTGCAAGTATATAAATAGATAAAGATAGACTATGCCGATTGCTTCTGTTAAGTCCGGTTCTGCCTTCCTTACACAGAATGCAACCAATCATAGGGAACCATTAAGCCGATCCTCAGGAGAGGTAAAATCTGGCTCCAGGCTCGTTCCGAGAGGTCCTTGGGGAACTCCTAACAGGGTGGGAAAGCCAGACTTGAGTATAACACCGCTAGGTTTCCATCTGACCCACAGACTATGCCGTGTAAGAGCTTCATACAATTACTTTGAATCTCGTCTTTCTTCACGAACTCTTAAACAAATTTCCAACTCACTGACCTGATAAACTATTACGTAACTCACACAATGAAACTATCACAAAAACAACGTACGACAAGACACCACGTAATTGTAGGAAACCATGAGAGAAAAATCTACCGAAAACGTTCAGCTCGACCTGTCTCACGCCCCTCCTATTCCAGAATCCAAAACCCGCCGTGTTCTTTTTCATCTTTTTTTCTCTTTCTTTCCATTTTCAAACACATTCGAAATTTCGATTCCATTTCAATTTACGTCCCAAGCTCCGTTTAAAAAAAAATCAATTTATTCCCAACTTTATGTAATTATTTCATGATTTATATATTATATCGTGAACATAAATGGATTTTAATTTATCCATTCTAGTTTTAATATTGTTTTTATATAGCTATTTAATTGTTTACCCTTTCGAACTCAACCTCCTTAAAGATCTTCCCGTCCCAAATCATTCTATCAATAATATATTAATAGAAGGATAGATTATTCTATCTTATAGAATCAAATTCTATTTAATCTTACTAATTCAAATCCAGTTTTAAAGTCTAGTTCAAGCATACTATAATAGTTGTGAACCATAACGGAATGACCTTCTGTTCCGTTACACACTGGCAAAATTGCCATCATAAATGACACATGCCATTAATGAAGAAGAAGAAGAATACTCTTCTTAGTAAACTGGTAGATACGTAAAGCAAACTAAGAACCGTAGTCTCTCCTTCCAATATTACTCAATTAAGTTGAAAGCTTCATTCAAGAATCTGACTCCATTAACCTGTCGCTCGCATTAGTGCAGAACAATAAGAGTTATTATTAGTATCTTTTCACATTTACACATATGCCTAAAAGGCTCGGTGTTTTGATTCTATAGACTTGAAAACGATGGTACGCATAGCCAGTAGAGGATGAAAATATTGATTGAACTTAAAAGTATTTTTTTATTTTAATTTTAAATTACAATTACATTGTCCTAACAGTGCGGACACCAAAACGACAACGGAAGCACATATGTGCAAGTTCATAGTAGAGTTGAATAAAAACAGGATCTTAAAGAACTTTATTGAAAACAGAAGAGGAAAGATAAATGGCTGCATTATATGCCACGACAACTTCATAAACATCATCATAGGATAACTGGAAAGAATGAGTGGAAAAGGAAGGTCATGAATTGGTTGAGGCTCTCTGTGTCCACGTGTTTTCACGTCATTTTCTTGATACGACTTCTTCTTTTTGCGACTTATGCGTTTGTTCTTTTCTGCTTTTGTCACCTTATTATTGTCCCCCAGAGTAAATGCAACTGATTGATGCTAGTAAGTTCATTAACCTAATTAAGGAGAAGGAAGGTAGGTGTCAAGTTGATATCAAGTGATCAAGGTGGCTGCGCTGGTGAGAAACAGGTGGAAAGAGCTGCATCAATCACCGACAGCTCTTAAATTAAAAGAAAATATATAAATTTATCCGGAATTGCAGCTTGTTTTGGTTGAGGACACCGTGATTTCGTGATCGGGACCAATGGATTAATATTGCGACAAGATAGTAAATGGTCTACCTACTTACCAAATTACCAATACCTACCTACCAACTATGCAGTTGTATTGCGAAATTTAGAGAGGTGTCCAAGTGCATGTGAAAGGCTTGTTTGAGTTGCACGCGCGTATCATGCTGATCTTGTCCAGGGTTACTGAATTATCATATCACTGTGTTTATGATTTACAAAATTGCAATAATTGATATCATTTTAAGACCGTTATGACGACCGCTACTATTCTAAGCATTGAAAAGCGCGTGTGCATTAAAGTGGAGTCACATTTTTACGTGATTTTGTCAGGAGTATATTGGTTGATCTGTTGATCGTATTGGATATACGATCTTTTGAATAAATTTTACATATTCTCTTCGCTCAGCTTCAATGGAGTGGATCCCAGGACCTACCTACAAGTATTTCAGATCTAAGCTCAATCTGAGACCGACTACCGAGCAACTTTTTTGATAGTCCTGAACAACGAGATAAAATAATATTTCATTTGAAATATAAAATTTTGTTCTGAAATATGGTCAGACATATCTCGGTACGCTCAGAATCCGTCATTCCTTGGTCCGCTTATCTATAATAGACTGAATTCATTGGCTAAAATCTATACTCCCAACTACAGTAATTATAAGAAAATCCTTAATGATTCCCTCCAAAGTATGTCTTGAGTAGTTGTTATTTGTATTAAAATAAATATCTTTCTTAAAGAAGAATGGTGATTTTTTCTGATTTTTATTTAACATAATATAAAAGACATTATTTAAGATTCTATTTACCTATTCTATTCCATATATCTCACCTGAAACACAGGATTACCTAGTTCAGGCTCGTGTTAAACACCGATAAAACCTTTGTCATCATTATTCATTATTAATGTTCATCATTCACCTGAGGGGCTGAAAGTTAATTCACTCTTCTTTATTTTCATCAACGATCTCTGAACAATCTCCTAGATGAACCGAGTTTAAGACCTTGTTTTAGTCAATAATGGTCATGCTTTCTATGCTCATTGACACACTTGCGTCACTAATTGAACCGACGCTATAATGGAGCAAGTTAATATAGACCCCACTCAATGTGTCAAATAAAATCCAGCTCACGCAAGGCTAAGTCCAGACTACAAGGTCCTTGTCTCGAAGCCACTACAGTGTAATAAATGCATACGACGGACACTGAGACGTTCTTCATATTGAAAATGATAGTTGCCGTTCGATATGAAGGCTCTATCAAATAATCAGCTCGTTATAGTGAAGGATACAGATTATTTAATACTTGTAATGATTATTATCTATTGATGTTATTTTGTTTGTTTGACTATGACGCAGATATCTTAAGGAAATTTCTAGTTATTTGTTCAATAAGAACCTAAGCACAGTTATTTTTTGCTGCGAGTGCTGTCTTTTAAACGAACTAGCGAAGTAGCCCTGAATTGAATAATGAGCGTAGCGAGTGATTGATGAGTGATTCTAACTGAGCACAGTGAATAATAGATAGATTGATAGGATAACTCTTTATTGATATTCCTCACGGAAAATTACAAAAATCTTCGATCTCTGCCACCATGCAACGTCCAATCGCAAAATACTAACAGTAAAGATTGTGCAATTAAGAGGGTATGACTAAAATCATTTTAACCGCCATATTAGATTCGTTTCTCTATTCAAACATGTTATGGGTACCAAATGGTTCAGCTATTTAATAATTTAGGTACTTTAAAAAAATGCTACACTTGAATTACCAATCCAAGTAAGATTTGAAACTTACCTGACTACTAACGAGCTGATTACTTGACGTATAAATGACAAAAAAACATAGCCGATTGTTCGAACGGTTGGAACTATATATAATTACATAGGAACCTCATAATAATTAGCTCGAAGAAACCTTTTCGATTGATAAGATGTAGGTCATAGGTTTCTTCGAGCTAATTACTATATGATTTGACGACATCTGTGGCGCAGTGGACTAAGGTTCGGCTGAGACGCAGAAGGTCGCGGGTTCGATTCCCGCAGCAGGACAAATGTTTGTATGATCTGCAAGCATTTGTCTCGGGTCTGGGTGTTTCTATGTATAATATGTATGTATTTACAATATATATATATATATATATAAGTTGTATATCAGTCATGTGGTACCCATAACACAAGCTCTGCTTACTTTGCGGCCAGATGATGCTGTGTGAAATGTCCGGCATTATTATTATTATTATTATATAGTTCCGATGTATATTTATGTGTGTATTTTTATTCCAATGTTTCCAATTCCAATTTTATTCTAATGTGTAATTATATAGTATCTATAGTTCTTAATTGTTATGATATTAATAATTACCTTAGAGCCGCATAATCATAGTTTTCTGTGCTTGTACCTGCAAAAAAACATACTTTGTGAGTCAACCAATCAATGAACCAAACAACAACCAAATTTAAAAATGTACAAGACTGTAAATACTTTGTCTCCTTATTGCATAACACTTATTGCCTCCTTATTGCAATACTGAAATGAGGACAAATATAATAAGTAGTAGTACTCTAGAGTACTACTACTAAAAAAATGCTTATCTAGATAAACATATTTTTTGCTCACATGCTATAGCAACGGTCGGCGACTATACTTTACGACTAAACGACTATTTTGCGGTTTTCACTAAAAAAGATCACCCCTAAATCGTAATATACTAAATATAATAATATTTTCATGCGTTTTATGGATGTTTCTATGAATTCAAGTTAGGTCTTAGGTCTAATAAATAACTTCGGACATTTCACACAGCATCATCTGGCACATGCATGACTGATATACTACTTATATACCTTTTTTTTGTAACAACATATTAAACATAGAAACATCCAGACCCGAGACAAATATGTACTTGCAGATCATACAAATATTTGTTCTAAGGCGGGAATCGAACCCGCAATCTTCTGCGTCTCAGCCGGACATTACCCCACTGCGGACATTACCCCACCCCACCCACAGAGGTCGTCGATCGATTCCCTCCCAGAACAAAAATATATGTGATGACCAAAGGTTCTGTGTCTGGGTGTTTATGTAAAAATATACAAGTGTAATATCAGTCACCTGTGGGGCGATTATGGAACTTTGATACTATCAAAACATTGATACTAATAGCTTTCAGTTACTATTGATGAATTGGTATTACAGATTGCTGCGATTTCTATCGGCTTCTATCGCTAGTTACAATGTGAAGTTGGTGTCAAACTATAACTCGACCAATTTACAAAGTATGTTGGTAGGAACCGTATTTAGCGTACTAAGCATTTAAATAAATCGTATAAGTTTGATTGAAATAATGCCTATTGCTAATCGAAATTGATAGACATTGATACCGATTGCTAATAGAAACTGATAGACATTGATTGTATCAAGAGTTCCATAATCGCCCTACTGGTCACCATAATAGAAGCTATGCTTAGTCTGAGGCAAGATGGTGTTGTGTGATACTTTGTTATGCTAATTATGTTAACCAAGTCGTAGCCAAATAGTTTTTATGTCTTTTAACACAGAGCTTAAGTTACTCAAGTGTATATTTACTTAACAAAAATAACATGTCTTATTGAATACTTGGTGAAGCACAATGGCTGCGTTGTTGGTTATATACAGTTTAGTATTGCATTGTGTATTGCAATGCATTGTGTGGATAAAGTACAATACTTAATTGTAGTACCAACAATCTAATACTGTCTAGGTATATATATATATATGATACATATATATACATATATATGATATATATATACGAGGAACAGCTCGCGAGTTCGTCCGCGTGAATATCAGTTAACGCGGTTGGATAAATATTATTACTATGTCCTTCCTTGAGGTATAAGCTTACTCTATAATAAATTTCGTCAAAGTCGATTCAGTAGTTTAGCCATGAAGTCGTCACAAATACACTCGAGAGCAATGAATCCGAGTCACTTAAAGAAACCTATAAATCTTGGAAACTAAGAATGCTAGCTTGATGAAATAAATTGTGTTTAATAGATAATTAAATACTCCTTAAATTAAAGTAGTAAAGTAGATAGTGAATAGTAAAAGTAATAAATAGTAAAGTAGAAGTAAACTTCTTATTGTAAAGTAATATAATAAAAAAAACAAATTTGAAAAAGGGAGACTTTCAAAGATGGGACCACGAAATTACTACATTTGATTTTGCTTTTGTTTCTAATCTGTCATTTAAGTGAGTATATAAACCATATTCATGGTGGGTATATAAACCATATTTATTATTCAAGATGTAATCATGTCGCTTACACCTGAAGAATGCACCAGAATACTCACAATGCTGGAAACCGTCAGGAGTCAGCGCGTCAGCGTTTTTGTAAGATTTTTCATTGATGCTTCGCTCCTATTGGTCGCAGCGTGATGTTATAAAGCCTTCCTCGATAAATTAACTATCCAACAGAAAATATTTTTCAAATTCAAATCAGTTGTTCCTGAGATTAGCGCGTTTAACCAAACAATAAAACTTTTCAGCTTTATAATATTAGTATAGATAAGCTAGCCAAAACCTTGCAAAATGTATTTAGATAAGAATGAGTACTATAGACATGTAGTACATTTTTTCAGCTGCATAATTAATAATAATAAAAACGACGGAATTACCAGGTAACAAACAACAACATGAGAACCTCTTCCATTTTTCAAGTCAGTTAAAAATACATCAAAAGCATTCGTTTAGCTGCGGTTCGACGCCATTTAAGTGAGTACAATTTGCTCGCCTGGCTAAAACATAATAAAATGAGTTTTATGGTACAAAATGTTATGGAAAAGCATTACGATGTATCATACATAAGAATCAATATAAAATAATTATATCTTAGAAGTGTAGGTTCAAAGTTAAAAGCAATTAAAGTTTGTAAAGTCTTCTAAAGTACTAAATCTGAGAAAAGCTCATATTGTTTAGGGAATTGCGACGCTGGTGGTCATTACAAAGCAGGTATGTCATTGCGTTTTGCTGGAGAGTGCTAGTGTTGTGCATAGCATTCGGTTTTTCGTCCTTTAGAAAACTTCTAAAAATAAAAAAACGTGTGCGTCTCGGGACGCCCGACAGAAGTGATAACTTAAACTAATCTAACTAACGCTGTGGGTTAGAGTGAGAGAGGAGGAGCCTGCCTACCGGTGCCGTAGGCGTGAGAGAAAGGGAAGCCAGACAGACTGGCGCCGTAACGCGTTACGTAACGAAGCGGTTTACCCTCCCATAAGAAGTTATCACTTCAAAAACTGGACATAATAATAATGCTGTTTATTTTACACAGCATTATCTAGCCCAGAAGTAGGAGAGCTTGTGTTTTCGTTAAATTTTTTTTTGGAAATACAATACATTATACATAGAAAAACACCCAGACCCGAGACAAATATTTGCAGATAATACATTTGTCTCGGATCGAACCCGCAACTTTCTGCGTCCAAGTGATCGTCAAAAAAAATTATGATATAATTTGTGCCTTCAGTTCAAGGAGACCGTAGACCTATTTGATATTAATTTCATCTCGATACCATGAAGGTATTTGTGAAAAAGGGCTTTGACACTTTTGAGCTTGGATTTGGGCTTTTGGGCTTTTTAGGGTTGTTTTGAGGAACGTAACCCTAAAAAAACCATGTTGGTATATGATCTACTACAACTCGACTTGGCATCCGTAACAAAATTAGCAAGGATAATACAAAAAAGCGTTAAGTAAGACCAGACCAGTAAGAGAGTTTCTAGCCAGATTCTTCTTAAACTGAGGTTTGTTTAGGAGGAAACGGCAGCTAGATTCACTAGATATAGAAGTCGATTCAAAATGATCTTTGTGATTTTCTTTGTTGATCAAAAAGTGTATACAATATATTCATTTGAAAAAGATAGAAAGTAAGAAAAAAAATGTTTTATTTGACCCACCATCTAAGACATAGACACTAATATAGTTTAAAAAAAACATGAATGTAAAACAAACGTATAATACATACACGTATACAAAACACCACGGTTGTTGTGATGCCTTTTCTCAAGCTTTGTACTACGTATGCGCGCACAAACACGTAATAATAAACTCATATAATGCTTCCTATCTCATTTTCTCGCACGTTAAATCTTATGATTTGATGTGTCTGTCTCTTTTTACTGTCGCTTTTTCGTTTCATCGATTTTCAAATCACAACAATGCTAAAGAAGTATTCACTTCAAAAACATAATAACTAAGTACCTAGATTGTTGTGTGGCCAATAGGTCCCCACCTCAGCATTTTGCTGAACTAAACCAAAAGAGGATCGGGGCATCGCTGATTTTCAGACGGAGCCTAACGTGATAATGTGACGTTACGAATACCGATAAAAACATAGACATTCAATACGTGACCATTATAAATAAATAAAAAAAACGCGAAAGTGTCGTGGAATACTCGGTTGGAACGTTGTTCCTATCGTTGTATATTATTATTGATAAACGTATTATATTATTGATTAACAAATACAAATGAATGAATTACTAGCGTCTGAGACCAATTAAATGAAATGCAATAGAAACTAGAACTAGAACTAACTAATGAATTGAAGGAATGATAGGACTTTTCTTAAATTATATATATTTTAGAGTTGTGAAAATAAACACTTTATTCTACCTACACCATTCAATTCATCTAATTCATTCATTCATCTAATTAATTAATTCGTGTTATCCTAAGGATAACCGTCTATACTAAAGACGAAAATTCGGGACTGAAAAATCTTACAATTTTGTATCGCCTAGCCCCTGATTGAGGCCTAGAATAATTGAGGCTCCAAAGATACACCACGTTTACACCACGTCGCTAGTAGGGGAGATAGTTTGCCACATCATTGCGTTGCTAGTAGCAACTGGAAATTACTGAAATACTATAAATACTGACGTTTTTTCGGCATCAGCTTAGTATTTCGGTAACAAAAGGTTTGTAACTAAAGCTGCGCTGGTAGTGACCTCCCGCATCGCTAATGGGCCCTGAACCAACGCTGCAAACCACATAAAGCGCTCTTTATGTAGGAACATCTCGTTTGAATCCCTCAAGTACCGTAATATTAATTATTCAAGACACATTACTCTACACAAATAAAGTAATAAGCGCAGTTCATTCACTTAGAGCAATTATCTCGAAGCCAATGAGTAGGTACTAGAGCACATAATTTTCCAGATTAGTAAACCTTAGCATGTTATGAATAAGTGCGAGAATGGCGTAGGTTGTGGTTATGCCGGGTTATGACGGTGCGATATGCTAGGATGGTCGGCGCTGAAGCGTGCCGAATTGTTGCCCAGCTACGTTCAAGTTTCTTCCTAGAAATTGTACAGTAAGCTGTAAAAAATGACTGTAAATCGAACGATGACAACCATCACAGCAAATACTTATTTATATAAAATAACAAATGACGAACGACTAGATAATCATAAAAAAATGGTTGTCTGTAAAGTCGGTTTACGGACGATAGTTTAACGTGACAATGGTCTCAATTCTGTTGGCACCAACCTAACTAATTTTAGCTAAAATTATGTTTTGAACTGTCAAATTAACCTTTGGTATTCTGCTACTACCAACTTATCCTAATTTAATTTTATCTAACTTAATTAAGCGTTCCTAATTTAGTTATATGGTACCAACCGAATAGGTTTTACAAATGCTATGACTAACCAAATATATTTTAGACAAATCCTAATTTTAGAAATGACCCAACCGAATTGCTACCAATGTCGCAAACCGCATTTAATCTGTTTTGTTATGCAGTCTCGCTCCGATCGTAACGTTACAATGAGCGTAACGGGACAATGAGTCATCCTTTTTCGTGCGTGCAGCCAGCGTTCATCGATTTATTAGACGTTGTCACGTCAATAATGATAATCATTTATTTTTCTTATCAGAGAGTTGGTACGCTTAAGTTTTTATGTTACTACATCATCAAGATACGACTTTGTGACTATAAACAATATAAACACTTGACACTGACAACATAGTCTTTATTATGACACCTTGTCATTAACATAAAAGAAGAAGAAGAAGTAATCAGTTATAAATTTCGTCACAATGACGAAGTCGATCGTCATTTGTTTAATCTAGACGTCATCGCGGACTGACGTTTAAAATTTTCATTAAAATTTTCAGTATACAACACTTTTATTTCGAGTAAGTATATTGCGATAAGAAGTGTTATCTCGCTTAGATTACTCAATAATAATAAAAAACATGATACATCAAAATTTATTCTTATGTGACTTAGCTCTTAGCCAAAATAATATCAAATATTCGAAAGTGCACCAATCGAGGCGCACTTTAATCCTTTCACCACACTGGTTTGAAATTACTAGTGACATGAGAAGAATATCAAATGTAGCTATAGGTACACCAATTACAGGTAAGTGTCATAATTATTAAACAGTAGTAAACGTTAATTCAATACGTAATCGATTGTATCTATAAAAAAAATACTAAATATATTCCCACGGCCGATCCAATTTTATTAAGTTAGTTATTTTAATGGTAATTTCGACGCGTTTAATAACATAGACAACATTTTGAGGGTATTTTTTTCTACATTATTAATTTATTCGCTGACTGTACTAAATTTTGAGTTAATATTTTTTTAAGAATGGATGTAATAAGCTTTCTTAGAAATTACGATTGGTTGGAATTCCGATAAAACGTTCAGTAAACATTAGTAATCCGTCAGCGCGTGGGTTCTTGAAGTAGGTTTACATAATTCACGGCTCAATGAGCATTAAGTACAAATTGATTTATATAAGAATAAGTACCTGGATGACCGAGCTTTGCTCGATATAAAAGATGGATAAAACGACGATTTCCAAAAATGAAACCTAGCTAGATCGATTTTTCGCCTCCGAAACCTTCTGCATACTAAATCTCATGAAATCGTTGGAGCCGTTTCCGAGAATTAGATTATGCTGGTATATACATATATACAAGAATTGCTCGTTTAAAGATATTAAAGGTTCTTCTTTCTTTTCTTCGTTAATGGCCTGTGACATACTAATGTCAATTCTGCCAATGTCAAGTGTTTATAGTTTATAGTCAGTTTGTTTGATATAAGTCTTAGTCGATGGCCAGTTGTCAATTCTAGACGACACGCGGAATGGCGTCTAGAATTTTCTTGGGACTCCTCGTCGTTCAAATCACACTGCACCACAATACACATGCAATCCAATTATCCATACCCGCCCCGCAGCCACAATTTATCCATTAAAATTCCGCCAAGATTACTGAATAAAACATGCAATAAAACGGGTAAAAAATATTAAATTTGCAGAGCCATGTTGCTCCATGAAATGACCGACGAAGAATCCGATATTAAAGGTTGATTAGATAAAAGATCTTATAGCAAATTTGAGACGCGCTTGTCAAAAGAAATAAAGGTGACATTTCTATGAAAACCAAAAAGTACAAGCCTAAGCTTCTGGTGGGATTCTTCGTCTGTCATTTCATGGAGTAACATAGCTCTGCTAATATAATTTTTTTTACCCGTTTTATTGCATGTTTTATTCAGTAATCTTGCCGGAATTTTAAATGAATAAATTGTGACTACAGGACGGGTATGGATAATTGAATTATATGTGTATTCTGGTGCAATGTGATTTGAACGACGAGGAATCCCAAGAAAATTCTAGACGCTGTGTGACGTCTAGAATTGACAATTGACCATCGACTAAGACTCTAATAACAAACAAACTGACTATAAACTATAAACACTTGACACTGGCAAAATTGACATTAGTATGTCACAGGCCATTAACTAAGAAGAAGAAGAAGAAGGTGTCATTATGAAATTATGAAACTATGAATTTCATTCTTGGTTGGTAAGTGAGTGCTGTGGGAACCAGCTAAGTGGTCCCATACCCTCATCTGCCTACTTATTACGCAGTATACTGTTGAACTTTGGACTCTGGTAAGAACTGCGGTTTTTCGAATCCACTTAGGTATACCTACTCAAATCCTAAACTGTGAGAACCAGTAGTTACCTAACCATGGAAACCACAGGACTAAGTATCTTCATACTTAGCTAGGGATTATTTAAACCTAGTAAAGTCATCAAAGTGAAAGTCAATACAGTTTATTCATAACACCACAAGGACAACTTTGAATATTACGGCGGGTGTTTATCGCGTATTAGATACCTTTTAACTATTCCCGACGATTGTGTTGCAACAACCGTGGTCGCGGGCTGACAGGGCATAGGGAGCATAAGAGCAAGATCAAGCTTGGATCAAGCTCAAGATTTGATTCACCTAATTTGCTTTGATGCTTGAATTGATTTTTCTTTTGCTTTTATAAGAATATGTACAAGGAATGCAGAACCGCCACGAGGTCACTAAATATTTTTACTTCGTCTTTACTTTGCTAAATTTTTTTGTTTTAATATGTACTAGGAACGCAGAACCGCCAAGAGGTGACTTAGAGATTGGAATTACTTACCTAATCCTTAAGATGAATGTACTTATTCAATTGTTAAATAAAATAATACGCACATTATGCATACAAAGCTTGAACGCACTAGATTTTGCTACACTAAGCTGTTATTTTTTTATTGTAAATAAACTGTTAACCAAGAAGCTAAGAATCCATTTGTAGCGTAAATGCAATGTTTGTACTATACAATCCAATGAATATGATTCGTGAGAAATGCCTTATGGAAGTACATACTATCATAATACTAACTGTAGACTGAAATAACCCATTAAGCTATATTGATCGTCGGGAGCGTCTTGGATTTATTTTATAACTGATTGAAAATGCTTTTCTTGGCGAGGAGTTTATTTGTATGACGTTTTCGACAAAATATCTTCTCCACTGTTATAATCAAGCTCGGGTTTTCTCAATTCATTTTGCTATAAGCTTTAAATAATAAGTTTTCTTTTATAATACGATCAGTTAAAAAACAAATAAACCGTAAGACATCAAAACTATTTATTTTATTTTATTAGTGTCCATATCACATTCGAGAGAGGATGGTGGGAGATCTCAAAGGAAGAATCAGTTATAAGAATTTGGGGGAGACCTAGTGGTAGAGGAGAGCGGGTAAGTGGGTTACTAAATAAGATAAAAAAATATAAAAAAAACACAAGTACCATTAAAAATCGTCTTCTTTAATGTGAATGAATCTAGCTACCGGTTCCCCTTAACCCCAGTTCAAGAAGAATCCGACAAGAAACTCGTCTGGTCATAACGCCTTTTTGTTTACATATTAAGAAGTATTGTATTATGAAGTTATTTTTCTAATTGAGTCATTAGTTCTTTCAAAACAATGGTGATAAATGTGCGCTCAAAGGCTCTTTTCTTGCACCAGTCTTCAAGGGTTGGAAGTGTTAATACATACAAACATATACTTAAAAAGAAAATAATCATTTGTTTACGATTACGAATCCAGAACGAAACTCAAAGTCAGATCAAGAACGAAGCATAGGTTTTTTATAGCACTGTCATAAAAACCTATGCTAATTGTCACTTATAAATGGTAAATACCATTAAATGAGAGTTTTTCTTTTTACAATATTTCGAGAACAACTGATTAGTTAAGTTGATCACTCAACTAATCAGTTGTTCTCGAAATATTGGCGCATTAAACTTTGCCGAAACATCGGAAAAAATAAAAAAACATGCTTAATATTCCGTTCATAGTAATAATTATGTGAACAACTATGATAGTTTTAAAAATATAAATAGTTACATGATTTTATTAACATAATATCACTACATAGTATAAAACAAAGTCGTTTCCCGCTGTCTGTCTGTCCCTATGTATGCTTAGATCCTTAAAACTAGGCAACGGATTTTGATGCGGTTTTTTTTAATAGATAGAGAGATTCAAAAACAAGGTTTTATGATACATGCATAATTTAGTAGAGAAACACTGATAATTTTAGAGGTTTCAAATCTCATTAGACATTCTGTAGTATATTTAGTACAAGCATTGCATCCGTGCTAAGCCGGGGCGGGTCGCTAGTTCACTATAAATTAATAAATGCCGACATATCGGGAAATAGAAAAACCCATAAATATATATATATATATAAATAAATATTGCTGGACAATGCACACAACATCATCTAGCCCCAAACTAAGCATAGCTTGTATTATGGTGACTAGATGACTGATAGAATACTTATATATTTTTAAATACATACTTATGATACTTTATAACACCCAGACACAGAACAAACACCTATGTTCTTCACAGAAATGTTTATCCTGGGAGGGAATCGAACCCTCAACCTACAGCGCAGAAGGCAGAGCTACTACCAACTGAGCTCACAGGCCAGTCAAAATCATGGTATTTATAGTGAAATATAATGTTTGCTGTTTTTGATACGCGTTTAAGTTTTTTGTTCATACGCGAGTCTTAGTATCATATTATTTTCTAAACGATTAATTTCCATACTTATTCAGAAAATGAAGATATGTCACGGTCGGTAACAAAATCGTGACGTCTGTCCACTTTTACCTGCTTATAACAAGCGAAGCGTGATTTTTCGTGAGATTTTATACATAGGATTCTGGTTGCTTCAAATACACTGTGACGCATGAATATTTTAGGATTGGAAATTGATCCGCTCGTGGTATCCGCTAACCAAGTAATTCCTAACAGATTCACGAAGTTAAGCTACCTTCTGCATGGTCAGTTTTTGGATGGGTAACCGCAGAAGCATTTTTTTACATATATACATTTTATTTTATAATTTTTTACTCTTTCTATCCGCTGTACTCTATAAAGATCAGCTGAGGATTATAAAAAATGGTTCAGCACTCGCATCTGACTGTAAAATCGGGTTGATAATTTTTGCTGAATTATATAACACTTCGAGTGAGGATTTCTACGTGAAACTGATCCCAGATGAGTGCTGCTTGGAGACTGATTATGGAGACGACTGCGATAGTCTTCCAATTATTGGGGATTAGTCCCCCTGCTGACTAATAGAAGAGCTAGCAATGTACGGATTCATCTTTCCTGTGGGTTCTGTCGGCATGCGAGAGAGCTTACATTAAGGCTTACCTAAGTGCACGAAAGGAGCCTCTGAGGCCCACTTTAATCCTTTCACCACACTAGTTAGAAATAACTAGTGATACGATAAGAAGAAGAAGCATTTTTATTTCTCAGGGTGTTTTCGTACTTAGGAGGGCATGTTAAGCATGATCCAGGGTTTTTTAAGAAATGTTCTTGTGGCCTATTATCTACTTCACCAGAATTGGCTACTGACTTATACGAAGTACTCATAGTAGTACTTAAAAGAATAGGGTAGAAACAAATGAAGATTTGGGAAGGTTTTGGGTAGAGCCGAGAAAAATATTAATTAAAAGATAATGCAAACCTAGAGAAATAAATCCATCCGCTTATTTTATATTTGCATGGAGCGCGTTGAAGTCTTGTAAGAGAGAAATAAAAAGTGTCATTTGTTTCACTTTAAAAACTTTCATGAGTTGTTACATTTAGAGAAACACGGGATACATATAGAGAATCTTCATCAGGGTGAGTTTGATCCGCGCTCCGCTTGCTCACGTTCGCGTTCAGGATTCGCACTGAATGAAACTCACGTTGCCGGGCGATTATGGAATTCCGCTACTATCAAAACATTGATACTAACTGCTTTTAGTCACTATTGTTGAATTGGTATTAGGGAAGGTTGATGTTGAGTCTCAGTCCAATGTTTGTCGAAGCAACAAGTCTGTAGAGCAGAGTCAAAGTGCGGAGTGAGTCAAGTGTTCCTGAAGATGCCTCGTGGAAAGGCGAAACACGTGTCGAATTTATTTTTGAGGTTGCATGTGTGGATTGGATGGTTTTTCAATATTCAATAATATAAAATACACGTGAAACAGTTGAGCTATCAAAGAACTGTTTAAAACGATCTATAGATAGCTCAACTGATCCAGAATACTGCCTGAGGGCAGCGTTTCGAAGACACTGCCGGCATTGCCACGTTGAATGGCAAAGCTAATACGCTGAGCTAGACAGGAGCCAGCTCTTGGGTCACGCAGTGTATCTACCAGACATCCTACTAATATTATAAACGCGAATGTTTGTAAGTATGGGTGGATTGATGGATGGATGTTTGTTACTCTTTCACGTAAAAACTACTGAATGGATTTTATTGAAACTTTACAATAATATAGCTTATACATCAGAATAACACATAGGCATAATTTATAAAGATATTGTGTGAATTGTCCAAAATATGACGATATAAGTGTCAAGTAAGTAGGAAAACATCTACCAACTGCGAGCTATTCTGGCGTGCGTTGCCAAAACCGCTAGAGTTACACTTAAGTAATGTATGATAGAAATGTTTATCTTAAATAGTCCTACAAAAAAGCCCGCCACAGTATATATCTGTATCTTATGTGTAAGCCATTATAGCCAAAATAGTGAACCATAACTACAATATAACTACAATAAAAATTGATAGTTTATTTCAAATGCACATTTAGTAGTAATATATTGATTCTTAAATAAATATATACTACTTTTATTGCTTCTGGTTATATTATAAATGTGAAAGTAACTCTGTTTGTCTATCTTTCTGTTTCTTTGTTATGTTTTCACGCCTAAACCGCTGAACCGATTTTGCAGAATGTTGGTATAAAGATAGATGGGACCTTGGAGAAGGACATAGGCTACTTTTTATGTGGGCTCCTGTTCCCCACGGGGCTAGATCGCGTTGTATTAATTGTTCACCAATATTTATATATTTTATTCACTCAAAGTAATTTTATCAATAATAAGGCCGGTATCGATCAAAGCTTGAATCGGTTGTAGATTAGTAAGTAATCAATGTTACCTATTCAAAACTCCGCGGCTCAAAACTTTATATAAGCTAACTTTATTTAAGCTATAGGTTATACAAAAACATAATAATATTTATTTACTTATCATGTCTGACTTGCATCAAGAGTTAAGCCACGATTAATTTAAGCTCAACTTAATTTCAATATGATTCGATAATATTGTTCTGCTAAATCGAAATTAAATTCCATGTATGTATACTTTACTATTGATGTTGTATGATTTGCACTCTGTATGTTTTTGTGTCTCTGCGATAGAGGTATTGGGCATCTTATAATAATATTAAAGATTTATAACCTGCCGGCAAGCGAGAGAGCTTACATTAAAGTTTACCTTTTACATCAAATCTACGAAAAGAGCCTCTGAGGCGCACTTTAATCCTTTCACCACACTGGTTAGAAATAATTAGTGACACGATAAGAAGAAGAAGAAGAAATAACATTTAAAGTAATATATATATATATATATATAATTACGTTTTAAAACTGAAAAGAAAACTTTTTTGATTTTTGTTGATTTTTTAAAAACCGCTCGACCGATTTCGATAAATACTTATAAAAAAACATTCCGACGCATTGAGAACCTCCTTCTTTTTTGAAGACGTTTAAAAAGAGCTTGTGTGTTATAAATCTATTAATATTTATTGACATTAGAATGACAAGGACCGACTATATTTTAGCTCCACGCTAGCTAATGATGCGATTATAAGATAATAATAATAATAAATAATAAATACTGCTAGACATTTCACACAGTATCATTTGGCCCCAAAGTAAGCATAGCTTGTGTCATGGGTTTACCACATGACTAATTGTACCGCAGAGGTTGCAAATAGCGGGTTTATATATCTTATCCATACAAATAAATTGTTTCTCTCTCTGTCTGTCTTATTGTCTACTTGTTGTTTGTTACCTTTTAAACAGGCTGATCGGATCCTAATTTGGTAGGGAGATAGATAATGGCCTCAATTCTGTTGGCACCAACCTAACTAATTTTAGCTAAAATTAGGTTTAAACTGTCAAATGAAACTTTGGTATTCTGCTGTTACCAACTTATCCTAATTTAATTTTATCTAACTTAATTAGGTGTTCCTTATTTGTTTGGTACCATCCAACCAAATAAGGAACGCTAAGGTTTTACAAATGCTATGACTAACTAAAATATATTTTAGACAATTACAAATTTTAGAAATACGGTTGGTTATTTGCCACCAATATCTTTAGATACAACACGTGTAATGCCGCGGGCAGCATCTAGTAATAAATAGGTAATACTTTTCATATATTAGTTTTGTGATAAACTCTGGTTCAATTTTGTATAGTAAACTTGTAAGACAGTTCCATAATTCGTAAACTACAAATTACAAGTAAACACGTAATAAAATGGCGTAAGCGCTTCGCGTGTTTGTTTAAATGGCAACACTAATGTGCGATCACGTTTACAGCTGGATTTACGGCTGGCAACACTGCGGCGGTGTTTGGGTGGTATGCGTTCTCGGGAAACCTTTGCGCGTATGCCGAGGTTGTTTGACGAATTTATAACTTCTTATGAATAACTATATTCTATGTTTAAACAAAGTTAATGGCCTAACTGGATAACACAGTTTAAGAGCTTCTCTCTTAAACTGTGTCTCTCGGACGACTTCTGTGGCGCAGTTGGCTAAGACCCTGCTGCGACGCAAAAGGTTGCGGGTTCGATTCCCGCCGCGGGACAAATGTTTGTACGATCTGCAAGTATTTGTCTCGGGTCTGGGTGTTTCTATGTATAATATGTAAGTATTTACAAAAAAAAAAGTATATTAGTAGTATATCAGTCATGTGGTACCCATAACACAAGCTCTGCTTACTTTGGGGCCAGATGATGTTGTGTGAAATGTCCGGGATTATTTATTTATTTATTTATTTATTTAAGAAGCGAACTCACCACGCTTATTATACGTCGTTACGCTGCGTGTAATACCGCCTAGAAGTCACGGGTGTATTTTGCGTTCGATCGTTGGTTGCAGAGGCACCTACCGACCAGTCTTTTTGAAGTGATAACTTCTTATGGCAGGGTGCACCGCTTCGTTAAGTAACGCGTTACGGCACCAGTCTATCTGGCTTCCCTTTCTCATGCATACGGCAGCGGTAGACAGGCTTCTCCTCTCTCACTCTAACCCACAGCGCTAGTTAGATTAGTTTAAGTTATCACTTCTGTCGGGCGTCCCGAGACGCACACGTTATTCTATTTTTGTCGTTCCTTGTTTTTTTGTTTTATCTTCCCCAAATGATTCACATAATAGCTATGACTTTTAGCGGATCCATATTCACTTTACACACAACTAAGCAGAGGCAGCTTAGAATGCTTACTGGCTTGGCTAACATTTTACGCAGCGTAAACCAACTAATATTATAAATGTCTTAATTAGATTATGTATAGCGAGATATTTATAGAAATTCAAAAACGTAACTATAGCGCGTTTTAATTTTTACTGTAGTGCCATCTAGTATAATATATGCAGTGTATTTTGAGCGACTACAGCCACACAAGCATATTTAGCGTTCCGTTGCGTATCTTGTGCAAGATCCACTCAATGTGTTATCAGCCTTACAGCGCCTTATCATTTTCTAGAAAGCACAATACGATGTTTTTTAGCCTTCTCGCGTAACAACCTTGGTCTCAACTCTCCCTTCTCTGCCATATAGAGTAAAGTCTAATTACGTAAAAAACCCTGAATTGAATTCGTTAGGTACAAATTTAAAAAAATAAGTTAACCGCTGACGTAATTTTAAAGATATACCTCATTCTACAAAGAATTAGACGACATAAACTTCTCATAGTAGAATATACTTTATATTTCTACAATAGTAGTCAGACATATACAATAGTAATTTATAATAAAATACCAAAAAGCTACCAGAAACTTTGTGGTAATGAGTTTAAAAAAATATTAATTGAAAAATGCTATTATATTACTAACGAATTTATAAATGACCCATTTTAATTTCCTCTGTAATTGTATTGTTTAATTATATTGCTTGATATTATCCTAATATTTCATGTTATTTGATTCATTGTTCACACTATATAGCATGCCATTCTCTCGGTTTGCACACCGAAATCGGTAAAATATGTTGTGACATACTATTAATTTATCATTCTAACTACACATGTTAATGCAAACAAATAATCCTTATCTTTATCTTTAGACACTACTCATGGACCGGATCCGATCCACGTGACGCTCAAGGGCAAGACGAATTAATGGACCGAATGCGGTCCACGTAATACTTCAGGGGTTAAGTCAAGCATTTCTTAATTCTCACCAGGATGAACAAGTATCTAAATATTGCAATACTCATAAGGTATTTTAGATTTAGAATTGTACTCAAACTTATTTGTTAATAGATGGCGCCAAATGATAAATTAGAATGAGCTGTCGTTGCGTTTTGAAATTTAAATCTCGCGGTACTTGATTAGGAGATTTATAATATTAATAGGATTCGTTGTCAGTTTTTTTTCAATATCTAGTAATTATTCAGAATTGAAATGAACAGAATATATTTAGTAGTTTGTAAATATTTTAGATCTAGTTATTTCAAATATAAATTGAAGTCTGGACTAGGCTATTGTCTGTAAAATTTTATTGTTTTTTATTGTAAATGCTGTGCATGCCTGTAATTGGAACACATTCCATGAAACGATATCGCTATATTACTCGTTTCATAAGTTATGTTATGTGTGCTGGTAATGCCGAATCTACAATAATTATAAAGAGAAAACATTATATCTTTTGCTTTTATGTAATGGATAAATTCAAAAACTACTTAACCGAATTTAAAAATTCTTTTACCTGAAGCAAGTAACATAAACAGTATTTATTTTCAGAAAAATCGATTGTAAATATATGAACATAAATATTACAAGTATCATATAGGTTATTTTTAGGGTTCCGTACTTCAAAAGGAAAAAAGGGAAAACCTTTTTTTTTTTTACATTTCACACAGCATCATCTAGTGTAAACGTAAAAAAGTGCCGCACTATACGAGATAGAAAGAGAGGCACTATGTAGGTAAATATAATGTAAAGCAAGCGCTTGTGCGAGCTGAAATTCACTTTGTTGCGTCCTTGCTAGAGTCGCTATTTATATAAAAGTTTCCATGAAGTCCGCCTTCTGTACTTGTACATAAGTATGTAGTATATTATATCTACTGGATCTACTACTATACTTATGTATGCCAACAGAAAGTAACGTCTACTTTACGAGCAAATAAAGTAAGTAAATACTGCCGTTAAAACTTTTGATTGATAATTTTCACAAGGTTTTTGTTATGAACAATTACAGACAATATTTATTACCATTTATTACCCAGAAACAATTATCGAAGGCATAGCGTGGTATCAAAATGTTATTAACAATGTGCTGCTGAACAACTTGACCTTACGCTAAGAAACCTATTGAAAGATTGAAAACGAGGATAATAACAGTTTAGTAATAACCAATAAAGTTTCAGGTTAAGTTACTAGCAACATTGCTTTTTACACTTATCTCGCTGGTAGAGGTGATAAATTGTATGTTTCACACGAGCAATTTTTTTATGTCTTGTGTCCTTAAATATCTTACTGTTAAGTTAAAAGTTACTAGCAACATTCCTTTTTACACTTATCTCGCTGGTAGAGGTGATAAATTTTATGTTTCACACGAGCAATTTTTTTATGTCTTGTGCCCTTAAATATCTTACTGTTAAGTTAAAAGTTACTAGCAACATTGCTTTTTACACTTATCTTGCTGTTAGAGGTGATAAATTGTATGTTTCACACGAGCAATTTTTTTATGTCTTGTGTGCTTAAATTCTCCTTCGCTATATCGTGATTTAAAGTCAGCACTCGCAGCGAAAAATAACTTTGCTCACTTGTTGAACAAATATGTAGGTACTTATTTACTCCATTAAGCTTTTACTAGACTGATTGAAATTCAAACTCAAAACAGTTTTATTTAATACAATGACAAGACATCGTCTTACATGCTGAACGCCGATTCCTTCAAAGACAAGTCCGTGAATTCCCTCGTTATAGAGGTTCCCCAGATTCCGATGTGTAAGGTGTAAGTATAGTTTGGTATTATCTTAAAAAGGGCTATGTTAATGGCTACGCTAGAAGAGTTTCTGGGAGTTCCAGAAAATTAAAGTAACTATCTCTTTTCCCGATTTCAAAATACGATGATTTCTCCATACAAAATATTATCCTCCAAGAAATACTTTCAAGAAAGCTTATTATAAATAAATTACTATATTGATGATACATGGCCTAATGTCGCTCTGCCCTCAGACAGTTAACTAATATTAAAAACATAATTGTAAATTAAACTTTATTGTAAGGTTGATCTTGATAAGATGGAGCATGCAAAAAAGCGCTGAGACCAGGATGAGTTTCTCGCAGGTTCTTTTCGGGCTTGGGCTACGTTTAATTGGCACCTAAATACATGAGATGGTAGATGGGAGATGGGAGATGGGAGATGGGAGAGGATATAATCCTTATGATAGTATTGAGTGAAGTTACTATAATTAAATTATTCGTATGATATTTTTTTTTAAATAGTTCTCTCGTTATTATTAATGATATTGCATCAATTTCAATATGTTTAAAAGTCTAACAATTGATTTATAAAATTTCGGTTGATTAGTACTAGTACTAGTTTTGATCTGTTTTCCGCTCATGTGTTCTGTTTTGTGTGTGTGCTAAATATGTAAATGTTTTTCTTTCCTTCTTTCTTTAATATAAGTTGTACAAGTTGATATGGGAGATGGGAGATGGGAGATGGGAGATGGGAGGTGGGAGATGGGAGATGGGAGATGGGAGATGGGAGATGGGAGATGGGAGATGGGAGATGGGAGATGGGAGATGGGAGATGGGAGATGGGAGATGGGAGATGGGAGATGGGAGATGGGAGATGGGAGATGGGAGATGGGAGATGGGAGATGGGAGATGGGAGATGGGAGATGGGAGATGGGAGATGGGAGATGGGAGATGGGAGATGGGAGATGGGAGATGGGAGATGGGAGATGGGAGATGGGAGATGGGAGATGGGAGATGGGAGATGGGAGATGGGAGATGGGAGATGGGAGATGGGAGATGGGAGATGGGAGATGGGAGATGGGAGATGGGAGATGGGAGATGGGAGGTGGGAGGTGGGAGGTGGGAGGTGGGAGATGGGAGATGGGAGATGGGAGATGGGAGATGGGAGATGGGAGATGGGAGATGGGAGATGGGAGATGGGAGATGGGAGATGGGAGATGGGAGATGGGAGATGGGAGATGGGAGATGGGAGATGGGAGATGGGAGATGGGAGATGGGAGATGGGAGATGGGAGATGGGAGATGGGAGATGGGAGATGGGAGATGGGAGATGGGAGATGGGAGATGGGAGATGGGAGATGGGAGATGGGAGATGGGAGATGGGAGATGGGAGATGGGAGATGGGAGATGGGAGATGGGAGATGGGAGATGGGAGATGGGAGATGGGAGGTGGGAGGTGGGAGGTGGGAGGTGGGAGATGGGAGATGGGAGATGGGAGATGGGAGATGGGAGATGGGAGATGGGAGATGGGAGATGGGAGATGGGAGATGGGAGATGGGAGATGGGAGATGGGAGATGGGAGGTGGGAGGTGGGAGGTGGGAGGTGGGAGATGGGAGATGGGAGATGGGAGATGGGAGATGGGAGAGGATACAATCCTTATGATAGTATTGAGTAAAGTTACTATAATTAAATTATTCGTATAATTTTTTTTTTAAATAGTTTTCTCGTTATTATTAATGATATTGCATCAATTTCAATATGTTTAAAAGTCTAACAATTAATTTATAAAATTTCGGTTTATTAGTACTAGTACTAGTTTTGATCTGTTTTCCGCTCATGTGTTCTGTTTTGTGTGTGTGCTAAATATGTAAATGCTTTTCTTTCCTTCTTTCTTTAATATAAATTGTACAAGTTGATTTAACAGTGCAATGTTTTTAATATTTCCTGACCGTGCCCACAAGAAGTGATAAGGGTTCAATTTTTTCCCTTTAAGTAGTACTGAACCCTAAAGGTAATTATTTTTTAACAATAGCAGCAATACCAAGCAGGTAACCGCCAGCTCAGACACTAAGTCGGCACTAGTAATATAAACTTAACGACATTATAAAATCGCTCAAGAAACGAAGGCTTGGCTAGCATGTTATTGTCCACGTGCCATTACTAACGAGAACTGATGTATTTGTACAATAATTTATTCTTTTAGTTACCTTTACCTCTTAGCTGTTAGATACCTTAATGGCCGGAACGTTTGGTGAACAAAGTTTCGTCTCTACGACTTGTATGGCTAGCGTTATCATAATAAAAAGGTCGCTTTACACCATAAATATCAAATAAAACTTTATAAATTCTCTTTCTTCTTCTTCGTAAATGGCATGTGTCATAATGATGACAATTTTGCAAGTGTCAAGTGATTAATAATAATAATGACTAGTGGTCGCCCACTGTTCGAAATTCGACCATAATTAATTAATAGTTAATGTATTTTTTGTGCATAAAAATAAAAAAATTACGGGTTGCACTCCGAGAGTGCGGACAGAAGTGAAAACTTATTTTGGCGCGTTAGACATTTTTTAGATAGGTACTAGGGTTATTGGGTTATGAATGGCATTTTATTTATGAATTGTAATTTATTAGTTATTAGAAACTTTTAACTATAAGTGTGTAAAATTTCACACTCCTCAAAGGGGTACAAAGTTTTTGTTTCACGTAATATATAGACTAGTGATCCCCACAGGTCGAAATTCGAAAAAAATTTGCAATCTGCACTCTTTCTCTATAAATATACCTATAAAAGAGCTCGACCTGACTGACTGATTCATCATCGCCGAGCCGAAACCGCTGAAGCTAAAAAGCTGAACTTTGGAAGCTTCCTTTTACAGCAAAAGCCACCCACTAATGCGGGATCTTTTGAAACTCAACCCATAAGAGGTTGAAAAGGGGTGAAAACGAATGTATGAAACATTTTAACGCGTGGTGCGATTTACTTGAAACTATGAGTAAATAAAATGCAAAATAAATGGACATGTGTTTCAGGATTTTTCAAAATAACCCTAACAAAGGGGTAAAATGGGGTGTTAAAGTTTGTATGGGAACATTTTTTTGTGTTAATTCATACATGTTATACATAGAAACACCCAGACCCGAAAAGATAATTAAATTTGAAATGCTATGTTACTTCATGAAATGACAAACGAAGAATCCACTTTATAAGTTGTGTCTATTATTCCGTTATATGGTGGTGACAGTTTCTAAGCAATTGTTAATTATATTTATGTTGTTATATATAAGATAAACTAGAATAAAGGAGCAAACATCGTATCAAAAAAATTAGGCAAGATAGACGTAGCTATAAAACCATAGATATTTTGAAGTAAACACATAACTTATCGCGTTTACTCTTCTTCTTCTTCTTCTTCGTCAATGGCAACTGTCATATGATGACAATTTTGCCAATATCAAGTGTTTATATTGTCTGTAGAAAGACGTCACAAAGTCGTATGTTGTCGTTCGTCGTTTGTTATTTTATAAAAAATGGTCTCTATGAAATAATTATACGGATTATTTTTTATCGAATCACAAAGAAACACTAAACTTTCATTCCAATTATTCACACGAGTCAATAACTCTAGCTTTATTTGAATAAAATTACTAAAATTACAAATAAAACCCGGAATGACTCGGGAAAAGTCAATTATATAAGAAAACAATGTTTACTTCGCAAAACGAGTAAAAAACGCTCTCATGAACTACTTCGAAAGTGACATCGATTTTGATAAAAAAAAAGGTGCAGTAATTAATCAGTCGCCATTATAACTAGATACTTGAAAAAATCTTATAAGTATGAAGGTACATGCCAAGTACAAGCCTTTGTATGTACAAAGGCTTGTACTTGGCATTGCTTAAGTTAAGCAAATGTTTTGTGTACAATAAAAAAAATTAATTATTCGGATAGTTCTTCACCGAGAGTTAAGAGCAAGCGGGGTTACAGATTTATAAAGGTACATTTATGTGTGTATTATGTGTGTAATCAGATGTATTAAATTACATTTAATTAGGGTGTGTGTCTGTGTTGCGTGTGAGCGCGTGTGAGTGTGTGAGGGTGTGTGAATGCGTGGGGGTGTGTGATGTTATCATTTCGCATTATAGTATGTTGCTACATTTTATGAGTTCTTTATTTACCACAGTGTTTATGGGCTGTTTCTACATTGTGTTTTTGACTCAATAGCAAGATGTTTTTTAGTTTTTGATTAAATGATATTGGGCAGATTTTTTTCCGTAAAGGAGGTGGTAGATCATTCCAAATTTTAGAAGCCCGGTAGTTGAAACAACCCTTAAACCCTGCCGTTTTGTGTTTGGGTATAACTAGAGTGTTGTTAAGTTTTGAACGGGTATTTATGAGATGTATGTCTTTAAACCATGTTAGTTTCTCAAATAAATATACAGGTGATGATGTGTAACATCTTACATCTCAGGAAAATAGGTTGATACTATCTGACGGCCAACTCTACCCTCGCGCGCGATGGCCGTTGGGTCATTGGTCAAATTAAATATAGCGCGCGTTCATTGGTCAAATGTAATAGCGCGCGCTTCCTCGGCTTCCTTTTACACACTTCCGTTCCTTTTCACGAAATAACTCCAACAGATTGCAGGAATGCGAGAGTCTGCAGTCACCCTAAAAATCACATTACACTAATGTAAAGCAATCTTGTATTTATAGTGGTTACCATAACAGCCAATTTACTATTCAAATGTTGGTGTAAAATACTGTATTTCCCATCCACAAAAGTTGAATCGCGCTTATTAATCCTTGTAAAAGTTTATTGATAAATAAATTGGTACCCAGCCAGAGTAAGTAGGTGTCAAGTGTGAGTGAGAATTGATGCTACTGATTAGTTATAAATCTCAGTCGGTGGCAGGTATTTGACGCTCGTAATGTAGCGGTGAAAGCTATTCAATATTTTCATTTAAGTGACTCGAATAGGCGTACATATAAACCAATAGATGCCGAGTTTCAATAAAATTATTGAATCCGTAAGTAGAATCTGTCAGTTGATTTCTATGTTGTACCTATAGATGTATTAACGACCTCTGTTGCACTGTGGGCGAAGGTCTGAATCGCAGAAAGTTTCGGGTTCAATTCAAATTCAATATGATTGACACATCCGAATGATCGAATATAATCACCTCAAGCTGTTATTAAAACCAGCAAGTCTCGTGTAACGTGACGTGTCGAATATATATATATATATATTATACTATTATATTATATATATTATATATATATATATATAAAATATATTATTCATTTGTTTCAAGAATTGATGTCCGTGTTTCACAATAAGACTAAACATCATGATAATTGACATTCATAGGTATCCATACTAATATTGAAAATTCGTATGTGTTTCTGTTTGAT
This sequence comes from Lampropteryx suffumata, assembly GCA_948098915.1. NCBI lineage: Eukaryota > Metazoa > Arthropoda > Insecta > Lepidoptera > Geometridae > Lampropteryx > Lampropteryx suffumata. The sequence goes on from OX402552.1 coordinate 10,370,682, forward strand.
TGTTACCATTTCACGGCGAAACGGTAGAACGGATTTTGATGAAATGTCGTTAGAAGATAGATTATATACAGGGGAAAGACATAGGTTACTTTTTATGTAGGCACTACGCCTGCGAAGCTGCTGACAGTAGCTAGTTCTGAATAAAAAGTAAACAAAAAACCTATAATGATTCTCAATTTATTGAGTTTGGTTCTGAAATTGGGACCTGAATTCACCCGAATAATTATTATTATCATTAATATGTTGCTATTTAACGTTGTAATGCCGCCAGTGTCTTGGGAACGCTGCCCTCTGGCAGTGATATGGCTCAGTAGAGCTATCTATAGATCGTTTTAAATGGGCATTAGATAGCTCAACTGTCTCACATGTATTTTATATTATTGTATATTAGATTGTTTATTGTATATTAGAGTAGATACTCGTATAACGTGTTTTTTCTATTGAAGAAATGGTTTAATCAGACATTGGAAAGAACCACTATTTTTTACACCATCACACTGACTATGGTACATTGTACAACATTAATTAAATAGAGGCGCACGCGCAGGCCGTTATTTCGGTACATATTATGGTCAATTCGGTAACGGCACTGACCATAACCAGTTAACGGATTATTTTATAACACGCAATTTTCCGTAACACAAGATATTTATGTAGATCGACACGTCACGTTACACGAGACTTGCTGGTTTTAATAACAGCTTGAGGTGATTATATTCGATCATTCGGATGTGTCAATCATATGGAATTTGAATTGAACCCGAAACTTTCTGCGATTCAGACCTTCGCCCACAGTGCGACAGAGGTCGTTAATATTATATAATATTATATATAATATTATACACATATTATATGTAATATTATATATATATATATATATATATAAATTGATGGACAATCCACACAACATCATCTAGCCCTTAACTAAATGTCATGAATCATCGAAATGTTGTTTTTGTAAAATTATTCCTTGTATTGTAAATATTTATTTAAATACGTGTGAGGTCTGTATTTGTATACATCGCTTATGTAAATATATATAAGTATTAATAATATTGTGTAAGTTTATTGCGTATATTTGCTTTATAAATAAGTTAAAGTTCAAAATTAGTGCACCCCGACCAATCTTACAAATAATTTAAGCTTCTCTCCACCCAAAGGTTGTCTGGAAAAAATCGCTTCCTTAGCGAGAAGACATCCCATTGTACATAATTTTTGATAAATAAATATAGTTATGAAATTTTTATTTTTGGTTTTAAGGTTTACAATAAAGAATTTTCATTCAGTCATTCATTCATAAGCATACCTAGTTTGTATTATGGGAATCTGATGACTGCTGGAATACTTATATTTATATACATACTCGTACTTACATAATATAAATAAATAAGTAATAAATTAAAAAAATTACTAATTGAAAAATGCTATTATAATACTAACGAATTTATAAATGACAAATTTTAATTTCCTCCTTCAATTTACTTGTATTGTTTAATTTTATTGCTTGACATTATCCTATTCATATGATTCACTGTTTACACTAGAGCATGCCATTCTCTCGGTTTGCACACCGAAATCGGTAAAACATGTTGTGACATACTATTAATATATCATCCTATCTACACATGTTTATGCAAATAAATAATCTTTATCTCTATCTTTATCTTTAAGTAATTAAATAATGTCGGACATTTCACACAGTTTCACTCAAAGTAAGCAGAGCTTGTGTTATGGGTACCACATGACTGATACACTACTTACATACTATTTTTTTTGTAAATGCTTACATATTTTGCATTGGAACACCAAATACTTGCAGATCATACTAACACTTATCCCGCGGCGGGAATCGAACCCGCAAACTTCTGCGTCTCAGCCGGACCTTAGTTCACTGCATCACAGTCGTCGTCAGATACTTTAAAACACACAAAACAAACAGTTCATCACACAAATGTTTGTCCTTAGAGGGAATTGAACCCACAAAGCAGGCAGAGCTCTACCAACTGAGAGGCCAGTCAAAAATTAACTAGAAGTACCCACATGAATACTTAAAAGCCTTTTCTGAAGTCAACGTCCGAGCTGATTATAGTCAGTGGACAACTGGACAGCCCATCATCATCAACGTCTGCGGTGACCGGCAAGACATTTAGGTAACAACCTAAGTACTAGGAACAGTTGGCAGGGGGGACCACCGTTATAGCGACCACATTGGCCGGTTAGAGGCAACGCCTACTGAGGCGTGCGTAAGTGTTTTTTGTAGGACCAAAAGTTGTGTACGCACACAAAAAAAGTTCACCATTTCTACAGTTGGTTACATAGGCAAATAGCTTGTGGAGATTAACACGAATTTTATTTAGTTTACGTACCTTATACCCTTCATTTTGATAAACGCATGTTTTTTAACCGACTTCAAAAAAGGAGGAGATTCTCAATTCGTCGGAATCTTTTGTTTTTCTTTTTTTTAAGTATGTTCTTCAATTACTCAATGATGAACTGATTTGAAAAATTAGTTTTTGTTTGAAAGGGTCAAAGAACTATCTTAGGTCCCATTGAAATTTAATTGAAATCGGCCGAGCGGTTTTTTTTTAAATAAAAAAATATATTTAAATGATGTTGGTATTATTTTTAGCTTATAAAACGTCATTATTACTCACGTATTCGACACTGTTTGGATTCATCTAGAGAATCTTCATGAGGGTGAGTTTGTTTCACGGCCAGCTCGATACCGCTCGCGTTCGTGCGAAACCGGGGCGGATAGTTTTCGCAGTGCAAACATAATAATTACTTTTCTAGCCAATTTTCTTTTACTTTGGGTTATAATATTGGCTGACTATAACTGACTGACCTATCAGTTCAGCAGCTCTTGTGCTGTTGGGGTTCCGATTTTTTCTCAGTACAAAAAATTGTGTGAATAGAATAGCTGTTTGTTTTATGTCTGGGTGTTATAAAGTATCTGAAATATGTATTTGAAAATATATAAGTATTCTATTAGTCATCGATCACCATAATGCAAGTTACGCTTAGTTTGCGGCTAGATGGTGTTGTGTGCATTGTTCACCAATATCTATTTATTTATTTTGATAAACACTATTTTTTACTCACGTATTATTTTGTCGTTGGAGGCACAGGCACTGTTTCGATATACCTAGAGAATCTTCATCAGGGTGACTTTGATCCGCGGTGAGCTTGTTACCGCTCGATCGCGAATACACAAAGACGATGCATTTGTCGGCAAAATAATACGTGAGTAAATCACGTGAATCAAATGAATCTTGTACCCATCCCGAAGGTAGGAAGATAACTTTAAAACGATAAGTGCACTATGGAGGAGATCGCAAACTTAGGAAAATTCTGGGCAAAACCTATGCTGGAAAGCAAAACAATTGGGATACCGATCTCTAAACTTCGGCCTTACTTTCAAATGCCTCTTAACTTGATCACTGCCTAAACATTGCTTAAGATTCGCCCCGTCACTATTTGTCACTTCAAAAAGGGATTAGCTTTTAAACGAAATTGAGAAACGTTTAGAGTTTAGTTTTTCTAAGCACTTTATAATCACTGTACAGCATCCCTCTAAATATGAATCTCCAGAAAAAACTAAGTTAGAAACAAGAAGAGAACCATCAATATCCGAGGTTAGAAGTTGTTGAACATGGGTGTCGTTTTCAAGCGATCAGATTATACAACTCTTTACCTGTTGAAATTAAATTCAATAGCCCAAGTATATTTAAAAAACTCTCGCGGAAAGGTTGCTTTTAAACTGTGGACGAACTTTAGAATAACTTTATTAATTGATTTTTAAATAACAATATTTACAATATGAATATTAAATTTTTATTTTTGTGTGTTTTATATGAGCTATTGTTTTAATTATGTGTAATTTAAAGCTAATTGTCTAATATATTCAAATACAATGTAAATTGTTTTATGAATATATGAATTGAATTGAAAAACTAGCATATATGATTGTTAAAGGCGATTGAAATTGATTTTGGCGTGACTAGCTAAAATTTCCTAAAATACGATTGTCCTTATTTTCTTTACATTAAAGTCCAAGTTAGATTATCATTTTTAAATACCAGTTTTCATGTTAACATTGTTATTTAGCTCATTTATTAAATTGATTTTACTCCTTACATGATCTTTATAACCAAGGACGTTTTAAATATGCTTTAGCACTATTTCGATGTCTAACACTCTAACAACAATGTACTAAATGTAACAACAATAAAAATGTACTAAATTGACGTGTTCTAAAAAGATGAGCTCTTTAGAACACGTCAATTTAGTACATTTTAAGAAGTGTAATTTAATAATGTTACTCAAATTCAGACTTTAGTACAAACTAAATAGGATCGTTTGTAATTAATTTAATTAGTCTGGTGACTAAACATAATCAGGGCTATTGAATATATTGTATTAACAACGTATTAGACATAACGGCAAAGATGTATCGTCGTCTGGTACAGATCGAGTTCGCGTCCGGGCCGTGACCTCTCCTTCTGCGCTGTAGGTTGAGGGTTCAATTGCCTCCCTGGATAAACATTTGTGGTGAACATTGATGTTTGTTCTGTGTCTGGGTGTTATATAAGTATCATAAGTATGTTTTACAGCTATTTAAGTATTATATCATTTATTTTACATAGTACAAGCTATGCTTAGTTTGAGCCTGGATGGTACTGTGTGAATGTCAAGCAATATTTATTCTATATTTTATTTACGTAGCTAAAATGCATGGTGCTGTCACACTACTACATGACTACTGATTTTTCCGCGGCGATTATTTTTGTGAGATAGTTTTTTCCGGCGACTTCGTGGTAGTACGAACTAGAGGTTTTTTACGCCACGCCCGGCGAGTTTTTTCGGCGCCCGGTTTTTTTCCCATCGCGGCGAAGTTTTTCCGCCACTCGGAGTTTTTTACGTCTCTTGTGCGTTTTTATGCGCCACCCGTGGTTATTTCCCCACAAAGTGTTTTTTTCCGCCATTTTAACACGGTTTTACGAGGAAATTATTTGCAAACCTGCCAGCGGAAAGCCACGGAAATTTCAGCCATAGACAGCGCTTTCGTCTGATTCCATATTCCACAAAAAAAAACGCAATAATTCGCCGCGGAAATATTCACAGTGCGCGATAGGCCATCTCATGTCTTTTAGAAATATAACGTATATAATAAATCATCATAAGACTGAAGCCTGCGTTGACTGACTGATAAAGACAGCGGTAGTCAAGTAAGCGAAAATGGAAGACGGACCTAATTATTATAAGTAGTATGTACACCTACTTACATCTGTCAATAGAACAGGTCAAGTCATCACTAAAGACCAGAATTCTATGGCAAATGCTTACCCCATGTTTTATTAGTAATAAATCAATTCATCTTAGATATTGAACTACAAGTAGGTAATTTAAGAAAGAAAATTAAAGTCGGTATGTTTTCAATATATGCTGCCTTTCAAATTTTCATTGATAGATAACTGATCGTTCAATAAAATGAACTTTAACTGATTAAAAACGATGAATACTTCGAATAAATCCAATAATTATTTGACCCGATTTCCAAGATTATATTTTACATACTTATTTCTTTTACTGCTTTGATGACCCTTATCAAATGTAATTGATAGATAGATAAACAATATTTGGTACTTCAGACACACATACAATTTACATCGATATACAATTTTAAACATAAGTAGGTACCCTTCAAGCGGGCGCGCGGTAATTCGTAACGGCAGCGGTCGCGCGTAACCTAAAAGACCTATGGGATATATCAGAGAGATAAAACACTAATTAATCAATAATCATTTAATTCTTAGTAATGTAATAATAATAATAATATATTAATATTCTTTATTCAGACACAAGATCCATATTAAAGTATAAATAAGAACACATAATATAAGATAAAGTCAAAAATTCGAATAAAAAATAACAATAATTAGGTATCTAATATACCTATCAGGATGCGATTTGCACCCATCGTCTATACATATTGGTCAAGAAGACCCTATCATCTAAACTTGCAATAATGGAGTTCTTACACCTGTCGACCCTGGACATGAATTAGGCCACCCGGCTCCTCTGGATGGCGTTAAATGAATATATTCGCGCCTCCAGGTACCTACATACCCAACGCGCTGCAATATCGATCTAATCCCATAAGCTGCCTATAGATATTGTTATAGGCAACACGAATGCCATCGTGTGCCTTTTTAGTGTACTGTGTCCAGAGTTCACAGGTATAAAAAGTCTGATAGAATGATCTAAATAAGGTCAACTACATCGCGTGACGATTTGGTAAACTTTAGAATTATCATGTGACCGACCACACAGAGGGCTCTGCGTTGCCTATCGATATCTTTGTCATCTTTCCCATTCGCAGTCACAATGTGGCCTAGATACTTGAAGGATTCAGCGATTTTCACATTTAGAAAAAGACAGGGCACATTGTCGGGACCCTTGCCAGATCTAAATATTACCAGTAATATACAATCATTATCTTAGGATACAATTTAATGTAATGAAACGATCATTTTCAAAAATAAAGTAAGTACTTAGAAATAACTTAGTGTAGGTAAGTTTGTGTGTGCTGTAGCACGACAAATAGGCCATGGTTCAGTGTTTTTTTTTGCTTAAAAAGCAAAAACACAGATTTTCTGCCAAAACCGGATCGAGAACGAGTACAAACTTAATTTTACCTAATTTAATAATAATAATAGGTACCTTATTTTCTTGTAATAGTTGCAAATAGGTTCATTAAATGAAAATTGAGATAATAATTGTGATTACTGAATACGGGTTCACAGTGCAATCAAATTAACTAGTGCATTTCAGTGTTAAATGGTATTTAAGCAAAACTATTAATATTTTGCGGTATTGCATCCAGTCCGTGTTGTGAGAAAGCTATAGAGCCTGTCTGCCATCAGAAAATGAATTACTCAAAAATCATTACAAGAAAAAGACATACAAGCTCTTGGCTCTGAGGAATATGAGACTGTGTAAAGGGAAAAGTTTTTTTTTCTTTTTTAACTTTTTTTGTCTTACATCTGGTAGATAAAGAATAACAAACATAGTTATATGCCAAGAAAGAATGAAACAATCAGGGAGCAAAATATTAAAACAATGAATGAGATCACGAAATCTTTGTTCTAACAAGTTCCAACAAACATATTCATTCCATAAATAACAAAGAGCCGTGTTTTAGATGTACCCAAGATTTAATAAGACTTGAAAATGTATGATAAAGTACCTTGATAGAGTCTCTTTATTAAATAATAGTACCTGAATGACCGAGCCTTTTTCGGTATAAAACACGGAGAAAACGAAGTTTTCTTAAAATGAAATCTAGCTAGATCAATTTATCGCCCCCGAATCCCCTGGATACTAAATTTATGAAAATCGTTGGAGCTGTTTCCGAGATTCAGATTATTTAAATTAAACATAATATACAAGAATGGCTCGTTTAAAGGTTTAAAGGATAATAAATAATACCGAATTAATAATAATAATAATACCGAAATAATACATTTCACACAGCATCATCGAGCCCAAAGTAGGCAGAGCTTGTGTCATGGGAACCACATGACTAATGTACTTTTTCTTTGTTAATACTTACTTATTACTTAGGAAAACACATGCAAACATTTTATCCCGTGGCGGGAATCGAATCCTCAATCTTCTGCGTCCCAGGCGGACCTTCGCCTAGTGATTCGTGGCACGAAATGTTAACAATTTCGGGAACAGAATAGATACTACCCCAATTATAATGAACCTTTTTATCCTTACTTTATTATAGTTCTGAAGTCCACAAGTCCTCAAACATTGAAAAATGTTTTTTAGGAATACCTAACTTACATGTAAAGACATTTCGTTTTAAAAATATTAAAGTTTTTCTATACAGCTTTATAATAATTATAATAAACTACTCTGAGATTTAAAAAGTGAGAGTTCATTCTGCGTATTTAAAAACAAACTATATAAAAGCTCACCATATTGCTAATAAGTGTAAGTGGCATATTTTAAGAATTAAGTTTCAAGTTTAAGCTTCAAGTTTATTTATTTAGATAGTAACATTACAGAAATATCCAAAGCGTTACATCTATGTGTCATTAAACAATATAAGAGATGAAGAAATAGAAAAAGACAAACTACAAAACATAAATATATTATTATATTATTAAGAATAAAATTATTTGAACTGAAACCTAGATATTAGTTTGATAAATACATGTGCTTTGATGACATAATTTTCAGTAGAGATCAGTGCCCCCTCCTGTTAAACCTTTTTGGGGAAAGCTGAAATGTTTTCATAATAGATAGATAGATTAACACTTTATCGTACACAAAAAGAACACAGAAGAAATAATAGAAATAAAATTGTACAATAGGCGGCTTTATCGCTAAAAGCAATCTCTTCTAGGCAACCTTCATAAATTGGATATATGAAGAAATTATAAGGAAAATTATCATAGATAGTAAGATTTTACTATATTTTGAGTAAAGCATGATCTATAAGCCTTAAAAAAAACAAAAACCCTTAGATTTTTTTGTTTTTCTAACATCTGACCGCTAGTAATTCTATCCTTACTGAAAACGTTTACTATGCGTGCGTTTAGTCAATTTATTCTTAGTCAACCTGCGATCAACGTCGAATCTTTTAAGTCAAAGCTTCACTTAAGTTTAGAAACGTAAAAATATACATGTTATATTAATATTATATTTAAGTTACACCATTATCCAGCTAGGTACTTACTACATTGATTAAAGATCACACAATTTTCACACGTATCATTTTTTGCTACAAACACGATGCAATGCAACACAAACTTCATTTACACGGAGCGATAGTTGCGTCCGAACATTATAAAATTATTATTAAGTGTTTTTAAACTAAAAATAAAACCGACTTTTTTAATAAATTTGAAAAAAGCTCATAAAAATTGCAACTTCTGTTTTACCACCCTAATGTTATTTTTATTTTTAAATGTAATATATAATTTATCTATTATTCCTCATAAATACATTAATCAGTAAAAAATTCAATATTTTTGTCTCTGTCTCTTTTTCTTCAAATTTATATGTCACAAAACGTGGAGTATCAGATCAAAAATAATTTTCCAAATCAATTCATATATGTCAGAGTTCTAACAAACGAACCAGCTCCATAACGAACCAGCTCCTTCTTTGAAGCCAGGTAATAATGCTCTTGTCGTGTCAGTTAATAATGTTCTTGTTATTCTAACGTCAATTAAGAAAGATGGTAACAGATTTTAACGCCCGATTATACTTGGCCGTCTTGCGAAGCAAACATTGCAAACTAACTGCAAATTCTTATATTAATACATTTTCGAGTTATTTCGTAATTAATTCGAATTATTTATTAGTAATTTTATTCTAATAAAGTTATTGACTCCGGTGTGAATATTGTACTAAAAGATTTGTGATTCGTGCAAAAATAATCCGTATAATGAGGGTCAGTAATGTTATAGCAATATCAATAGAACTAATATCCACGTCATTCTTGATATATGAAATATATATATAACGTAAGAAAGATATATAAGTATCTTTTTGAATTATCCAGATCGGACAATTACTTAGAAAGATATTAAGTAATAAACATTGCCGTTCCTGCCGGTAAAATCAATGTACGCGGGTGTGACGTCACTGGATACTTCACGATTCAATAATTGGCGGCGACCGTCCCTGTGACGTCACAACTAGCGCGGCGGCCACTCAGTGAACTTCGCTAGTAATTTCGTCATAACTTCGTAAATTTTTGTCGTACAACAAAAATGTTGCACTGTATGTTAAGGATTTCATAGCTCTATAAATCTGCAGTCTCAACTAAAAACGTTACAGATCCTCTAAAATAACAAATGACGAACAACAACATACGGCTTTGTCTAACTCGGCTATATTTATCTAAATATTATTTATATCATGTGAAATTAGAACATTCTACTCAAATCTCCGGAAATGTGCGTTAATAGCTGCATCACAGTCACTCTTGTAGACTACTGTAGTTATTATCGAACATTAATATTATTATAAAAATTAAAATTGAAATTAAAAACTAAAAATTATTTATTTGGAAACAATAACATGGGTAGCATGTTATTGGTTCCAAATAAATAATTTTTGTAAAGCATGATCTATAAGCCTTAAAAAAAACAAAAACCCTTAGATTTTTTTGTTTTTCTAACATCTGACCGCTAGTAATTCTATCCTTACTGAAAACGTTTACTATGCGTGCGTTTAGTCAATTTATTCTTAGTCAACCTGCGATCAACGTCGAATCTTTTAAGTCAAAGCTTCACTTAAGTTTAGAAACGTAAAAATATACACGTTATATTAATATTATATTTAAGTTACACCATTATCCAGCTAGGTACTTACTACATTGATTAAAGATCACACAATTTTCACACGTATCATTTTTTGCTACAAACACGATGCAATGCAACACAAACTTCATTTAGACGGAGCGATAGTTGCGTTCGAACATTACAACATTATTATTAGTTTTATAACTAAAAATAAAACCGACTTTATTTAATAAAATTTGAAAAAAGCTCATAAAAATTGCAACTTCTGTTTTACCACCCTAATGTTATTTTTATTTTTAAATGTAATATATAATTTATCTATAATTCCTCATAAATACATTAATCAGTAAAAAATTCAATATTTTTGTCCCTGTCTCTTTTTCTTCAAATTTATATGTCACAAAACGTGGAGTATCAGATCAAAAATAATTTTCCAAATCAATTCATATATGACAGAGTTCTAACAATCGAACCAGCTCCATAACGAACCAGCTCCTTCTTTGAAGCCAGGTAATAATGCTCTTGTCGTGTCAGTTAATAATGTTCTTGTTATTCTAACGTCAATTAAGAAAGATGGTAACAGATTTTAACGCCCGATTATACTTGGCCGTCTTGCGAAGCAAACATTGCAAACTAACTGCAAATTCTTATATTAATACATTTTCGAGTTATTTCGTAATTAATTCGAATTATTTATTAGTAATTTTATTCTAATAAAGTTATTGACTCCGGTGTGAATATTGTACTAACAGTGATTCGTGCAAAAATAATCCGTATAATGAGGGTCAGTAATGTTATAGCAATTTCAATAGAACTAATATCCACGTCATTCTTGATATATGAAATATATATATTACATAAGAAAGATATATAAGTATCTTTTTGAATTATCCAGATCGGACAATTATTTAGAAAGATATTAAGTAATAAACATTAACGTTCCTGCCCGTAAAATCAATGTACGCGGGAGTGACGTCACTAGATACTTCACGATTCAATAATTGGCGGCGACCGTCCCTGTGACGTCACAACTAGCGCGGCGGCCACTCAGTGAACTTCGCTAGTAATTTCGTCATTTTTGTCGTACAACATAAATGTTGCACTGTATGTTAAGGATTTCATAGCTCTATAAATCTGCAGTCTCAACTAAAAACGTTACGGATCCTCTAAAATAACAAATGACGAACAACAACATACGGCTTTGTCTAACTCGGCTATATTTATCTAAATATTATTTATATCATGTGAAATTAGAACATTCTACTCAAATCTCCGGAAATGTGCGTTAATAGCTGCATCACAGTCACTCTTGTAGACTACTGTAGTTATTATCGAACATTAATATTATTATAAAAATTAAAAACTAAAAATTATTTATTTGGAAACAATAACATGGGTAGCATGTTATTGTTTCCAAATAAATAATTTTTGAATTGAATTTTGAACTACAAACAATGACATGACATTAGCAAAGTGGACATCATAAAGACACATGCCAGTAACGAAGAAGAAGAAGAATTTAAGGCCACAATAGCTATACCTGTGATTATGAATTAGACCACTAATCTTTATCACCAAATCGTTTTCTAAGTCAACCTGATAACTAAGTATTTGATGCGCCGAATCACATGCAAACTCGGTTGTATAAAAAACAATTGTACGTATTACGTAATTATATTACGAGTATTTAAGAGTATTTAAGTTTTACATTAAGAGAGTCGTATCGTAAAAGAACGTTTTCTATCGACAAACCGACGCTCATCCGCAATGCAGACGTCTGCAAAAGCCTAATGCTATGCGCATAAATATACCATCCGGCAATAATTAATTTTAAATTACGTAAAAATGCAAAGCAAAGCACAGTTGGGAGCATAATAGATAGTCACAGTGCCTGGGTATTTGATGGACCGTAACAGACGCGTTATTATAAGCATTAGGTGCCTTATTAGAGATTGTAGATCGTATGCACTACTGTAAGCTCAGGATTTTGATTTGTATCTTTTTCTGAATCATAGGTAATTTGAAATAGCTGTTTGCTTTGCCCGCACTAACCTATCAGCTTGTGCTTAGAATATCGGGATACGAGATGATAATTAATTTCTGGCGGCGAATTTCTTGTAATTCGCCATCGTTTTGTTCATGATTAAGGTTATGTTTTGATATTTAAACAAGCTTATATTAGCCGTACTCACTCATATCAGGTCAACTCAAAAGATACTTTATTCAATACAATCACAAGGATCACTTTGAAACGCCTTACATACTAGGTGAATTTAGGTGCCAATTCCTCCTAACCCAAGCTCGAGAAGAATCGGCAAGAAACTCGTCCTCGTCCTAGCGTTTTTTTTGAATGATCCATCTTATAACTACCTTAACTACGAAAAACTAATATAAGAGTTTATACATTTTAAAGGCTTTACACTTTAAGGCTTAGCGCAGATTGCGAATTACTCGGCGAATTTATTGCGCTTTTCTGTGGAACATCGAATCTAGGCGCACGCACTAGCGGTAGAAATCGCGTTGAAAATTACATACTTCAGAATAGTGCGGATTATTTCGTAGCGCGTTCGATTTTTTTTGTCACATTTATACTCAAGAGCGCTTTAAATGACGATTGAAATACTGAGTGCGGCATCAGGTACCTACTGACCAATCTGATGTGAAAATATTAGCAATAACCTCTCATACGTGGCCTCTCAAGTAGGATTCAATTCATGAGAGTAATAATTTGCAAGTTAGAGTTCTGATAAGGGCAGGACAGACAGACCGACAAACAGACACACAGAAGGGGCGATAGACAGCGAAATTATAAGGATTCTTTGTAGGACTTCGACCATTTTAGCATACTTTGTAAATAGTCAATCGCCTCGGTTCTTCATTCAAGCCAATGCCTTCCTAACTACATAGTACTTCTATAATCAACATAATTATGCAGAAAGTTTATCAAAATCACTCACAAATTAGATTTGAACGGATGAAATACCAAATTATTACGTTGACCGACTCGTATACCCCTATTTGAATCGGTAGTTCTGTGATTTAGTTTTAAGATGTATAATTTGAATGGAAACCGTCTCATTAGTATGTAAGTACCTTTAATTTAATTCAGTCACTCAATTTGCTTCGAAGATTATAATAATCATTCCATCTACCTTATATGGGTGAAGGTTTTTGTATTAACCAGCTATTAGTCGTTTTTAATTTAAGCTAGACACTAAAAAACTATGTAATAACATTTTCAGTTGTTTTTTAAGGTTTCATACCTCAAAAGGAAAAATTATAGGATCTCTCTGTCTGTATGTATGTCTGTAAAGACCCTTTTTCTCAGGAACCCGTGGAGGTAACAAGTTAAACTAATATCAAATATTTAGATGCAGGTCCTATAACTATACAAATGAAACTTTTAAGAAAAATACGGCCTTTATACGGTAATTTATGTTAACGATCGTCAGTAAATCAAAAATTATACGGTACTTCCTGTTGACATACAATCATGAAATTTGGCAAGAAGCAAGGTCTTACAGTACAAATAAAGGGAAAAATCCGAAAACAGTTAATTTATAGTTATTAGAAAAATAGATGCGTTTACAAACTTATATGACAATGACGTATATAGATCGAGTACCTGGATGACCGAGCTTAGCTCGGTATGAAACTCGGATAAAACGACGTTTTCTAAAGCTAGATCAATTTATCGCCCCCGAAATCCCCTGCATACTAAATTTTATGAAAATCAATGTAACTGTTTCTGATTGTATATAAAGGGTCTTCCAATAGGAACGTCAGAACTTTGACAGTTGGTAGCGGCCATCTTGTTGAAGCTACATCTGTCAAATTGGTTGTAATTTATTCATTCTGTTTTGCCAAATCATCATGGATAGCTATAGCATTCAACAACACGTGCAAATTATAAAATTGTTTTATCAAAATGAGTGTTCTGTTCGGGCAACGCACCGGGCGCTTCGCCCATTTTACGGTCGCCATAATCGTCCTACCGAGAGGACTATTCGTCGTGTGGTGGATAAATTTGAGTCCACTGGTTCGGTAAATGATCGACCAACACCCGTACGTCAACGAAACGCAAGGTCTGCCGAAAACATCGCTGCTGTCCGTGAGAGTGTGCAGGAGAATCCGAGGCAGTCGATTTCGCGTCGCTCACAAGAACTCGGCCTTTCACAGACCACAACTTGGCGAATTTTGCGTCGTGACTTGGGCCTGCACCCGTATAAAATTCAAATCACCCAGGAATTGAAGGTAAACGACCATAGACAACGACGTGTGTTCGCTGAATGGGCACTGGAGCAGTTAGCAACTGACCGTAATTTTGACAGAAAAATTATCTTCAGCGATGAGGCCCATTTCTGGATGAATGGGTACGTAAACAAACAAAATTGTCGAATTTGGGACGATACCAATCCACATGAGATCCAAGAGCGTCCAATGCATCCCGAAAAAGTTACAGTTTGGTGTGGGTTTTGGGCTGGCAGCGTCATCGGGCCATATTTCTTTGAGAACAACATTGGCCAGGCCATCACTGTCAACGGCGAGCGCTATAGGTCGATGATTACCAACTTTTTTTGGCATGAACTGGATCATCTGAACACCAAGGACATGTGGTTTCAACAAGACGGCGCTACGTGCCACACAGCTCATGCCACATTGAATATTCTGCATGAGAGATTTGAGGGCATGGTCATCTCACGTGGAGCTGATGTGAACTGGCCACCGAGATCTTGTGACTTAACCCCGCTAGACTTTTTCTTGTGGGGTTTTCTTAAGTCGCAGGTCTATGTGAATAAACCACAAATCACAGCGGCCCTCAAAGCCAACATAACCTATGCCATAAGTCAAATTCAGCCTGATTAATGCGCAAAAGTCATGGAAAATTGGATATCTCGCATGCGCTCCACCCAGAGAAGCCGTGGCGGACATTTGAATGATGTCATATTCCACACATAATGGCATCACTACATCTTTCAAATAAATAAATAATTTCGATAATATATCACACACACATTGTTTTATTTAAATTTAAAGATAGGACACGCTTAATGAAAGACCCTATATATTGTATATATGTTCAGATTATATATATAAGAATTGCTCGTTTAAAGTATTATATATTAGATGGGTATATGGGAACATTTTATAAACTAATAAGTTGATTGACCTTTAATCTAACTTTTTTGTGACGGTGTTGCTCTAAATCAGACCGATGGGTATTTAACCCAATCATGATGTGGAAAAAAGGTATGGTACGGTATTCTTTTCAGGCTTTCAAGAGCGACTTTCGCACTTGATCGTTATTTTCTATTACGAAACCATCAAAAAGTAACTATTTTCTTGTTTTTAAAAGTGTTAACACCAGACGAGAGTCTATCCGGATTCTTCTTAAACTGGGGTTTGGAGGAACCGGCACCTAGATTCACTAAAATGTAAGAAGACGATTCAAAGTGCTCCTTGTGATTTTATTGAATATATAATGATTTGATTTGATTCGATTCTCAGAGGTACAAAATTAATTCCACATCTACAAATAAAGCCTCAACTTTTTCCTTCCATTAAATAAAGCTATGTTTTATCTATATGTCTGTAGTACCTATATAACAGTATGTATGTTATGTATAAAAGCTTTTTCTGCTCATTGAACAGTAATTTAGTTAGCGAATACGCTGACTGATGAGTAATGGTCGTTAACCCTAATGTGGGTATAGGTAGACTCGATCTGCCGCCAGTCAGCCATTATCGACTGATTATCGCCGATGATATTCAAATATTAAGTAGAATGAACCTTTTTTGGCTTCTAGGTACATAATAATACATTGCAAAATATCTACGCAGTTATTCATAAAACATTTAGAAATTTTTATATTAGTAAGATATTTCTAGTTCTTTTTCATCAGATGTAATTTAAAAACTAACACTAGATTGGTTTTCTTTTAATTTATTTGTAACTATTTATGCCGAGGACCTCAAAAGGCGCAAATATACCGGTCTTGATAAGGCCTACATATTTGACCCTTTTGGACTCGAGACCCTGGGCCCGTGGGGAACAGAAGCCCACCGCGTTTTCAAAATTATTTCACATTGCGTGACCCAAGAGCTGGCTCCTATCTGGCTCAGCGTATTAGCATTGCCATTCAACGTGTCAATGCCAGTGTCTTGGGAACACTGGCCTCTTGCAGTGATCTGGATCAGTTGAGCTATTTATAGATCGTTTTAAACGGTCCTCAGATAGCTAAACTATAATTCTTTCACATGTATTTTGTACTATTGAATATTATTCTGTAATTATTTCTGTAAATAACTGTATTATTTGTAACAGTGAAAATTGTGTTTCAGGAGCCAGACAGAGAAGAAGTAAAACTGGAGAAGATAGAGTGCATGTTTATCACAGTAACAAAATGGTCTCGACTCAGCATAATGCCTCATCACTGGGAGGTAGCTAGGCGCTGGTATTCTCTCGAGACCTCCAGCCAGAAGACCCTATGAGATATATGTTGGTAGTGTTTTATAGAGCTTATAATAATGTGTAAGAAAAGAATTACAATAACATATATTTGAAAGCTATTTATTTAATACACACATAAAAATAGATACGTAGATACTTTAAGTTTAGATTCTCTGCAAGTCATGGATTAACATAACCTCTCATTTCAGACCGGCCTTTCTCTATCGCTCGACATCGGCGTCATCAACGGTCAGAATGAAATCGACCGTCAATGAATGATGTAATTAATACGACTTCGTGTCCTTATTGATTCGATTCGGGAATTCCGGAAGGTAATTAGGGAATACCCACTGTTCACCGTATAGATAGAACTAGTGGACGCCCACTGGTCGAAATTCGACCATAATTAATTAATAATTAATGTATTTTTTATGCATAATTTCCAAAAATTTTGCATTCTGCACTCCTCTATATAAACCATAAGTGTGCGAAATTTCATACTCCTCCGTCCGCGCAATTTTCGTAAAAAGGGTACAATGTGTTTGCTTCACCTATTAATATATAGATATGCGTTGTCCAGTTAGGACTTGTACGAACTGCGGATTGATTGAAGGTAAATGAGTGATAGACCTAAATCAGTTACTATTCTTTGTATTGTTTTAGTAGTTAACAGGTCTTTATCGCGTATTACCTTTTAATTTATCCCCGACGTTTTGGTTATGTTGCAATAACCGTAGTCGATAACAAGCGAGTCAGTGAATTGTGATCGCGAAAATTTAAAAATATTTTTGAAGTGATAACTTCTTATGGGAAACCGCTTCGTTACGTATCGCGTTACGGCGCCAGTCTACCTGGCTTCCCTTTCTCTCACGCATACGGAAGCGATAGGCAGGCTCCTCTTCTCTCACTCTAACCCACAGCGCTAGTTAGATTAGTTATCACTTCTGTCGGGCGTCCCGAGACGCACACATTTTTAAATTTATTTCTCTTTTTCTTTTTTTTTTAAATTTATTTCTCTCCTATACTAATGATGCTCTGTCCTTGTAATTATAATGTCAATGAACAAAGATGGTAGAAGATTTAAAAAACGCAATATGCTCCCGACTATAATCCCCAGGCTCGGTAGAAATGTCCTCAATAAATACAAAATGTTTTATTTCAAATATTTTTTGTAAGTAACAGAGTTAGTGATGCATTGGTTTAGTTTACACTGCTTTACAGAAAACCAGAAACTCAAATCTGATCATTAAGAGTGTCTTATGATCTTATGGGGATGTCAGAGGCACGTCTAAAAATATAAGAAATTTGTTAGAAAACACACACATAGAAATCGGTATTCCGTACGTAAAAGGTTGCAAGCTCTTCCCCGCTTAGAACTGACCGATGACACACACCTTCGAGTTGGAAAATTATTCAAGCCAAATAAAATTGCAAAATTAAAAGCAGTTCACGTTCGTAACATCTCGATCGAAACTCAGAGAGACGACCCGCATATTGTTAGTGTAATCTTTTGCAATATCCATGCTGATCGGACTTTCACTTAGTTTTAGTGATTCCAAGATCGTCGTGTATTAAGATCAACTTGAAGTGTATCTTATGTGGAAGTGCTCGTGTGTGGCAAAACTAACTCAGTATCTAACAGATTAACGATGTTAATAAATAAGATTGCGCTTTCAGTATATATCTGGATGGCTGACCGCTGTGACATTTTTAAATGAGCATTTCACGTAGGGCAAGTTATACTGCCGCTCCTAGATTTTCAAAATTTGTTATGCAATAACCAAACTGAACCGGACGATCGAAGTCGTCTTGGCTCACTCTATAGATGGTGGAGCCTACCGTGTCACAGACCTGATCATTACCGGGGACAGCATCATCCGGTACGTGGACGAGAGAGCCCGATGCCAGATCAGAGAGCAGTCTCTCGTAATTGTGCATGGATTGAAGAGGTTGGAATCGAATCGAGAGACCAATTTCAAGTACGTGCTCCAGGTAGCGAAGTACAAGGATGTATTCCTCGCACCCGACTTCTGGTCTCAGGTTTTGTCTATCGATGGTATAGGGTAGGTGGTATAAGGGTGTAGGGTATCGATGGTACCTTTAACGAAGAAAGTGCCTTGACTTTTGGTGTTGTTAATTAGTATGTATGTTAGTCTTTAGGGTATTTATTTTCTATAGCTCTTTGTTATTGTATTTTATCCATTTTGTTGCTAGACATAAACTTTATATTATTATTAATAACGGAGACTCTAGTACGACTGAGTTCGTCACTGACTCATACGAAAGTCGTGTTACATTATAATAGAGATTAGTTGCGAATATAAAACCGTTAGATATATACACTCAAGAAACTTAGCTTCACATTTCTCAATCAACACACTGGAGCTTCATTAAGTGAATTTTCATAGATAAGAAGGAGCACAGAAAGAGATAGGACCAAGAAGAGTTCCTTGCGTGATTCTTTTCAGGAGAAATCGTCACTATTATTCACCTAGTATTTTAGAAGATTTGTGTTGAATACATCTGTTATAAGATGGTGCCCTTAGCAAATGAACTTTTGTCTGGAAAAAATGTGTTTTTACTACTATTTAGTAGCTATCTGCTAATTTATTGTAGAAATTATAGTTATAAAAGATATATGGTATGTATTTTCAATATTTTGCCTAACTTCCTCGTTTGAAATTGTTTTTAAAGTAATGCTTAGTTTTATAATTTAATTATGAAAGAATGCCTTAAATATGAAATAATAATCATCTCTTAAAGTTGAAGTCGTTTAAACTTGCAGGTTGCAGGCGGAAATAGCCAAATGAACATTACGCGTTAAACTTTTTTCAGATTTTGCATGTTTTCTGGTAAAAAAAACGCGCTGAGCGCTGTGAATGCGCGTCATAATCATTTAATCAGGGAGTCGCATTACGGTGCCATTGTGTTGCCCCACACAGTAGGTATGTTGTTATCATCATCATCATTGGCCTTTGTTCATCTGTTGAAGATGATTTAGGTGGCGTTAGTAAAGTTACAGAGCAGTTAATTGTAATTGAAAATTTTAGTTCATGGATCCACTCCGGCAAGCTGAGGAGGGTGAAGTTTCTTCTCCACTGACGTCACTCTGCCTGGGATTTTGTTTGATAGCGTAGGCCTTCCGAGGTACCTACAATAACGGCTGGCATCGAGCCGAGCTTGTTTCGAGTTTTCCTTCTCTATGTTGTTATGATATGACATAAACACATTGTTTAAATCACATTATTTTGAGGTAGGCACGGGTCGTCCATATGCGCATTAATATTTGCATTAATTTTATCGCTTCCGCGTTGAGTTTTTTGCCATCTTAAATATGTATTAAGTAGCTAACTGCAATTATATTAATATTTCAAAGATTAACACAATAATTAGGTACATTGTGGGCTATTACGTCATCTTTATAATATACCTATAAGCCGGTGTTGACAGCAAACGATTAAAATCATCCGTTAGTAGCTGATTTCTCTACCGAAATCAGAACGGACAGTTTATTTTTCTACCGACTACGAAAAAGGAGGAGGTTCTCAATTCGACTGTATATTTTTTTATGATTGTTACGTCATAACTCCGTCATTTATGAACCGATTTGAAAGAAATCTGATTTCATGTGACAGGATATACTTCCCGACTGGTCCCATATAAATTTCATAAAAATATGTCATCCACTTGGATGAAACGAAATTTGGATATTTTGGTTTTTTTATACATGAAGTCGGTTGTCTTTTTAATTTTTAAAACGTAATCCCTACTAATATTATATATTAATGTGAAAGTAACTCTATCTGTCTGTCTGTTTGTCACTTTATCACGCCTAAACCGCTGAACCGATTTTTATGAATTTTGGTATAGAGATACATGGGACCTTGGAGACGGCGGCGGCGTAGGTACCACGCGTGCAAGGCCGCGGGCAGCAGCTAGTTATTAATAATCAAAACTGACTTGCCATAGATTAAGACTCAGACTAATTAGCTATTTTTGTGCGTTTTAATAATACGAGGCTTTACTTCTAACGCATTAAGTAAGCATCAAGCAACCGAAGCATAGTTTCTACCGAGAATAACAATATTCAATTGAATATACTTCAAACAACTTCATAAAACGTTAAAAAAATATTCAATATATTCAATACAATTGCCATTTTTTTTATTTAAATATTTATTTGAAAAAATTTCTTTACAAAATTTATGATAAGAACTCTTGAGATAGGTACCTAATGTTATAGATGTGTTTCAAGTTATAGTTCTTTCCAACAGTGATGCAAACTTTAATAGTCTTTTATACCAACCCCAATGTATCTTTTATTCTCGCATGAGAGAAACCGTTGTCTAAGGGTTCATGCTACGGAGCCAGTAGGTACCTACTATCTAGGCATGTGTGCGTGTCTTAGTGTGAGTAACGCCAATTATTATTGTAGGTACTTAATTATCGAGAGCTCTCCTTTTTACTGCTGGTGGGAATCCACCGGAACAATATCATGGAACTCGAGAGTGGTTATTAGATTCCCGACACGAAACAACGCGATTCTGACGTTTGAATATTTAATCATATAGTGACAGCTACTCGCATTAAATTATCTAAATACAAAAAACGTAGACTTTATCGTACACGTAAATGCTACTGTGGTACCTAGTAGTAATATAATAGACATTGGTGATATCAATAAAGAAAATTAGTTTTTTTATATAATAACTCCTTATATAATAGTTAGAGTTCACATAACTAAAATATTTTTGTCTGCTCTAAAATAAGCATAAATGATGATGCTAATTTCTAATACATACATAATTCATATTTACTTCGGTAGTTACTAGTTACTTCGGTACCTACATAAATTCACACTTATTAAAAAAGTCTTTACAAGTCTTTGGTAATATGTTAATTACCTAGGTACCTACTACCTAGGTAATTAACATATTACCAATATTTCCATAAATATTTTTGCTAAAAAAACGTGTATATTACTCATAGTTTGACTTACTCTACTTTTAATATGACGACCTGTATTTTTTGTCTGCTTCTGAAATTATTGGACAATGTACAAAATGTTTTACGTACAATTATTTCCGAATAAACCTGAATGAATAATAATAAATATGAATACAACTTGGCCACAACATAAGATAAAAATAAACAAAATAAAGAAAATAATTAATTCTGATTGATAACTAAAACAAAATCTTACCTAACAATCTTCAACTCGAAGACCGTGCGAAACTCAAATACAATAAAAACAGAGCATCGCACTGATTGTACCAAACTGTCAAATTAAAACTGTCACTGTCATCACACCGGAAATAATTAAAAACAATAAACACGCGGGATGATTTTGAAAATAGAACGCATAGGGTTGGGGCAAAAGCGACTCGCGTTATCGATGGTGGAGATTCGCGAGCGTGCGCGAGGTGACTCGCTCTCACAGCGTGTGTCAGATAAATGGCACGGTGCAGGCACCTGTGCGATCCGGCCGCGGTATTGCACCGGCACACATTACACGCACTGAAAAAATATTTTCGAACGTTAATCGTGTAAGCACGTTTATAATTTGTAAACCAGTTCTGTTACCAATGCTTTATACTTTTTTAGTTTTTGTCGTGGTTTTTCATCAGATAGGTTGACGTATTAAGGTAGATTATCTACCACCACAAGCACTCTATTAAAAACACAGCAAAAAAAAATACTCTATAAAATCACAAGGACCATTTTGAATCGTCTTCTTATTTATTAGATGAATGCCGGTTCTTCCTTACCCCAGTTCAAGAAGAATCCAACAAGAAACTCGTTTGGTGTTAACGCTTTTTTTGTAAGATCCTTGCTACTTTTGTTACGGAACTCGATTAATACCGAGTCAAGTTGGAGCAGATTCGTCCCAAGTTTTTTAGTAATCTTAATAATCTGATATTTTATAATATGTTCCATGAGACAGATTTTACTTGATTACGTTCTAAAATTTGTCAATCGATAAACCTAGCACATAGAACCTTGATAAAGAAAGGTACTCATTTCTCTTTACAAGATTTACTCGTTTTAGCCAGCCTCACTGTAAATGTTACCTACTCGTCCAATATATTTTCACCTACATTATCACTAAATAGCATAAGTGAAAAAAGATGTAAAGCATATCTTTTGTAGCAAAAACAATTTTGGCAGCGGTGGGATTCGAACCCACGCCTCCGAGGAGACTGGTGCCTTAAACCAGCGCCTTAGACCGCTCGGCCACGCTACCACGCACATCGAGGTTGAAATTATCAATTTAATGCTCTAGGCCTAATAACGTTGCTGACGCATCGATGTATAATTAGATTTAACGACGGGTGGGTCAAGTTGACACAATAATAAAATAGTCAATTGTACAATTCTATGAATACTGAGTAGCTATGTAAATAGAACCAACAAACAAAATAGGTATCGATGTAGAGTTTGTAAGTAGTCTTTTACCTTACACATATTTAATGACGACAAAAATAGACGATCCATTTGTAAATAATCTCGGTCTCTGACATAACGTATGCAATTTCTAGTGCTCTGCAAAAACACAGTTTTCCTTAGAAAGCTGCTAAATACGTATGTGTGGCGATACATGTACCTACTACGTGACCAAGAGATATTTTCACGGTTGTGTAATCTGTGGTTGCTATCTATACCATTCTGTAACTGATAGATAAACTGTTCTCTCTACGTGCCAGACTCTCCCGTTATAAGTTTTTACTAGGATTAGATAGATGGCGCTATTCATAACATTTGCAATGACTCTACCACACAGGAAGGTTTTATTCTGAATTTAAAGTTAGATTTTGAGTTTAAAATATTTCATTTCATTTATTTATGTTTCAATCTACATTCGGCTTAGGTTTAAATGTCAATATGGTAATACATTGCAACTCAGAGAGTACAATAGGGTGTTAAAGTTTGAGTTAAAATGTAGTGGTCTATCTTATAAATCACACATTTCATAATGTGTTTTTTTTAATCTGTTGCCCTCTCTATTCATTGGTATTACAATGACAAGGACAAAATATACTTAAATTTCCAATAATGTGTTAAAGACCAAAGAGTTAATATCTTAGCGTAGTATTAAGTGATGAGCTTCTGATTAAAATAGGTTTTTTCTATACCTACATAAATAAGATGAACTTTTGAAATATATAGGTATGTGTTTGGATAACTTATTTTTATTGTAATTTATTATGTATTAATCCAGATCAGAACGTCTTCTCACTATCCTAGTGGACAGTATGTCAAGGTCAGTCTACATTCTGTCCGATTTAAACTTAAAGGTAACCGACGCCAGTTGTAGGTAAAGCTACATCCAAACCAACATAACACAAGAGTTGCGTCGACGATGCAAGCAAAACTTACTATGAAAAAAATAGCTTCTATTGATAAGTAGCGCGATTCAAGGATGAACTAACGAGCGATCTATGAGTTATTTAATAAATACTAGCTGACCCGGCAAACTTCGTACCGCCTCAGAATCAATAAATAAAAAAGCAAGCATTTTTTTCATATTTACTCACCTTTTAAAACTTCTCTGGACTTCCACATATCATTCAAAACCAAAATTAGCCAAATCAGACCAGCCGTTCGCGAGTTTTAGCGAGACTAACGAACAGCAATTGAATAAATAAATAAATAATACCGGACATTTCGCACAACATCAACTGGCCCCAAAGTAAGCAGAGCTTGTGTTATGGGTACCACATGACTGATGGGTATACTACTTACCTATATACTTTTTTTTTTGTAAATACATACATAAAACATAGAAACACCCAGACCTGAGACAAATACTTGCAGATCATACAAACATTTGTCCCGCGGCGGGAATCGAACCCGCAACCTTCTGCGTCTCAGCCGGACCTAAGCCCACTGCGCTACAGAGGTCGTCAATTGAATTGATTTTTATTATATAGATTTGACACAGATTTTTTGTCAAATTTATACTGTCAATAAGCTTTTTATTTAAGTTTTTTTATTACTATCGTTATTGTCCTGTTAATTGTGTACCTACTATGCTATGTTATTTATATATATGTGTGTGTGTCAACATAAACTTATTTCATTTAACTAATTCTATTTATGTATTTACAAAAAAAAGTGTATAAGATATCAGTCATGTGGTACCCATAACACAAGCTCTGCTTACTTTGGGGCCAGAAGATGTTGTGTTAAATGTCCGGCATTATTATACTTATTATTATTATTGAAGATTTGATGAGTCACCTAATCTTACGATCCTTCGTTCGACATTTCAAGATTCAACGAAGCTCTCTTAAATAAATTAGTTTTTCTCGTGTAAATTAATGTTTTATTGGTTAATCTTAGCGGATTATTAATAAATTGTGACTACAAGTGTAGATTGGGAACGCTGCCCTCTGGCAGTGATCTGGATCAGTTGAGCTATCTATAGATCGTTTTAAATGGTCCTTAGATAGTTCAACTGTTTCACGTGTATTTTATATTATTGTATATTATTTTGTACTTTTCTGTAATTATTTCTGTAAATAAATCTAATCTAACTAATATTATAAATTCAAAAGTGTAGATTATTTAATTATAAGTTTATTATGTTTTAGTGATTTGTACGATGATTAGGTAAATCCCATATCGAATAAAACTATAAACGGCCATTCCGCGATGACGTATAGATTTGACAAGGCACGATTGACT
This sequence comes from Lampropteryx suffumata, assembly GCA_948098915.1. Taxonomy (NCBI): domain Eukaryota; kingdom Metazoa; phylum Arthropoda; class Insecta; order Lepidoptera; family Geometridae; genus Lampropteryx; species Lampropteryx suffumata. The sequence goes on from OX402552.1 coordinate 10,396,149, forward strand.
ACGATTATGAGACAAAAATCAATCAAAACCTATTGACATTGGCAATATTGACATCAAGACAGGTGTCACTATAGGAAGAAGAAAAAGTGTTTTTTTGTAAAGAAAAAGTATTTCTTTTGTGTTTCTTTGTGATTCAAGCAAAAATAATCCGTAGTTATTTTAAGAGTATATGAAAGGCACTATTTTATATAAAATAACAAATGAATAACGACAAGATACGACTTTGTGACATTATTTAAACAATATACCACTTGACACTGGCAAAATTGACATTATTATGACACATGCCATCAACGAAGAAGAAGAAAAATTGGTCTGTCATACTGGGATAGGTTCTGATGATTCTTCGTTTGACATTTTATGAAGTATCTAACATAGCACTTCATTACTAAACTTGAAACTGGCATTGTGGACAAGACAGATGCCATTATAGGAAGAAAAGAAGACGAATGGATAGGTTCTAATGCCTATTTTCACTAACACTAGAAGACACCTAAAGCGCTGAAATTAGCAGTATACTAAAGCAAAAAACGTACGTCAACCGTTAAACGCTGTCTAGGTATAGTAACGACGCAGTGCGTAATGCTAGGCAACTCATAATTTGACAGAAGTGACAGATTATAAATTACTATTCGGCTTGGCATCGAGATTTTTCGTTTGACATTTCACAAAGCAACATAACTCTTCTAAATTAATTAGTTTTTTATTTTATGTTTAATTGATGAATCTAAGCAGACTTAAATGTATTATGTTCTTTAGTTATTTGTACGATGAGAGATCCAAGAAAATTCTTAACAGCCATTCCGCGATGACGTTTAAAGTAGACAAATGATCGACTGCGACTTTGTGACAATATTATAACATAAATACGTTATAACTCAAAAGAAACTTCATTAATATACAAAATATGAAATTTCGATTACTTGGATTGTATAACATATTTTTTCCAGCTATTTTGATTTTAAAATCAAACTTCTAAATCGACTTTGATGAAATGTTTAGGTTCCAAATGGGAAAGTATTCATAAATGGAGTTATGAGGTAACAAACATTAAAAAAAAGTGCGAGTCCCTGATGAAGATTCTCTAAATTAATCAAAACAATATCAGCCTCCATCGACAAAATAATACGTGGGTAAAAATCAATGTTTTACTTAAAAAAAAGAAAGTTCTCAATTCGGTTGCATTTTTTTTATTATTATTTGTTTTTTTTTTTTTAATTAAAACTTAATTATTCAAAAGTAAGCGTGAGGTGTTTGTCTTGATCTCCAGGAAAACGGGGGTTAGCTACATACTACGAAGAAACAAAACGCACGATGATAATATGTACTTCTCGTCGGCTTTAGCCCCGTAATTTACTAACCCAGCAGATTAGATTAAAAAATATATCTTCTATACTTGATGTACTATGTACTTGATCACTTTTTATTTTGGTTTTAATATTCAGTACTACTTTCACCGGCCCATTAGCTCAGTTGGTTAGAGCGTCGTGCTAATAACGCGAAGGTCGCGGGTTCGATCCCCTCATGGGCCAATTCCTTTTGTGAATATAGCATGATTTCGTAAAGCCGATTTTACTTACTTCTTCCAGAAATCAAGCTTTTTTAATTTTGCATATAATTATTTTAGTCTAGTTTACGTTTATTTCTTAACCTGTAGGTAATTAAAAATTATTATTCATTTTTATCGATTTCAAAAATAGAACCGATTTTTTATATTTTTTTTGTTTGTTACCTCATTACTCATGAACGGATTTGGAAAAATCTATTGTCATTTGAGAGAATATACTTCCCGATTAGTCTTATATAAACTACATCAAAATCAGTTCAGTAGTTTAGTTAAACTGAAACAGCAGGAAAAAATATGTCATCAAAGTAAACGAAATTTCGATACTTTGCTTTCTTGTGACTAATAAGCGTTATATAAAAACTTTTTTAACCGGATAAAAAAATGAGGTTCCTAATTCGTTTGTGTTTTATGGGCTCAAATTTAATTAAATGAAGTCGGTGTTCTTTTTAGTTTTTAAAACCCAATAATAATAATAATAATAACAATGCCGGACATTTCACACATCATCTGGCCCCAAAGTAAGCAGAGCTTGTGTTATGGGTACCACATGACTGATATACTACTTATATACCTTATTTTCTTGTAAATACATACATATTATACATAGAAACACCCAGACCCGAGACAAATACTTGCAGACCATACAAACATTTGTCCAAACAATGATATAATTATGTAGTAAATACTACATGTTGTGGGCTATAGTTTCTACTCTAAAGATTTTAAGTATGTTTTAAAGGTATTTATATCAATCACCTGGTTCTCATCTTACGTGTTATGCTGAGTTTGGCTTGATAAGGTTGTGTTAAACGTCTAACCATATATTATTTTATGTTTATTTATATAAAGAAGGCTAACGAGGTTTCTTTGCTCTAATTTCTAGTCATAATCAAAATATAACGATTGCATCGATTAAGATGATCACGATGAACCAGAAATTACTATGGTTAACAAGTTACCTAGTGTTTACCGTGCAATTATTTATATTATTATAACTTGGAAGCGGAACTCACCGCGACTTTGGTCGCTCTTCTTATTTTCCAAACTTTGACACCGCGCTGAATTTCTGGAAAGGTTTTCTCATACACTGTAAAGTACCCTTCAAACTTCATACATCTTTTTCCTCTTTGTTTATGGCATGTGACATAATGATGTCAATTTGGTCAGTGTCAAGTGTTTATGTTTGTTTATAGTCAATTTGTTAGTTAAAGTCTTAGCCGATGGTCAATTGTCAATTCTAGACGTCACGCGGAATGGCCGTCTAAAATTTCTTGGGATTCCTCGTCGTTCAAATCACATTGCACCATAATACACAGTTAATTCAATTATTCATACTTGTCTCATGTAGTCACAAAGTATTCATTAAAATTCCGCTAAGATTATTGAATTAAACATACAATAAAACGAGTAAGAAATATTAAATTAGCAGAGCTATGTTACTTCATGAAATGACAAACGAAGAATAATAATTATAAGAATTTTTCATACCTCTATTCTATAATAAAATAATTTTAGTGACGTCAAAGTATGGTATGTCCTTGTCATTCTAATATCAATAAAAAGGGATGGTTACAGATTTAAACAACACATACGCTAATAATAATGCCGGACATTTTACACAGCATCATCTGGCCCCAAAGTAAGCAGAGCTTGTGTTATGGGTACTACATGACTGATGGGTATACTACTTCTATACTTTTGTAAATATATACATAGAAACTCCCAGACCCAAGTCAAATACTTGCACATCATACAAACATTTGTCTCGGTGCGGCAATCGATTACGCAAACTTCTGCGTATCAATCGGGTTTTGACCCTCTGCGCCACAGAGGTCGTCAATGTGTGATTCTTATAACTAGTGTTTGTCTCTTTTTACTGTCACTTTTTCGTTTCATCGACTTTCAAATCACAACGATGCTAAAGAAGTTGACTTCAAAAAATATGCATTCTACACTCCTTCTCTATATAAACTATAAGTGTGCAAAATTTCATAGGTACTCCTCTATCCGCGCAATTTTCGTAAAATGGGGTACAAAGTTAATGCTTCACGTATTAATATAGTAATTACACATTCATAGACCCCAAGTGCGACCTCTGCTACCAGTGGTTTAGTGCGTTGTCTAATGTAAGTCAGTCAGTCAGAACTTTGATTCATAAAGGTATTGATAGATGATTATTAAACTTAATAGGTGGCAGCTCTGCTATTCTTTATTATTATTATTATTTAATCATTCAAAACGGTGTTACCGGTACTGTTTATGGTATGCTGTTTAATAGGTGTAGGTGCTTTGTAACACCAATGTGTATAGTTATTTCTTAATCAATTTTAACTTTAAATTAACTTCAAAACGTCAGTGTCTTGGGGGCTTGACTTTAGTAGTGCGTCACACGAATTGGAGGGTGAAAAGGCTCACATCTGGTAGGGTTTTGCTTTATGATTACATATTTACCACTAATAACATTAGGTTATTCCGAGAAAATAATAAAACATTTTTAACCTCAAATCAAATAAATCAGATAAAACTACGTATAGATTGACAGATAATAATCAACTTTGTCGTATTTCTTGTCTATGGTTTAACATGTTGTGTGCAAAATCGATGTGAACGAAACGTAAAAATCCTGTCAGTGATTTTGTTATGGCTTCTTTCGACGACTTTGCCTTATCTTCACTTCACTTGGTTACTTATCACCTAGGTAGGTTATGTTGGAGTATAGAAAAAAACGCGCAAGGCGAGCGAAGCGTGCCGCGGCAGCGGCCGCTGCAGCGCCAGAAAATAATACAAGGTCACGGTAAATCTCACTTGGTTACTTATCACCTATCACTAGGTAGGTTATGTTGGAGTATAGAAAAAAACGCGCAAGGCGAGCGAAGCGTGCCGCGGCAGCGGCCGCCGCAGCGCCAGAAAATAATACAAGGTCACGGTATATCTGATCTTTGTCGTATTTGTTGTCTGTGATATATCATGTTGTGCAAAATTGATGCGAACAAAACGTTACAAATTTACGAAAAGTTACGATAGGTTACAAATGTTTTTTTTTCTCATTTGTGCATCTACCTTTATCTTGGGAGCTTTACCAGGGGTGAGGTGGACCTCTCCCTCCCCCTCCTTGGTAATTTAAACTAGATTTGTATCAATATTTTTTTCGAGGTTAAGTTACATTTATTCAAATATCTCGAAAACGGGGCAATACCTAGTATGGGGGTGGTACCAGGGGGTAGGGAGGGTCCCCTCACCCCCCCCCCATTTTTTCCCTTTCATTTTCGTGCGACGCACTACTAAAGTTTAACCAACTTAAAATACAAAATGCCCTACGCCTCATGGCGAAGCCCTCACCGCATATAGAGTTAAATATGCCTGTCCATTATATAGTCGCCGTAGCCGAAATCGGCTAGGACTACATCATCAGTTAAGTTGATTATTTTTGTAAGTACCTTTATTGTGTATCTCTGTAATGTTACTTTAAATAAATGATATCTATCTATCTAAATACAAGAAGCTTTATTGCCAAAAACTTATTTTACAAACCTACATACTTAAAATAATTATATATTTCTGGGAGCACTTTAGTAAAAAGACTAGACTCAGTACTATGGCTACGCAAACATGGTTTATAGACATAAAATTTAGTACAAGAATCATTTTCACATACACATAACATGGAATCACTAATTTGGAATAAAGCCACATGGAATATGGTTTTATTCCAAAACGAAGACTTAATGAAAGTCTAGGTTCTAAATATGGAATATTTATATGGAACGATGGTTTTTCTATCAGGTTTAAACCAAGACTTAATTTAGTCTTCGTTTTGAAAAACGACCGAAATTTATCTTGTTTTTCTGCTTGTCAATACCTAGGTGTTTTTAGACCTTCATTCATATGAGTACTTACTGAAAACAATTTTATGAAAGAGTTACCAGATACATTTTTGTAACTTGTATTCAAATCAAACTAATATATCGTTGAAAAATTAAAACTGTAGGTAAGTATTAGTTTGAAAAACATATTAAGATTTTCTAAAAGTGAGTAGTTACTGTATTCTAGAACTCGCTCTTAAAGCTGCAAACAAATTATCGGACAAAACGGCATATCGAATGCGTCGCGCGTTAGATCGATCAAGTTTGTGTCAGAGGCCTGTATGTGACAGGTTGACAGGTGACAGCTATAGGTAATGTATGCTTGGTCTAGTAAACTTCTTCAATCAGATGTTTTTCTATGTATGTATTCACAAATAATTGCGTTTTAAAAACTAAAAAGAAAACTGACTTCATTTTTATAAAAATACGAAATTTGGTTTAGTATGTACTTGAATGACATATTTTTTTCCAGCTATTTGGATTTAAAAACCAAACAACTGAAATGATTTTACCGGAAAGTATATTCTTTCAATTTTTTTTTAAATAATTTCCTAAATAATGTAATAAAAATAGATACAACCATATTGAGAACCTCTCCCTTTTTTAAGTCTGCTAAAAAAGGGTGTGCATCCACAAAACACAAAAATATAAGTAGTAAGAGTTATCATCAGTCGTGTTGTTCCGTTAGCACAAGCTCTGCTTACTTTGGAACTAGATGATGCTATGTAAAATGTCGAGTATTATTTGTTTTTATTATTTATAGATACGTCTTCTGCCGAGTTCTTTGAAATGTCTATAGCTGGATTAAACATTTTTGACTATCGTCTCAGCCTCTGGTCTTGGCTGGTCTCAGCTCTCAGCCTTCTGCGCTGTGGCTTGTGGGTATCATCATCATCACCACACAAACAACCATTTTTGTGATGAACATTGTTTATTTATTTATAAAACATGACATATGAATCTAATAAAAGAACAATACAATTTATGGAATATGCACCAATCACAGGCAGGCACAGCATTTGTCATAAAATACAATACAAATTATACAGACAACACTTTAAAGATGTTTGTTCTGTGTCTGGATGTTTTAAAGTTTTATAATTATGTATTTAAAAACTTATTTGAATTCTGTCAGTCATCTGGTTCCCATATTAAAAGCTATATTTAGTTTTAGGCTAGATGTTGTGTGGATTGTCCAACAATGTTTACTTGTTTCAAGCTTAATATTGTCAATTTTGTTTTATTGGTACCAACGTGTAAACATCTTTTGATGATCATGCTTTCGAAATAAATGCTTGTTAATCTTGTTTAGAATGCTGATTTATTCATACTTAGTAAATAAGTACCTAAGTCCTATTAAGATTTGCATAATTTGTAAAATACACTATACCTTAAAATTTTGCTTGTTCAGAATTTACCTACTTAACTATTCTTGCAGTAAATTATTGCATGTCAAGAAACACATTATTGAGTAGGTATGTATGTAGGACCTACTTATATCTCGTCTTAGTTTTATCATTAGGTATGGACCAACATTTAAATACTTTCCATATTGGTACGTGATTTTCAATTCGTATTGTCACACTCAGTGGTGGCAATTCGGTTGGTTCATTTCTAATATTAGGAATTGTCTAAAATATATTTAGTTATTCATAGCATTTGTAAAACCTATTCGGTTGGTACCATCTAATAAAATTAGGAACGCTTAATTAAGTTAGATAAAATTAAATTTGGATAAGTTGGTAGCAGCAGAATACCAAAGGTTCATTTGACAGTTCAAAACCTAATTTTGGCTAAAATTAGTTAGGTTGGTGCCAACAGAATTGAGGCCAATGTCTTTGATAAATAATAATAAAATATTGGTGGACAATCCACACAACACTTTCCAGCTCTAAACTAAGCATAGCTTGTATTATGGTGAGCACATGGCTGATAGAATCTTTACTAATATCATAAATGTGAATGTAACTCTGTCTGTCTGTCTGTCACGTTTTCACGCCTAAACCGCTAAAACGATTTTGATGAATTTTGGTATAGAGATTGATGGGACCTTGGAGAAGGATATAGACTACTTTTCATGTAAGTACACCGCGTGTGAAGCCACGGGCAGCAACTAGGACTTATATATTTTTAAATACATAGGTACATGTGATATTTCAGAATAAACACCTGTTTATTATACAAATGTTTGCCCTATGAGAGAGTCGATCCCCCAACCTACAGCGCAGAAGGCAAAACTACTACCAACTGGGCTGGCAGACCACTTCATAGTTTACATTTTTTTTCAAATACGCAGGAATCTTAGGAATCATTTATGACTTTGAGTGTATCAGTAAGCCCAGTAACGTTATTTCATAGAATTACATAATTTGATATTAGAACAACGTTGTAATATTTTTTTTATTACTTTTGTTGTGTAATCATCATCATCATTGGCCTTAATTCATCTGTTGAAGATGATTTAGGTGGCGTCAGTTACAGAGCAGTTATTTCTAATTGAAAACTTCCGTTCAAGGATCCACTCCAGTAAGCTGAGCCGGGTGAAGTTTCCTCTCCACTGACGCCACTTTGCCTGGGATTCTGTTTGATAGTGCAGGCCTTCCCAGGTACCCACACTAACCTCTCGACCTTGCCGACAGGACCCGCAGGAAATACGAATCAATACATGCGGTGTCGGTTCGGTTGCACGTGCATAACGGCTGGCACCAAGCCGGGTTTGTTTCAAGTTTTCCTTCTCTGTTGCTAGCTCTTCTGTTAGTATTTGCTATGTAAACTTTGGTTTAACCTATCGTTTAATCGGACCATCGTTTATAGATCTTAAATTTCAGTAACCCACATTAAATAATGTACCTATATAAGAAAACATACGATACACTTCGGTGTAATTGGTTCCAAAACGCTTCTCACGATTGGACTAGGAAGAGGTATACCTACGAGTATACTACCTACAGCTTGTACAATAGACACGCAATTTTAATAAGCACCTGTAATAGACATGAGTATCTTTATAAAGTACGCTAAGTAGATATTAATTATTAGGAATCATAGCAACGACATCGTGGATAAAATAAAGCAGAAAATTGAAACAGAGTTACTTTCTATACCATACTTTCTATACCATATCCATATAATACCTATGTATACATGCCCTTTTCACGGCTAAGCGGCTGAACGGATCTTGATGAAATTTGGTATGGAGATAGATTGTATCTTGCGGAAGGACATAGGCTATTTTTTATATAAGTGCATATGACTAATTAATTTATTTAAATCGTTTCAATTATGATAAGTCGATACGAAAAGAATAGTAAATATCCCGTTGTGAGTGAAGATGTTTTTATTTTAAATCTCTATTTTCCAAATGTTCTCTGTACGAAATCCCTTCAAATATTTTATTATAAATCTTAGACGTAAATGAAGATAAAATTTAATGACTAGTTCTTGTAAAAATTATCAGGGAAAAGTCTTAATAAAAGTGGATCCATTAAAATAGTTATTTTTAACAAAATATCAAAATTTTATTTTTATTTAGTTATGAATTATTTCATTATAAAATAAAATCAGCTGGCCCATGAGGGGATCGAACCCGCGACCTTCGCGTTATTAGCACGACGCTCTAACCAACTGAGCTAATGGGCCGATGTCTCGAAAGGTGAAAACATCCGAAAGTTCAGGTGAAAATAGAAAATGGAGAAATATGTATCTTCTTGATAAGATATGTCACTATGATTATCACAGTACCTAAAAATGACCAAGTGACCACAAATACTTTGTTCAGTACCTAATGTAGATACTTATGTTCTCTGAATAAAGCAGGGTTATTACATAGTAAAACATAGTAGATGCTGCCAGCGGCTTCGACCCCGTTGTACCTTCATCTCATTAAAAGTAGCCTATGTCCATAAGACACAATGTATCTATGTATCAATGTACCTCATCAGGGTTCATTCAGCCGTGATATGGTAACAAACGAACAGACAGACATAAACACTTTCCAATTTATAATAGTATGGATTAGCTGCGTGCCCAGTGCTGTAATAATATGGCCTAGATTTTAGACATAAGTACCTACTAGATAACTATAGCTATCATTCCACCAAAATTTTTTTAAATTCGGTATTTCGATTACTCCCTACAACTAACTTTACTTGTAAAAAAAATACTTTATGTCTATACTTAACATTAAGGCGCTCCCTCACCGGGAGCATTCGCGTGGAATGTAACATATAGATTCGACTTTGAGCATTACATTACAATACTACCTCCCTGACCGACGAGCGTTCGCGTGTAATGTAGCATTATAGATTCGACTTTGAGCATTACATTACAATACTACCTCCCTTACTGACGAGCATTCGCGTGTAATGTTTTAAAACACATTGTATCATTATAAGGTGCGCATTGTAATGCTCGGTTCTCCTCCTTCACTGATGTAAACTCGTTTTGTATCATAACAGTTTGTGCACTGTAATGCTCAGTTCTCCTCCCTCACTGATGTAATGCTCGACTCTGTAATACATCTCTGTGATACATTACACGCGAATGCTCCCGGTGAGGGAGCGCCTTAAGTCTATATTATAAAGAGGAAAGATTTCTATGTTTGTTTGTATTAAATAGGCTCCGAAACTAGTAGACCGATTTGAAAAATTCTTTTACATAGGCCACTTTTTATCCCGAGAAAATTGGTTTGTCCCGGGAAAAATTATCAACGCGAAGATGCGCGCGGACAGCTACTTTTCAAAATAAATAATTGGACAATGCACACAACACCTAGCCCAAAACTAAGCATAGCTTGTATTGGGCCTATATGTAGAATACTCACAAATTTTTAATAATGTAAAATAATGTGAAAGTAACTATGTCTGTCTGTTTGTGTCTGTGTTTTCACGCCTTAACCACTGAACCGATTTTGATGAATTTTGGATAGAGATACATGGGGCCTTGGAGCCGGACATAGACTACTTTTTATGTAAGGCACCACACGTGCGAAGCTGCGTGTAGCAGCTAGTACTTTATATCACCCAGACAGAACATGACCCCAAAAATTATTGTCCTGGGAGTAAATCGAACCCCCAATCTTCAGCATAGAAGACAAAAAAATGTACCAAATGAGCTGCCATGCTTGGATATGTATATAGGCTTGGTAGGTATTTTGTTTATCTAGCGATAATTCATAAGTAGTTGGTATTTACATAAGTAGGTTACTTAATATCATGAATTTCCGAGTAATATAATTTCAGTGTTTATTGAACGTCAATAAAACATGGTTAGTTACGAATTGATAGCTTAATCTAGAATAAGCTTAGCAACTTTTGATAAAATTAGGATGGACATTAACTTAACGACCGCTGTAGCGCAGTGGGCGAAGCCCCGCCTGATACGCAGAAGGTTGAAGGTTCGTCTCGCCGCGACACAAATGTTTGGATGATCTGCAAATATTTGTCTCGGGTCTGAGTGTATTTACAAAAGTTTAAGTAGTATAGTCATGTAGTTCCCATAAAACAAGCTAAGGTTAAATAATAAATTTCACACAACATCATCTGGCCCCAAAGTAAGCAGAGCTTGTGTTATGGGTACCACATGACTGATAAGTAATACCTTTACTACTTATATACTTTTTTATTGTAAATACATACATATTATATATAGAAACACCCAGACCCGAAAAAAAACTTGCAAATATTGTCCCGCAGCGGAAATCGAACCCGCCTTTGGTTACTTTGGGGCTAAATGATGTTGTGTGAAATGTCTAGCATTATTTATTGATTTATCTGGTGCATATTTAAAAATGATTTCGATAAAAACTAAGATAAAACAAAAATGAAACTCTTATAGAACATAAATTTTATTTAGTAGATTTAAATATTTTCTACCAAACTTTGCAAGCAAAGTCGGAAAATATTTTAGGTGAGTAGGTACAGTAGATTGGTAAGTACTACTTAAACAATAATTAAAAATACTTATCATAAGTATATAATAATAAATAATTGAGCCTCTTATCATATTTACCAAGCACCATTTATTAATTTCAAATTCATATAGGTCCCAAAAGACTATAAAGTTAATTGCACAACCGGCCGGCTATAAAAGTTTACAAACTTGTATGACATTGTTTATATACATTATTATCTATACACTTTACGGATCAAAGGCCTCGTCCACCATCGATTGATATACTTAAGACGGTACTATCAGTAAATTAACATTGTGTGCATAAAATGAGTCTTATTTTGCCGTTATAGGAATATTAATAAAAAAATACACTGTTTTTCAATATTTTTCCTCCAACATCCTCGTTTCAATATCAATGTTATTGTTAATTCTGTAATTGATTTATGAAATAAGGTTTTCAAGTAATTATTATCATCTGCTTCTAATATAATAACTTTCTAAAGATGACGTCATTTTAACTTGCAGTTTATACGAATAAAAAGAGAATACATTAATTAAAACATTGTCCGTTCAACTTTTTAGATTTATATCTTACTAGCTGGTGCCCACGACTTCGTCTGCGCAGGATTAGTACTTCGTGTAATTCTAACGGTTTTTGCAGCGCCCGCCAGAATAGCTCGCAGATGGCAGATTTTTTTCCTACTTACTTTACACTTATCGTTATATTTTTGTCAATTCTTACAATATCTTTAAAAATATAGCCTATGTATTATAATGATGTATATTATTATTAGCTATATTATTGTAAAGTTTCATTAAATCCATTCAGTAGTTTTTGCGTGAAGGAGTAAAAAATATGCATATAATATATATAATAATATAACATATATTATAAGTAAGGAAAGAAATATACGCGAATGCACTGTCAAAACGACTCAAGGTCATTTACTCATGGCATCGCTTTAAGTGGCTTCACATAGGTACTTATTTAATAAATGTTTCCATGTAATAATATTACTTCAAATAACCATCGCGTAGCTATCACTGTACTTAATTAAAATTGCACTTATCAAGACGATGATGAACGAGGCTCATATTAAACAAATACTCGTATGATATAAAATGGTAAGCATCTACAATATTATAGATCTATTATTAATCTATAGCATCCTAGTATAATACAAAAGAGCGTCAATATAAAAATAAGCTTGGCACACATCCCGATGGTGGGTTTATTTTGATACTATTTACAATTGAAACAAATAGTAGGTATGTAAAAGATAATCTTAAATTTAAAAAAAATAGAATAACGAATTATAATAACGAACTTAACTATGGCAAGAATAATAAAACTCGAGCGGGTACATGTTGAGGTAAAATTGAAGTAATTAATTATTTGATGAGAAACAAAGCCGAAACTAGATGCCCAATTTCGTTGTATAGGTATTATAATTTGCTTTAGTACCGAACTTAGTACTAGGTATATCTAAAATAATCTCTACATGATTTATTGTTAGTACTATAAAAAACTAAACTTTAACAAACAAACACCAAAAGTTACATAAAAGGTACACGAGTATTTTTATTTCACGTTAATTTAACATTCAATGGTGTGCAAATATGGCGAGTCCTCAACCTTTTTGATCGCTGCTGTAGGCGAGCGACCATTCCGTCCAGTCATTATCGAAATCACACTTCGATGCTCCGAATCACTATCCCCGCTCAGAATTATATTAGTTTCACCCATAAAACCGGAGTCGATCTGCTCATGTGTATGTCCCTGAATCTTATTCCGAGGTTCGAAGGCATTCAAGCCCAATTCCTCGAGCATTTCCTTCGTATCGTCAAAGTTGCCGAAAAATACCGAATCCGTTTCCACGCTTTCCCCACCTGACTCGCTTCGTCCATCGCAGAGTGATTCCAAATCATCAGTATCAGACTCTATGGCAATAGGTGGCTTATTTACCGTTCTTGTAACTTGTATTATATTTGGTTCATTAATAGCGGTCTTAGGTCTGAGTTGGAGTAGGTATTTAGCTCTGCGCTTTGATTCGTTAGAATCTGTGCTCATGTACCCTGAATCTTCTGTGCGGTAAAGTTTTCTCAGATCAGTCCGTCTTGATCTAGTTCTGGCAGATCGGCGTCCAGAACGTCTAGCGTTTAAGTTTTCAGCTCTCGAATACGCTCCAAATCGATCTCTGTCTTCTGCCCTTCGTCTATCAGGTGGGCTCTCTCGCAAAGCAGAAAATTTAGGTGACACGTCAGAGCCACGTCGTACTTTTGGAGGCACCGGTGGCTTCTCTTTCTGTCCCTCAACGTGGCAAATCAAGTCGGGAGCTTTTAAGGCCCTCATAAAGTCTGCTAAGTCTTGCCCTCCGTATTGTAAACTTCCTCGCCTGCTGTATATTTGTTTCTCCTCCTGTTGAGCAGTGGCTTTCATTTCGTAGATCTGCCTCAAGTTACCAATTTTGTTCGTAAAATCTAGTTCTGGAGTCATCTTGTAAGAATCTTTTTCTGGCGATGATGACTTATGTTTGAAGCTTCCAGCTGATTTCAGAAGTATCTTTTCAACACGTTTCTTAGCATCATATTTTGGTTTTCTATCAAGTGTGTCTGGATCAAAGTCTTCGTACAAATTACGTCGGCTTTCTACTGGAGAACCTCTTACTTGAATTGTCAGGGGTCCTGGTTTTGAAACGTTATCATAAAGTGGTTCAGGTGGACCGATCACAATTTCATTTACAGAATTGCTTTCAACGTGAGAAAATTGTTGAACTGGAATATCATTTACGACTTTAGTCATATCAAGCCAGCTACTCGTTAACCGGTCTCTATTAACCATTGATCTAAGTTCCATTCCAATATCATCCATATAAGTCAACTCGGGTCTGCAAGCTAGAGAAAATCTTCGTCTTCTTACCATATTGCGTTCCAAGCTATCAAAGTCTATTGATTCCTCCCCTTGCGATAATTTCTTTTTTCTTGGATTTGTTAAGACATTATCATCACTGTAGTAGTGTGAGTCTGCAGCTAAAACTGGTATCACCAGTTTAGGTGCAAAAGCTAATGGCGAAATGGTTTCTAATTTAAATTCTTCTATTTCTACAGGTTCGACTTTACGACATCCGTTTAGTTCTTTTATAACTGCTTCCATTTTGACCTTTACTTCCTTCGGTATCGGTTCTTCGTCTTTTTTGAGAGTAGCAGGCGGTGGAGGTCCTTGGGTTTTGACAGGAGGTGGTGGTGGCGGTGGAAGTTTCTTTCTTATACGTCTTGATGCATGACTAGATGGACTTTTTTTCTCAGGTTGTGCAACAATTGTGATGATTGGATTTGATATCGTCAGTTTTACTTCGCTCGCAGTGTTTTCAGGCTTAGATAATTTGTTATGTACTTTAATTTCGTTTATTTTTATTTCTTTGATTGGTTTTGATATTTCTATTCTATTGGTTGTTTGTTTCTGTGAAACATTTTCTGTAATTTTAGGTGTTTCACTTTTTACAGATTCAACTATTTCTGAACGAGACTCTTTTGGCTTAGCTTCTATAACTCTTGGTGTACCGCTTACCTTTGCAATGGATTTCATCGGCTTAGGGGCTAATGTAGTAGGTTCCGGGGTAGGTACTTCGTCAAGCCACTTTCGAACAATACGCTGTTTATAGTCTTCACTGACACATGATTTACAAGAGTTAGATCTAGTTAAGGCTACAGCTTTAGGTTTACCTTTGCTGTCGCACCCAGGGCAACCTCCACAAGGCACAGATTTCCTGCTATTTTCTTGCTTTAAGCTTATAGCACTGTAACGTCTACCACGTCTCGCACAAGGAATGTCCCATCCTAAGTCAACTGCATGGTAACGGTCTTCTTCAGGTATATCAGATAGAATGGGAATAAACCTTTTAGCGGTCATTTTGTCTTTTGCTACTGACATGACTTCGCGAATTTTGATGAGGAACTCTACAGCTGCTGGCGGGGGGTCCTAGAACAGTGAAATATGATTAGCACTACTTTTGTTTTAGACTTGCACCAATAAAACTCTATTTCATAGTGCATAAGCATTATTATTTACCTTAAGGTGTTCAGTTTCAAAGAAAACAGGGTTGAAATACAACTTCTTCCTGATCACTGGTCCTCCTTCGGGGGATATACTTCTACTTCCAGCATAGCTATGTTCCATGGAACAATCTACGATGGACATGTCAGAATGTGGTGCTCTTTCAAAAGCGTCAGGTGATGATGATCGTCTTTGTATGCGTTGATTCAGTCGGTCCGAGTTTGACGTTTGTCTTAAGGAAGGACGACATGGTTTCTTCCTCTTAGAATGCACCATGGCAGATACGACATTAGAGTTCATTTTCTGAAACTGGTATTAAACATTTACTTACTTTCTAAATCTATTTACCGAATCCGATATTACAGGTTCACATGATCTTACCATACTATTGTTACTGTGGCTGTTACTCTTAGAAGACTCAAGAGTGTTGTCATTGCCGCTATCAGACAAACCACTGTCGTGCATGAAATCATTGCCCATGTTGTTAAATTTCAGCAGCGGATTTGTCTTCAGCGTCTGGAAACACATCTTAATTGAAATTACTGATTTTGAGACTGGTCAAAATAATACAAAAAGCTTCATCATTACCACGTTGCTCATGTCTATCCTCGACTCTAACGAAGATCCGTTCTCTGAAGAATTACAAGACATATTATCCTTAGCCCCCTTCTGTTTCCTTTTTTGTTTCTGCTTGTAGTGCACGTAGAAGATGATCCCGGCTGCGTAGATGAATATCAACATGAGTACGCAGACGCCGATCGCCAGGGCTTCTAGAACGCTCAGACCTTGGTTCTGGTTTAAAGTGTCTGTTGAGACGACCTCTCCAGCATGGAACGGAATTGAACGAACATCTGCACATAAAATAAACACATGTAGCGATAAAAAAATAAATAATAAATAAATAAATAATCCGGGGCATTTGACACAACATCATCTGGCCCCAAAGTAAGCAGAGCTTGTGTTATGGGTACCACATGACTGATGGGTATACTACTTATATACTTTTTTTTTGAAAGGACATCGTATATGTTTACTAGAAATCATAGGATGAGCAGTTTGGGAAATAGTAAACAAAACACGTAACAGGTCAATAATGATACAACTGGAAATTTAACATAAGAAAGCATAACTTAAACTTTAGAAACCCTTATCGTAGCTGAGAGTAAAAGCACTAATTGTAAAGCACTAACCAAGTAAACCGTTGTTAGAAGCCCCGGCGACGCGGAAAGATGCACACGATGAGGCAAGATGAGATTCCGTCGAGGAACACATCACGTGAACAGACACTAGACGGCCTTCCAACCTTGCGTGGAGACCTGGAGATCCTCGCCACTAAGAAAACAAGTAATCATTGCTTAAAATATCTTTCAGTTGAATCTCATTATATTCCTAAGTGTATTAAAGTGTCTAGTGCAAATATGCATCTTTGGTATGGTACGGTTAATAGTACAGTTGTATAAACAGCAATAAAATTATTGTGTCTCTAAAAAATTTACTGAACAGAGGCCATATTACTGTTTGTAACGTTTGGTCGCAAAAGAATTTAACCATACTTTTTATTCCCTAACGGGCCTGTCCACAAAATCTTAGTCTTTGTGTTTCTCTTAAATTTTCCAAAATCCGCTTAGTGTAATAATTTCAGTTTAGGTGAAAAATTTCAATAAGCCTTTCATTCCTCGATTCAGTACCTTTAAGAAGATTAAAACTGATCTGAGGCCATTATTTGCTGTTGCAATTTGTCAGAAGATACGAGTTTTAAGCGACCAGTCCACTGAAGCAGAACTGGATAATACAGGAATAACATAACAAAACAAATCTCGTCTTCCACAAGATGTTTAGTGAGCGCATCGTTGTTGTGCTTTGGTGAACAAGTATCTTTAATCATTAATCTCTTGAGAGTTATTATTATTACAGTTTTATTAATCAAGTTTAAGTGTGGAAGCGAGCACATTTGTAACCTATATCTAACATAGCAGTTTCGTTTGAGCTCGGTAAATTCTTTTCATTATCGGCGTGAAAGATCTGAAGGCATAAAATTCGGACGTATTATATAAATTGTTTCTTCGCTGCCTTACTGGCTATCTCCAAAACCATCGAGCCGCTTTTTTCAACACTTGATACTTCCTTACGATTGATGAATCGAGTAAAATATCGTCTTTTGGCTTGTGATTCCTCACGCCGCCTAAAATAACTTGGATTGCTGAGATAACATCTTCATATTTTTTATATTAGATAGGTATGCTGATATAACTCGCGTTTTATGAAAATACTACAAATAAGTATTAATTCATTTCGAATAAAAATTCGTGACATATAGCAATCAAAAATGATTCAGACTGACCTATGGGTTTGGTTTCGCTTCCTATATTAGAAACATATTAAAAAAACGAAATATAAGTCGATTGCTAAAAAGTAGGTAACATAATATATGAAATCATCACTAATAATAATCTAGAACGGAAAGCGTTTATAAAATACCAGCTGCTGCCCGCAGCTTCGCACGCATGATACCTACATAAAAAGTAGCCTATGTCCATCTCCAAGGTCCCATCTATCTCTATACAAAAATCTCGAAATCGGTTCAGCGGTTTAGCCGTGAAAACGTAACAAAAAGGCAGACAGAGTTACTTTCACATTTATAATATTAGTAGGGATGTCTGTGCTTAGGTAATGCACTATAAAGTCACTCTCTAGGTATTTAAAAAATTTGATTAAATGCTTGTAGAACAAAAAAAAAAGATTGCGAAAACTGCATAAAGTACGTGATAATGATGTCTCATGATTATATGGTAAATGCAGAACAGGAAAATATATAGGTATCTCGTTTATGTTGATTTAATTAGATATTCGTATTTGGTGAATAAACAATGAATGGCAGGACAAACCTTTTGTGATGAACATACGAGTTGATGCTTGTTCTATGTCTGGGTGTTATAAAATACCTAAGGTGTGTATTTAAAAATATATAGTTAAGTATTCTATCAGTTATCTTGTCACCATAATACAAGCTATGCTTAGTTTGAGGCTATAGTGTTGTATTGATTGTACACCAATATTTATCTAATTAACCTGATATGTCAATTTGCCTCTGTTTAGAAGACGTAGGTTATAATGGACGGGCAATTCGTTAAGAGGTAAATAAATCAATATTGGTGGACAATTCACACAGGGCAAGGAAAGCCTAAAATTAAGTAAAGCCTGTATTAGTTAGGGGAAGCAGAAAACTGATAGAAATATTTTTATTAACAGAAATATTTACAGGAATGTATAGAATAATATACAGTAATATAAAATACATGTGAAGCAGTTAAGAGATCTAAGGACCGTTTGAAACGATCTATAAATAGCTCAACTGATCCAGATCATTGCCAGAGGGCAGCGTTCCCAAGACACTGGCGGCATTGCCACTTCTTCTTTTCGTGTCGATGCTTCAGTCGTTATATGCTTTAAGAGTAGTAGGTGGCGATCTCAATCGCACTAACTGTTGCCGCGATAAAGTCTACCCTTGTAAGTATTTGGACAGAGAGGGCACACGATTAGATGCGCCATAGATTGTGTTGGAGCACCACAGTCGCAGTGCACCAAGCTAGGTTCCCTAAATCCCCATTGCCTCGTTGAATGGCAATGCTAATACGAAATTATAATAAATAAAACTGATAGAATATTTATTGAAACCTACCTACTTAAATACTTATACATACCTTCACTACATAGTTTAAAACAAAGTCGCTTCCCGCTCGCTGTCTGTCTGTCTGTCCCTACGTATGCTTAGATCTTCAAAACTACGCAACGAATAATGATACGGTTTTTAAAATAGATAGAGTGATTCAAGACGAAGGTTTATATGTATAATACATGCATAATATAGTAGAGAAACGTTAATAATTTTAGAGGTTAGAGTATATGGGTTCAACGTATTAGAACTACTGAGCTACAGCAACGCGTGGCCGGGTCAGCTAGTAGGATATAAATGTTAAAATTATCATGGATATTTTCATAATTATCACTAAAATCGAGTAGTATCGAATTAAAGGAGTGCGAAACAGGGTAGAACAATTTGTCTAGAAATAGACAATATTTTTACGATCTACGCGCAAAGACTTCGGTTTTCGTAATCATAGAGCATGCAACTATGCCGAAATATCGGGAGTATAGGGATATTATTTCATACATAGTAAATATCTTTGGAAAATAGCTTTGATATTTTTTCTGTTTCTAGGTGTAAGGAAAATCATCTTTAAATAAATAATAATACATTATAAATATTGGTGGACAATGCACACAAACCTATCTAGCCCCAAACCACAGATAACATAATACTATACTTAAGCATAGCTTGTATTATGGTGACCTGTAGGGCGATTATGGAACTCTAATTACAATCAATGTCTATCAGTAATGATTGAAATTACGCCGAAAACTGATAGACATTGATTGTAATTAGAGTTCTATAATCGCCCTACAGATGACTGATAGAATACTTATTATATTTTTAAATATATACCTATGTTATTTTAATACTTCCAGACACAGAAGAAACACATAATGTACGATCATCACACAAATGTTTATCCGGGGAAGGAATCGAACCCTCAACCTACAGCGCAGAAGGCAGAGCTACTACCAACTGAGCTGACAGGCCAGACTATGTTCATAAAAAAAATATTTGTCCTTGTATCAAACCCAAAACATCAGTTCAGAAGGCAAAATTATGAGTACTACCTACTACCATACCAAATGAGCTGTGACTGCGTGGTGTGTGGCAATCGCACCACTTACTTATCCAGTACTTGTAGTAAGTAATGTAAACTAGATTGTAACACCAAGGTGACATGTCTGTGTCGATTCCCAGTACCGGAGCCATTTCTCAAAGATTTTATCTGAGACTCGTAACGAGAAGATCCGGACCATAGTTGCAACCCGTCTTTCAGGAAATTAAACGACTTTGCCGAATAGCAAAGGTTGATATATCAAGTTTTAGCTAGTTACGAGAACCTACTTGTTTTTGGTAAAAGTTGTAATAAAATAATGCAACATTCCATTTATTATTATGATAGGTATAGTCTTCTTTTCGTGTGACTAGTTATTTCCAACCAGGGTGGTGAAAGGATTAATTAAAATACGCCTCAGTTGCTTCTTTCGTACACTAATTATATAGCACTAAGGTCAAAGGTATAGCTTAGCTTGCTAGTTTAAAAATCCTCAGACTAAATCGCTAGCGCGATTTTTGTAGAACATAGATCAGGACGCTTCGCCCCACCTTCCTATCCTAAGACCGTGGGTTTGAATCCGGTTGTGCACCAACGTATTTTCAACCGACTTCAAAAAAGGAGGAGGTTCTCAATTCGACTGTATTTTTTATGTTTGTTACCTCATATTTCCGTCATTTATAAACCGATTTTAAAAAATCGGATTTCATGTGAAGGGATATATTTTCCAGTTGGTCCCAAATAAATTTCATAAAAAACGGTGGTTAGGTTTTAAAAAAAAAACTGAAAAAATATGTCATCCACTTGATGAAGCGAAATTTTGATATTTTGCTTTTCTATACATGAAGTCGGTTGTCTTTTTAGTTTTTAAAACGTAATTATTATATTCGAAATATGTATGTGCGCTTACTAATACTTTCAAACAGTGAAAGAAAACATCGTGAGGTAACTGGTATGTCGTAGAACATAAAAGACGAAAGAAAAGACACAAAGAAGAAAACCAAGCGAGTCTTGGTCTAGCGTAGTGCGTGCAAGGCGTGTAAGTAAAGTCCAAAGCAAGAAGAAAGTCTATCCATATACCTATCTATAATAACAAGTAGTAGGTACTTATTTAGAAAAGACGATTGAAAGTATTTCTATGATAGTTAAATATTAGTACAATTCAAAAATTATTTCAACACGAAGATAGCTCTCCTGGATGTGACATTCAAATGCATTCCAAAAACAGATTATCCGTAGTTCTTGTAACCGGTTTTGGGTTCTCGATAATTTGTCGCGTGTTCAAAATCGTAATAACATGACTTTGATATTGGCTGAGGTAAGGAGGATAATAATGATTATGATTTCTGGATGTGGCTTTTGAATTTTAAAGAAAACTATCTAAGTTTCCTACACTAAAGTACATTAGAATAGAATAAAATAGAATAAAAAATATTTATTAAACGTCACATATCAAATACAGTGCGAATATAATATAAACTAGTCTATGTACAGTGACGAAAAAAGGCTACCACTCAGCATATGATACAGAACTGTGAAGGCTGCTGTATCGCTGGTTTTCAGTGGCGCCATCGTGAGTAGCGCAGCAGCTACTGCCACACGCCGTGAGTGTACCACATAACATAACATAACATAGCATACATTAACTAACTATAATTGGCAAGTTAACAGGAAAAACTCTTAGAACTAAAGGACTAATAAAAATATTTACATGTTTGTTAAATAAGCATTTAACGAATACAAATACATATAATCCAAATTATGCAACCAGTTAAACATTGTGATAAATACATTAAATAACAAAAATAATATATATAAATTTAAACCAAAAACGACCTCTTAAAGAGCAGACTATTGTGCATTTGACAGATATTTTTTTAGGAATGGAGGAATGAATGAATGAAAATGAAAAAAAAAAATTTTTTTGAAGGACCAAATGGTAAATAGGTACCTACAGAGTTTAAATATTCAAGCATGGTATTCATTATCATTACAGCAAATTCCATAAGTGTACAGTTTGTACAGTGGAGGCTTGAACAATTGACTGACTAGCATGTCAGCTCAGTTGGTAGTAACTCTGCGCTAGATCTTTCTCCAGCTATAAAATACGGATAAAACGTTTGCTAAAAATTAAACCTAGCTAAATCGATTTATCGCCCCCAAAACCCCCTGCATACGAAATTTCATGAAAATCGTTGGAGCCGTTTCCGAGATTCAGATTATGTATATACATATTATATACAATAATTGCTCGTATTAGATAAAAATATTCGCGGATAAATCCGCAATATGCGCTAGTCCTAAGACAACTTGTTTTTACCATTATTCTGCACTGTGGTTGCCATATCCAGTTAACTAAAACTCATCGTTCTTGCCGTTTTAGATAACGATCTTTGTTTACGCGGCTACACTACATAAGCTTTAAATTTACGCAAATTTTTAATCACCTTTTGGTACAAAACTGAATTTTAATAAACCTTACTTCTCTACATTTACGTAAGTAAATTACCTACTTCATTTACAATAATAGAAAAAAACAATTGATTTGTTTTTCTCTTTGTATTTATTTTAAGATACGTGCTCTTAAATGGCTCTTACTTTCGAGGTTCTATTCTATTGATTATAGGTTCTATTGATTGACATAATGATATTTTTAATGTAACAAAACATAACATGCTACTCAGAAACATCTGTGGCGCAAAAGGACAAATGTTTGTATGATCTTCAAGCATATGTCTCGCGCCTGAGACTTTTTCTATGTATAATTCAAATTCATATTCAAATTCAAATCTTTTTATTTCCGACAACTTAGATCCATATGATAGTTAGTAGCACATATTAATATAAAGAGACAGAAGAGAGTTAGTAATATAATGATATAAAAGATACAAAGCAAAAAAAAGAAACGCTGGTTCACAGAGCGATCACCATAATATATATGTTTTTACAAAAAAGTATTATCAGTCATTGGTTCTCATAACACAAGCTCGGCTTACTTCGGGGCTAGATGATGCTGTGTGAAATGTCCAGCATTATTTATTTTTTAAATAGTCCTAATTAATATTTCACTTAGTTACTTACTGACATAAAAATGTTTAGGCTTTCTTCTTATTTTTATCACGTCACTAGTTATTTCGAACAAGTGTGGTGAAAAGATTAAATTGCGGCTCAATGGCTTCTTGTATTTGGCACTTGTCTTTGAATTTTGCAGGTTAACATCCCCACAATGTTTTCTTACAAATTTGAGGGTAGTACCCTCAAGGGTAGGTACTTGTATTGCGCACATACATTTATCTAACAGAAAAATGCATTGGTTCACGACCGGAATCGAACCATTAGACCACACGTGCTTTCTATTATATAATCGAATGCCTTTAAACGAGTAATTCTTATACATAATATATGGATACATATTTTCATGAAATTGTGTATGCGGTTTCGGATGCGATAAATCGATCTAGCAGCGTTTCATTTTTAGAAAACGTCGTTTTATCCGTCTTTTATACCGAGCAAAGCTCTGCCATCCAGGTACTATATTATTATGGTAGTAACTGTTGCAACTCCTAAAATATGTCGCCATATTTGAAGTTACCTACAAATTTCATTCCCATAAACGGCGATTACTATAAGCAAAGTACTTACGTACCTACTTAGATAGTAGATAAGGGCATTTATTTATAGCTACAATCGCACATACACATAAAACAACAAAAGAAAAAACTTAAAACAAAACATTTAGATACAGCCAGACAAAAAGGTCATAGCCCAGCGCATAAGTTTGCTCAAGAACACTGATTTTCATCTAGAAACCTTCTCGAATGTACTCGTAATAATGACAACATCAACAACGGAGTCAAATAAAACGAAAAAGCATTACCCTGTTCTAAACACAAAAAAATATGCATACGAACCTATTTGCTACAAAATCATACTAACCTACTTATAAAAATGAAAAAAGGTTGTTCTAAGTTCAAACGATTGCCAGTGCGAAGTATTTTATCTGTTCTATAAATTCAAAAACGCACCCATATAGACAAATGACGATCGACTACGACGTGGTGTCGTTATTTTAACATTCACTTTACATAGTCAAAATTGTCATCAAGAGACATGTCAATATGAAGAAGAAGAGAGCAATACTAAAATAAAAACCTTTTAATTAAGAGGAAATCATAAGTATTTTAATATTTAACAGTGTTCTGGTGATAAAATGGATCTGGATCTTGGGTGGTACATACATAATATTTGGACCACCAAGCAGGATCGGTTTGAATAGGATTGGCGGTAGGTAAACTCATTTATTTTACGATCTTGACATAATTTTATCGTAATTAATACGTTTTCCTTGTACGAATTTAAATGATTTTAATTTTACCCTGAGTCAGTATTTCTTTATATATTTACTTATTGCGACAGCAGACGGTCCGGTCAACCTATCTACATTCTTCTTTTTTTTAACCGTAACGACAGAGTAATCAGTACATATATTATAAATCAAAATCTTTCAGATTAGTCTGTCTGTCTGAACGCCATAAACTCAAAAACTACTGAACGGATTTTCATACGGTCTTCACCAATGTACGGAGTGATGAATGAGGAAGATTTAGGTTTCTAGTTGTGGGTGGGATGCTAGTTGTTATCTAAAGACCGTTCAAAACTATCTATAGATAGTTCAACTGGTCCAAATCACTGGCAGACAGTGACGCCATAGCCACGTTATATAATAAGCCAGTTCTTTGGTCACGCGATGTATCTACCAGACTTTCGATAACATTATATCAAAATAGGTCAGTACAACTAGAAGTCTTTTCCGTCTGTATAAATAATTTACAAACCTGTAAAAACGTGCTCCCTTCATCTCGATAGAGCCCGAAAGGTACATCGTTATCAATAAGATCTCTTAGGGTCACCCATCCCGTGACGGATAAGTACTGCGCACTGGTTACTGCGCAGATTGCACCTTCCACATCTGTAAACAAAAATTCACTCGCCTTGTCTTTAGATATTCGTATCCAACGATATAACAAATAATTTCAACTTCTAGTATATCATCCGATATGGTCTAGTGGCTAGGATACCTGGCTCTCACCCAGGAGGCTCGGGTTCGATTCCCGGTATCGGAATAACTTTTTGTAACTTTCAAAATCAATATTTTTTTATTTGTTTATTTACCTGTAAATATAATTTCTTTCGATGGATAAATAATTTGCCCTTTCAAAGGCAGGAAGACGAATGGTATCAAAGGCTTCGTCGCACCTCGTCCGAAACTCGCCATAGGGCATTCTGAAATCACAAGTGATAGAAATGCTAATACACTGGGCCAGATAGAAGCCAGCTTAGATCACGCGATGTTTGTACCAGACCAAACGCTATGAAATAATATATTATTCAAATAGATCTATAGATCTAGTTCTAGTCGTAGAACAAACTGACAGAGACGGACACTTTATAAATCATAATTGATATTAGTATGGATTAACTCTGTCACAAGTTGACCTCTGACTTATACAAAGTAGTAAGCAGTATCGTAAATTATAGATCAAGTCGTCCACCTTCACCTTTACGATAAAATAATCATCTTAAA
This sequence comes from Lampropteryx suffumata, assembly GCA_948098915.1. Classification (NCBI taxonomy): domain Eukaryota; kingdom Metazoa; phylum Arthropoda; class Insecta; order Lepidoptera; family Geometridae; genus Lampropteryx; species Lampropteryx suffumata. The sequence goes on from OX402552.1 coordinate 10,421,818, forward strand.
CGAATTAATAAAATGATAATTAAATATCCGAGTTTGAATATTTTTGTCAACCTTTAAAAACATGATTTTTGATTGTATATGTAACTAAGTTCGCGAAGTTACGTTATAATTAATATAAAATACATAAGTAAATAAGTAATGCCGGACATTTTCACACAACATCATCTAGCCCCAAAGTAAGAGCTTGTGTTATGGGAACTACATGATGATAATTATATACTACCTATGTAGTTACTTTTTTTGTAAATACATAGATACTTATAGTAGAATCTGTGTCTATGTCTATGTCTTAAGGTACAACCTTAGACCAAGTGTTCGAAGAAGGTATATTTAAATAGGACACTAATTTTTGCGCGCTACAAAGGTTCTACGATAAGTGCTGCGAGATAATGCCGTCAATTACCTACTATCCACAACCAATTTCACACTAAAAAAATACTTAAATACTTCCCACTACAAGCGCTTTTCACATACTTATGCAAAATAAAGTTCTTTGTGCCCAAACAATATGAAAGTTCACTCTAAGCATACAGTACATATAAACGTAACTCCTAAACCAGGTACTACATTTCACGCGGAGACGTCATTATCTAACCGAAAATGGGGAGTTTTCCGTTTCATTTCGTTTCTGGTTTCAGGGGAGGCGATAACGTCATCAGCATCCACGTCAGGTAATAATTACCATTGAGTACCATTGTAGCTAACTCTCGACTCGGCATCCGTAACAAAATTAGCAAGGATCATACAAAAAAGCGTTAAGACCATACGAGTTTATTGCCGGGTTCTTCTTGAACTGGGGTTAAGAGGAACCGGCATCTAGATTCGCCTAGCATGTAAGAAGACGATACATAGTGATCCTTGTGATTTTATTGAATGAAGAACTTTTTGATTTGATTTAATTTGAGCTTGCCTGTGCTCGATGAATATGTGTGATGAAATGTGAGTTTTCGGTGAGTCCAGTTTGAGATGATGACGTCATTAGTTCTCCAATCAATAATTACCATCAATATTGTTGACACAAACACGACGGTCCTCTCTAAAAGCGGGTGTTTCTCGATGACAGCGACAGACGCAGCCGTCTCCTAAAGCACCGAGCGCCGTCCCGTGAGAAGCTTCCATGCACCGAGTTGGTCCACAATCGGTCCCTGAAAGAGTACAGTCCAGATACAATTTGTATCTTACCGAATTTATTACTAATTGGGTATTGGTCTACGTAATTATTTAGTTTTTGGTTCTACGCCGTAGACCCTACCGTAGGTTGAGCTATGTAACAAATGTTGATTCGGTTGTTTTGCTGGACTAGCGAAATATCGTAATATACGAACGATCTTATTAAGTTTGCAACACAGTCTGAATTGGAATAACATTTTTAAATGACTCGGCAAATTTGAATCGGCATGTGTGTTGAGAGGTGTTGAATAAAACCGCAAAAACCCCCTAAGAAAATCAATTCAAAAAAAGAACAAAATGTCAATTGATAAAAATTTTAAAAATGTTTGGATTAGTAAGCAAAGAAAGAATGTTATATATTACTAAATTTAACTAGCAAAACAACAGAACTACAACCGTCACCCAGTATTTTATTTTGACAGTTTTATTTTTAAAATATTTGTGATGATCGCAAGATATTTTTATCTACCTACAATAAAACTGGAAAATTGTAAAAGTACAGTATCGATAAGATTACTTTCTTGTAGGTATAAACGGTAGTCAAGGAGCATACTCTACTCTACCATACTAATACCTAATAGGAATACTAAAGTGTCCTTTTCATGGTAACTCACCTATTATAGAGAAAAGATCTCCAGAAGCCATTCTAGTTACATTTGCTAGAGCCAATTCTCCACCAGTTGATGCACAGGCGCTCATAAACAGAACCAATATTATTTTTAGCGCCATCTTGTAGTAATATCTAGAACTTCATTGAGCATTTGCTTTCTAAATCATTTGGGTTGTAGAGTACAGGTGGCGCTGTCTCGCATGTTTTGTATAGATTCATTGTCAACGATGGCAGCAATTTTCATTTTCTGGAAAGAAAAACGTATTTAGTATTATATGAAAAAACCAATCATACCTACCTAGTACATGGTCCTGTTAGGTATACAAAATTGTATTGACGAATACCTACTAATGTGTTATTTCTTATTAGAGACAGAAAGAAGCAAATAGTGGTGTATACCTACCTAGGCTCTACTAGTATTATGTTATCTGTGGCTCTACTAGTATTATGTTATCTGTGGCTCTACAAATGTCAGTTCCTAGACTATTTTATTTTTACATTTGGCAGATTTTAAGGCGGCGAATTTTGTGAAAGTACAACTTTATTTTTACGTAGTCTAGTGAGGAGTATTATGATTTTATTTAATTATATATTGCACAAACAATTATATTTTCACAGAGATGTGCAATAGGTGAGCTTAATGCTAGTAGCATTTTCTACCAGCCAACCTGCAAGATGGAATGAATAAAAAGTAGGCGTGCAAACATAATCTAAGAATAAGGAAATATAACAGCACAAATACATAGATAACATATTTCAAAATAAACTTCTGAAATTCAAAATAAAATAAAAATATATTAATACCTACATAGTAAAATGCGATTTATTGGGGCTTATTATATTATTATTATACAATATTATTATATTGTTTAAGTACCATACAATAATTATTTATGTATTAATTAACCTAACTAATATTATAAATCCGAAAGTAACTCTGTCTGTCTGTTACGTTTTCACGCCTAAACCGCTAAACCGATTTTGATTAATTTTGGTATAGTGATTGATGGGACCTTGGAGAAGGACAAATGCTATTATTTATGTAGGTACCATGCGTGCGAAGCCGCGGGCAGCATCTAGTCTACTATAACTACAAGAGGTATTGTAGATGTACAAAATAGTACGAGTGACGAGTTCCGTAGTGCATCGAGCATCGAGCAAGCGCTCGGCTGTGAACCAAGGGGGTGGGATTTTAATGACTATTGTTGAAAAAATGCGTGCCCTCATGTTGCTCTGCTCTCTGACAGTTAACTGACAGATTTGTAATGTATAACCTACTGTTGGTTTCGTTTTTCGTAGCTATTTATAAGATGGATAATACAGTAAAGCGCTTGGGCAAGGACGAGTTTTTTGTAAATTATTCTCGCACATGGGTTTTCCAAATGGCACCTAAATTCACCTAGAATTAAAAACGTTTCAAAGTGATCCTTGTGATTGCTTGGAATTAAAATATTTTTGACTTTGACGTAGTATATATAGTAGTATCATTATAAATTAATTTGACTTTCATGTTAATCCCTGCAGATCCATAAAACTCATCATTACCAGAGATTACTATGCAAGAGAATCGACCCATCAGTTTGCTAATTAAACCACTGGATTTCAATTAGACGGATATCACTGTTAAGTCTATTAACTAAGCTCTTTTCATCCACATGAATATGTTGGATACAAATTTATAAAATACTAGCTTCTACCCGCGGCTTCCCACCCGTTGTACCTACTAAGGAATCTATATCATTCCTCAAGATACAAAATAACACCTTACCAAATTTTATTAAGATCCGTTCAGCCGTTTAGCGTTGAAACGTAATAAACAAACAGACATAAACACTTTCGTTTTATAGATAATTACCGTAAACGGGCATGTTTCAATTTTATTATTCTAGGTATTACATAAACACGTAGATGTACGTAAGTACAAATAATATATTACAAAACCCACTCATTCATATACTAGCATTTTATGTAAACGGGTTTATTGAACAAAGTCGTCAGTCAAACGAAACGGTTGCAGCGTTTTAAAAACTAAAACGAAAACCGACTTCATTGAATGAAATTTGAGCCTATAATCCATTTTTAGTGGAAATTGTATTTTGTATATAATATGGGTAGGCCAAATAAACGCACCGCTCCAATGAGCCAGCGAGGTATCGAAGTACACGAAAACATCATCGATGTATACAATTTTTAGATTTTCATAGATTTTTCAGCTCGACCGATTTTGATAAAATTTAAATGGGACCTGTGAAGTATAAGACCCTTTCAAACAAAAAAAATAATTTTCCAAATCAGTTCAGGCGTTTTCGAGTAATCGGTGAACATACATAAAAAAAAAAGATTCCGACGAATTGAGAACCTCCTCCTTTTTGATGAAGTCGGTTAAAAAGAAAACCGACTTCATTGAATGATATTTGAGCTCATAAAAAAACAACCGAATTGGGAACCTCCAACTTTTTTTAAAGCCGGTTAAATATGCATGTTATTTCACCTGACATAGTGTGAAAAGGATATGCACGAAAGACAGGTGTAAGCAGTAAGGAGATAGTATGATTATAAATTATTTATAATCATATGATTAGATTAGTCTGATTTCTATATAATAAGACCGCGTTAAAATCAGGAACAGACTTTTGGCTCAGGAGTCTCATGTAAAAGCTACTGAATGTATCTTTCCAAATAAAGTTATTCGATCTCTTGAATAAATAAACTATGCTTGTATTGGGATTATATCGGAGTTTGCATTATGTATTTATTAACGCCCAAAGTTGCGTCAAATCAGTGTTGAAATATGGATTTTTTGAGCCTTGTATCTTTCAAACCCATATTTTTTACGACTCTGTTGTGATACAAGCTATAGATTATAACGAAACAAATAATATTTGATATCACTCTTGGTTTTTTTCTTTTTTTATCATCAATTAACCTACATTTGACCACGATCTCGCCATGTTAAGAGACGATGTGGCCGACGATGGCGCAGGTCTAGAAGACACCTATTTACTCAAGACTTGAAGAGAACTAGATTGTAGTTTTCAGGAAAGACAGTCGAAGACAAAGCATTCCAATCCTTGGCTTTGGTCTTGGTTTAGGTTGTTCAACAACAGACGGTAGATATCATCTTTGAATGTTTGTATGGAAAGTTGATCGGTTAGTTTAATCTTAATGCTGGATGATCTCACAATAACTCAAACATTAACCCGTGACTTCTGCGCTTCCCGCACGTTTCTCGCACGGCTTAGAATACGAGAATCAAGAAAGAATCGAATAGTTTGGTTACTGACTGACGGCTGACAATCAACGCACCGCCTAATGTTGTTAATTCTAATTGAAGACCGTTACCTCTTAACTGCTCAATTGTCAAGTAATTCAATGTGGCATTCATGCTCTGCGCATGCGACTGTAATGAATGAGCGTTTTGTCGAAACACGTGCTATTATAAAATGTAAGCTTTATTAAAAAACTTGATCGCTGATCTAACATGGAGGCTTGGGGAAAGAAGAACAAGGCATTCAAAAAGGTTACTATTATTAAATTATTTTTATATCGACCTATAATTTGACTTATTCGTCACGCATGCTACGAAGGTGCTCGTACAGGTGCAAAGAATAGGGTGCTTAGATTTAATAATAATAATAATACCGGACATTTCACACAGCATCATCTGGCCCCAAAGTAAGCAGAGCTTGTGTTATGGGTAGGTACCACATTACTGATAAACTACTTATAAACTTTTATTTTTTGTAAATAAATACATATTATACATAGAAACACCCAGACCCAAGACAAATACTTGCAGATGATACAAACATTTGTCCCGCGGCGGGAATCGAACCCGCAACCTTTTGCGTCTCAGTCGGACGTTAGCCCATTGCGCCACAGAGGTCGTCAAATGACTTATGATTATGATGCAAAATTCAATTAATCAGGACTTAACAGATATTAAACTCTCTGTTTAATATCTGTAGACTCCAGATTAATTATTATAAGTTTTAATATTTCATAAATTGTCTCAATACGAAATGATAAAAAAAAATATTTAGGCCAGTTGCTCATAACCTTTGGCTTATAGCAACTCTCTCGATTTGTATGATGAAATCACAGAACAACATTTTTAAGGTTGAATAATATTATTTTTATAATTAATAAATTGAGCGACTACCACCAGGAACTGCGAGCACTCGTGGATAGATACAGATATGATTTGTGTAAGTGGGGAATGCTAGACAAGTCACGGGTACAGTGCGACTGTGCAGCTCCCTTCCAAACTATGTCTCATCTACTTGATTGTCCTACTTGCACCTTGTCCTGCACAAGAGCTGACCTCAACACGGCTTCGGACGCCGCTATAGCGGCAGCAACATTTTGATCGAGGCAAATTTAATTTTTATGAGAGATAATTGTCACGAAAGAAGAAGAAGAAGAAAATTAATAAATCTTGACGAGTTGAGTTATTACTCTTATTTTCTATACTTTCAAAATTTTCAATTTCAATTCAATATAAAAATTTCTATTTAGACAATAATTGAAAAATTAGGTTTAGAAAATGTGGTCGCATTTTCCTGATAATTGTAGAAATGTATCCAGCTTTTTATATCAGAAGTTCCAGTTACACTTATTTTTATTTCACGGTTTATGCTATAGTACCTACGCGATCATTTTTACATACTGATAAAAATTACTTATACAATTTACAATTTAAGTTATATAGTTGGCAATACAGACGTCAAAACGTGATGTCTAAAGTTCTTTGGATATCACTATTTAAATCAAAGACGCCTACTACGGTACCTACAGACTACCAACAGATAAGAGCTATATTGTAAAGGCTAGAGCTTGCACGCTTTCAAAGCTCAGTAAATTGCAAGCAAGGGCAAACCAATAATCAGTTTTGCTGTTTAGATTTCCATCATCATCGTTGCCCTCAAGACATTATCTACAGATTATCATTGAGATACGACTCTAAGGTTCAGAATTACAGTTACAAGTTGGACCCAAATTCAATGTGACTCAGCAACATCAATTAGATATCATATACTAGTCATAATCATTCAGTCATTCCAATCAATCATTGTAAAATTCTATTACTTATTCACGTCCACAATTATAGAGACTTTAAACTCGCGGTAAAATTATATATTGATAGAAGTTTGGTCCAGACCAGAAGACCGGATTCTAAAGATCGGCCTACACTCCAATATAATTAAATTAAAAAATGGTTACATGTTCGGTCAAAGGCCGTATACAAGCGATCAGTATTCCGTAAGCACCTGGCTCGTTTCTGTATAATGAAAAATAAGTTTCACTTTTTAAAGATTCCCAACACCGGTTTTTAATGATCAGAAAAGTTAGAATATAATTTTATGTATAATTAAAAGATTTCGTTTTGTGAGTTCAAATAAAAAATGTTGCTATCAGTTCCTCTGCAAATGGAAGAATAGAAAATTACAATACATTTCAAGTCTATATTTCAGCTGTCTTTAGAATGTTAGTGTTGGTACAGTTACATACCTACACAAGAATTTTACTTACGAGGTTTTGGACTCATGATTTACTTCTATTTCATGCAGCCATTTAGTTCTATAAAGACATAATTTGAAATTGGTTTATCCAATGAGAAAAAACATGCCACTGGTTCTAAGAAAATAATGCTTAAAATCGCAATCTTACGCACTACAAGTACTTAAGATTTGGATAACCTATGAGCAGCTACAACAAACTATGAATCGGCTATTTCACCTCTTTTATCAAATTTATTCTGTCAGTAATAAGCCGAATCACGGCAAGAGATTGAGGTCTTGTTCCACTGACTCCATCATTAATACCACATTGTCATTTAAAATGTTGTAGGCTTATGTACCCACCTGCTGTTTCCCGCGGCTTTGCCCCCGTGATAGATAAAAAGTAGCAAGATAATAATTGAACGAATGAATGTTTCGGAAAAATTACAAAGCATAACCGCGGTTTTCGCGGTTTGACCATGATCCCAAATGATTTATTGAAAACCTTTTTTACTACGGCTCTAGAGGAAGCTACATACCAGATTTCATTTCAATCCGTTCGGTGGTTCCTGAGATTTCGTGATGAGTGGTGAGTTGTATTTGACAAACAATAGTAGACGCAAAATAATGCTTCAACGCTTAGGTACAAGTACTAATGATTTGGATAACCTATGAGCAGCTACAACAAACTATGAATCGGCTAATTCACCTCTTGCAACAAATTTATTCTGTCAGTAAACAGCCGAATCACTGCAAGAGATTGAGGTCTTGTTCCACTGACTTCATCATCAATACCACATTGTCATTTAAATTGTTGTAGGTATTATGTACCAATGTAAAATCTATGAAATGAGAAAGTAGGACGAGATCCTAATAGCTTAGATTTTTAATACAGCAAAAACTGTCTAATAAAAACGCAAATTGGAATGTATACAAAGGTATCTCAATAAAATGGTAACCATTTCTGGCGCCGTATATCATTGTAGAGAGTAATAACCATTTGAATATAATAGGATTCGTAAATCTTTTTATCGCAAGGATAACCCATTTTTTGTTGGATAATTAATGAGATTACAGAAGTAAAAACAAGCGAGACTAGACTTAGACTAGACGAGACTAGATTTATGATCATGACTGGCCTGTTAGCTCAGTCGGTAGCTCAGTCGGCTCAGTCTGCCTTCTGCGCTCTAAATTAAGGGTTCGATTAAGTAATCGAAGTAATCGAATCCCAAGACAAATATTTGTGTGTCTACATAGGTGTTTATTCCGTATCTGGATACTATAAGGTATCATAAATATGTGTTTTAAAATAGGTAAGTATTCAATCAGTTACCTGGTCACCATAATTAACTTGCTTAGTTTGGGAATAGATGGTGTTGTGAGCATTATCTAATATTTATTGGAGTGAAAACTTCTTTTAACGCGGTACGCATATTTTTAGATGAGGTAAAACCTCTGGACTCGCGACACCGTTACGAGACGCAGGGCTGCCGCGCTCGCCCCATTTGTTTATAAACCTTAATTCACATGTTTACAGTCTACTTTTGTATTATCTACATTCTGAACAAAAACATAAAAGAATATTAAATGTATTTTAATGTTTCTAATAACTAATAAAATACAATTCATAACTAAAATTCAATTCATAACCCAATAACCCAATAACCCTAGTACCTATCTAAAAAATGTCTAACGCGCCACAATAAGTTTTCACTTCTGTCGGCACTCCCGGAGTGCAACCCGTAATTTTTTTATTTATTTACCTTGGACAATAGATTAGTACGGCTATTCAATGCGGTATCGTTGCCAGTTTTTAGAGCACGGCTTTGATAACTTTGATAATGTATCTGAAGATATCATTTTAGTTTTGAAATCCATCCATAGTTATTATAAATTTGAAAGTGTCTCTGTTTGTTTGTTTGTTTGTTTGTTTGTTACCATTTCACGGCTAATCTGAACTGAACTTAACAGATTTTGATGAAATTTGGTAAAGAGATAGTTCACATTTTGGGGAGAGACATAGGGTACCTTTTATGTAGATACCACACGTGTAAAGCCGCGGACAGAAGGACAAAAGCTGGTTCTATATACATATTCAATAGCACACTCCATAGGAATTAGTTCAAATATTTTATTGTGCTTGAACCACACGCATGTAAAACTTTTATTCAGACATCAAAAAAGTAGGATGTACTCAATTCGGTTATATTTTTATGTGAAAGGATATACTTTCCGATTGGTCCCATAGAAATTTCATCATTTTGATGAAATTTCTAATTAAAATTCCAATCGGACGTTTCAGTACCTAGTTTTGTTTCTAAATCAAAAAAACTGAAAAAATATGCCATCCAAGTATACGAAATTTCGAATTTTGCTTTCCTGTGACTTCCCGTGGTGTTGATAAAGTACTGAAAAGCGTTAAATAAAAAAAATGTGTTATTTTTTACATTTAATAAAGTAGTTTTTCTTTTTAGTTTTTATAACGTAATTATTTATGTAGGTATGTATGTACTTCAGTGGGTTCGAAGTTACAATAACATTAATTAATATTATACCCATTACTAACCCATAATAAGATTTGGCTATCACCTTAATATAATGGTTTTTTACCGAATACAAATCATGAGGTGTGTTATATCTAAATAAATAACAATGAACCTATTTTTTTAAGTGGATTAAAAAATGGTTAATAGGTTATTTTTTATTTAAGGAATAATTAAGACTATAAATATGTACCTACATACATATTTTTATTATTATTTCTTCATAAGTTAATTATGAGTATAATTTAAATGTAAGCCAATGATGAAACTCTTTTCCTTACATAATTATGTAGGTATTTCAATTTCAAGAATACGATAGTTTACTTCTAAGGCTGACTGTACCTACGTCGTATTGATATAACCCGTTAATCTCATACCGTTGACCTACACGTTATGTATGACCTCGGTAAATCACGTTACCATGCTTTACTAGCTATTGATGTGCTCTTTCGCTTCCGTATATCCGTATGTACGGATACGGAAACAAAGATTCATAATTATTGTCAAAAAAGTTGAATTTAAATAACTGTAGTCAAAACCTAAGCTGAGTAAGGAGCAGCTTACTTAATTCATACTAAGCTTGCCAGGCACCAATATAAAAAACAAATAGTATAATATAAATATGGCTGGCTGTCTGTAAAGTCGGTTCACGGACGATAATTTTACGTGATAACGTCTTAAGAGAATATTAATGAAAAATTGCATACTTTCAACCTATTAAGATGCGTCACAAGCCGAACGCTTAGGCCGATCGTGCCTCTCTATCGCTTGTTCCGCGCTCTCGTTTGCACGCTCGGCTCAGGCAGAAGTAACAATTTTACGTGCGTGCAGTCGGCGTTCATTGATTTATAAGACGTTATCACGTCAAAAAATTACAATAGATATTTGCCAATGTTGCAATTTTCTAATAGCGGCCTTACCTAGAAACCCCTCTTTAATTGAACACTGCCTAAACACAGCTTAATATTCGCCCTGTCTCTATTTGTCACTATCGTACAAAAAGGAATGGCACTATTTTAAACAGTGATTATATATTGCCAGATGTTGAGAGAGACGTTTATAAGGCCCTGTTATTTATTTCAAGTAGTAAGTTAAAAAGTAAATCAAACATATAGAATTTCGCAACAAATATCTCTCAAAAGTCAATTGAGTTGCCAAAGTCCAATAGAATATTAATTGATTATTCATATTGTATCCGATTCGTATAAAAAGGCTATACGTAACCGTTTCGTATAAAACACTATCAATAACTTTTTCAACTGTTTTCTAAACACGTGATCATCGGTCTGTTTTATCAATAGTCTTCTTCTTTTTCTACTTACAAAAGCATGTGTCTTGATGAGAGTTTTGCCAATGTCAAATGAAATGTCATTGATTTGGTTAGAACAATCTCTGTACGTAGCTAAAATGATTAGACATTCGAACAGATGCGTGTTCACTTTTAAACTCTTAAAAATCTACTAGATCATGTAAAATAGGTCATCAACGAATACACTTCATATTAACTTCTGACTGTTTTTGACTTCTTTGCCAATGTGGTAGAATAATCCTTCATCAGAGGACTAGACAAGATAGATAGATAACTCTTTATTGATTTACCACACAGAAAATTACATAAAACAAATATTTTACAATAAAAGGCAATACAATGGGCGGCCCTAAAGCTAACAGCGATCTCTGCCAGGCAACCTAGCTGAAAGATCACATTGTATGGAACTGACATTAGCTTGTGCTATGTCTCTGATATCAAGCTTGTGATATGTCACTGACATTAGCTTGTGATGTGTCACTGATATTATCTTGTGATGTGACACTTGACTGCTGTAAGGTTGGCACACAGCGTGCAGAAAAACTAACCATGAGGTATTTGTCTAGATCTCTCCGAGAAATCAAGTCAAGTCAAAAGTTACTTTATTCAATACAATCACAAAGATCACTTTGAAACGCTTTACATACTAGGTGATTTTAGGTGCTAATTCCTCCTAACCCAAGCTCGAGAAGAATCGGCAAGAAACTCGTCCTGGTCCTAGCGCTTTTTTGCATGATCCATCTTATAATTACCTTTACTACGAATTACTAATACAAGAGAGTTTAGATCTTTCAAATGTGTCGGTTAACTGTCTGAGGGCAGAGCAACATGAGTCCATGCATTCCAATCAATAATATGGTAATTTTTATTATAATACGTTGATAGTCAGTCAGTCAGCCATATACCCATTTTAGCTATGTACGGAGATTGTTCTAACCAAATCAATGACATTTCGATGTCCCTGCAAATCGAAGGATATCTCCAATCACCGACAAACCACAAGGCCGACACCTTTCCAAATGAAAGTTTGTAGTTAATTGTTTCGATTCTCGATCATCATAATATTGCGGTATTGAACAATGTTTCTAACAGTGAATTTCAGTCAGTTTTTTTAAAGGTAAATTATAGGTAATGAGTAAGGTATATTTGTACTTTAAACACGAACTAAATAGTTTTCGAAAATAAAACCAATATTTGAAACGGAGTTAATGAACACAGCATAGAAAAAAATCCGTAATTTCTAAGTAAAATGAATGTCAATAAATTTATGCTTAGTTATATCGAGAACTAAAATATAATTATTTTAAACTAGATGACTTGGTGAACTTCGTACCACATAAAATGTATTTGATTGAAAACCACTCCGGTGTTGTAGAGAACAAAACAAAATATAAACGGACGAGCCGTTTTAAGGTATTTGCTAGACTAACACGCGGCAATTGATTTAGATATATAAAAGAAGATAGATAAAAAGTCGCCATTTTATATAAATTACAAGTGACGAACGACATACGACTTTGTGACGTCTTGCTCTTCTTCTTCTTCTTCGTTAGTGGCATGTGTCATAATGATAATTTTGACAATGTCAAGTGTTTAGATTATTTATAGTAAGACGTCACAAAGTCGTACGTTGACGTTCGTAGATTATTATAAAAAATGTTTTTATGTATATAAAATAATTATACGCATTATTTTTCCTTGAATGACAAAGAAATAAAAACACTTTTATTCCAATTATTCACACCGAGTCATAACTTAAGCTTTATTTTAATAAAAACCACAAAATTACTAATAATAAATAAATAAATATAAATAAATAAATAAATAAATAATATAGAGCACAATGTTCTTCGCAAGACGACCAAAAATAATTCACCATTTTATATAAACTGGTCGAAATTCGACCATAATGAATTAATAACTCTTGTATTTTATGCATAATTAAAAAAATATATTATCATTCTGCACTCCTTCTCTATATACACTATAAGTGTGCGAAATTTCATACTCCTCCGTCCTCGCAATTTTCGTAAAAAGGGGTACAAAGTTTTTGCTTCACGTATTAATATAGTAATAATAATAATAATTACTAACAAACGACTTTGTGACGTCTTACTGTAAACAATCTATTCGCTTGACATTGACAGAATTGTCATCATTAAGACACATGCCATTACATGTTCGAGAATACAGTTTTAAATAGTTCTGCTTGCGGAAACCAAATCAGCAATATCTCATTTACAACCAGTTACATATCCCTTCCTACCTTCCTAAGCGCTTTGCTCATAAAGCCTCATAAAATAATTACTCATACAGTGCAGTATTTGCTGACGTCCATCCATCCCGTGAAATCATAACCATTGGGAAACCAGTTCTACTGTTACCCGCTATCAGATCTGCTGATCTTAGAACAGTATTTGTACGCAGTTTCTCAATTAGGTCGTTAAATATAGGATCAGATGCAAGATACAGTATTATTTAATGCAATTTGAAGGGCAAATTGTAGTGCTCGGTTTCTGATTAAAATTTGCGAAATAAGACTCTATATACCTAGGAACTAGGTACCTACTTGAATAGATAAATAATTGGTTCTTATTTTCTTAGTTCTTATTGGTCCTAAGTACATTTTTTTTCAATAATGTATAGATAAGGGTCCTTTAAAGGCAATCCCTGTATCTTATATCAAATCAAATGAAAACATTCAATAAAATTAAATTAAATCATTGAATTATTAAATAAAATCACAAGGACCACTTTGAATCGTCTTCTTCCATGCTAGTGAATCTAGATGCGGATTCCTCCTAACCCCAGTTCAAAAAGAATCCGGCAAGAAACTCGTCTGGTCTTAACACATTTTGTATGATCCTTGCCAATTTTCTGCAAATGAGCAGATTCATCCTTAGCTTTTTTGTTATCTAAATAATCTGATATTTAATATGCTTTAATATACAGTTATGTTTTATTACGGTTTTAAAATTTGCCAATCGACAAATCAAACACGTCTCTTGGGACCTTGTATAGTTTATCTTTGTCATTCTAATCTATAGATCTATTTGTCTATTGTGCGATTATAAGATACATCCATAGGAGGTTCTATCTGATAATCACACACTAGCTAATGTGTTCTTTAAATCTATTGCCATCATTATCGGTGGATATTAAAATAACAAAGACAAAACATACTAAAACGCTATGCTATCTATTTATGTGACTAGGATACAGGGAATGACTAGTCTGTCTATCTAGCTTCTTGCTAAAATTGCAACATCCCACGTGCCTTTCTTATCGTGATATTAGTTATATTGAACCAGAGTGGTGAAAAAATTAAAGTGCCCTTCAGAAGCTACTTTCGTGCACTTAAGACGTCTCTGAGATTTTGCTTCTATATCTTATATCTTGAAAGGCACGTAGAGGCACGTGCCTTTTATTGCACAGAAGCAGAAGCATCCCACTGATCAGACATACAGGAGCCACACCACGGTTTTCTCCATCATATTTATCATCCAACAACATTTTACAATCCAGTGACTATTAAACCGTACAGCGAACTTTTAACATTTAACAAAATGAGAATAAATAAATAAATATTAGTGAACAATCCACACAACACCATCGAGCCCCAAACTAATCATAGCTTGTATTATGGTGACCAGATGACTGATAGAATACTTATATTTTTTTAAATAGATTCATAAGATACATTATAACACCCAGACACAGAACAAACACCTATGTTCATCACACAAATGTTTAGCCTGGGAGGGAATCGAAGCCTCAACCTACAGCACAGAAAGTATAACTACCAATTGAGCTGATAGTCGCTCACAACAATATAATCACAAGTAAAATCTCCTGGCTCGGTAGACTATACACCTCAGATCTCTAGTTACTTAAGATCTTTGAAGATGTTTAAGGAGGATCTCTGACAACTTCTAAAGCTGTCCCCTTCTGGACATCATCATCTTAAAAGACTACGTTTCAATTCGAAGCTAGCTACTTCTTATCGTGTAACTATCTATCCCTAACCAGTGTGTAACTCGTTCACTTGGCGCACGTCTTCGAACTTCGAACTCATGTTCTTAGTATCAGAAGCGGGGCCACTACCTCTAGACCACAAGTACTCTCAGCTACTGTTTATATTATATCGTCAAAACAATTTATTTATCCATGCTGTTCATTTACCTACCGGAAAGTTACTTCGATTCGTAGGTAGTAGGTAGGTACGGTAATTAAATACCACTTCAAAATAATATTCGCCGTCGGTGTGGTAGGTTAGAAAGACCATCGTAACATTAAACTTTATACACGCTTAGAATAAATCACTAACTTTGGTTTACTATGCAATTAAAAAGTGCTATAAAAAATCGAGTGTGTGAACTTTCATAAACGGTACCTACTCTATCTTCGAAGCTTTCAACCAATGAAACCAATAAAAAAAAGCTAGCTCCTACCTGGCTCAGTGTATTAGTTGGCATTCAAAGTGACCATGCCCATGACCATGACGCTGCCCTCTGACAGTGATCTGGATCAGTTGAGCTATCTATAAATCGTTTTAAACGATCCTTAGATAGCTCAACTACTTCACATAAGTATATTTTATATTATTATATATCATTAAAGTACATTTCAATTCCAAAACAATTATCTTACAAAAAATAATGAATCTGGAAATGCTAATATTTAAATATCTTAAAAAGCATGTCATACGAATAGGTTATGATAAAATTAAGTATCCCGATTTGACAATCTTTACATATATGTATAAATCTTCTGTAATTAAACTCCTAAACGGCTGGACCGATTTTGATGTTTTTTTTGTGTGTATTGTTCAAGTGGATTCGAGAAAGGTTTAGATTTACAATTAGATATATTTATTTATTTTCGTTTTAAAACGCGCTGACGAAGTCGCAAAAGAAACGGCTAGTTTTACATAGAATTTGAGATTTTATTAAGTTTTATTAATTAAGTTTTTATTTTTTGATTGTTCGTAATTGATAAACTCAAATTATTTTACATATAGAAAGAAAGCTACATAAACAGCGAGTAACATGGACTGTATTTTATAGCTAAGAAAATTAATATTATGTTACCCGTGTACCCGGTGCAAAGCCGCGGCGGATCGCTAGATATTAATAAAGCAATGTTTAAAAAATAAAATATATTGATTAGTAAAGTAATCAAGAAAAGATAAATATGAGCTTGTAAAAATAAATTTTAATTTGACTACATTTTATCGTAGGCGTTAATAGACTATAAATCTTTAATGGCTCATTACTCTTGTAGGAGTGGTTGCTAGGATATATATTAACGAGATATTTTTATTATAACGTAATTTAATGCAAACACTATGAAATACAACTATAATACAATATTATTAAGCCATTATGAACAAGATACATTTCATTTTACATAATGTTTAGGAAGAGGGTAAATTGAGAATAGTTAAGTGAATCGTTCTATTGCGAATTTTATACTCAATTGATTGACAGTTTGAGCATTGAGCATTAAGGCCATGTCTCATTGAACCTATTTCCAGTCCAACGAAGATTAAACAGAGACTTCAAAATAACGCTTACTGGAAATTGCCGTGGTTCTATTAACTAATGCAAGGGCTAAAAATTATTATAAACAAATTAGGTCATGTCAAACAATTTGTGATCAGTTTGTGATAATGCACTATGAAGTATGGAATAACCCAATGCTTGTTTGTAACTGTGTTACGGCGAGGTAGCTCTCCATACAAAAAATCATTTCGATATACTATTGACGTGAGTGTCGTAAACTTTCAAAGATTCAAAATTATCCTTGAGAATCTTTCGACAAAAGGTATTATCTGTTTAATCTTCGTTGGACTGGAAATAGGTTCAATGAGACATGGCCTTAATGCTCAATGCTCAAACTGTCAATCAATATAATATAATATTTTTATGATAACAATATTATCAGTAGTTAGCTGGTAAATTACACTTAAATCTAGGGTAAAACAGTGGTTACAATTATTTACTTTATTATGACTAATAGGTTTTCCTATTGTGGGCTGATTTCGGAATTTAAAAATTGGTGGGGAAGAGCAGTTCTCTATTTTTAATACTCAATCATTGAACCACATTTCACGTGATCAAGTTTATTGAGGGCAATGATTAAATAAAACAAAAAAATATAGAAATATATACATATAAAAAAAGTGTTAGCGTGTTAGTTACACCTAGAGATGGGCGCTTACCCGGTAAAAACCCGAACTTTGGGTTTTTACCCATTTATACCCATTTTTACCTTCCCATTTCGAATTAATACCGGGTAAAAATTCAATGCATCTTTTTTTTGAAGTTCAACTAATTATATATGCTTTTAGTTGTTAGTTTTTATTCCTGTTTATTTATTTGGGGCTGTGTAAAATGTCCGCCACTGTTTAATTATTATTTTATTTGTTTATTTTGTATTAAGTCAAATAATAAACCATAATAAGTAACATAATAACATAACATAACCATAATAAGTAAAAATATATTAACAAATAAGTAAATAAACATCGCTAGAAATCTACAGAAAGCTTTCGAATTAGTAAAAAACCGGCCAAGTGCGAGTCGGACTCCGAGGGTTCCGTACAAACCTATAGGTATATAAGTAAAATTTCACCCATCACGACAATCGAGTCATAGTTGGATGACGTCACTAAAAATTTACAGTTTTCGCAATTTTTACTTTATCTGTGCTATAAGTCGTTGCTTCGTACCAAATTTCAAGATTCTGAGTTCACGGGAAGTACCCTGTAGGTTTGGATTCCCTTGGGAGTTGCGAGTTTGAATATATGCGACTTAAATTGCTGTTTCTCTTGATTGCGTTGACATAGAAGTTTGATTTTGTTACTGCTTAAAGGTATTATAGACTTGAGTATTTTATATGAATTTCAATTTAATAACTCTACGCGTTCATGAGAACAGGGGTAGTAAGTTTAAAATTATTAAAAATATTTTTATTATATGATGTAACTAAAAATGTACGGTTATCGCAATTTATCCTTTATCTGTGCTATAGGACGTTGCTTCGTACCAAATTTCAAGATTCTGAGTTCACGGGAAGAACTTACCCTGTAGGTTTTGATTCCCTTGCGAGTGTCGAAAATTTGCGGCATAAACGGCTGTATCTTTTGATTGCGGTGGCTTAGAAGTTTTATTTTTTCACAGCTTTAACAGTAGACTTGAGTAGATATTTGATATAAATTTCAGCTTGATACCTCTACGCGTTCCTGAGAAAATGTTTCTTGACAGACAGACGGACGGACGGACAACAAAGTGATCCTATAAGGGTTCCGTTTTTTCCTTTCGAGGTACGGAACCCTAAAAACAGCAATCATCAAATAGTTCCTCTCAATTGTGCAGCTCATACTTTGAACTTGTTAACTCATGACATCATAAAATGTGAAATTGTAAAAGCAGTTACTGAATTAGCAACAGATGTTATAAAAACAATAAAAAAAAGTCAAGTCTTGAGTTCATTACTGAACAAAATTGTAAAAGAAAAGAAAAGCGGAGAAACATTAAAGTTGCCAGTAAAGACACGGTGGGGTAGTCATGTAGCCGCCCTAAAAAGTCAAAAAAAATACAAAAACAGCTCTAATGGCCCTAGCCGTACATGAAGCCACGGTACTATTGCCTTCAGAAACAAAGTCTACACTTCTTAATGTAAATTTTTGGACAATGATAGAAGATTGCCTTGCAATTTTGGAACCGGTTACAGGACCTATATTCAAACTTGAATCAAATGAATGTAATATCCATAACATATTCACCACATTCAAAGATATCAAATCAAAGATGGAATTAATTTTGCCCAATATTAACATATTAAATGATGAACACAAACAATCGATCTTGTATGCAGTTGAAAAAAGTAGAAAAAACAAATTTCAACTCATGGCGTAGGTTTTTCCTACGTAGTATTAAGGCTGCCCTACTTACTACGCATTTTTAAAAGTAATTAGGTTTTTTATTTTAATTGTAAAATATATGTCAAATTTTTACCCGGTATTAATAAAAAATACCCGTTATAAATGGGTATTTTTTAATTTTTACCTATTTTACCCTTTCCTTCCTATTTAACCCTCCCGAATTTTTACCCACCCGCCCATCTCTTACACCACTTACAACTTAAGAACCGCTGGACCGATTTGGATGAAACTTAAAATGAATATAGATAGTAACTTGAATTAGGATATAGGCTATTTTTTATCCGGAAAAAACAACAGGAACGGGAATAGGAAGGGGCGGGCGAAGCCGCGGGTGGCTGCCAGCGCCATCTATCAATATTTATCCGTAACTTTGATAATCTCTGTAATTCTTACAATAATTTAATATTTTTTGTGAAGTTGTAACCGTACAACGAAGTGGGCACGGGTCAGCTAGTGATAAATAAAAAATACTAAGCGTCTTCTTCTCTTCCTATAATGTTTTGATGACAATTTTGCCAATGGCATGTGATTTTTTATTTTATATTTAAGGTTATCGTCACAAAATTGTAGTCAACCGTAATTTGCCTATTCCAATCGTCCGTCATCACGTCATATTCATCATGAGGGATGAATTCCTCGTCGTACAAATCGTATAGCAACTTAATACACTTACAACTAAATTGTCTACAATTGTGCTAAGAAATTAAAGAAAGAGAGATAGAAAATACTTTTATTTGCGACAGTAAAAGTATAGACAGTTAAGAAAAATATATAATTACAAAGGCAGATGAGAGATACAGACAGGAAAATACATATTTACTAATTTAAAAAGAAAACAACTTAACTAAAGCAACAAAATATGTGCATACACTTTTTAGGTATTACAGAAATGTGTATCTCTCGGCATCGACCAATCTATACCTACCCTATTGCAAATTGGCGTCCAAATCAGCATTAGTGGTGTTATAGCAACACAACGCTGATCTTCCGTTGGAACCGAGATCCCAAAACGAAATCACAATTTATTTATTAAAATTCTGCAAAGATTACCTAATAAAACATAAAATAATACGACATCAATGAATTAATTTAAACGAGCTACTTTTTTACTTCATAAAATGTCAAATGATGTGTCCAAAAAAGCTTGACATCTCTGACTGGTTTGCATTAAAAAAAACTAGAAGAATATATAGTCACTACATAGTATAAAACAAAGTCGCTTCCCGCTGTCTGTCTGTCCCTACGTATGCTTAGAGCTTTAAAACTACGTAACGGATTTTGATGCGGTTTTTTTAATAGATAGAGTGATTCAAGAGGAAGGTTTATATGTATAATACATGTTTAATATAGTAGAGAAACACTGATAATTTTAGAGGTTTCTAATCACATTAGACATTTTGTAGTAAATTTAGTATCAGCATTGCACCCGTGCGAAGCCGAGGCGGGTCGCTAGTAAAGTATATAATAAAAAAGAGAAAGGCCCTCATTTTCACTTTAATTTACCTACGTTTCCTTTGAACCAGAGTTTTCCAGAGTTAGTGATTTCATTCAAATTTAAACAATGGCAGTAACTTAGTAGTATCGCCAGATTAGCTAAATTTTTCTAAAATAAGAACGACTTTATTTTGCTTAAGCCAAAGTTCAAATTAGAGTAACACTTGAAATTACAGTTTAGTTATAAGTTAAATTTGATTCCTTTATTGAATAGGGAGATTTTTCTAGGATTTCCGCAGTTTTACACGTAAATTTAGTAGATATATAAAAGAATTGTAATTTAAAAGTGTAAATTCTTCAATCTAATTTGGACTTTGGTGCAAGCAAAGCAAGGTTATTTGTATTTTAGGAAATATTTAGCATGTCTGGCGAAATTACATAATCAGAGTCATTCTCCACAATTTGAATTTGCTTCGCATCCAAAATTCTAATTAAGGATGTACTAATACTAACCTAATGTGTAGGTACGATTATGTAAAATTAGTTTGAAATTAAAAAAAACCGGCCAAGTGCGAGTCGGACTCGCGCTCCGAGGGTTCCGTACAAACCTATAGGTATATAAGTAAAATTTCACCCATCACGAAAATCGAGTCATAGTTGGATGATGTAACAAAAAATTTACAGTTTTCGCAATTTTTCCTTTATCTGTGCTATAAGACGTTGCTTCGTACCAAATTTCAAGATTCTGAGTTCACGGGAAGTACCCTGTAGGTTTTGATGCCCTTGCGAGTTGCGAGTTTGAATATATGCGACTTAAATTGCTGTTTCTCTTTATTGCGTTGACATAGAAGTTTGATTTTGTTACAGCTTAAAGGTATTATAGACCTGAGTATTTTATATGAATTTCAAATTAATAACTCTACGCGTTCATGAGAAAAGGGGTAGGAAGTTTAAAATTATTAAAAATATTTTTATTATATGATGTGTATGATAAGACGTTCTTCGTACCATTTTTCAAGATTCTGAGTTCACGGGAGTACCCTGTAGGTTTTGATTCCCTTGCGAGTGTCCAAAATTTGCGGCATAAAGGCTGTATCTTTTGATTGCGTTGGCTTAGAAGTTAGATTTTTTCACAGCTTTAAGGGACAGTAGATTTGAGTATTTGATATATATTTAGTTTGATACCTCCACGCGTTCCTGAGAAAAAGTGTCTTGACAGACAGACGGACGGACGGACGGACAACAAAGTGATCCTATAAGGGTTCCGTTTTTTCCTTTCGAGGTACGGAACCCTAAAAACAGTTTTATATTTTTTTCATTCATCATTGATTTATTTGAATTTGGATAAATCAACTCTAAAAAACATTAAACATAGAATTAAAAATTTAAATTTCAAATAAATTACGTTTTCCTTATCTAGGGTGGCTCGTACTATTTTGACTTAAGAATCGCTAGTAAAACATTCCCATGCAACCAAGGACGTAGCTATTTCATCCAAGCATGCAACCTTCTATTCAATGCTAATACGACTTTAATTCCACTTGAGTATTCGATATAGATCCGTTGGCGGCAAATAAATAAAACAAAACGTTCTAACGAAACTCTTTCAATATCTCATCCTTGTCACTAACCCTAGAACGGAAATATTTTCTAGGTAGGTAATTTCCCACAAGTAAAAGTCACATATGGGCCCCAATTAAAATAATCTATATCTAAGTATATTTAATATTATTTTCGTTCAAGTTCAAGTAAAAACAATGTGATATATTAGGTTGGGGAAAAAGTCTTTTCGCATTATAGTATGTATGAACTTGTAATAAAATCTCTTTGGCTATACTATTTGTATCTGGCTGGTTTTGGTATCATTAAAAGTTTAAAATTTAAAGAACATAATTTCAAATTCAAATTAGTAAAATGTGTGATTTTTATTTGTTTTTCGTACTGTCAAGATGAGTGAATCTAATGAAGAAATTCGATACATTTTAAAATTTTACTACAAAAAAGGTAAAAATGCAACGCAAGCCTCGAAAAAAATTTGCGATGTTGATGCCTAGTACCTAGTGCAGTGTCTGTGAGAGTAGCACAAATTTGGTTTAAGCGTTTTCAATCCGGAAATTTTGATGTCAAAGATGCACGTCGCTCTGGTCGCCCTATTACGGATAAAATGGATGCCATTTTTGAAAAAGTGGAGCAAGACATATCAGTAGTTACGACGTAGCTGAAGAACTGGGAATTGACCACAAAACAGTTTTGGCGCATTTGAAAAAAACTGGGTACACAAAAAAGCTCGATATTTGAGTACCTCACGAGCTCACTTAAAGAAACCTAATGAACCGTGTACTCATTTGTGATTCTTTATTACGACGTAATGGAACCGAACCATTTTTGAAGAAGCTGATAACTGTTGATGAAAAGTGGATCACGTACGACAAGAACGTGCGAAAAAGGTCGTGGTCAAAGGCCGGTCAGGCTTCACAGACTGTGGCGAAACCCGGGTTAACTCGCAACAAGGTGATGCTGTGTGTGTGGTGGGATTGGAAGGGCATTATTCATTATGAGCTGTTACCACTAGGCAGGACCATCGATTCCAAACTCTACAGCGAACAACTGATGAGATTAAAGCAAGAAGTTGAGAGAAAGCGGCCGGAATTAATCAACAGAAGGGGTGTGGTTTTTCATCATGATAACGCTAGACCTCACACATCTTTAGCCACTCAGCAAAAATTAAGAGAGTTTGGCTGGGAGGTGTTAATGCATCCGCCGTATAGTCCTGACCTTGCACCTTCAGATTTCCACCTGTTTCGGCCTCTTCAGAATTATTTAGGCACTGTCAGGTTAACATCACGAGAGGACTGCTAAAACCACTTGTCGCGGTATTTTGATCAGAAGTCCCATAATTTCTATAGCAATGAGATCATGACCCTACCTACAAGATGGCAAAAAGTCATCGAACAAAATGGTACCTACATATTTTAGTTAAATGTAAATAAACTATATTAAAAAATGTTTTGAATTTTCTTAAAAAATGCGAAGAAACTTTTTCCCCAACCTATTATATCACCATAACAGAACTAGCAAACCAAACCTACTTCGCAGGAGGCACGGATTACATTTTTTTTTTTCCTAAATATGTCTATTTTTTGTTTAATAAAATACAGACCATGTTCCTTGCTGATAATGAAGCTTTCTATAGGTGAACGAATTTATAAAAACTATTGAATAGTAATTGAGTTTAACCATTACAAAAAAAAAAAACTTTTCTTATTATAAAATTAGTGTAGAAAAAGGTATAGTGTTCTTAACGTGATTTTTTCGGAATATGAAAGAAATGAACTCTAAAAGTCACACAACAAGATTGTCTCAAGTGAAAGAAAACATGTCATTTGTGAGATATACATCTCTTTCAAGTAGTGTTGGAGCTGGTGGGTTTAGCCGTAGCCTTGTATCCATGTCTCCTGTGTGTCATATGTGTCTCCGTCACCAATACGGCTGATAAACACTTGCCTTTTCAAAACATCGGACTTGACATTGTTGATATTTCATAAACAATAATGTTTTTATAAACTTGTGGTCTCCTTTCCTTCCAGCTTAGTTGAATTCATATAGACTTTGGGTCAATCTTATAATCATACATTATATTGCCATCCGTATATTATTAACATGAGATTAAAAACGACAGAGCGTACTTAAACGCCATGCTAGCTAATTTTAAATATACATATGTATGTATATGTGTAATATAAAACAACGTGTTCGTTACACCGCTTATAACTCGAGAACGACTGGACCGATTTTCATGGTTTTAATTTATTTGGATTTGTCTTCGCCCCGAATAGCAGAATACTATCAAAACATTTAAAAGATTCCAAAAATAAGGTAAAAAAAATATAGATTTAAGGTGGTGAATTCAGTTTGATACGACCTTTGATGACGTTTGGTTTATTAGGTTATGACAGTTGTCATCAATGTACGTTCATTAATAATTGCGTCGGATAGAAGCAAAATCAAGTATTTTAATGTGATGTATATATTTCTTTTTTTAAACGCGCGGACGTAGTCGAGAACGGGAGAGCTAGTAAATAATAATTAACATTGTTGGACAAAGCACAGTACATCATCCTAAGAGTAAGCATAACTTGTATTTTGGTGACCATTGGGGCGATTATGGAACTTTGATACTATCAAAACATTGATTCTAATAGCTTTCAGTTACTATTGATGAATTGGTATTACGGATCGCTGCGATTTCTATCGGCTTCTATCGATAGTTACAATGTGAAGTTGGTGTCAAACTATAACTCGACCAATCGACAAGGTACGATTGTGGTAGGAACCGTGTTTAGCGTACTAAGCATTTAAATACATCGTAAATGATTGATTGAAATAATGCCTATTGCTAATCGAAATTAATAGACATAGTATCAAGAGTTCCATAATCGCCCTACTGATGAATGACAGATTACTTATATTTTTAAATACATACTTATGATACCACCCAAACATAAAACAAACATCTACGTTCATCACATAAATTTTTGTCCTGGGAGGAAAAAAGGACCTTCAACCTACAGCGTAAGATCGCTTCAGTCCCACTACCAACTGAGCTGACAAGTAAGTCAGTTATGTGTTTATAGACTAGAAAACTAATAGATACGTAACAAGTTTTGATACTCTTGATACCAGATTAAACAGGCAGTTTCATACAGAGTAACGTAAGTCCGACAGCTCCATAACTATGCCCCACACGATTGCATCTATGCAACCTCATTCGAACAAACAAAACGATTATGTTGTGGAAACCGCTATTATGATGTCCAACTAGTTTTTACTGGTTTAATTTATTTGCTGTTACAGATGGTTCTATTTCTATCCTTGCTTCACTTGAAATGGTCACTGGCGTAATGTAACCAAGCTTCAAACGTTCATGCGGTAGCATAGCGAATAGGAAATTGGACGGTTTTTCCCACTTAAACCGACTCAATAATCAAATGATCTTGATGCGTATTTACGGCGCTCAAATCGCGATTTTTTTATCAGAAAATATTCAAATTAGGAATTCTAATAATTACGGTTTAAAGACTAAAAAGAAACCGAGTTCATTGAATGAAATTTGAGCCTATAATACATTTTTAGTGGAAAGTAGATGTATTTTGTATATATATAATATGGGCAGGCCAAATAAACGCACCGCTCCAATGAGAAAGCGAGGTATCGAACATCATCGATGGAGCCTCTGAAGCGCACTTTAATCCTTTCACCCTTTCACACTAGTTAGAAATAACTAGTGACACGATAAGAAGAAGAAGAAGAAGATGTATACAATTTTTAGATTTTCGTTCATTTGGGACGTTTGAGATGGGACCACCTGTGAAGACCTTTGAATACTCTTTCAAACAAAAAAAGAATTTTCCAAATCGGTTCAGCCATTTTCGAGTAATCGGTGAACATACATAAAAAAAACCGACGAATTGAGAACCTCTTTCTTTTTGATAAATTCGGTTGAAAAAGCTTAACAGGTAGTGTTTTAATAAGCTTACTTTCCACCTGTTAGTGTAAGCTGCAAGTTAAAGCGACGTCAACTTTAGGAGAAGATGATTATTATTGAATATTTAAGACATTATTTTATAATTAAATTATAAATCTAACAATTAGGTTAGAAATAATTTGAAACGAGGAAGTACAAGGCAAACTATTGAAAATACATACAATATATTTTTATAACTAAATATTCTTTCAATTAACGAGCAGATAGCCGCTAAATAGTTGTAAAAAACTCATTTTTCTCCATATAAAAGTTAATTTGCTGTGGGCACGGTGCCCACAGCAAATTAGCTTAACTACCTAACTTAGCCTTTTCTCACAGGTCAATGATCAAGCAATCTTTTGCGAGGTTTCATGGATTTCTGGTGTCATTTTCATCTAAGCGATTTTGTGTTAATATTCTTAATACCTAACTAGTATTAATAACAATATTGACGAAATATTTCCAATGACAAAAACCTTACTTATATAAGATTTTAATCTTCAAGTTTGCTCTCGAGTCAAGCAAACCCGCGAATCAGATTGGCAGTCGAGTGAACCACAATTGAGCCCGACAAACGGATCGGCAGTGATCCGAATTGATATTAGGAGAGGACACTCATCCCAAAAAAATCGTAGGTTGATCTGGAGCCCGCGAGCTAACGGACTGTGGGCGACTATAAAGACCCTTCAAATGTCAGTGACCGATTTTACTCGTGAATTTTGTAAAGGATGACTGCATGCAATGCAAAAACGATAGATCATTTATTAATCTATGCCGCATGCTTCAAAATGAAATTGTTGTTACTTGTCGGGAACATGGTTATATAGTTTACAGATTTTACGGTAAACTGATGAATAAAACAACTGCAGCAAAAGAATCATGTAGTTGATCATGGAGTTTATTTTATTCAAATTGGTGGGTAAGTAGATTATACTAGTGAATATGTAATTTTGCTGGACTTGCGAAAACGATCTTATCTATTTTATTTACACTAAAGTCTAAACTTGAGTAACATTTAATAAAAAATAGTATTAAAAATAAGTTTTTCTCGAGTTATTTCCGGTTTTATTAGGTATTTTGTGTTTTAATTCAAAAGAGCTAGATAGAGTTACTTATTGACTCGGATGCGAATAATAGGAATAAAAGCTTTGTGTTTTTTTGTGATTCGAGCAAAAATAATTAGTAGTTATATGAAAGGCACCATCACTACATAGTATAAAACAAAGTCGCTTCCCGCTGTCTGTCTGTCCCTATGTATGTGCTTAGATCTTTAAAAGTACGCAACGGATTTTGATGAGGTTTTTTTTAATAGATAGAGTGATTCAAGAGAAAGGTTTATATGTATAAAACAAGCGTAATATAGTAGAGAGACACTAATAATTTTAGAGTTTTCTGATCACATTAGACATTCGGTAGTATATTTAGTATCAGCATTGCACCCGTGCGAAGTCGGAGCGGGTCGCTTGTTTTATATAAAACTAACAGTCCCGTTAGCGACTTCGTCCGTGCGTTTTAAAAAGAAAAAAAATGTTTATCTAAACCATTCTCGAGTCCACTTGAACACATACAAAACATTTAATCAAAATCGGTCCATCCGTTTAGGAGAGTTTAACTACAAACACACGCACAGAAGATTTATATACGAGTAATATAAAGATAACAAATGACGAACGACAATATACGACTTTGTGACATACTATCAACAATATAATAACTTGACAGTGACAAAATTGACTTTATTATGACTCATGCCATTAACAAAGAAGAAGAAAAAAAATTTATTCAGATTTAGACTGTTGTAAACAAAATAAACGTTAGTATTTTACAAACTTTATAGCAACGAAACAACCACTAATCTGTATGACACTGTCATTTTTAAACTAAATTTCAATTCAAATGTTTCTAAAATAACTTATGTAAAAATAACCCGTCTAAATATTTCTTCGTCTAGTCAGGGAAAGTGGTTTACCTGACTTTCGAAAACCAATAATGCAAGTAGGTATATTAAATATTCACAAACATTTTGCATAATTTACCGATTCTTATTTCATTTCAAAACATCTGTGTCTGTATGCATTTCTTAATTCATGTGTGTCAGGTAGAAACTAGGTTACATAATGAGAAATAAATCTAAACATTAAACTTAGGTACCTACTTATTTATTAGTAAGGCTTACCTTTAATATCACACTTTAAAATTCCTTATCACGGAATACTAAATTGTATGTTTTACCTTAAACGTTCGCTATCAGAGTTAAAATTGTTTTAGTAGTTAGGATACAGTCAGCTCGCGACCACGGCTATTGCAACACATACATCCGAAACATCGGGAATTAATTAAAAGATTATACGTGATAAACACTCGTTTACTACTAAAACAATATATTTAATTGTATAAATGCCTGCTATAGTTTTTTATATGGTCGTTATTTGAATAAAAACAAAATGGCAAACTTATAAAACATTCCAACCCCTTTTATTGTCAAACGAGTACACAGTTTTATAACGATTAAAACTTAGGAAAAGCATATATACCTACATCAAAAAATGATGTACATTTATTTACAGAAATAATTAGAGAAATGTACAAAATAATATACAATAATATACGTGAAACAGTTGAGCTATTTAAGGACCGTTTAAAACGATCTATAGATAGCTAAACTGATCCAGATCACTGCCAGAGGGCAGCGTTCCCAAGATACTGGCGGCATTACCACGTTGAATGGCAATGCTAATACGC
Source organism: Lampropteryx suffumata (assembly GCA_948098915.1). Taxonomy (NCBI): domain Eukaryota; kingdom Metazoa; phylum Arthropoda; class Insecta; order Lepidoptera; family Geometridae; genus Lampropteryx; species Lampropteryx suffumata. The sequence goes on from OX402552.1 coordinate 10,450,599, forward strand.
TGAGCCAGATAGCCCACATCATATATATTCTACTTTTATCTTAGCCCCTCACAAGGTAAAAATACCAGTGGATAGGTAGAGATATAAAACCAAATAGTTTCAACAGTCTTATTTATTTTTTCAAATCTCGAGTGATGATTCTAAAAATTCATATGAAAATAGAAATAATTAATCCAGGTCATTTCACATAGCATTGTAACGGAACAGAAGGTCATTCCGTTATGGTTCACAATTATTTTAGTATGCTTGGGTACAAACCTTATTAATATCACGTAGGCATACATGGGTCTTTCTTATCAGAACAGATTTACCAGCAATTCTATCTCCGATCTTTAATTATTGAATAAAATAGTGGGTAATTCATTTTTTTTTTTTTATTTCGCTCATATGAGCAGGCTAAAGTCTAGAGACCATACTGCCTTGTCTTGCGTAAAATAATTACATCCGTTTGTGCGTAATTCATTACAATGTAAATAAACAAAGCATCTGTCATGACAGACTATACCATAGACGGATTATGGCAGATGTATGCAATTGTCAAGGTCCGTGAGTGAAAGCTAGCAAAAAGTAATTAATACTAAGATTATAAACTATGGTTTAGAAATATTTTACGACTCATAGAGTATAATAATAAATAATACTGGATTTGAATTAGTAAGATTAAATAGAATTTGATTCTGTAAGATAGAATAATCTATCCTTCTATTAATCTATTATTGACAGAATGATTTGAGACGGGACGATCTCTAAGGAGGTTGAGTTCGAAAGGGTAAACAATTAAATAGCTGTATAAAAACAATATTAAAACTAGAATAAATAAATTAAATTCTATTTATGTTCACGATATAATATATAAATAATGAAATAACTACATAAAGTTGGGAATTAATTGAAATTTTAATTAATTAAGGGCTTGATTTAGTACAGAGGTTATTTAGCTATACCACGGAGGTTGGGTCATAAATTGAAATGGAATCGAAATTTCGAATGTGTTTAAAAATGGAAAGAAAGAGAAAAAAAGATGAAAAAGAAGACGGCGGATTTTGTCATTCGGAATAGAAGGGGCGTGAAGCTGGTCGAGCTGAACGTTTTCGGTAGATTTTTCTCTCATGGTTTCCTACAATTACGTGGTGTCTTGTTGTACGTTGTTTCTGTGATAGTTTTATTGTGTGAGTTACGTAATAGTTTATCAGGTCAGTTAGTCGTTAATTTGTTTACCGAGTTCGTGAAGAAAGACAAGATTCACCAAAGTAATTGTATGAAGGCCTTACACGGCATGGTCTGTGGGTCAGATGGAAACCTAGCGGTGTTATACTCAAGTCTGGCTTTTCCACCCTGTTAGGAGTTACCCCAGGACCTCTCGGAACGAGCCTGGAGCTAGATTTTACCTCTCCTGAGGATCGGCTTAATGGTTCCCTATGATTGGTTGCATTCTGTGTAAGGAAGGCAGAACCGGACTTAACAGAAGCAATCGGCATAGTCTATCTTTACGGATGACATCCCAGGACTTCGGTCTGTCGGACGTAGATTGTAGAGACGTACTAGGGGTTAGGTACAAAGACGAGGTTTACAACTCGCTGTCCCCCAATTAGCAGCTAGGTAGCTCATCATTGCACCCTGATGAGTGACTTACACATTTAAATGTACGAAGCTTACTTCCTGTATTGCTGATTCACACATCATTGCCTATGTTGTCGAATTACTATTATCCATACCTATACAGTAGAATAAATCTACTTATGGTTCCCGTAGGCCTACGTAGTTTAACTGTAACTAAATCGGTGCGCGAACCAGTGGGGAAAACTATCATTGACTAAAAGTTATTAAACTTATAAACTCAATTAGGTATCCAATGAGATAGTAATACCAATAATTTACTAAAGATTTAGCTGAAACATTGCACTAGATAATAAATGTCTAATTAAAAGCAATTATAAATTCTTATGAAATAGAATAATGATTTCCAACACCTTAAATTCAAATGTTCATTAATTGTACATTGTGGTATATATTTAATGGAGACCTTATGTATGAGTCTAACTATTGATTTATTAATAATCATATTAGATAAGTTCTATCAAACTCTTGAGGCGAAAGTCCTTCTAGCTTGCTTGAATCTATGGAAAGACTAAAGCTGCTATCGACGAAGAGTCAGTATGAATATTACTGTTGATATATTTTATCTAATTCAGACTTTTACCTAGTAATAGTATAGAGAAATATCTCTCAAGGCTCAGAATTAAGCTATTTAAATTTGACATTATTCATGAAATTAAAGTTAAACTATTCATATAATTGGTATATCTATCACACATTATCAATCTTCTTTACTCTACGAATCTAACAAATAAAATCACAACATATTGGATTAGACAATAATCTGTATTAGGGTCAAGTAGGGTCAAGTAAGATTCTTGTGTTGTAGGATTAGGAAACTTCGCTAAGTAAGATAGGAGTTAGGCAGGGCTCTTCTATGTATCCAGTTGCATTCTAACGTGCGATACTAGAAGGTTAACCAGTGGATGGATGGTATGTGAGTTGCTTGCAGACAAAAGTAATGTTATTGCCCTTGAATGAGTTGGACCGACCTACTACATGGACGTTTTGATAAAAGATTAAGCCCTTTGATACCCCTTTGCTGAACCATGACAGACATACTAATTACTGAAGTAAATGTTTTGTTTGTTGTCAAAATTAAATTAGAGTTCCCTTGAGACATGAAATTGTCCATTGCGGAGGAAGGCTGTCCAGGTCACATGGAAAGAAACCTACTATCGCTAGCGAGGAGGGGCTGGTGATCTAAGCCGCAATAAAAATATATCAATGTAGGACTAGAATGACATAAGCTGCTATTAGGAAGTAATAATATAGAACAAGAATGTTTACCTTGCTTAACTATTGAAACTACCGAAACTATTATCCATATTATATTAACGAGAAAGTGACTATGTCTGTCTGTCTGATACGTTTCGTGGCTGAACTGATTTTGATGGATTTTGATAAAAAGATAGATCGACTTTGGGGAATGATTTAGGCTGCTGTTTGTGTAGATATCACGCGTGCGGAGCTTGATATTATACAAAGTAACAATTAATGACAAGAACTAATATCGAATTAAAATATTGAAATAACTTAAGCCGTTATTATAAAGTTTCACAGTAATTCCAGATTGGATATAATACATATTTACTTTATGCAGTTTTATAATATCACTAAAGGACAATAATTAATATAATTATTAACCTTAATATCGAGACACAGCGTAGGCAAATCAAAGAAATTCTTCATTATAGAGGATGATTACTTCTCATAATAGGGTTTATAATGTTTTAAATACATATCTCAACATAATTCTCTTAAAGAATCAGAGTTACTATATTCGAAACACAACGTAGCATTTTAATCACAACCACTAGACGAATCGTTGGCCAAATTAATAATAGATCAAAGTATGTTTAGGGATTTAAATTATATTATATAATACCATTTAGTTATTTGGGGTTAATTTAGGTACTTTTAACTAGTAGAGAAGGCGAAAAAAATAGGTTAGGTGCATCGAGGAGTAGTAGTAGGTGGAGGGGGCGTTACAACATCATCTAGCCCCAAACTAAGCATAGCTTGTATTATGATGACCAGATGGCTGATAGATTACAAATATATACATTAGATACCTTATAACACTCAGACACAGAATAAACATCATGTTCGTCACACAAATGTTTGACCTGGGAGGGAACCGAACCCTCAACGCAGAGTACAGAGTTATTACCGTCTGATCTGACAGGCTAGTTGAAATACATAGATATTATACCCACATAGAAAAAAACCCAAAAACATGCATAATAAAATCATTTATCAAACTATCAACGTTATGGATATAAAATGCCTACCAACCAATCAAAAGCGTTATAAATGGTGTGTTTTGCAAAGGGCTACCATCAACACTCGACTTGTTCAACCAAGCTATCATTTATTATCTGGTATTTATGACCAAGCGATAAAAACTTAACAAGATGATAATAAGAAAAAAAGTGATTTCACTTTTCCGGAAGCAATTTTATTACCATTTCCGTGTGAGAGGACTTTCGTATAAATTCATCATTGCTATTTACATAATTCATCTAAAATAAATTCTACGTACATTCGGATCAATGTTTTAAATGGTTTTAATTAGGATAGACGAACGTTTTGATGTACCTACCCACACTTACAATTATGTATATTTATTTATATTATATAATTAGAATGCTCTGGGGTCTAGGTTCGCTCGTAGATTTCTAACATTTAAAACAATTAATAAAATTGGTGAAAGCTTTCATGAAAAATTATCGAAATCACGGTGATTCATAGATGCTAAGTGCTACATGCAATTTCGCAGACAAGATTTGAACTCATTTAGATGTAATGAAAGTTAAAATTTATTTTATTATAAATTTTATAAATTATTGAACACCTTGTCTAACGTTTTTTAGACAAAGCAGATTTTCAAATGTAATGGAATCTATTCGCTATTTTGATATTTGTTTTGTATGTAATTTTCAACGCGGTTTATTTCGTTAGTGCATGCGCTAAGGCTAGAGATATGTATACATTAGTTAATATTAATATATATTAATACATTGTTTAAGCGTAACATGACGTATGTAGTATTTAAACAGTGCTATTTTATGTATGTAATTTCCAACGTGGTTTTTTCCGTTAATACGTGCGCCTACGGCTGAATCCATGTTGCACAGAATAGTGCGAAATAATTCGCCGAGGATTAAACAGCAATGCGTGCTGGGCCTTAGGCATTCAGCGAATTAGGTATAGATACACAAATAAACGTCTAGTATCTTATATAGTAGTAGTATTGACTTGAAAGAATTTCAAGCATTTTGTCATCATATCACTGACACTATTATCAATCACTCATTACTCATTAGATTAGACACATTTAGATAAATTTCAGAAAGTTGTCTCTAACACACGTTGTTTGAGTTATTAAATAAGTTGGTATGATAAGATATATACCATTACACCTTCCAAGTATTCGTGATTGTATCAGGCAATTTCCGTTCTCGTGGGAGTTTGGAAGTGTACCTACAAACATGGCGAAAACTGACATGGAGTTTCTTAAATGGCAACTACAACACGGTTCAATGACGTCTCGGTGATTACGATTATCAGAAGATGGCTTTTGTCTAATAATAGTACTTACACGTCTTAATGATAGTAAAAATTTAAAATAAGAAAAAAAACATTGGATTCAATTTAGTTTAGAAAATTATTCCATATGTATCAATTTCATTAATATTTATGAATTAATTACATATGTATTACATATGTATGTTATAATATTACATATTATGTATTAGTTTTCATTATTTATTTACCTAAATCCAAAAGTACTTAGATATTTTTTTGGTACTATGTCATTCAACCTCTAATTATAACATATTAAACAAATTTGTTGCTGATTTAATAATTAAGAAGTATTTTTTTAATAATTACAACTAACAACATTATTTTATTAGATAGGACCTACTAGTACAAAAAACAATTAAAAGAAAACTAATTGATCAATGATTCGTGTGATGATTGATTTACAGCAGTAGGTGCGAGCGCGTTGAAGTCTGTTGTATGTAAATTTAGTGTGACGCACGATCATTATTTTTTAACAAAAATTTGACTAGTTATTATAGTTTTTTCATTAATTCAATCGACCATAGTAATTATACAGAGGTTTTTAATAAGTAATTTTAATTCGCTCTTACTTATTACTCTTTTAGCATCACGGTTCAACGTATAGAAAATAAAAATAATGATAGGCCTTGCGTTATTGAGGGAAAAGTTCATTCTATTTCTCATGGCATGTGCGTTCAACACTTTTAATTAACAGGCTATTAAGCATTTACGAGCACATACAGGTACTTTAACTAGTTTTTAGTAAAATCTTAACATTTTTAACAGCGGCCATCCATACTTTCCTAATCTTATAAACACACATACTTAAACAACCTATGTATATGTATTAGAATAGTTTAAGTAGGATTGTAGAAATTAAACGATTTTGAATCTTAAAATCTGTTATCTCGGTGAGTTTATACACGAATAAACCTATGTACCTAATGTGTTCAAGTGGCCCTAAGCTTATCAGTTAAGTACCTATTGCTTACAACAGTTTTCATAACAAAGGAAAATAAATCTAGAACATTAAAATTGTTAAGATATAGTGAACTTCAAAAGTAATTGATGATTGGTTCAAAGACGTAAACGTCTGTTACGAACGTTCCATTGAAAAGTTATTTCCAAACGCCAAAAAGTCATCAATCTAAGCTTATAATGCTTGCTACAAATCTAGGATAGGTATAAGTACTAGTACATAGGTAAGTACAGATATATTTAATGCATAAAGCATGAAGTACAACAAAAAAAAACACTGTATTATATTACAATATTGTCTTGTAACTTACCTACAATGAACAATACAATGTTTGTAACAGTTAATGCATGTTTACATGACAAGCGGATACTCCTGTGTGGCATGACATGTCTAAAGATAAAGTTTGGTGGTTTTTTTTATTACGTGGATTGAGTTAAATATTTGCTACCTACATATTTAGGTTAGGTAGTTATTTCAATCATGTTATTATCTACTACCTACGTACAAACTTATAAGTATTTTCTATATTTGATTGCCACTGGTGGCAATTCGGTTGGTTCATTTCTAAAATTAGGAATTGTCTAAAATAAATTTAGTTAGTCATAGCATTTGTAAAACCTATTCGGTTGGTACCATCTAACTAAATTAGGAGAGCTTAATTCAATTAGGTAAAATTAAATTAGGATAAGTTGGTAACAGCAGAATACCAGTTTTATTTGACAGTTCGAAACTTAATTTTAGCTAAAATTAGTTAGGTTGGTGCCAACAGAATTGAGGCCACTGTTTTATTAAGAAGGGTAAATATATAGCACAAAATAAAATATTTTCAATGTTTTTAAGAAGACAATTATAAAACCTATAAACTAAGGATATTGTAAAATAATCATAATACTCACGACGCGCATCCATTGTCATAACAATCATCCTGCATTAAAATACAAACATATCAATCCAAACACAAATGTCACTCAATAAAAAAACCACATATTTTTCCAAGGACGCTAACTTTAAAAATTTCCCGCGCGAAAACGCATCTGCTGTGCCGTCAGTGCGATGCTCTATCGACGAATGTTGACTTTTCTTTAAAGGCAGCAGTCGCTTCAACCATTCAGCCACGGATTCGACTAGGCGAAAGAAGGTCAGTGTGCCTTATTGACAAAATAAATTCGGTAGAGGCAGGTACATTATGGACTAAGGATTTCATTTATAACTTTAACAGTCTAAATTTATGAACTTTATAATGTATTTGATCACTTGAACTTTCTTTCAGCGGTTGGTATTGACTGAAACTACATTATGATGATATACATATAGATTTGAGAACTTTTGAATCAAAGGCAAGTACTTAGAGGTGAAAAGGTGAATTTATAATATAAACGTAGCTGATATAAAATAAATAAATAAATATTGGTAGACAATGTACAACACCATCTAGCCCTAAACTAAGCACAGCTTGTATTATGGTGACCGATCACTGAAAACATAAAATTTATAATATATTTTTAAATACTTACATACTTAAGATACAAAAAAAAACGAAAAGTAAGTAAGTTTATATATACCTAAGGTATAGCTAATGGTTAAGTTACGAATGAAATTCTTCGCAAGGTCGTCGAAAGTGGAAATATTATAATTCGTAATAATATTATAATTTAATATAATAGATATTAAATTGATCTAACCTAAAAAGTGACGATAGATACAATCCACCATACACTTTCACTATGCATAATATATTTTTATGTAAATTGAAAGAATCTGTGGATCATACATCACGATCGATGATAAAGATTTTATTCGGTGCTACCTTACCTGCTATGTTATTAAAGAATTAAAACTATTAAAGCGTTATTTATGGTTTTAAACCTAAGGAAACTATACCTTTACGCAATAACAAAATAGTACTGTAGTGATGACCTATCGAGATAAGTTTTATTATCTTAAACTGATTAAAGTGAGGATTTATTTAGAAGACTACTTTAATTAAAGAACGTTCGTCATAATAAATGAGAAGTCATAATAAACACTTGAAGTGTTATTTTTTTCATTATTAAGCTTGTCCCTAATTCTATAGTTTTTAGACAAAAAAAATCCTTAAACACAATCTTATCAAAGTTTCATTTTAAAAGGTTACGCTAATTCAGACTTTGATGCTAACAAAAGCATCAAAGTCTGAATTAGGGTAACCTTTTAAAATGAAACTTTTTAAATTTACTAAATTTAGTTATGACTGACTGTTTCAGCTCATTTTAGTCATCATGCAAAAAGGTGTTGATTAAAACTGCAGAAAATCTTCTTCTTTTCTTCCTATTATGGCATTAGCCTTGTTGACAATTTCGCCAGTGTCAAGTGATTGTTTGATAATAAAGTCTTAGCCGATGGTCATTTATCAATTCTAAACGTCATCGCAGAATGGCCGCCTAGAACTTTCCTCGTCGTTCAAATCACATTGCACCATAATACACATATAATTCAATTGTCCTATCCTATGTAATCACAATTTATTCATTAAAATTCCGCTAAAATTACTGAATAAAACATGTAATAAAACGAGAAAAAATATTAAGTTAGAAGTGCTATGTTACTATATGAAATGACACACGAAGAGTTCTAGGAAAATCAATTCAACACAGGAATTAAATATCAATGTTAACTCATTTTAGAACTGTCATTTAAAACCTTTACTCTAAATTGGACTTTAGTAAAATAAGGTGGTTCGTATTTTAGTAAACTTTAGGTAGTTTGACTAAACTACAGAATCAGGGCCATTTTGTATGTATATTAGTTTTTAAGCCAAAATTCTAAAGTAATCTATGGGCCAATATAATTGTCACCTATAAATACAATTATTCGTTGCTCTGGTAATAAGTGAGTTCAAAATCATTTCTTTTTATTTCAGTAGTCAACAGATACAATGTATATCCATGGTGGGAACCTTCTTTTGAGTACGAAGTACTTGTGCCAGATGGTTCCGTTCTTACATATCCATAATAGTATATTATAAAACTATTTTACCTAAATATACATATCTATAGAATACTTTATATAATACTACATATCTATTAAAAAACAAAACCAAACACTAATACTAAGTAATAATAAATTATCCTAAACTTTGATATTTTGATAGGTCAACTGTTTCACATGTATTTTATATTATTCTGTACATTTCTGGAACTATTTCTGAAAATATATATATTTCTAAACAAAAATAAAAGGTTCCCATCATTGGTAATAAATTGTAATTTTTGGCTACAGAAATAAACAATTTTAAATTTGAATTAAATTTGAGTTATTTATTTTCAGCTTTGATGACGACAAATGTAAATTTATTTACTACTAGCTGCTGCCCGCGGCTTTGCACACGAGGTACCTACATAAAAAGTAGACTATGTCTTTCTCCAAAGTCCCATATATCTCTATACCAAAATTCATCAAAATCGGTTCAACGATTTAGGCGTGAAAACGTTACAAACAAACAGACAGACAGAGTTACTTTCGTATTTATAATATTAGTAGTACTTATATTTTGATTGATGTAAATGTCTGCCAGAATTAGGTTGTTCGCCATTTTGTCTACACGCTCTTATCCCCCACCCATATATACCCATAGTTCAAAATACACACAGCATAAACATGTGCTCTATGCCTACATAAAGCGTTTAATTCATTATCAAATCAATTTCAAATACCGCTATTATCACCATGACTAGAAACTTCTGTAAATTCCCTAGTCACCGCCATAAGGAAAATTTGTAGTGACGCTTAATCTAGAAGTACAATGTCTATGGTATATAAAGCTATAACATTATTTTACGCTCATATCTTTTACAGCGTACGCATTACCTATTACTAAGTTTAAGTGTGTCAGTGGGAGAGCCAATTTCTATAAATGAATTTAGAATCTCATTAGATAATTCATATGCAGGATGTAAAGGAATATAGCACACTTTGCGTCGAGAAGACAGTAACTTACGTGCTTATTTGTACTTATTTTATTTATATTGTGCAGCTCGGGAGCTTATATTGAAGTAAATGGCAACATTGAATTTGGAATGTAAAGATCATGAGAATTACTGCATCGGTTTTGCTAGTCATTACGTTACTTCAGACATTCAAATCTGTTTTAAATGTAATTAGACATAAAATGTGGGTTCTTTGGTACCTACAGCTATTTAAGACAAGAAGCCAGTAAAATGAGAAGTAACTATTTTATTCGTTAGCAAGGCAAGCAAACATAACGTGTTCAATAAATTAAGAAACGTTCTGTGACATTTATACCAATGTCATTATGTACAAAATGCTTTGATTCACATGTCACAACTGTTATCGTGATTGTCAAACACAACACACCTAAATTATAATCAAAATATTCTTTATTCAACAAAATCACAAGGACCACTTTGAATCGTATTCTTACATGGTAATGGATCTAGGTGCGATCCTAACCCCAGCTAAAGAAGAAACTTACTCTAGTCAATGTTGTTATAAGTGATTATTTTAACGTAAGCATCGAGATTCGCTCTGAATCAGCGTGTGCACTTTTGCTACGAGTAGTATCTGCCAATAACTGCCATCATAAATTAGAGTCAAAGATTGTAAATACTTGCAATGAGCGTAAATTTAACATGTGCCCACTATAAGCACTCTAAGCAGGGTCTAATATAAATTTAATGGCTTCGTGGGTTATAGGTTGGGTCAAAGAAGTTCAGGGTTATAAAATGATATGCTGAGCTGTTGTAGTAAACTTTCAGGCCCTGTTTTTCTAATGATGAGACGTCAGTCGCGTGCCTACTTCAATAACATTACAGTGACTGTACCTATCTACCTAGTTATGTAGCTTATGCCTATTTTCACTAACCTTATGCCTGAATGAATTACGCTTAGTTACAAAATGTCACTTTTGCTAGTATATGAATTGCCTAGATAGGTCCAATCGGTGTTGGAATTTTAGATAGCGTCTAACGGTTGGTGAAACCTTTTCTGATTTGTAACATGTATCCTCTCGCTTTCCTACAATCTGTGGGAGTAGTTTCGTGACTTTATGTAACAGAAAGTCGGAAAAGCGCACGCTATTTCATTTAACAAAAACGCGCGCGCGGTGGTAGAGTTGGCCGTCAGATGGTACCATCCCATTTTCGGAGAGGTTACTGTCAGCCAACAGTGTGTGTGACGAGAGAAAGGGAAATAGAGAAGGAGAAGGCATCAGCTGTGCGCTATACTTGTGTATAAAGTGTGATGTTATATAAACTAATTCAGGATATAATGTTAAAGTTGCTTATTACCAAGGTGTTTGTCAGATATTAAAGATCATATGCGATTAGTATACGGCTCGCTCGTTTTTTTGCTTGTATTTTTATTATTAACCCGATTTACATATGTGCTTCCTAGAGTTAGTGAAAATGTGCATTAGATTCTTAGGAACCTATGTGGCGCAGTGGGCCAAGGCTCGGCTGAGACGCAGAAGATTGCAGGATCGATTCCCGCCGTGTTCAAATGTTTGTGTGATCTGCAAGTATTTGTCTCAAGTCTTGGTGTTTCTATGTATAACATATGTATTTACGAAAGAAAATTGATAAAAGTAGTATATCAGTCATGTGGTACCAATAACACAAGCTCTGCTTACTTTAGGGGCAGATGGTGCTGTGTGAAATGTCCGGGATTATTTAATAAATGTCCTCTCCAGTCCTGTAGAGTATAAATAAGCTTGGTAACTCGCATTTCTGTGGTTCTTTTTAAAAAAATAGGTACCTATATACTTTGAATTTTTGTGAGAAATGTCCAGCAGTTATTATTAACTCAGTATATATTTTAGTTTTATTTTAGAGCCTTTCTGTAACTCTATACAATAGATATATAGGAGCTAGTTTGTTACAAGTATTTTTAACTTTAATGTATTGTAATGTCTTGTAAAGAAAATATGAAATATATTATTTTTTGTAATATAATTTTTTTAAATAGAATTAGGGCTAAAAATCTTAGAACCGGGAGAAAAACAATATAATATTTATATTGTTTTTCTCCAAACACATTCAATTTCTCATTGAAGGGTCTTGGTATCTAGGTATACATACAAGACAAAATAAACACATGACAAAAAACAAAATGTAGGTAATCGCAGTAACATTAGCACAGTCAATCTCCGGAGCTCTAGGCAAATTACTTACCGCAAAAAAGGCTTTAACAGTAAAATATATACCGGAGACAGCTTAATGCCCTTCTCATTTGTGGTATAAAACTATATGTATAGAATTATCTAAAGGTGGCTGTAACCCAAGTATATTAATAATCTAACTATTCTAAATCCGAAAGTAACTCTGTCTGTCTGTCTGTTTGTTACGTTTTCACGCCTAAACTGCTGAACCAATTTCTAAGAATTTTGGTATAGAGATAGATGGGACCTTGGAGAAGAACATAGGCTACTTTTTATGTAGGTACCACGCGTGCAAAGCCGCAGGCATCATCTAGTAATAAATAAAATTGGACATATCATACAGGGTTATTTATTTATTTACTTATGACGTTGATAAATATAAGATTCATCGCACTACGAGTAATATCGTCTTAAATAAGGCTTTTTTGCAAATACTAGTCCTCCCCTTCGTGCAAAGGATAAGCATAAAACGTGACGTTAACGAAATTCATAGGCCTTCCAGAAGGGTAAACTAACAAACAATTGAATTGCAAATAAGATTCAAAATCGATTTACTCACTGGACTACGTTAAAGAAAATGACGCTATTTCTGGTTTGACATTGAAATAAATACGTAGCTCTTATATTTTAATTGATTTTCTGATGTTACTCTTAACTTTTATTGGGTAAGCTTTGCGTAATTTTAACCAATATAGTGTGACTTCTTAGCATAAGCCAGTTTAAACAAAAGTGTATTACTTTTTACTTTCTGATTTGTACGAACAGGCTTTCATGAATATGTTAAACCGTTAAACTTTAAAGTCAGTCCGCGATTACGTTTAGAACATTATTACGATAGACTGAGACTTTGTGACGTTATTTATAACAAAACAACCACTTGACATTAGCAAAATTGTCATTGAATGCCGTCAGAGGATGAATAATAACGAATATTTATAGCCGTCTTGCGAAGAATATATTTGCGTTTTTATTTTATAATATTTCGCAAGTGTGTATAATATTTCCTACATAAAAAGTAGCCTATGTCCTTCTCCAAGGTCCCATCTATCTCTATACCAAAATTAATCGAAATCGATTTAGCGGTTTAGGCGTGAAAACGTAACGAACAAGCAGACAGACAGCGTTACTTTCGAATTTATAATTTTAGTTAGATTTTGGTGATGTTATTTTAATTAAGCAATAATTTTGACTCAGGTGTGAATAATTTGAAAGTTTTGTGTTTCTCTTTGATTCAAGCAAAAATAATCCTTCATTTTTTTTATACAAAAATCCACTAACCTACTGCCAATAAAAAATTACGAACGACAACGTGCAACCTGGTACTGTATTAGAATCAACTGAACATTGGCATAACTGTCGTCATTATGACACATGCCACTACGAAGAAGAAGAAGAAGAAGAAAAACTCTTTTGATATAATATTACTCTATGGTTGATGTTTCAGGAATTTTCCCCGTTTAACCGTACCTTGTCACCATGCGTATAAAACAGCCAAGTAGGTAGAAGTACCTACCTAACAAACACGGCTTGTAATGGTTTCGGCGAAGTTCTGACGTCCTACAACAATGGCTCCACCATTACACCGATTTCCCGGATAGAGCGGAGTTTTTCTCACAACACATCGCTTCCTTGTGTTATAATAACCGATCTATAAGAAATTCACGACAAACCGTCAACGGAAATGCAAACGATTGTGGAAGAATGTGTTCTACATATACCTGATATAATATTTATCGATTGATCTACATAGGAATAGGAATATTTTTGTAAGAGATACGTAAAATCATGATTCAGAGTTCGTCGGCATCGGACAGCGACCATCGACTGTCGTACTCGCATCCTCATCCTTTGGGCACGTATCGAGGCGTGGACAACTATCTATTGAACGTCTTATGGTACAGGTAAAAGTTGAGGGTACAAGAGACCGAGTAAGATCTCCAATGAGATGACGGACCCAGTCAAGGGAGTGCTGAATGGTCCCCTACACGATTGCACTAGAAAGACCATCATCAGAGACGAAAGGCGCAGAACTGTGAAGCGAGCTCTTGGCAGAGTGATCGTCGGGAGACTTGACTACAACGATCACTTTACCGAGAGTGCAGAAGAAGAACTAAAACTCAGATAAAGAACTGTTAAAGATTTTCTGTCATTTTTTAATAAAACCTGTCGTTAAAAGTAGGCTTAGTTCGATTCTTCGTTTGTCATTTCAATGTAACATAGCACTTATAATAGTTTTTTTTTCTCGCGCTATTGCATGTTTTATTCAGTAAACTTAGCGGAATTTTAATCAATAAATTGCGACTTCATAGTACAAGTATGTACAATTGAATTATAAGTGTATTATGTTGCAATGTGATCTGAACGACGAGGAATCCCGAGAAAGATCTAAAAGGCCATTCCGCGATGACGTTTAGAATAAACAAATGACGATCGAGTACGACTTTGTGACTATACTATAGCAAAATAATCACTTGACAAAATTGTCATCGACACAGATGCCATTATATGAAGAAAAGAAGAAGGCTTAGATATTGATCTGAGTAGGTTTTATTCTTAAACATGAGCCATTTCTTGCTTTATTTTACTAGATACTTTAGGTGACGTCATCATGCAGTTTCACCTCCACATGCACATGAAAACACTCGATGGTTTCTTTAACCTTCCGACCTGATACGACCTAAGGTATATGAGGAATACGGTGCGCTTCTATAACAAGCTTCCTGAAAATGCAACTAAGCAGCCTATTGGGAAGTTTAAAGCTTACATGAAGGGTACCTACATAGTCTTTTGAAGAAAGCTTATTATAATATAAATGACTATATTATTGATAAGAATGCATGGCTTCATGTTGCTCTGCCCTCAGACAGTTAACCGAGACATTTTAAATGTATAAACTCTATTGTATTAGTTTTTCGTAGTTAAGGTAGTTATAAGATGGATCATGCAAGAAAGCGGTAGGACGCGCTAGGACGAGTTTCTTGCCATTTCTTTTCGGGTTTGGATTAGTAGGAATTGGCATATAAACTCACCTAGTATGTAAGACGTTTCAAAGTGATCCTTGTGATTTTATTGAATAAAATATCTTTTGACTTTGACTTGACTTGTTGAGTCAATATAAAAGAGCTCCTCACTAAAGTATTTATACATAATACTTACCAACTATTTAAATCCCAGTATAATGAGGTTAATGTCTATTAAACGTAGAACTACCTTGGTAACCTGTAAACGGCTGATTGATTATAAATTGCTAGTCTTATGACCCCGAAAGTAAGTTATGGACTTCTTGCATCATAGAGTTAGGCGTTTTAATTTATGGGTCTTCGTTACGCTAATATTTTTGCTTTCTACTTTGTGCAAAACAAGAATTATTTTGCTAGAATGAAATAAAGAAAATGTTTATTTGCAACACCAAAAGAGAAAAGAAAGGAGTGAGTATATACATACAAAATAATTAAATAGGACAACACTGAAAGCGATAATGTGTAATATAATTAACATTATCAGTTCTACCCGAAATTTTGTGAGCAAGTTCTATAAATATATATAATTTTTTGGTCGAGTAAATTTAGAACTTTTTCAGTTAGAAATTTGTCAAAATGGCGGAGATTCAAAATGGGGTTGAAAACGTAAAAAAATATATATTTCAGTTGTTTCGAAAAATGTTCGCGAGGTCTACAGCTCACATAGCCACTAGTTACATCTTAATTTCAGACAACTATTAATTACACACGCAATAAAAGACAATACCCCAAACAACCCGCGTTACACGGTTTTAAAACTATTACTTTACTAAATTATTTAATATTAGTATAACAGTTTTGACCCAATGTAAATGTATAGGATTCTCATACTTATCTCTGCTCATTAATGCTACTCCCAAACGTGTTAAGGAAGCAGCGCTGATATTAAAAACTTAATACTAATGTACATTATTATCTCTTTACTTTACCTACCTTATTGTATATTACTAATAATGCAGGTTCCTATACTTAATAAGCAAATGTCCGATATAAGCATACCTATGCTTTTCGATAAATACTGGATTACACTTTCAAAACTTTAGTGAGTTACATTTTGATATACACGGGCATGAGTGCGAATGAATGATCTGAACGAATGTACGTGAACTCGAGCGGCAATGAAGCGGACCGCGGATCAAACTCACCCTGATGAAGATTCTCTACATGAATCGAAACAGTGTCAGTGCCTCCATCGGCAAAATAACACGAGAGTCAAGCCCGTGTATATCAAAATGTATAATTACTGGATTGTTTTAGGACTAGTGCGCATATTTTATCGCGCGATTCTATGGAGCGTGGAATAAGAGGTAGGCGCAGGCTTTAGCGGAAAACCCGCGTTGAAAATTACATACTCTAGAATAGCGCGTTTTAAACCGCACGAATTCATTCAATAGTGCGTGCTAGACCTTATGCTGGAAATCTTAAAAGTGATAAATAATTACTTTTGCTTTTCTATCGCTAATAATGTGAAGGTTAGTAAGAGCTCATAATAATGACTAAGTTGTAAAATGTTAATTCCACCCGTGTATATCTAATTGATATAAATTGTATCTACCCATCGACGTAATATACGTAAGTGATTAATTCAAGCTTAAAAATACTCATATAACTAGTAATTATAATTAAGTAATTACCTCTATGTAGGTACTTAATGTAATCGGAAGTTTTATAGGCATTTACTAATTATTTTAATTGTAACGATACCTACTTAACTACTTCAATCAAAAGCATACGTTTACGAGCAAATAATTGTATAAAAATTAAGTATCTAATCATCATTCACAACAACAATGACTAAAGCTAGCCAGGTTTAGCTACTGGCTTGCTGTGCTGCCACCATTCGAGTGTCGTATACAAGTCCTATGTATAACGCGATTGCTATTTAATTTATTCTATTATTTGGCAAATTAATGTGTCCACTGTGTCAAATTAAAAAAATCATAGTATGCAAACTCGCATACTACGAAACATTTTTTATCGACAAAAAAAACTATTTTTTTTTAAATATAAAATAATGCCGGATATTTCACACAACGTTATCTAGCCCCAAAGTAAACCGAGCTTGTGTTATGGGAACCACAGGACTGTTATACTACATTTATACTTTTTTTTTTGTAAATACATACATATTATACGTAGAAACACCAAGACCAGGTAGAAATACTTGCAGACCATACAAACATATGTCCCACGGCGAGAATCGAACCCGCAACCTTCGCGTCTCTGGCGGTCATTCGCCCACTGCCACAGAGGTCATCTTTAACCCATCAGACATCTCCTTAGATACCTTGTTACCTTTTAAAGGAGTATCGTAATGTCCCTAGTTAATTATTTTATTACACTCTTTAACAAAATTAAACCATAATTTTATTTGAATTAATTAATTGATTTGTTAATTATTATTTGTTTTCTTTCGTGTATTTATCATACATGGATTGTTGATGGGGACTAGAATGTGTGAAGCTGCAATTATGCTGAGACTGGACCTGTTTGGCCTACACAGAGGGGACTAGAATGTGTGAAGCTGCAATTATGCTGAGACTGGACCTCTTTGGCCTACACGACAGAAGGGACTAGAATGTGTGAAGCTGCAAGTATGCTGAGACTGGACCTGTTTGGCCTACACAGAGGGGACTAGAATGTGTGAAGCTGCAATTATGCTGAGACTGGACCTCTTTGGCCTACACGACAGAAGGGACTAGAATGTGTGAAGCTGCAAGTATGCTGAGACTGGACCTGTTTCGCCCACACGACAGAAGGGACTAGAATGTGTGAAGCTGCAATTATGCTGAGACTGGACCTGTTGAGCCCACACGACTCAGAGGGGACTAAATAGCACAAAACTATACCATTTTATGTTCAAAACCATGATAGTTTTAGAAGTTATAGTATTATTACCGACTGTTTTTTTCTTTTGTTCTGTTTCTGTTTGACTTTAGATAGATCGATGGATAAACGCTTTATTGTAGATAAAGATAACATACAAAAAACAGTTAGCAATAAAGTTGTACAATGCCTTATCGCTGAAAGCAATCTCTTCCAGGCAACCTTTGAATGGACAAGATAGACAGAAACAAAAATACGGCGGTGTTCAAAAAGTCACATAACATATCTACTTATATAATAAAAAATATAAAATATGATAATGATAATAATTAAACCCACAAAATAAAAAATACACAAAGAAAGAAAATTTCATAACAATTCGTAACATTCATAACAACAAACAACTTTCTACAGTGAGCTACGAACCAGTTAGCAGTTTCCAGACAAGGACAAATAATGATTATGGATTTTTACTTTAAATATATGAATAGATTTAGATGAACGAATTGATACAGGTAAGTAGTTCCATAGGTGTACAGCTTGAACAGTGAAAGACTTACCATACATAGCTGCACTATGGACAGGAGTAAAGAGTTGGAGAGTGTCAGACGAACGCAAGTCACGGTCGTTTGCCTGGTGCAAGAAAACAAAACGTTCCTTTAAATAATGGGGAGAGGAAGACAGAAAAAGGATGTTATATAACAGGGACAGGATATGGGCATTCCGCCGACAACGAATGGGGAGCCACTTGAGCTTCATGCGAAATTCTGTAACATGGTCATATTTGCGCAAGCCAAAAATAAACCGAATGCAGAGTTTTTAAAGGCGCTCAAGTTTTTATCATGTTTGTTTTATCTTTATCTATAAAGTTATTGGAACGAAGAAAACTCGAGAACGGCTGTTCTGATTTGGCTAATTTTGGTTTTGATTAATTTGTGGCAGTCCAGGGAAGGTTTAAAAGGTGAGTAAATATGAAAAAAATGCCTTCTTTTTTATTATTTTTTATTTTTTATTCTGAGGCGGTACGAAGTTTGCCGGGTCAGCTATGTATACTTCTATACTAATATTATAAAGAGGAAAGGTTTGATTGTTTGTTTTTTTGTATTGAATAAGCTCCGAAACTACTGGACCGATTTGATAAATTATTTTACAGTTGAAAAGCTACACTATGAGTATATATATGGGTGACATAGGCTACTTTTTATCCCGGGAAAATTTGTATGTCCCGGAAAGAATCGACAACGCAGGCGAAGCTGCGCGCGAATAGCTAGTATATATATATTTATTTATATATATAAGTAGTTATTTATTGCATCAATAATCAAAATTAAAGAGAGGGGTGGGTAGAGAGAATAAGAGCCTGGCACGTTAATGATTAATTATGCCAACCCTGCGTGCGAAAGGTACTTCATTCCAAATGCATGTCCCGCGAGCGACACGTTCAGTTTTTATAGTTATGGATAGTGTTTTGTGTTCTCTGTGTATGGTGTGTCAAATAAATATTTTTTTATTCTATTCTATACCTTGTAACTTAGCTCTTTTGGAGATGTAAAATGGTTGACAGAAACATTTTTCATTGCGCAAAAATAATTATCTCAACATAATCAAAATAATCACTAAGCCCTGGTGGTAGTAGGTTCGAACCTGACGTGACCTATAGATTTTTCTGAATAAAATATAAATATAAGTTTTTTTTTAATCTAGATTCTACGTTCCCGTTCCAGAGTACTGATCTATACCAGTATCTACTCTAAATGGTTCTGACAACCTCCAATGTACCCATCTCCGAAAAGAGCTAAGTAACAAGGAATAGAATATAATAATAATTGTTTTTTGACACACTATACACAGATAACACAATATACACTATCCATCCATTACAATAATTATATTATAGATAACGTTAAACAAAAAAAGAACAAAAGAAAATTTGGTAATAAATTGGTATAGTTTTCTGCTAATTAGTCCTAATTAATTAGTAAAAAGTAAAAAACGAATTAGTAAAAAGTTGGAAGTGTCCCAAGTGCATGAAAGGCGCACTTTGATCCTTTCACCACACTAGTTCTAAATAACTAGTAACACGATGAGAAGTAGATCAAAATAATACAACGGTAGAAATTATATATTCAGAAATATTATGTTGATATTTAGTAACATTTATTTTATGTAGGTTTGGCTGTAAAACTAGATCTATCATCTTGCGAAACATCAGATTATGTTCTCAACATACCATGTGATCGTAAACCCATCAAAATATTATATAACATCGTTTGCGTTCATATAACATCAAACGGGCGTTCAGTTATCCATATAACGCTTAGCACCGGAAGACACTATAATAATGCTTCGATCCATTTTAGGTGAGCGTTTGTAGTTTATTGCATAAATGACCGAGAAATAAATATATAAAACCATAGCTTCTGCCCGCGACTTGCGCGTTACTTACCTACTTATATAGTAACTTATGTTCTTCAACAAGATACATTCTATCTGCTTACCAAATTTCATCAAAATCCGATCAGCCGTTTAGCCGACGAATAGAGACAACCAAACGAATAGAGACAAATGTGAATTTTAATAATTACTAAGAAAGCATAATTAATAATAATAATAGCCTTCATTCCCAGATTTGAAATCAATATTTATAGAATGTAAAATTTTACAATTATATTAAACAAGCTGCTGTCCGCGGCTTTTCACGCATGGTAACTACATAAAAAATTAGCCTATGTCCTTCACCAACGTCCCATCTATCTCTATACCAAAATTCATCGAAATCGGTTCAGCGGTTTAGGTGTTAAAACGTAACAAACAGACGGACAGACAGAGTTATTTTCGCATTCATAATATTGGTAATATTGGTATAAAATAGGATTATTATATTAAGTATTGCCGAAGAAAACTTCGGAACCAAATCGGTTTATGTTGATCGCTAGATCAAACAGTGTTCAAGCGCCTAGATAAAGTTAGTTGTTCTTTAACACACACAGCAAGAATGGAGGAATCAAAAGTTGTTGTGTAGTCCGGAGGTTATAATATTTTAATTTTCAATTAAATTTCTAAAGCTGGCCACAAACTGTGGGTGGTTTTGCTTTCACATGATTTGACTCTTAACTAGATACATAAAGTATGATTTCTTCATTCAACAATCACACCAACCAACATAAAAAGTAGCTTATGCCAGTCCCCATGATATAATCTATCTGCTTCCCAAATTTCATCAAGAATTTCAACCGTTTAGTCGTGAATAGGTAACATACAAACAGACAGACAGACGGATTACCCACAGAACTTTGGGCATAGGACCAAGTTTAGGTGATCATTTAAGTACGTGAATAATCAAAGAGTACCATAGAATAATAATTCACGAAGTAGGTACCTACAACTACAAGTACAGCCCTTAATAAATAATAGTTTAAAAAATCTAAAAAACACGCTTTATATAGAAAACCAAACTAAAAAAATAGAAAATAATTTTAATACCTACATTAGGTAAGAAAAAAATGTTTTATTTAAAAAAAGCGTGGGGTGCATGGTGTCAATAGTTATAAATATTTAATTGACAGATATCAGAAGAAGGTTTATTATTTCGATAATATCTAAAAAGCACCCCACGCTTTTTTTTAAATAAAACATTTTTTTCTTACTTACATTTATTAAATTTATTTGCTATTTTTTAGTTTGGTTTTCTATATAAAGCGTGTTTTTTAGTTTTTTTTAACTATTATTTATTTTTTACTTTTTAGTTTTAGGATAATCGGGTATTCTATTTTTTTTTTATTTTTCGAATTATTGCATTGTCATCGGTCTTTGACAGGTGTGCAAAATGTGAATGAAATCTGGCCGTTTAAAGTGGGTCTAAATCGCGTCCTTTTTTTTTCGAATTATTGCATTGTCATCGGTCTTTGACAGGTGTGCAAAATTTGAATGAAATCTGGCCGTTTAAAGTGGGTCAAAATCGCGTCCTAAGGAGTCGGTTACAAACATACAAACATACAAACATACTAATATACAAACACGCATACAAGTGAAGCTAATATAAATCGTATAAAAAGAGTTTAGACGTTTAAAAATGTTTAAAATATAAAATAAGAAAAAACGCTTTATATCACTTTATTTTCGACCTTGGGATAGAAAGGCGGAGCCACTACCACTAGACCACCAGTGCTCTCATGTTTTTTACATAAAAAAGACGAACTACGAGAATGTTAGTTCCATGGCTTGTCGACTCCACATGACTGTCATTGATATAAAGTAGTACCTATACAAAAAATTAAATGGTACATATGTATAAGAAACCTGTTGCTGCCCGCAGCTTCGCACGCGTGGTACCTAAAAAGTAGCCTATGTACTTCTCCCATCTATCTCTATACCAAATTCATCAAAATGGGTTCAGCGGTTGAGACGTGAAAACGTAATAAACAGACAGACAGACTGAGTTACTCCCACATTTATAATATTAGTAAGGATGCAGTGATCTAAGGGTACTTCAGGTGTTAAAAAGGTTTATTGAGTAAGAAGCTATTGAGCTAACTACCGTTTGAACAGAAATGCAAGGTACAGTAAATTGTTTGTAAGGCCTAGGCATTTGGAAAGGATATACAAGGCCCTTCTAGCCTGTGAAATCAGTTGGTAGTAGCTCTGCCTTCTGCGCTGTAGGTTGGGGGTTCGACTCCCTCTCAGAACAAACATTTGTTTGTTGAACAGATGAACACAGCTGTTCGTTCACGTCTGGGTGTTATAAGGTATAATAAGTATCATAACTGACAACACTTATATTTTATGTATATAAAATGTAAGTATAATATAATTATAATATATGTAATAATATAAGTATAATATATGTAAGTATATAAAAAGTATTCTATCGGTTATCATGTCACCATAATATAAGTCGGTCTGGACTAACAGAAGAACTAGCAATAGAGATGGAAAACTTGAAACAAGCCCGGCTCGGTGCCAGCCGTTATGCACCTGCAACCGAACCGACACAGCATGTACTGATTCATCTTTCCTGCGGGTCCTGTCGGCAAGGTCGAAAGCTTACATTAAGGCTTACCTAAGTGCACGAAAGGAGCCTCTGAGGCGCACTTTACTCCTTTCACCACACTGGTTAGAAATAACTAGTGACACGATAAGAAGAAGACTATACTCACTATACTAGAAGCAAGTGGGGATAAAATGTATTTAGATTTTATATATTCAGTATCATCTGGCCTCAATGTAAGGAGAGCTTGTGTTATGGGTACCACATGACTGATGTATATCAGTCATGTGGTACCCATAACCCAAAAAGTAGTATTACTTATATACATATTTTTTTAAATATATATATTATTATACATAGAAACATCCATTTATTTTTGAAATGCTACACATAACTAGCTAAGACATTTTCAATCAATTTTGTATTTATAAATGCACGAGTATATAAAAACATTGTGAATAATGACATGGTTATCTACTAAGTAGGATGCTATGTATGCGCTGTTATATAGGAATATTATGTTACGAATGGGATCATTCGTCCGTGACGTGGGTCAATAAAACTATTATGATCCCTTATAAGGCCTAGCACACACTAATTAATCAATCCGCGCGGCATAAACCGTGCTGTTCCGAAATGTCATTTTTCAACGCTCGTTTTTACGCTAGTGTGCGACTACGTCTGATTCGATGTACAATAAAAAAGTGCGATAAAATTCGCCGCGCATTTATACGCAATGTGTGCTAGGTTTAATAAAAATGCACTTGTCTGTTTGAAATGCAAATCATGTGAACACTTACACAGAGGAAGTATTTATGTAAACAGCGTTCTTTGATACGACTTGTAACCTAATTATGGGAACTCGAGGCAACATTGTTGTGATTGAAAATAAGACTTGCCAAGTATCAGTTTACCAATTTTTTAAACGAAGTTGGCCATCGAACTAGGCATTGAAAATAATTAATAATTTTGTATTTTTAGTTTTTGGGTTTAGGTATTCAGCTGTTCTAAACTAAAAATAAACAATCGAAAGGGAATTTAGTTTAGTTTTTTTAAACAAGTACGAATTAAAAATATCTAAAACCCAAGACACAAGAAATTTTAATTTAAAGCATACATAAAGGCTAGTCTTTTGAAAAAAGCGTATTATAATATAAATGAATATACATATTATTGATAAGAATGCATGGCCTCATGTTGCTCTGCCCTCATACAGTTAACCGACACATTTTAAATGTAATAAACTCTCTTTTTCGTAGTTAAGGTAGTTATAAGATGGATTATGCAAAAAAGCGCTAGGATCAAGACGAGTTTCTTGCCAGTTCTTCTTGGGCTTCGGTTAGGAGGAATAGGCACCTAAATTCACCTAGTATGTAAGACGTTTCAAAGTGATCCTTGTGATGTATTGAATAAAATATCTTTCGACTTAACTTGACTTGATTCTATAACATCTTCATTGAGATCATACACAATACTTACCTCTGCTGTAAGTAAGCATGAGGTTAGGAATCCTGCAGCTCAGTGATGTTGCAGTATGGTAACCTTGATAATATTACCATGTTCTTGCAATATCATTAAGGTTACAGGATACCAACTTTCGAACTGTGGAAGTTGCTCAGATCCCTTCATCAATATAAAAGAGTTGATGATCTTCAAATGGGTGAACAGATTTTCTTGAATCATAGCTAAGAACACACAAAAAAAAACAATTCAAAATCGTCTAGGAGCGCTACAATCCCATAGACAGACACACACATACAGAGACACACGTTCAACTTGACTGGGCTCACAGCTCGGGTGGTAGCAACTACCTTCTGCGCTGAAGGTTGTGGGTTCGATTCCCACCCAGGATCAACATTTATGTGATGAACAGTAGGGCGATTATGGAACTCTAATTACAATCAATGTCTATCAGATATCTATGAAAACCGATAGAAATTGATTGTAATTAGAGTTCCATAATCGCCCTACTGGTGTTTATGTATGAGTATTAAAAAATATAATAAGTAGGTTACTTTATGTACTTAAAAATATATAATCTATAAATCTGGTTTTCATTAGTACAAGCTTTGCTTAGTTTAGGGCTAGGTATCGTGTGAATTATTCAGCCATTTTTGTTTTTCCAAATTTATAACATCCTTGTTTGATCCGAGGATTAAAAATGCAAAACAGAATCTCTTAGGCATCAATGTCTCAATATTAGGATGCGACTATAATAAAACCGTGGTCCATTTGACGATTTGATAATTATGCTAATTTTGACATTTTGTTTATGCCGTCTATATGCAATCAGTCTTATTTCTAGATGACCTACCGACTTGTCAGTGGAGTAGTTCCTGATACGAGTTGATAGGTATTTTCTAGTTAATATTACATGTTGTTTTAGTTATACCTACAGCCAAATTCTTCATCATTACCTAGTATAAAACAAAGTCGCCTCCCGCTGTCTGTCTGTCTGTCCCGTTGTATGTTTAGATCTTTAAAACTATGCAACGGATTTTAATGATGTTTTTTTTTAATAGATAGCGTAATTTTAAAGGTTTATATGTATAAAACATGCATAATATAGTACAGAAACACTGAACATTTTAGAGGTTTCTTATGTGGTGTCGTAA
Source organism: Lampropteryx suffumata (assembly GCA_948098915.1). NCBI lineage: Eukaryota > Metazoa > Arthropoda > Insecta > Lepidoptera > Geometridae > Lampropteryx > Lampropteryx suffumata. The sequence goes on from OX402552.1 coordinate 10,476,346, forward strand.
ATACACACATTTTTTGCGCTTACATTGCAAACGCTGGCTGAACCCTACGAGATAGATCAAAATAATGTACTACAGTATTGTACACCCTCAAATGGTCTACAAAAAAGTCTGCGATGGTATATGTATGGCTATCTCTTAGGGATAGTCATTCTGTAGTACATATAATTAGTATCAGCATTGCACCCGTGCGAAGCCGGGGCGGGTCGCTAGTCTTAAATAAATCAATAATGACGCACATATCACAGAGCATCATCTGGCCTCAAAGTAATTAGAGCTTGTGTAATGGGTACCACATAACAAATATACTACTTATATACTTGTAAATACATACGAGTACATATTATACATAGAAACACCCAGACCCAAATCAAATACTTGCAGGTTATACAAACATTTGCCCCGAGGCGGGAATCTAACCCGTAACCTTCTGCGTCTCAGCCGCGCTTTAGGCCCACTACGCCACTGAGGTCATCGTTCTTCGTCTTATCGTGTTACTAGTTCTTTAGAACCAGTGTGGTGAAAGGATAAAAGTGTGCCTCAGAATTTCCGTGCACTTGGAACATATTTTCGAACTTTTTAGGTTCTACACGGTCTCCTCACGATATTTTCCTTCTCCGTTTGAGAGTACTGGTATAGAAACACATTCGAACATTAAAAATCCATTTATGCACGACCGGATTGGAACCCTTCATATAGTAATATACACGAATTCGAATTCGAGACAGTCACAACAGCATCCTGAAAACTATATCTATAGGTACTTGTCGCCGATGTGGGCAGGGCTAGTACGCAGGGTGATTCCAGAAAACTGCTCGGTACTCTGGTGATCGCTCTGTGAACCAGCGTCTCCTTTTTTAACTTTTTTTTTAACCGACTTTATCAATAAGGAGGAGGTTCGCAATTTTTTTTTTTTATGTATGTTCACCGATTAAGTACTGGAAAACGCCTGAGCTGATTTGAAAAAATATTTTTTGATTGAAAGGGTCGGTTCGGTTTCGGTTCGGTTTGGTCAAGCTGAAAATTCAACGAAAATCTAAAAAATTTATACATCGATGATATTTTCGTGTACTTTGATACCTCGCTGTCTCATTGGAGCAGTGCGTTTATTTGGCCTACCCATATTATATATATACAAAATACATCTACTTTCCACTAAAAATGTATTATAAGCTCAAACTTCATCCAATGAAGTCGGTTTCTTTTATTAATTATTTCCGTTTCCGTAATTATTTATATCATTATATATTTATCATTGTCTTACTAACTCCCTATTGTTATATATATGTGCTACTAACCTCTATGGATCTTAGTTGTCCGAAATAAAAAGATTTGAATTTGAAAAATAGAGTCGTTCGTCAACTCACACCGGAAATTTGTACCACATGATTATCGAAACGCAAAAATAATATAATATCCTTCCTCAACTCCTACCAAGCAGAAGTAACTTTAGCAAATAGGGTATGATTAGCGAAAAAGACACGCAGTGTCATTGTGGTGCCTAGGTGCACTCATGTCACACGTACTTGTGTGTCCATCTTGCCCAACTCATGCACTATGGGCGATCTGTAGGGCGATTATGGAACTCTATTTACAATCAATGTCTATCAGTTTTCGGCGTAATTTAAATCATTACTTTGACTTTGATTTGACGACCACTGGCGCAGTGGGCTAAGACCCGGCTGAGACGCAGAAGGTTGCGGGTTCGACTCCCGCCGCGGGACAAATGTTTGTACGATCTGCAAGTATTTGTCTCGGGTCTGGGTGTTCCTATGTATAATATGTATGTATTTACAAAAAAAAGTATATAAGTAGTATATCAGTCACGTGGTACCCATAAGACAAACTCTGCTTACTTTGGAGCCAGATGATGCTGTGTAAAATGTCTGGGATTATTTATTTATTTATTACACTTTTATTTATTTATTTATTTATTTATTACATACATTACTGATAGACATTGATTGTAATTAGAGTTCCATAATCGTCCTACTGATGTCCTGCTCGGATAATGCCGCAGGCTACCGGTCAAATGAGATGTAACAACGACACGAATATGAAGAAGAATAACTCGTACCATTTGCATTTAGTACAGAAAGTGGCAAATATTTTAGTAAATCTATATCTTTATGTATATAAATCTTCTGTTAGTGTGTTTGTAAATAAACTCCTCCTAAATGGCTGAACCGATTTTTATGTTTTTTTTTGTGTGTGTTCAAGTGGATTTGAGAATGGTTTAGATTAACAATTAAGTAATATTTTTTTAATTTATTTTTCTTTTTAAAACGCGCATACGATGTATTAAGGACGAAGTAAATATGAGTATCCATATAAAATGTATAGTCATGATTTTGTCGTTTTGCTGAACTAACCAAATTATCGTAAAATACGAACGATCTTATTATGTTTAGATTAAAGTCTGAATTAGAGGAACATTTATATAATATGACACTTTTAAAGTTTACTAAATTGACGTTTTTTTCGAATTAAAAGCTCACTTTTAATTAGTTTTTTTTAATTTGCCATGTAATTTGATGTTGATTAAAACTGCGGAAAAATCAAACTAGAATTCATCAAACTACAAAATTTGAACAAAATTTTTAACTTACTTATTTCACTTTTACTTACTTAATTTTAATCTGTGATTTAAAACTGTTACTGTAATAAAGACTTTGCTTTTAACAAAATAAGATCTTTCCTATTTCACGAAACTTTCGTTGGTTCTTACTAACCCTCCCTGGTTGTGTGATCTATGAAATCCAACTAAAAGTTTACATACTTAATCGAAAATTTTTCGTACACATTAAGGACTAACTTAGGTACTTACTAAAATTAAAAAAAAAAAATTAAAAAAAGTTTATATAATAAAAAAATGTGAGTACCTACGTATTAAGTGCCTAATGAACTATTAGGTCCTTAATAGGTACTAAAATCTTTCTATTATGTAAAATTTTACCATCTACAGTCAATGAACCTACAGACAAATCATTATTTCTTCGAATACATTCAACTTTCTATTATCCTAAAGTGTTTATGCAAAATATGATAACGCGTAATGATTTGCGATTCAATGTCTGTCTGAACATCAATTTGTTATTCTCATTGAATGCAGAGTCAAATGTCATCTTATTTATACCTACACTAAGAAACATTTTGTATTTGCATAACTCTCCAAACTCGGGTAGGTAGGTAACTGGTAAATATTTATGGGAAAATAATAAATAAATAATGCCGGACATTTCACACAGCATCATCTAGCCCCGAAGTAAGCAGAGCTTGTGTTAGGAGTACCATGACTGATTCTATTTATATAGGTAGGTACTTTTTTTCTGTTGTAAAACACCCAGACCCGAGACAAATACTTGCAGATGATACAAACATATGTCACGCGGACGGAATCGAGCCCGTGCCCGCGACTCAGCCTACGTGATTGTTCTTTGCTAACTTAGCTTTTCTTATCGTGGGTTCTCTCCTGGGTTAGAAATCTAGATATTCTAACCGTATCTTGATGGTCACGTCGTTACAAGGCGAAAAACTTAGTTAAGAGTAAACTAGTCGATTGGCTTTGTTTTCACTCCACCGTCTGATGTTGAACAACCAAACCAAAAAACAAAAAAATACAAGATGTTTTTAATTTCTGTAACAGTTTTTAACAATTTTATAAGTGTTGAGATCATCTTTTAAGTAGAAATATACTTGTGTTAGATGGTCTCGCTCTTCCATATCTTATGGTGATACAGTTACAGTTTAACTAAAAATTATAAAAACCAAAAAGTGATATACATTTGTCTCGTCATAATCCATGCTTGTATGGAAACATAATTATAAAAAAATATGGGTTTCAAAAAAATCGCAACTTTGGGCGTGAATAAATAATATACCGAATACGCAAACTCCAAAACTATTCCGATACAAGCATAGATTATTTAATCAAAATATAACTTAATTTTGAATAACATTCTATGATTTCTTCATGAGAACCCTTGAGCCAAAGTCTGGTCATGATTTTTACACGGTCGTTTTATGTAGAAATCAAAATACAATTACAATTAGAAATAATCATCACACTATGTCCTGA